>JAOEFI010000003.1:8177331-8188928 GCA_034621735.1 Anopheles plumbeus
CCCCCCCCCCCCCCCCTCCCCCTTTGTCCAACCAGTTTCAATGGCAACTTGCGCGGTTCGTGCGAAGGAGGTCGTCTGCGTGCCAACAGCCACCCGGCTTCTCCCGGTGTCGGGCCGGCGTCTCGCTCTAGGTGTCCCCAGCGATTTATCGTTCTTGTGGCGCTAGTGTACGAACCATCCATCCCGCGGATCGTGAGACGCGGTGGTCAACGGCGGCAGCTCGTGAGAAACGGGTCACCGTTGCCCAGAGACCAATGGACCATTCGGCGCGTTATAGGCACTTTGGTTCTTTCGACGCAACTGTCCATAAATCCAATCTCCGATACTGCCCTATGCAATTTAACCCTCTAGTCGTTAAACCCCTCCACCGTGCTGGTGGTAATTGTTTGTTTTCGGATGACGTTGCCTGCTGCGGTGGGAAGTAATTGGTTTTCATTTCGGCCACCTACGCTGGGAAAGCGTGGACCAACTGATATTGCTGTCGGATGTTGACTCAACGGCAGTGGCGCCATCTAATGGGTAACTATCCAACGGCAGCACTTTACTACTAATTATGATTGATTGATCGATTGATCACCAATTGTTAATTATGTCAAGGAGCGTTGAAATGTGATTTAAATTTGAAACACTTATCTTTCGCTTCCAGCGACACTTCCGTGACGGTAATAAGTCGCCATCATCTTCCTCGATGTGGGTATCGGTGACAACAATGCCCGTGGCTTATGAAACATCATACAACGAGTCACTCGTTGGAGTGCTGTCTCGCCGGCGTAACCCTACAATCTCTCCGGTTCCATTGTTGTCACGCGGCCCGTTACCTGACGGGTACGGCGTTTTCACAAAAGGATGCACTACGTTCCAGAACGTTACGGCACAATATCGAAGTCACTGGGTCCATAATTGAGCGCATACGTTGCATCTGAACATTCGCTTTTATCTTGATACCCTTTTTGTGGTAACAAACACGGAAGGTTAGAGATATAGAGGGCTAATACGCGGTTTCGGGTTTCAAGCATCAGTGACAGATGGTTACGCGCGATTTTGTGATCCGTTACCGTTGTATCGTTCACCTGGGAGGCATTCGTGGGGAATGCACCTATCGTGCCTATCGTGAACCAATGAGAAATGAAACTCCCCTCGAAAAGGCTCGCAATGTTCGCCCATGAAACTCTCATTTCAAAGCCGCCCTAAGGTTTGTAACATATTTGGGATATTCCGGTACGCGTTCGACCGGACGCAAATAACATAGTTCCAACTAGCCAACGGCCCGGCAGCAGGGCGGAAAACCGGTAGCAAATAGATCGTATCCGGAAGGAAGTGGCCGCGAAAGGAGTAGTAGTTTCGGTATTTGCACCACCCGGCCCAAACCGCACACTTCCTCGCGCACCACATGCGCAGAAGGGTTGCCGCCCGAAAGGGTTTGCCCGCGATGTTATTTCACGATGTTAACGTACATTCCTATTGTTCTGTCGAGCCGGGTGGGGGTGGCTTTCGCCACGTGTCGCTGCCGTGCGGCCGCACCGGTAGTGTATGCGATTTTCAACCGAATGCACCCCCTTTGGGCGGCAACTGGATCGAGCGGGGCTCGGTGGTGCGATCGGGCGCGGCAAACATCCGTGGACGGTGGTCGGCGATATGCTCTACGCACCCCTTTTTACGCCTACAGCGACGCTGAGGCTCACCGAGCGCGAGCGCTTTGCTGCACAGGCACGCGGAAGATGCGCGATTTTTTGTTTTGTTTTTGGTTTTGGTTTTTGTTGTCCGCAAAGCCGTAGGGTGTCGGGCCGTGGCGATGGGCCGCGCACCGTGGGGGACGATTTGTTCGGCAGGCTATTATCAACCTGGTGCACCGGGTGCTGACGCACACTCCCACCCGATCGAGGGCGGTGGGGATGGGCTGTTGGGATGCGCCTTTTGGGCAGTCGGCCTTCCTACCATTGAGGTGGGACTGGCCTGTTTTGGGACTTCATTTGCGATCGACGGTTCACCGCGGTTGGTTCGCGGGCAAAACAGTGCATCGCAGGCCTAGGACCAGTGCTGGCCGCGGGAAATCAACCAACTGTTAGTCAAGAGAAAGGGGCCTTTTTCTTAGGTCTTACGGTCTAAGCTCCTACCTTCCGGCTAGTGTACTAATCGTGTGGTTTTGTGTGTTTCTCTTCCGACCAATCCAGACGCCGGTCACAGTGAGCAGTGAACCCGTGACCCCGAGCGGGCAACACCAGCACACCAGCAACAGCAGCAGCAAGTAGGACCACACAATGATCAACCGACGGAAAGTGGTCGCCGTAACGCTGGTCACGCTGTTCCTGCTGGTAGCGATCGCGTTCGAACCCTGCTCCGGCCACGGGCGGCTGATAGAACCACCGAGTCGCGCCTCGGCCTGGCGGTACGGCTTTTCCACACCGCCGAACTACAACGACCACGAGCTGTACTGCGGCGGCTACAACCGCCAGTGGCAGAAGAACGAGGGCAAGTGTGGCGAGTGTGGCGACCCGTTCGATGTCCCGCTGCCGCGCCCGCACGAGTTCGGCGGCAAGTGGGGCCAGGGCGTGATTGTGCGGCGGTATAAGCCCGGTGCGATCATAACGCTACGCGTCGAGCTCACCGCCAGCCATATGGGGTAAGTGCCAAACGGCGATGTTACTCTAACGATTCGTTTATGCGTTCCGAAGGAGTTGATTAGCAATTGAAGAGGCATAGAGTTTAATTGATTCGTTGTTGTTACTTTCATTTTCAGATATTTCGAGTTCCGTATCTGCGACAATGTGCAGGCGAAGCAAGACTGTCTGGACAAGCACCTGATGCGAATTGTCAGCGGCACCCCGAGCATTGCGCACGCGAACGATCTGAAGACCCGATTCTATCCGCGCAACGGCAGCCGGATCTACGACATGAAGGCAGAACTTCCGGCGGGTTCGTAACTGACGTGGCGGACGATTTCCCTAGTTCGGTTTCTATCTAACCGTCATTTTCCATGTCCGTTTTCCAACAGACCTGAACTGCAGCAACTGCGTCGTGCAGTGGAAGTACGTCGCCGGCAACAACTGGGGCATCTGCCCGGACGGGAACGGGGCTGTCGGCTGCGGACCGCAGGAAGAGTTCCGCGCGTGCGCCGACGTATCGGTCGGGGCGAAGGACGGCCAGGACAACCGGACACCGCTGCGGCCAGGCCAGCGACCGCTGCCGACACGGGGACCGGATGCGAGCACGGAACCGTCGGCCGGCGGCGACAAGGACGAACCGATCGAGGAGCCACCGAAGGGCGTCCAGTACATGGGCCCGCTGGTGGCCATTATGTCGCTTTTTCTGGTCCTATGTGGATTTGCTGCAGTATATATTTATCACTATCATGGGGGGCGGATAAAGGCGCTGATGCGCTGGAACCGGGAGAAAACGCAGAAGGGCACCCACGTGGAGCCGCCGGCCGCGGCTGCGAGCGACGTGGAAGCGAACGCGCCCGTCCCACCCCCGCGGACGAAGCGAATCTCCAACCAGTTCCGCGACATCGACGCCCAGGAGTCGAGCGTGCTGTGCGGAAGCACCAAGCGACAGTCGGCGCTGGAAATCAATGTCAACCGGAAGCCGGGTGGAAGCGACTGAACAGGATGGGATGCATGTTATACGTTTTATTTATTTGTACCGCGCGTTGCTACGTCGGACGGCCGACGGTGGTGTCCCGGTCCCGTTCCAATAGAGACACAAAGTGAGACCTAGGGAAGCCAAGTAGGATTATCAACAAAATTTCCATTTTTCATGTAGGACGTTAGTTTAGAACTTTCTTTTAAACGGTACCCACGCTAATGTGGGAGAAGAAAACAAAACAAAAAAAAACATCAGTCAAATTCCTGCCAACTTCCTGAGACCACACTCCTTCAAAAGTGACGTTCTGCATTAGAAATCGACGATCGTTCAAGGATAACAGTTTTCATGTTGACTCCGAGCGATAGGTATTGCACTTTTCTAAAGATAAATATACACAAATGTAGAGAACTAGTACGTGATGGCGTGTAATAAAATGATAGACCGCTCAAAACATTAAACAATCGTTTTAGTCACCTTTCGGACCGCCGGTCACGAAACCCTCGCATCGAGCATTGCCAATTACAGATCTTCCAACAAGGTGGATATTTTCGTCAGCGCCTAAATGTATGCAACCGTTCTCGCACGAATACGACCATACGATCATGTTGCCGCACCAAAAACTCACAGCATTTTGGTGGCGAAAAGTTCTTTACACGCTGGTGCCCTATCTCGGTGGGAATGACTAAGGGAATGATTTCACAAAGCAACAGGGACAAAACGTGAAAATATGGCTGCTGTGGCGAGTATGAAAACCTCCGATAGAACGCTGTTTGGAGCACGTTTAGAGGAAAGCAAATTCGTACGCCCGACACGTGTTCGCAGGCCGGTTTCAGGTGTGGCGGGAAGCGATCGGACTGCAAAGGTGCGCATGAGCGTACGTCGTTGGTGTCACCGGTATCGGTAAGGTTTTCGAAAACAACGCAACAAACCAAGCCCAGATTGTAATGTTTCAACAGTCATTTGAGTCATTTAGAATCGTGAAGTACCTTGACAAACGCAGGTAATGTTGCCCCGGGTTGATTTTTGATGCTTTTTATTTTAAATGTTTACTACCGTGTTTTGGACAATATATTGCCCATCCTGCATCGTAACGGTCAAATGTTTAGTGTACGTGTAATATTGTCACAATGTTTGCTCCAGCAGCTTGCTCAACCGAACACAAAAATACTGATACTAAACTGCAACACTCGAATACATCGTCCAGTTTACGGCCCGGGACTAACTGCCGGGCAACTGCCGAGGTGAGCGTTGCGTCGGTCGGCGCGCTAGACATAGCTGCGGCACATGTGCGGGGTGTCTCTCTATCGGAAGGCCTAGCAACTTCGCGTGGCACAGTTCGACAAGTCTATCGCATCACGTACGGACCGCGTTGCGGTTCGATGTCCAGCCCGCGTGTCTACGCGGAGTGACGATACCGTGGGTCACTTGTTGTTGGTTTTTTTTTTCTTTTCTTCGCCCCGTTCTACACACACCGGCCACCGGCGAACGGATGAGGATGACTGTGCGCGCTGCAGTGGTTGATGTGTGTCTCCGACAGGGTACGGATCGACGGGGAAAACAAAGCGAAGTTCTTCGTCCAGCTTCACCTTGAGAACGACGCTGAGCGGAACCGGCACGGCACCGGAAGGGAACGGATGGCGGGCCGGGCGAGTACCATTCGGGAATTGTTCACACTTATTCCACACTGCTGCACGAACCAACAGCCGACTGCAAAGACAGTGCGCACTTGCGCAGTACTCTGCAGGTGCGCCTTTTCCCGGCGTCCTACGGCGTTTTCCCGGCCGAGAATCTTCCCGACGGCTGCCGCGCATACTACAAACGTACCGTCAGGGGCGAATACGTGATTCTAAGTACACCTCGCGTACACTTACCAACACGCCGACAGTCGGCGGCTCGCAACCCCCCCCCCCTCCCCCTCCCCCTCAAGTGCCGTGTGGGGCGTGCGCGTCGCCGTTGTCATCGTCGAGGGGTTTGAGATAGCCCGGTTGGCCATGTTCTATTATAACATCCCCTCTGCGATCGATCCAGCGCGATCAGTACGCGTTCAACCGTTGCCCGTTGCGCATCGCCTGGACCGTTAAGCGGAAGCACAACCGAGACGGGTGCGCAGAACGGTTAGCGAGGGGCTCTAGGGGGTGCTGGCAGCGAGTGATCATTGCGCGTTGTTGGTACGTCCATGCGTTCGTGCGTGGAATCACAGTGTGGTTCACAAGAGAAGCTTCCGGTTGCGAGTGCGTCGTCTCGACGGTTGAATCTTATCAGAGTGCTATAGTGCGTGCGGCAGTTTATCGTCAACTACGTGTATCATCCTTTTTATTTTGTTGCTTTTCAGTTGTAGATGGTTTAAATTACGAACTAGAAACATTTGACCAGCTGGTGTATTCAGTTTACATTGCATTTAGTTTCCATCTTGATCGAGTTTTCCCGCTTACAGGTGCTCGGTTCGGTAGCTAGCTCCAGAAATCCACCGGTTGCTCGCTCGGAAAAGTGTCTCGCGGGACGGCAGTACAGTGTTCACCAACGCTGACGTTTGTGGATCATTACTAATTACGTTTTGTCGCTTGAGTGGTGAATCGAATCCAGCGCGTGAACAGCGGTTACCGTTGCTTCCGGCCGTGCTTCCTCTAGGCGGCCAACGTCAGCAACGGGGGGGGGGAGAGGGGGGGCGGGAAAATAATAAAAAATCACCTTACGGTAGATACTTCCGAGCGTCAACCAAGACCAGACGGCGTAGCTGTAGACGGCGTTCTGTTCCGTGGCAATCCCGTTTCGTCGGCGAGACTCCGGCCGCCAACATGCAGCAAGCAAGGTACGATCGATACGATTATTCTCGCCTCCAACCGGCGGTTAAGACGTTCTCGAAGGTTCTCCCATCCTAAAATTCAATACTGTCTGATTGACATTTGCCGGTAGTCAGTAGCGCCAGCCAACGCCTCGGGTCTGCCGATTTAAACAGAGTTGGCTGGAATTAACTGAACCGCAGAGGGAGCCTAGGCAGGAGGAAGTGTAATTAAATAGTTACAATCAACTTACTTGCTCAGTCAGCCCATCATCATCATCATCGTCGTTGGCAAATAGCGTGTGGTTGTGTGTTTGTGTTGTTTTGCAACGTTGCGGCATGATCTTGCTGTTGTCATTGACATTCATCCTCAAAGAGGACAGCAAACACACAGCAAAACAAACATATAAACACCGTGGACGAACCCGACCAGCTGGGTTGGAAGTGTGAGTCGTAAAAAAGGCGCATTCGGATGATTACGTTCCAATAAATGTTTCGTGTCATTTTAAGTGGCAGAGTATCATAAAAAAGAATTGAAAACGTTGAGACATTTGGAGTTTGATTTCCCCAACAATGTGTTACAGGCATTTTGGGCAGGAAGCAACATCCGTTTCCAATTGTAACAAACCGTTTTGCATGAAACGGGAGCTTTGCGAGCCTGAATGGTTCTGAATCAGTGTTCTAATGCACAACGATACCATCCCCTAATTAGGCTACTACCAATTTGCTGTTTATCGCAATCACAGTATCACCGCGTATCACAATGGGTGGCGGGGAAGCTACTAGGTTCGGACCTACGCGTTCTTTGTTGAAGTTATCGGAGCGCTCCCGACGCTTTTTATCGTTGCAAATTGACACCCGCAGCCAATCGTCGCCGTAGGTCCGGTCGGTTGTTTTATCAACTGGACACCTTCAGATTCAGTAAACATGTGCGGCACGTACGAGAGATATCCTCAAACATTGCCTTGAATATGGCGTGCATAGCCGGGCTAAGTACACAGTGCACACACACACACACACACACACACGCTGGATGCGCAGATGCTTTGTTCTTCGTCGCGATGTTATTGTTTTTGGTTTGAGAATGCCACCCCTGCGGCGCGGGAAATTCCATTTTTTCTTCGCTGCAAGTGATACCAGCCCAAGGGTGAATAGTTTTCCTCGCGTTGTGCAGTCCTCCAGTTCGAATACTATTCACATATACGCCCATTTGATTCGACTGACATACGAAAGAGAATGAAACGAAAGCAACCGCACCAGGCACCATTGAGGAACATTGGATTCTGTCGGCGCACCGCTCGGCCCCCACTTTCCCCAGCACATCGGTTACATTCAAGGTCAGACAATCAGAATCTCTGACGTGTACCTGCATACGCCACATGATCCGGTGTTATAATATCATTAGTATGCACAGCTTGGCCAGCGGAATTAATTGACTGTAATTGTATTCCCCGCCGGATAAAGCGGATGGCAGATTCACACCAGCGCCGCCGCGAGATCGCTGCAGAGTCGCGTACGGTGACCAAGCGGTTATGAAACAAATCATCGTCATCATCAATCACGGCCAGCAGCACGGAAAAGAGGAAGAGGTGCTAATGGTATAAACTATCTTGCCGGTAGAATTTCTTAACTCCTGCACGATAGCAACCCCCGCACGACCATTTGTTTGCGGTGAAAGTTTGCACCCGGTCAGGTTCGTCGCTTAAAAACAGAGCCCCTGAGATGAAGTCTTTTGATTTCGCTCCGCTTGGTTGCAGTGTGCAGGCAGGCAAAAATAAAAAAGGGGCGAATAAAAAATCCATCCTGGTTTAGATCAGCATGCTAATGGAACACTCGACTAATCGATCGTTTGATAAATTATTAAGTCACGTTCCGATCGTATGCAGGCAATCAATATTTCACACGCCCGATTCCCATAGGTTTCAATGCCGAACTGCCAATTGAATCCACTCCCGACGATGGAATTGACATTGGTGTAGCTTTTGAATAAATATCCGAGCGCAATCGGTACGAAATGATGGAGGGAAGAAAAACGACGCACCAAAGGAGAGTAAAGCACAACAAAGGCTTCCGGTGGACGTGCAAACTATTGCGGGATAATCAATGTGTTATCGCAACGTGATCCCCAAAGAGATAAATAACGCCGAGGCGAGTTAGAGGCCCGTTAATATATAGTTTATACACCTTTAACCCGTGTGGTTTATTTTACAAAAGTTAAATAAATATTGTTGGATGGCTTACGATCGCTGACTACTCTAACGAATACCC
The DNA here is from genome assembly GCA_034621735.1 of Anopheles plumbeus. Taxonomy (NCBI): domain Eukaryota; kingdom Metazoa; phylum Arthropoda; class Insecta; order Diptera; family Culicidae; genus Anopheles; species Anopheles plumbeus. Next base: position 8,185,961 of record JAOEFI010000003.1, read on the forward strand.
AACGACCCTTTACCCTAGTACCAACCGGATCGGGCACAGAACAAACGTACTGAACAACACTTCAAGATTAAGATATATAGTTTACAGCGTCATCGTCATCCATTGTCACATAGCTTAGGAGCTGTGGATTAGCAAAGTTGACCACTGCTGGTTGGCACCAGTGATTTATGGTTTGACGGATGTTCTGTCCGCTCCCGACTCGGGCAACGGTTGTCTCGTTAAAAGTCACGTTCGCCGGCCGTAAAGATACCAACAGCCATCCCAGTGTCGGCCTCCAACGCGCGTCTCATCCAGAAAAATGTTCTGTGGTATCGAAGTTCCGTATCACCCTCATCTGCTTTGTGGTGGGGGGGGGGGGGGGAGGGAAAACAAAACCCCCACCCTATCATTCCGATTTGATTACTCGCTTTCGTTCATCCGTTGTTCATTCACATCCGATAGCATGATAGTTCGCAGTTGTTGTTCCGGTTTTTCAAAGTGCTTTTCTAATTTGTGTTTTTGTTTTCCTTTTCGTATGCAGGTCTGCGTTTCTCGTGCTAACGGCGATCGTCTGCCTGGCGTTGTTCGGTCCGTCGTACGGTGACGAGTGTGTCAGCGCCAAACATGACCGGCATCAGACGATCATGGAAGAGTACCGCCATTCGCCGAACTGGAACGGCATCCTCACGGAGGACACGCTGAATCTGCGCGAAAACGAAACCGAGGTGGACCTATCGAAGCAGGGCTTCCAGGAGGTGCACTGGCACCTGAGCAGCGTCATGGGCGACGGGTACGAAATCTACGACCTCAACCTGGCGTTCAACAACCTCGACGAGCTGAACGAGCTAACGTTCCTGAAGTTCTACTCCCTGGAGACGCTCAATCTGTCCAACAACCGCATCCAGACGATCGGCAACCTAACCTTCGGCTCGCTGATACGCCTGGTCGAGCTGGACCTGTCGTTCAATCTGCTGCACACGCTCGAGGTGCAGGCGTTCGCCCGGCTGTACGCGCTGGAGTCGCTGGTCCTGCGGGAGAACTGTCTGGTGACGCTGGCGGCGCACCAGTTCCACTACAACGACCACCTGTCGTCGGTGCTGCTCGACCACAACCAGCTGGCGTTCCTGCCGCCGGTCCTGTTCGATCCGGTCACGATGGTGGACGAGATCTACGAGCTGGACCTGTCGAGCAACAGCTTCCGCCGGATGCCGTACGTCGAGGCGAAGGAGATCTCGCTGCTGAAGATCGACAACAATCACATCGAGACGCTGACGGTGAACAAGTCGTTCAACGTGCGCGCGCTGCAGATCCAGCACAACAACATCTACGACGCGGACCTGTTCAAGTTCAGCCGGGCCGAGCACATCGACCTGTCGCACAACAACCTGGACAACATCGTCGGCCTGCACGAGATGGTCCAGCTGGAGTATCTCGACCTGTCGTCGAACAACGTGTCCAAGTTCGACTACAACCTGAAGTACTCGATCCGCAACATCCCGAGCCTGCTGACGCTGCGGCTGCAGAACTGCAGCCTGAGCGAGCACAACCTGCCGGGCCTGCTGGCGTCCGACTCGATCCTGAACCTCGACCTGTCGCAGAACAACTTCGTCCGGATGAACGTGAGCGAGCTGGCCCGGATGCGCACCCTCCAGTACCTGAGCCTGAACTTCAACTATCTCAGCGAGCTGGTCGGCTACGAGCAGATGGGCCACGAGTTCCCGTTTCTGGAGCTGATATCGCTCTCGTTCAACCGCTGGAACTGCACGTACTTCGACCAGCTGAACGCGTTCCTCAACCGCACGCACATCCGCTCGACCAGCGATCCGCGCGACTGCTACATCAACGGGACGCACGTGGCCGACTCGTACGTCACGGACGCGTTCGAGCCGCACTACACGATGAACCACGTCAAGCGGGACATGACCGTGCTGCGCAACCTCGGCCGCAACACCATCTACCTGATGTACGCGCTCTTCTCGACGATGCGGATCCAGCACAACGAGACCAGCGCGCACCAGCAGCAGTACGACCACCAGCTGGCCGACCTGGAGCGGGACGTCGACCGGCTGCTGGGGATGCTCGCCTTCCTGGTGGCCATCTTTGCCGGCATGCTGTTCGTGGCGATGGCGTACGGTGGCTACCGGCTCTTCCGCCGGTGGCAGCACGGTCGAGCCGTCAAAGTGGTCACGTACAGCAAGCGGGCCAACGAGTTCAGCAATGGCGTGACGGTGAACGAGGTGATACGGGACAACGCGGTTGTGTAGGGGCCTTCGGGCCACCACGGAAGACAAAAAGGCATCCTTCCCTCCGAACGTGCCAACCGCATTCCATACTACTACCAAAAACAAACAACACATCTAAGAACGTACGTTAAATGCATCTACGAATATCATGTGATCATGGGCGTTGGGCCCGCTGCTGGACCAAACGCTAGGTGAAAGCACCCCTACCGCGGGGTGTGCATTCTCCACCGTCCAGTTACCCTTAAAACCAATCTCCCATCGTTAACCCAAATGGTACTAGCACTAGAGGTGCTATCGGTGCGTCCAGATGGCCCTCTAAGCGGCCGGTGCCTTAGTATGAAAGTATTACGCAGACCGGTCTGGTCTGAAGGAGTTGTAGTTACCAAAACGGAAACGGATTTACCAAACAATGTTGTCTATTTGCTTTATGTAAAGAATGTGTCCGATAAATAAAGTATTAACTAAGTGAAATCGTGCCGAGTTTTGTAATGCGTCCTCTCGCTCCATCCCGATAAGGATGGCACCCGTGACAACTTTTCGGTTGCGTGTTCGGAAACGTGATTTGGATGACTTGGTCTCATGCTTGAAAATGTATGACTAATCATGTAAATCGCCACAGCAAAAAAAAAACACACCTCACACACTACCTCACACGGTAGCGCAATGGTGAACACACAAATAATGTAGTTTCACAGATTATCACCATAGAACAAATGTTGTTTGCAGGCTGACACACGATCGCATGT
>JAOEFI010000003.1:8189028-8207818 GCA_034621735.1 Anopheles plumbeus
AACACACAAATAATGTAGTTTCACAGATTATCACCATAGAACAAATGTTGTTTGCAGGCTGACACACGATCGCATGTGTAGACAAAACCTGCTCTTGCTGAGGGTGAGGTTTGAAAGCAATAAAAAAAAAACCCCACACCCACTTGCACAACATCAGAGCCGCCGCGAATGAGAGCTTTCTTACATTTTTGATGCTGGCAACAATGTGAAAGCATTTTCTATGCGAGTGATTCATACCTAGACGCAACATCTTGTTCGCTAAACTGTCTAAATCGGGCATCGGGAATCCCCGGCTTGAATGGCTCCGGACATTCCTCGCCGGTGGTTCCTATCAGGTTAAACTGGATGCTATCAGCTCCCCTTATGCGATGGATTCCTCGGTCGTGTTCCAGGGCAGTATCCTTAGTTGCCAACTGCTTCTACCTTTCATTAACGACGTTTGTAATGTTCCTCCCATCGCCAGTTTTTCGTTGTTTGCAGATGAGTGCAACACCTTTCTCCCCATCCCCTTCAACCCACGATTTCCAGCACTTTCAACTCCTTCTCAACTTTTTGTCCCTGTGGCGTCACGTCAATGCCCTCTCCTTTTGTATGGAGAAATGTGGTTCACCTTGAAAAAGCGGTGTACCGGGACGCCGTGTATGTTCCTTGGCTTTCTTAGCAGGTTCAGAGGACCTTCACCCGGATGCCGGTGGGTAGGTTTGTCGGCTCGAGCGCCTCGCTGCCTCCTTAAACGATTCGTCGTTCTCGGGCTTCTCGGGCTCCTGTCCTGTTGGAGGCTCGCTGTTCCTACGCTCGTCTTACGTTCATCGCTGACATCCTTTTCAATTGCTTTAATGTTCCCTCCCTTGTTTCCTACACTCGCTGGTACGTTCCCTGCAGCAACCTTTGGTTCCGCTCCTTCTAGCTGTCGCGAGGAGGCGTGCCTTGGGTGCAATGACCAGTTGGCTCAAGTTCTGCAATGCGTCAATCCCGGGGTTCACCGGTCGGACTTTAATTTCTCGCTTGCTGCAATCTCATTTTATATTCTCATTATATTACATTTTACTCTTATTTTTTCTCTTCTCTATTGCCCTCTCACCGTTTCCCTTTTCCCCAAGTTCTTTCTGGGTTCCGTTTCCCTTTCCACTCCACACCCTATAATTTTTACCGTTATTGTTAAGTGAAATAATATACAAAAAAACAAAAAAATTAAATGTTTGAAACTCTTATCAAATGTATAGTAATTAATCCAAGTTATATCAAGGCAAATAATTTAACTTTACCTTAAATTTACCATTACCATTCGGTATATTGAATGCGGATCAAAATGCACCCTTGAAAAAATCGCGTGCATAGGTAAATTCCCTTCGCATAGTAAGCGTTCTTACATATGTACTTCGTGTGTGAAATAAGCACACGATTCAAGCCCTTACAAATAGACCTGCCCTTTGAAAAGTTTTCGAGTTGATTCAAATTGCTGCGATGCTATCGCGCTCGTGCTGTATTTAATTACACTTTGAAACGAGTTTCTCTATGACTTGTTTATTGTTGTTCACATGGTTTCGAATATCTAACACATCACTCCAGCAAAACTAACACAAACTTCTAAGCGGACCGTTGAGATGTGGTTTGTTATGAATGCACTTCGACTAATGTTTCCGAAAAAGATTCGTTTCTGTCGCTGTTTTGCTGCATTACTTTGACTAAATAAATTACGATCCAGGCAAGAAAAAACAAATGCCCCACTCAGCAACAACTCTTCCCGCCGGTGTCGAACCCTTGGCACTGCGCACCTCACCACCAGGTACGGACCCGGAGAGTTACCGGAATGATCGTTAAACAAACCTTTCCCGAACGAGCGAAACCTCCCGAGCACTCGAGATCAGTTTCGCGGTTTTCGAAGGCCGGTCCTTTTACCCGCCCTCTGGTAGCGGAAGCCAATCAAAACAAAACAGGTGCGGGTGCAGCGGCTGGGTTTTTCCGGCAAGGTAGTTCATTAATAAAACATGGCATCCTTGCTCCGAGTCCTGGGCCAGTTTCGGGCGATGATCCGTTTCGATTTGGCTATACCTGTTCCTTTTGCCCACGATGGCTGGTGGATGGCGATACTACCACACTCGAAGCTCGAGATAAGCAACTTCCAGCCATCGTCGTCGCCAACGTTAGGGCGTTTGACAATATGGGGGCAGACCCGCGCTACGGGTAATTCCCCAGCGTCGCAGTCAAACTGTAGTGTCTGTTAGTAGGAGCAGCGTGCGACAGTGGCTCACTGTCGTCCGTCCGAAGGTAGGCTGACGAAGGCGCCACTCACAAACACACACACACACACCCGCACGGTTCAAGATGAAACCGGAGAGAATACCCGCTAGCAAGGATCGAGGTACAACCGCATGCACGCAGAGCATATACGGTCGTCGCGGAACGTACACACGTCGATCGTTCGTCGTCGGGAGCTCCGCGATCCATTATCCATCGCTGTGCATTGGGGTTTTTTGTTCGGATTCTGTTCCTGTTGCTCAATGTGAGTGTCGCCACACAGCTGGACCGGCGGAAAAAAACGACTGACTGTTACACGTGCTACTGTACGGCTGCGGCATAGACGGCGACAGTAGTGGTGAAAATACCGACACAAACCGGTGGCGCTAGCTTAGAGGCTGGACCGCGCGAACATCTCTAAACCCGCCGCCTGGAGCGTCCGTGTCGGATTCCGTCCGCTATCAGATGCGCGTACCGCTCGATTAGTGTGCTACCACCTCTCCAACCGTACGGATCGTGTGCCGGATCGTCGCACTATCTCCACGCAGGGACGGCAAATAATTATCACTCTACGCCCGAGCAGACCGGTAACGTCATCCGCTACGTCTGGCTCCAGTGTTGTGGATGCTGCAGCTTGATCGCTCGCTCTGCGCTGCGCTCTCTCGCTCTCTCTCTCTCTCTCTCTCTCAGCTTATCTGAGCAGTTATAAGCGGCCGCTTCTCCTCCTGCCGCTCCAGCTAGCATTAAGTGGGGTCGGCGTTCGTGGGAAAGTGTATTCTCTACACCTAAACAGTGAACGGTGGCGCGACTAGTGGGGGGTGGGACTGCGCCGGTTTGACGACACTCGATTCGATTTTAATCGTGTTCTGTCGTGGTGGTGTTCAGTGTGCTGCGTTATCCCGTACCATAGCGCACGGTGTCAGATGTTACCTGCATCCAATTTAGGGTTTCCGGCTGCCTCGCGATCGGTTTAACACCACAGAACGATCAACCACCAGTGGCTGGTTGTGGTGTGCATAATCTAGTCCCCGACTGGACGCCAACGTGATAACACATTGTTGTGACGGTTTGTTGGGTGAGTGAAGTTGACAGGCGAACTTATAAGTGATCCTCGTGACCTTGCCGATTGCTGTAGGCAGTGATACGGAAGTGGAGTATATGAACACGCTTGTCGCTTATCGGCGGTGGCAGTTTCGAAAAAGTTTGTGCCGTGAAAAGTGTCCATTGACAAGAGAGGCTAGAGGCCAATACAGCGCCGTGTCCCGCGCGGATCAGTTAGTCGTTTTTTCTTGCTTCAAGTATTCGTGAATCCCCCCAGAAACGTATTCCCTGGCCTAACAAACGACCACGATGTTTACCAAACGAATAAACGTGTCGTTCGGCGTGCTGGTGAGAGCGTGCGCCTCCTTGCTACTGTTGCTGCTGATCGGCCCGGTAGCGCGCAGTCCGGTCGAGGGTCAGTATCTGAGCTCACCGTGTCCGAAGGTGTTCAGCTACCGGCTGGACCAGAACACCAACCAGGTGTTCGGCTACGTCGAGCTGCAAAACCTGCGCATCGGTCAGCTAGTCAAGCTGAACATGGATCTTTCGATCGGTGTCGCCGTCCCGCAGGTAAGCACCGCCACGGTTGGGCTTCCGCCGTATCTACCGCCCAACATCAAAGAATGTGCACGATTGCCGGGAAAAGGTCGCGCACGCTGAAGCTGAACCTGGGCTATCATCACCGTGCCTTACCACACGAATAGTTTCGCTCGGAAGGGGATGTGTGCATGTGTGTTCGGGACAGGTTTGTGGAATCTGGAAGCAAGAACACCTTAGTGGTGGCGTGGGCGCGAAGACGCACTTTTGTGTGTCCCAAACTAGTTCTAACCGGTTTGTTCAAGCAAAGTTTTTCTATTATCAAGTTCATCAGTTACCAGGCATATGAAAACAAAAAAGTTTTTCTACTGCACGAATTTTAAAAACTTTCGCATTACGAACCGAACATTTCACATTACGAGGCAATCTATTTTGAGGAAACTGGTTTCTTTGGTTAATTATCGCTTGCACAGAAATGTGGCTTATTTGTAATCGCAAAAAGAAAAAAATTCCCCCAAACGCTGGTTCCGCAACTACTGCGACCTCAGAGACCTCCATCACTAAGAGAAATTGTCAACTGATAAGGATGGCTTGAATGCGACGCGATTCAGACCATCTGTAGAAGACTTATTTCAATTTATAATAAAATTTTGCTGTCTTCAAACGTGCCCAAACGCATTTCAAATATTCTTCAATTGCCGCAATAAGTTTGATTGTTTGATCGGATTACTCAAAACGGACATCTTGCCGCATGATTCATATCTTTCGAGAGCCACAAGAAGGGGGTCTCCCGCGTGGACAGAAAACGTTTTACCATTTTTACTGAAATCGCAATTGATTGTCAAATCACGCGTTCCATAAAATAAAGCTATTTTTCCGTAATATTACTGATTATAGTGTTTTTTTTTATTAATCAATGCAATAGATTTTCATGAACAAGTATGGAGAAAGCTTTAATAAACATTCGATAAGGATGGAATGTATGTTTCTGACAAGCAACGAACATTTAACGCAAACAATCATCCGGGTCCTCCCAGAAGTGGCGTAAAACCCCACGGAGGAAAACTTTTCGCCATCTACAAGTGCAGATAATCGGGGTCGTCTGACGAATGTCGTGCTGTCGCATGTTACCGCAAACGTACGCTAGTTTATTGTCCGAGGTAGATGTGCCGGACGTTTTGCATGTTGCGCAGTTTTACGATGTACCGGGTGAGGAACCAGTTTGTGGGAAGACGTGCCATATGGATGTTTGGCCGGTGTGGTTTTTCGAAACCATTCTTCAGGTGTGCTGGGTTTTTTTTTTGCTAGTATTTTGCAAATCTGATTTTTTCTTCCGGATTTTGATGAAATTTGTAGGATATTCAAGCGGTGCGGTTGAACCATGCCTCTACTGCCATGCCTACTGAAAGAACATGTGTTCCACATCGAAGATTCAAATCTGCGATGGAAATATTACGAGTAGCCCCTAAAAGTATGCAATTATGGCAGCTTCTCACACAACACGCTGGAAGTCGGGTCGCTATCAATTTGCGTTTCTCAATTAAGTCCGTCCTTTCCAATTTATTTTCGTCAACATTCCAGAACAACGTTGGCTCCATCACGCTGATCAAATCGAGGGAGCAAACGTTCCGCGATATCTACAGCAACCAGCCGGCACAGTATCGGGTCAACTTTCCGTTCAACAACGTGATCCCGAGCGTGCTGGCGATCAGCGTGAACGGTCAAACGATCTGCACCGGGCAGAAGGCGACGGGTCAGGTCGTCACCACCATCAACCTCGAGCATACGCTCTTCACGCAAATGCAGCCGCTGTCGAGCGGCAACGGGAACACGGTGAACTCCATCCAATTCCAGCCGGAGCAGCAAACGCCGGCCCCGATTGTCTACACACCCGTGCAAGTGCAACCACAACCACAACCGGTGCAGCCCAATACGCAGACGGTGCAATACAGACCGCAGCCGGTGCAACCGCGACCGCAGGTTGTTCAAACACCCCGACCGAGACCCCCGCCGGCCACAGTTGTCCAGCGGCCAGCGTCACAGCCACCATCGTCGGCCACTTCCTCCTCACCGAACGAATTGTAAGTGTAATCGCTACAGGACGATCTGCAGATGAAGATCGGGATACTAAGTTATACCATATCCATTTCTCACGCTCTTCCAGTTGCGGAACACCTGCGGCCGTGTATAAACGGCTCTCGATCAACGGGGTCCGCTCGCCGAAGGGGCAGTTTCCGTGGGCGGTGCCGATCTTCGACAAAGGCGTTCAGCTGAAGCCGAAGTACATCTGCGGCAGTACGATCATCAACGCGTGGCACCTGCTCACGGCGGCCCACTGCATGTTCAACGAGGGCGTGAAACGCCTCTCGAACGAGTTGCTGACCGCGCCGGGCATGTACAACATCGACAACTTCTTCGAGCCGGAAATTCAGTCGCGGAACGTAGCGTCCTTCGTGGTTCACCAGGAGTACTTTGACGACGGTACCGGCATGACAGAGTTCGACATAGCCGTGCTGATGCTCCAGCAGTCGGTCAGTTACACCGACCACGTGCGCCCAATCTGTCTGTGGCCCGGGAGTGATAACCTAGAGGAAATTATCGGCACGAGCGGGTACGTGTCGGGATGGGGTATTACGGAGCAAGGTTCCGCCAAGTATCCGAGCTACGTCAACGCTTCGGTAGTGGACAGGCGGGAGTGCCGACGTAAGCTCGGGAGCATCGTTTCGGCCACGGCGCCCATGTTCTGCGCGGACGGACACGGAGCAGTCCCGTGCACCGGAGACTCGGGCAGTGGGCTCGTCATCAAGCGCGGTGCCAGATTCTACATCCGCGGTATCGTTTCGATTGGCCAGTACGATCTAAGCACGCTGCTGTGCGATAGCACCAAGTACGTGGTGTACACCGACATCGCCCCCCTCCGGTACTGGCTCTCAACGGTTATGAAATCGTGAGCAAGGTACTCCGCCCCACATGCTTCATGCTTGGGGCATCAGGAAACAGCATGTACTAGCTAGTACACACACATTATTTGAAATTACGCTCCACGTGGAATTTCTTCCAACGGAAGAGTGCATTTTATTCCACTGAGCGCCGTAACGTCGGGTGACCGACACTTGAGTCACAGCCGGCGCGCATCCGACAGGGAGATTTGATCCAACTACCATCTAAGTTCACGCAACGCAACGTACGTTTAAGCAAAGGCATTTGTTTTCAGGGTTTGGCGAAAGGCACCACGATCCAGGAATACCGTCCACGTAAACAACAATAAATGGCAATTTACGTAGTGCGTAGATCGTAGACCATATTTATTCAGCGGCCTAAGTTTAACTATCATCTCGTCTTACGTTGAACGAAACTATATAATGGGTCCCGGGGAAGACGTACGCCAAAACGCAAAGCTAATAAAATCAGAACTATCTATAAAAAACACACTGATTTATAAAACAGCCATCTCCTGATTGTTGGATCTCTTTCCCGCGGACCCGGTAAGATTGTGGTAAGATTTATACTGGACATCTTTCCTCGTTGTAAAACTTGATTCTTGACATACATAAATTGGGTTTCTATATACCCTTCTAAAATCTAAAATCATCATGGGGCCAAAAAAGTGGGATAAGTATAAAAAATGTTGTTTCTTGTCACCTCAACATGCGTTCTTGGCTCTTGACAGACCATTGGATAAAGCATGACTCATACAGTCTATATTTAGACAGAAACATAAACAAGCAAAATATTGCCACTGTTTACCGCTGAATGGATCTCTGGTAGCGCCCTTCCGGTGAAGCATCGGGAAGCATCAAAGCGTTCCGCGCACCGTTTACACACCGGATTAAACATATTGATCTTGTCCTGGCGGCGGCTGGCCATGATGTGGAAGATGTTTTGCCACTTGCCATTTCGATTCACGCCCCGGCTAGAACCTTGAAACCACATCCAAATACCGCTCGATAAAAGCCCACGAATCTCGCATCAACAGAGCCATCAACAGCAAACCCACGACATCCACGACATATTATTACCGCCCGGGTCCCAGGAGGCAGCTAAGCTTATATCGTGTTGGAAGAGCTAAGACTTGCCCTCACGGCACACTAGATATATATATATAAAAAGAAGAAAACCGCGGAAGTACAGCTTTGTTCTGCTGCTCGTTTAAACTGTGACTCACGGAGAGTTCTTTTGAGACAAAACTTGTTTTACGGAGGCTGAGGAAACAGGTTGATCGGACTCATTAACGTATGCACACAGACACACACACACATAGTACATTATCGCAGAAGTCGCTAGACAACGCTACACCGCGGTATCGTTTCACTTTGATCAAAAAACGAAATATCTTTATTGAAACGATTTTAGTTGGCAGAACGAGCACTCGGGCGCTGAGGTGACGAGCATCGGCTACGTAAGTCCCGCCGAGATCGGTTTTCCCTACAAGGAGATTGCCCCGATCCCCCGTCTATGACCCATGATGTAAACTTCACTCGAGTGCAGTCCGGTGCGGGTCGTCCCCATATAGTGCAATTACGTCAGTTCGTCACGAACGATGGCAGCTGCAGTTCGTCGTCTTGCAGCGTAGTCGTCGAACCGCCCGGCGAAATGATGTGCTTCCGGTAGGTGATCTCCTCCCGGATGTACTTGACCGAGGTGCTGTTGTCGTGCGGGTTGTTCGTTTCCTCCTTGCGCTCGATCGTGCGCTGGTACTCGTGCTGTACACCGGGGGCCCCGGCCGAGCCGGCCGAATCGAGCGAACTCTGAGGCCGCTCGACCGGCAGGGTCGGCTTCAGATTTGGTAGAGACTTCACCGGTCCAGCTAACACAGCCGCGGGCTTAGCAGCGGACGGTGCCGGCGGGCTCAGACTGAGGTTCAGATTCGACGGTACCAGCTTGGAACGGTCGCAGTTTTCCTTGCACGAATCCGACCGCAGGAAGTGCCGCAGCGTGACGGCACTAACGAACGTACCGCGATCGCCCGGCCCGGTGCACAGTTCACGCCCGTTGAAGATCACCTTCGTTACCTTCGGCAACGGCTCCTGCAGGGGAAAGTTAACCCGATACTGCACGCCGCGTCCCTTGCCAAACTGCTCCAAAATCTGCGTACTGTCCTCGATCGCCTCAATCGACCCGACGTACTTCTGTGTGGACGGGAAGAGGGACGGGAATGAAAAGTACGGGTTAGAAACTCCTCCACTTCTCCACGCGGAGAATCTCCGGCTCCTCGCCAGCCAGAGGGCCCATCATACATACCGACCGCAGCTCGCCTGCCACCGACAGCTGCAGCTCTAACGTTCCCACTTTGTCCACCGCCTGTTCGCGTGTGTCCACGATACCGTAGATCTGCTGCTTGATGCTATCTGTCGCATACTTGAAGATGCTGGGACAGGGTGACACACCGTTGCCCACCGAGGCGCTGTTAGTAGAACTGGCCCGAAAGAGAACGACCACCGACACTAGCGCGAGGTTCAGCACTACCGGACGTGCCATCATTAGCGAGTGGATGGTTGCGAGTGGAAACCGGGACTTTAGCTGCTCGCGATTCGAAGCCGTTCGTGTGGCGACGGTAATGTAGGCACTAAACAGCGCAGTGTACTAAACAGCAACGACTAGCACGGCTGGCGACGAGTGCCGCTTTTTGCAAGAATCCCACAGTGCGCTCCGCGGGGAGAGAACAGTATTGTACACTTCGTACACGTCGGTGTACAGTTCGAGCGAGAATAAAAATCCCGGCCGGTCTACCGGATGCTTAAATGTGCGTCGTTCGATTGGGGGCGTTCGCGTTCGGGCCACGATCGACGCCGTTTGGCGACGGCTGGCTGTGCGGGGATCGGATTGGATCGATCGGTTTTCGGTTCGCGGTGCGTCTTTACGACCGTACACATACACACACCGACACCCAAGGAGGGAGGTGCGTCTGCTAAGGAGCAGCGTCGCCTTAGGAGGTTATCGCGTGCCGCCTCAGCACCAATCGCGATCGCCAACGCCATGTGCGTGGTGGCGTTTGTTTGTTTGTGTTCGATTTGCATTGATAATGATCCGCGGTTGGATAGATTTGTTTCAGGGATTATTTTGATACCTCACTTTTCATCTATCTTCTTTGTTTTTTTTTTTCATGCGGAACTTTTCCCACATGCCTCCCCATTGTAGGAATCGCTTCGCCATTATTGTTTCTTGCGCTGCGGTGTGAACGCAGGACGACAGCAAGGCCCGGTGGGATATGGCACCTTTGTGGGGCGCCAGCGCGTGATGAAACTTAAGAAGATCAATTCCCATCGTTCGCAGCAGGACGCCGCCGTTATTGAACCATCCGAGAGAAAACGGTCTTATGTTTATGCAGCCATCGTTTACGGTTGCACAATGATGGAAAAGAGGAACAAGCGTTGAATTGATGCGATGAAAAAGTGCAACCTAAATTTAGTTTTTTTGGTTGTTAAAAACTATTTTTAAAGTATGATATTATAGCATAACTCGACTTCACCATTGTTACGCTTAAGGGAAACTTTTAGTTTAAGCATAGTTGTGCTGGGGGTTAGAATTAGAATCAGAATCATTCTGATCTCGCTGTCTCTAGGGGATCTGTACAGTCGGTCGCTGGCGCCAGCATTTATGCAAAGCGTTAGCGTTATGGATTTAAATGGCGTCAGATATCGAATTGACTGCATCGTAAAACTGTGCGAGGAATTGTAAGTTTTACGACTTATTAATGTTGGATTCCCTTTTTCCGAGTCCGTGGAAAGATTGGCGATCTGCTTGCCGGAACTCATTCACAACAGAATGGTGGAGTCTGCGAAAGAGTCGCCCGTTAAGCTTGCCGCGCCGTAACGTGTGATCGCTACGGCCGCACATTCCGATATTCGCATATTTCACGCTCTCCGTAGGCCTAATGTCTACCGGTTAGCTTCTGTTCTGGGGGTTCTCAATCGCCTTATGAGCTTAGGCGGCTTCTTCTTGATGGAATATTTAGAGGAAAACAAAACGCTTGTTAACGGCGCATGGAGCAAAGCAAAGCCAACACTGGAAGCCGCACACGGCACACATTAGCGGCTATTTTCTTCCCACTGTCCAGTAATCCCGTCGATCAAGGTGTGCGATCGAACGCGCCGGAACATCCGCATCAGTGCGGCTCCTGCGGCGCCAACGCTGACGGACATTAGTTTGCCAAATCCGGCCAGACGGTAGCTACCGGCTGCGGCTCCGTCGCTAACGGCCGGTGACATATGACACCCCGGACGTTCGGGCTCGCGTCTGGTCCGCATCGGCCGTCGATCGTCGATCATCGATGCTCGTTTGAATAATTTTGCGCTTTTATCGATTTGCTAATAACGTATAAAATTTCTAACGATCCTCGGCTGTCGCCTGCCACCGCCGGCACGACCCTGCCGTTGCAATCCGACACCCGTGACTGTTTCCAGTCTGCTCTGGCAAATAGTTTCCTCTTATTAGGTGCTGCGAAGGCGCCACCATTTGGAGCCTGGTTAACATGATACATTTCTCTCGCCTGCAGTGTGTGGTATTGGGTTCGTTCAGTGATTTTTTTTTCTCGAAAATTTGATTAACGCTTATGAATTCTTTTCCTGCATTTTGTCACGTTCATTAGCTTCGTCGATGATGCTATTACGCCGTGACACCATGCTGGCAGGCTAATAGTTCGAAGTGGGATATGTTTTGACAAATTAGGTATCTTTTTCGCGATTCAAAATTGAATTGTCTCTGAATATAAAATTTCCACTTCATAACGTTGTAGAACAGTCAACTGCAAACATATTTTGATTTCATAAACATGAAAATTTTAATAAGAAAAACCCATAACTGATACCGTCTGCTTTAACTGTATTTCAAATCAAATCTATAGCATTTTATTCATCTTTGATAAAATATTAAAAGCTGGCAGACCAGCCAGTAAATGTACAGGATAGTAACTGTGTACATAAACATGTTTGAATAGCTCCATCTGTGTTCGGACTCACTCTGATGGCTCTTAAAGTTCTCTCTGTCTCTCGTAGCCGTAACCTAGAGTATGTTTCACCTACTTATCTGTACATTACTAAAAAAAAAAGAGATAACCAGTATTCGCTTTAATTTCCTTTCATACATTTCATCGAAATCAGTCGTCCTTGCTCTAATTGTGGCAACGAAAATGAAACAAAAATGATATATACTGACACAATTAATAGCCCCACCTCCTACCATTTCTTGCTATTCCCATAATCTCTCCGCAATACGAGCAATAATGTGTATGTACACCAGGATGGCCGTTCACAGGCGATCCTGCCCCGGCCTAGATCTAGCATAAAATCTAAGACCCTAGTTCCCACTTGATGATGTGCGGTTCGATGCAAAGCCGCTGCTGCATGATCGACTGCATCACGTACTCGGTGGTGCAGATCTGGCAGATCGCATGCTTGCCCTTCTGAATGAACGGCTGTATGATGATGCGATCCTCCGGGCAGCTGAGGATCACGTAGCTGCCCGGCTTCTCCGCGTTCGTCTCCCGGATGCGCTTGATGGTGCGCGGGTTCTTCTCGACCACACCGCCGCCCTGCTCGATCATCTGCCGCACGTCCTTGCAGGCCGGCTTCACCTGCGGCGTCACGAAGAATACCTTCCCCTCGAACAGCTTGACGCGCGTCGGCGACTCGAGCACCTTGTACAGGTCGCACTTGAACTGCTCGTTCAGCTCCGCGACGTCCAGCTTGTAGTTGTCGGTCGGTAGGAGATGGCCAGCGACGGCACTGTCCGAAACCCATTTGCTACTTACCAGATGGCGCACGGTCGTGAGCGCAAGGATCAGCTTCACAGTTCGAGCGACGCGCGTCATCACGAGATGGGTCGCTTCCGTAAGACTGGTCGTTACCGTACCACCGAGCGTCCTGTCAAAGACAAGGTGGAGAGACAGAGAGAAAGAGAGAAAGATAAAGGGGGTGGTTCATTAACATGGATATATTCAAACCATCATCCGCTGTATGATCCTTTACTTACATAATGGCACGCGACAGTCCTTCATTGTTGTCGATCTGCGAGAAAAGCACGCACGGGATGGCGTCGGATGGTGGCTGCCGCTGGCAAACGATTTCCGCCGGAATTACTTCCATCGGTGGCAGTGTGCGCGGTTTCTTCACGCCGCTCACCGGTGGCGGAAGTTCACTGAGTGTCCGCTTCACACGTTCGTGCGATTCCTGAGTTAAATTGATCGGTGACTTCCAAGCGGCTATGGGTGGGAAACGGAAAACGGGTTTATACTGCAAAGTAACGTACCCCGACACAACGCCTATACTCACTCATCAAGTGCATCACCAGATTGTAGTCCATGCGAAAGTGACAGCTCAGGTTGAACTGCTGATACTTGGCCGCTTCGCACTGCTGCATCGCGTTCAGATTGCCGAGCAGTATGTCGCTCAGCCAGACCGTATTGACCGCCGGTATGTTCCACTCCTTGGCGAACTTGTACTTCTGGTTCTCGATCTGCCGACAGATCAGCACCGTGTTGGTCTTGGAGAAGTACGGCGTCATGCGCGAACCCGACTCCTCGATCATCTGCTTGATCCGCAGCCGCTCCTCGCCCTCGAACCCGGTGATGGACATGTTGTGCTTGGTGGCAGGCTTCTGGCTGCCGAAGATGGCCGGCGTGGGAAGATGTAGCGCCTGCCATGGGGGCAGCAGCTGCCGCTTGAGGATAATGTCGTTCAGCCAGTACGTCGTGATGCAGCGCTTCGCGTCGCGGATTGCCTGCATTACCACGCCGTGGCGCTGCGTGCGGCAGAGCACGTGCGTCACCTTCGGCCCGTAGAACGACTCGATCTCGCCGCCGTGCTTTTTAATGATCATTTTCCACTCATCGATATCCGCCACATCGTGCGTTTCGTCGTACTCGATGATGTGGAACGTGCAGCCGAGCAGGAACAGCTCGGCGTGAAGCTTCAGATTAGGATTGTGACCGTAGTATTGCGGTCGGTGCAGTTGTGCGGGCCGTCCAGGGCTAAACTGTGCCGGGCCACCACTCTTCATCACCGCTACACCTGAGGACGATTGCATCATGACGGTCGGCCCGCCGGCACCGGGTGCTATCGGTATGCCACCCGGCCCAGCCGGAGATTGAACGACCACGGGACCACCGGTCGGACCTCCCACTAACATAGGACCACCGACAGGAACGCCACTGTTGGTGATGTTTCCGAGTGTGCGGCGTACAACCTGCTGCTGGAGTTGTTGCTGAATGATTTGCTGTTGCACGTGCTGTTGCTGCTGCTGTGGCTGCACCTGTTGCTGCTGCTGCTGGGCTTGAACCTGTTGCTGATGCTGCTGTTGCTGCTGTTGCTGCTGTTGCTGAAGCGCAAGTAGTTCCTGCGGCGAACGTCCCATCGTTTGCTGAAGGGCTGCATTGTGCTGAGCCGTCATAAGCCGCAACGTACCAGCCGCTGATGGCTCTCCAGCGCCGCCTGCGCCGGAGCCACCCCCTCCGTCACCCAGGGAACCTGCAGGGGCACCTGGCACGGTGCCACCATTGCCCAGCCGACTGCTCAACATATTCGCGAGGGCCGTTTTCGTTTTGCTCTGCATTTGCTGCTGCGATTGAATGGACGCAGCGTTTGGATCGGATGTCGTTTGCTGACCGCCTGAACCTGCTCCGATGAGTGTCTGTTGCTGCTGTAAAACCATCGTGCTACCGTCCGCACCAACGACCACATCCGATGGGAAGCTTCCTCCTCCTCCGGCATTGCGAGGTGACATCATCTGGCCATGGTGGGGCGAAGAACCTGCTTGCTGTTGTTGCTGTTGTTGTTGTTGTTGTTGCTGCTGTTGTTGTTGTTGTTGCTGCTGTTGCTGCTGAGCAGCTTGCTGTTGACTTTTTTGCACTTGTTCCCGCTGGAGCTGCATCTGCAGCAGACGGTGTTGTTGCAAGCGTTGCTGTTGCTGCTGGGCGGACGCATTTGGATCTACGGGATAGGGTGTCCCCGGTCCAGGGCCGACGACGGTTTGCTGAGTAATCGGACTTAATCCCGGTGCGCCCGGTCGAAGAATAATTTGCCGAGAATTCAACTGCTGCTGCTGCTGCTGCTGCTGCTGTTGTTGTTGCTGCTGCTGAGAGATTTGCTGATGCTGAAGCCACCGCACCTGCTGCTGTTGGTTTAAGCCCGGTGGCATCGGACTACGAATGACGATTTGCTGTCGCACTCCGGGATGTGCTCCCGGATGTCCCCCACGACCCTGGAACGCTGCCTGCTGACGTTGCATCATGTTGTGCTTAGCCTGCAGGCGACTTATGTACTCCTGCTGACCAGCCGGGTCCAGCTTCATGAGTTCAGCACGCGCCTGAGGATCGAGCTGGATCAACTGGCGCTGCATTTGTGGTCTTAGCGTGGTTCGAATGAACTGAGGTTGACCGGGAGGACCACCGGGTTGACCCGGCCCCATACCCTGTGCCGATTGTACGATCGTTTGCTGGACGATCGTTGCACCGGATGGAATCATAGTTCCACCCTGATGTTGCTGCTGCTGCTGCTGCTGTATCGGCGACTGTTGCATCTGACCTTGTGGGGATTGCGATTGGAATGGCGTTCCGGGAGGTTGCTGTGGTAAGGGGCTCTGTGGAGTCCACTGAGGTTGAGGGGTTCCCGGTTGGGTAGGCGTTTGGGGCTGCTGCTGCTGCTGCTGCATCATGTCATTTCCTCCAAGACCGGCTTGAAGCATCTGTTGCGGCTCACCTGAAACTCCACCGACCACCATTTGTTGCTGCTGAGGCTGGGCCTGCGGCGTTTGCTGACTACCAACATTCGGAGCTAGAATTTGCTGCTGCATAATCGGTTGCTGGTTTGACATCCCTCCTTGTCCGGGTTGTTGCATCATATGTTGCTGCATTGGTGCCCCATTCGGTCCGACGGTTTGTTGAATCATCTGTTGTTGTTGTTGGTGCTGCAGGAGTTGATTTGGTAAGACAGATTGCTGAATAATTTGCTGCTGATTTATTATCAACTGTTGTTGCTGCTGCTGTTGTGGAGAAATTACTTGCTGCTGTACCATGCCACCTTGTTGTGCCATCGAACCTGGAGGCTGTTGCTGCGGCTGTTGTACGACGATTGTTTGTTGCCCACCAGACGACGTTTGAATTATCTGCTGCTGTATGGGCTGTTGTCCCTGGATCAATACTTGCTGTTGCGGTGTCTGTTGGGGCGCTTGTTGTCCTTGCATTAGCGGTTGCTGCTGCTGTTGCAGTTGTTGTCTCTGCTGTAGCATAACGTTCTGGCCGTTTGGAGCTCCATCCTGAGGTGACACAAGATTGCGCTGTTGAAGCATCTGCTGCTGTTGAGAGTTAGCAGGTATTGCTCCCGCGCTGCTGACGACAATTTGCTGTTGCTGCTGTGCTTGTTGTTGTTGTTGTTGTTGCTGTTTCTGTTGCAGTTGTTGCATGTACTGTATACGTTGTTGTGGATTCATCTGCTGCACGCCGGGGCCGGAAATTATCTGCTGTTGGTTTGTCGCCTGATTAATTATTACAATGTTTTGTCCACCGGTTTGCCCAGACCCTGGAGTACCCTGAAAGACTTGCTGCTGCACGATCCGCTGCACAACTTGTGGCTGTCCAGGAGCTCCAGGACCGGGCTTGATTTGCTGCTGTGACTGCATGTGTTGCATTTGTGATTGCTGCTGCTGTTGTTGCTGTAAAGGTTGGAGCTGCTGCTGATCTTGTGAAGGCTGGTGCTGCTGTTGTTGCTCGACTACCACCTGTTTTGTGATCGTCTGATAGGTCGATCCCATCCCAATGATTGTTTGCTGGGTAAACTTTGTTTGCCCTTGCTGACCTCCCATCGATATCTGACCAGAAGGAGCGGAGGTAGTTACGATGTTGCCTTGCTGTGTTTGCATTTGTTGCAGCTGCTGCTGTTGCTGGAATTGTAGCTGCTGCTGTTGTGGTTGCTGACCGATGCTCGTGCGCTGTATTTGAATTATAGGCGATTGGAGTGGCTGTGATTGGGAAACCTGAATAGTTTGTTGCCCTTGTTGAAGATGCTGCATGTTTTGCGGCTGCTGTTGCTGTGCTTGAGTCATTTGCTGTGCCGGTTGCAACTGCGTCTGCTTGATCGTTATCTGACGTACAATCTGCTTCGATTGCTGCTGTCCATCAGCATCAGTCTGCATGGTAGAAACTGTAGTCTGGTTAAATTGCTGCTGATTTTGCAGTGGGCCCACTTGTTGCTGCTGATTTGGAGCGCTTTTATACACGACCTGTATATTTTGCTTCCCTTGCCCCTGTTGCATGGCCTGCTGCTGTGGCGCTTGCGATTGTTGTAAACTACTTTGTGTAGGAGTTTGAATTATCTGCTGAATAATGGTGCCTCCCTGGGTGGTTGTCTGCTGGAAGTTTATATTCGATTGTTGCTGCTGTGGCTGGTTGTTCTGTTGCGGCTGCTGTTGCAGTGATTGCTGCAAAATGTTACTATTTCCTGAATTAATTCCCTGATGTTGTTGTTGCTGCTGATGCTGCTGTTGCAGTTGTTGCTGTTGCAGTAGCTGTTGTTGCTGCATTTGTTGCTGTTGCTGTAGGGCCTTTTGCAGCTGCTGCTGTTGTGCCTGTTGCTGCTGCTGCATGTTGGGAGTTTGTGGCACCGGGCCCCGTAATCTCTGCGAATGTTGTTGCAGCTGCTGCTGCTGTTGCTGCGGCTGAACTTGCGCTCTAACGAAACGCGTAGGAGTAGATGGCAAATTTGGGCTTGCCTGTTGTTTTGCCCCCGCTACAGCAGTACTTTCTGCCCCGTGTGGCCGCGACTTGGTTTCTTCCTTTTTACCGTTTGTTGGAACCTCGTTTTTAGCAATACCTTCTTCAAAGTCAAACCCTAAAATGCTATTTAACGGTTGCTGTTGTTGTTTTTCATTCCCTGCTTTAGCTGCCCCGGCGGCAGACTGTTTGAAAAATACTTGCTCCCGCAACAACCTCGGATGATACACGGCGACCGGTTTAAGACTGCTAGCTTTCAAGCAATCTACCACCCAATCCGGCGTTACTATCTGCACGCCTGTGCCACACGAGAGCGCCTTGCTGTAGGCCGGTCCACGAGCACTTCCACACACTAAATGGGAGGTCTTCTTATCGAGCCGACTACTGAATGTCCCACCGTGGAACGTCAGAACGGCGTAAAGTCTTCGCAGGTCGCGATTGTCTACCTGTGATGCGGTAAATCGAAGGCCACAGAATATGCCCGTCTTCAACGGGAAGTACGCCTTCGTCGAGGCCAGACGACCGAGCCGTACCGAAGCGACCACCCAAGCCTCCGTCACCGACGGAATGTCGTACAATTCTCCGGCCTCGGTTATGTCATTTTCGTCATAGTTGGCCCCGCAAACAACATGCGTGCTAAAGTCCATAAAGTTTGATAAAGAGACACCACCATCTTTGAGTATTTTGCTTATCTAGGAGTGAGGGAAATTTTTAAAACGGGAAGGATTAATCATTTGCTTGCAACGACTCCCTCAGCAAAGGATGCCATGCGCCCTATTGCCACCTACCTTCGGGTCCAGACTACCCGTGATAAAACACTTTACGTTCTTGAATAAATCATCCTTCAATTGGATGTTTTCCAAACTGCTCACCACGGACGTCGAATCGAGGCTCATTTTTTCACAACGCAATTTTCACAGATTTCCACTCTCATGCGAACACCATTATCAGTGCAAAAATGGATAAAGTAAACTCCCGCTGCTCCGTAGATGGTAATGTTGTTGTCATTCGTTTTCCCAAAACACACCGACAACACCGCAACACCCTCATCACGAAACTTGGAAGGAGAGATTAATTCGATTGCTGTATGTTGTGTTAGTCGTCTAAAGGATCTAAAGGAGGACTTCTATCCCTCGCGGCAACTCCCCCTTCGCGGCAACTAAGATCACAAGCCAGCGTCCTGAGCGCACTGTTGACCGCAAACGCGAAACGATTTGCAGCAAATCGTTAGGGTGTTCCGGTGCTAATGCTTCGCGTCACTTCAATGCCAAA
>JAOEFI010000003.1:8215495-8231547 GCA_034621735.1 Anopheles plumbeus
TGTTGTCGTCGTCACTCCATGAAGAAAGTGCAGCATTTTCGCTTTCTTGTATGTTTGACTCTTGCACGTAATGGACTGTTCGCGGGGGGAAACTGTTTTAGTTACACGAAAAAATATAATCAACACTCGCATATCACTATTGTTATGCGCGGTAAGAAGTAGAGCGCGACATGTTCCCGGAACAAAACTGCGGTGAAAGCTGTGTCAAGGCATAGTGAACACACACACGCACACACACACTATCCTGAGTTGGTGTTTCCCAGTACTACCACTACCCATCATCCATTCAGTAAACGAGCAGCAGCCTGTTCTTCTCTCCAAGCGCACCTCTAGGTCAAACTCATCTCTGTGTGTGCTGGCCACGCGCGCAGGATGCAATCGTCACTCAACAACGATCGCGAACCGCCGCTAGTTTCGCTGCACCACGAGCCCCGATCGTGATTATGCACCACCACGGTGTGCCTGTGTGTGGTTTGCGGAAGTACCGCGACAACATGGTCTATAAACGGGGGTTATCTAGTCTCTGGATGGTGTGTTCGAGTAGTATACAGTTACTGTAAATGATCCCGCACAGCATATCTTCTTCGAAGCTGATAAATCTCTTCTCTTTCCGTCGATGAAGATTTTCCTCTTTCCTTACGCAGTTTAGCTGTAAGTTATAGGCCGTTTCGGGCCTTTTAATTAATGTTTCATCATCGTACAATTTCTCCCGCTTCAGCCGACTAAAATGAGAGAAAGGCAGGGTTTGGATTTCATTCATTAAACCGTAATTGGAGCGGCCACTTGGTGCGGAAGAAATCAGGCCTAAAGCGGCAAATAATAATAATGTAAACCAAGAGTACGAAGTTTAAATACTGCAAAAACCAATGTCGAATAATCGGACAAGTTTACACAACGTCACTTGCTGTTTCGAGAACTCCGCACAATAAATCAACCTTCCGATCGCGAACCATGCCAGAAGGGAGGGCGGATGAATCAACGCGATTCTTCTGTTCCCCTAAAGTTGAACAGTTGAACGACCCCGTTTTTTTGCGGCGTTGCTTTGTTCTCGGCGCCCGCTCGCCCGCGTGCGATTGTGTGTGTGTGTGTGCGCAGTGTGCGGACAATGAACGCGAGCACTTTTTTTTATTCCGTGCTAGTGTGCTCCTCTTTTTCTCCATTTGCGTTCGATTCCCGTTTTTCCTTTTAATTTTCTTTGGCTCATTCGTGAATCCGTGCCCGCGAAAGGTGTGTAAAATACGAAGCTTTTGTAAAGCTCGACCGTGTACCGCGGACAGTTTGAGTTGGAGTGAAAGAGAGAGCGGGACAGAGAGAGAGAGATTAGACGGGGGGATCACCATTGTATGTTGGAACGGCGGCTTAGCGCAGCGGTCGAACTGGTTGGTTAGCAACAAGAACCGGGTGCTCGCGCAAGCAAACTCAAAAGGGTTCGCCTCCGTTAGGAGGAGGGGGAGAAGGAAGCGGCTCGGGAGAACGCGCGAGGGAGACGCAGACTTTGCGCTCTTCATTTCTGATCTTCTCCATTGCAAGTGTGCACAACATCGCAGTGTTGGCAAAGTTTGTTTCGCGCGCTGTGTTTACAAGCGCTGCTTCACTTCTCCCGTTTGTTGAGGTCCGTTCGTCTCTTCTTAGGTGATGATTGGAAATCATCGTTCGTCACTTTTACTGATACTTCATTGCTTTTCTTCATTGCAGTTCGCTGGTCTGGACTTGCAGCAGAAGCAGCAGCAACTTGGCGGCGGCGGGGGCAGCAACCCCGAATCTGGAAATTCTAAATATCCGGCCGCGCGGTACATTCCGCCGCAGCTGAGAGAATGTGGTGATAGTGGTGGCGAGTTTCCAACTTCGGAGTCTGGTGCCGGCGGCGGTCCAGTAAGTGGCGGCGGCGGCGGCAGTGGAGGTGGTGGTAGACGAGGATTCGGCGACTCGAATCGGAATCGCGGCGGCGGCGGCGACTACGGCCGCTACAACGATCGCGGCGACAACTTCCGGGGCGGGGATTATAATAGGCGAAGCGGCGGAGGCGGAGGTGGCCGCTTCCAGAACGATCGCCGAGGCGGCGACTACGGCAGCTATGGCCGCGGCGGTGGCGACCGGGGCTACAACAATGGGGGTGGCCGCGACGGGGGCTTCGGCCAACGGGGCGGAGAAGGAGGCTATCAGAATTCTGAGGGTTACGGAGGCGATCGCCGGGACAACTGGTCGTCGTACGGTGGCGCTCGTGGCGGTCCGGCTGGTGGACCGCCGGCCGTTGGGCTTGATCGCCCGGTGGACGCTCCACCAGAGGGCGGCGAACGCTGGCAAGACGCCGGAGCGGGAGCTGCGGGCCCGCCGGGACCGGGCAGTGTCGGCAGCGGCGGCGGAACGGGCCCCGGTGAGGGCGGAGGCAGTGGCGGTGGCGGTGGCGGAGGCGGAGGCGGACGATCGTTGTACGACCGTGGAGGACCAGCACCGAATGGCGGCGGCGGCGGCGGAGGTCGCTGGCCGAGTGGCCCCGATCGACGGGATGGCCGCGGAGGCGGAGGAGGAGGTGGCGGCGGACGCGGGCAGCCGGACTTCACACAGCTCACCGAGAAGGACGAGCGCCTGGAGTCCGAGCTGTTCAAACACGGCAACACCGGTATCAATTTCAGCAAGTACGAAGATATTCCCGTGGAGGCGACGGGCGACGACGTGCCCGGCCACATCAACACCTTCGACGACATCGAGCTGACAGAGATCATCGACAACAACATAAAGCTGGCGCGCTACGACAAGCCGACGCCGGTGCAGAAGTACGCGATCCCGATCATCCTGGGCGGGCGCGATCTGATGGCGTGCGCGCAGACCGGCTCGGGCAAGACGGCTGCCTTCCTGGTGCCGATCCTGAACCAGATGTACAAGCACGGCGCCACGGCCCCGCCAGCGAACCGCCCGATGAACCGTCGCAAGCAGTACCCGCTGGGGCTGGTGCTGGCGCCGACCCGTGAGCTGGCCACGCAGATCTTCGAGGAGTCGAAGAAGTTCTGCTACCGTTCGCGCATGCGCCCGGCCGTCCTGTACGGCGGCAACAACACGCACGACCAGATGCGCGAGCTCGACCGCGGGTGCCACCTGATCGTGGCCACGCCGGGCCGCCTGGAGGACATGATCGCGCGCGGCAAGATCGGGCTGGACAACATCCGCTTCCTGGTGCTCGACGAGGCCGATCGTATGCTGGACATGGGCTTCGAGCCGCAGATCCGGCGCATCGTCGAGGACAGCAAGATGCCGATGACGGGCGAGCGGCAGACGCTCATGTTCTCCGCCACCTTCCCGAAGGCGATCCAGGAGCTGGCGAGCGACTTCCTCTACCGCTACATTTTCCTCGCCGTCGGGCGCGTCGGTTCGACCTCGGTCAACATCACGCAGACGATCTTCTGGGTGGAGGAGAACATCAAGCGCTCCCATCTGCTCGACCTGCTGTCGAACATCACCACCCTGAACGACGGCGACGACGAGAACTGCCTGACGCTGATCTTCGTCGAGACGAAGAAGGCGGCCGACTCGCTGGAGGAGTTCCTCTACAGCTACAACTACCCGGTGACGAGCATCCACGGCGACCGGACGCAGGACGAGCGCGAGGAGGCCCTGCGGCTGTTCCGCTGCGGCCGCTGCCCGATCCTGGTGGCGACGGCCGTGGCCGCCCGTGGCCTGGACATTCCGAACGTGAAGCAGGTGATCAACTTCGACCTGCCGTCCGAGGTGGAGGAGTACGTGCACCGCATCGGGCGTACCGGGCGCATGGGCAACCTCGGCACGGCCACCTCGTTCTTCAACGAGAAGAACCGCAACGTCGCCAACGGGCTGGTGCGTCTGCTCGCGGAAACGGGACAGGAGATACCCGCCTTCCTCGAGGAGATGACCAACGGCCGCGGATACGCGGGAAGCAGCCGTCGCGGTGGCGGCCGCTATCCGTCGCGTGGTGGTGGCGGTGGCGCACCTTCCTTCGGGTCGAGAGATTACCGCCAGCAGAACAGTGGCCGGGCCGGCGCTGGAGCCCGCGACCATCGTCCGATGGGAGGCGGAGGCGGTGGCGGCGGCGGTGGCGCCGGTCTTGGTGGCGGTGGCGCTGGGCCCCGTGGTTACGGCGGCGGCGCTGGAGGTGGCGGTTACGGTGGCGGTGGAGGTAAGCCGGCGAAGACAGCGACTGACTGACCCGCGAACCCCACTAAACAACCAATTTGTTTCTTTCTTTCTGCCTCAGATCGCGACGATGGCTATGGGCGCAATGGAATGGGTGGAAACTATGGCGGAAGCTACAGCAACACCGATGGCGGCAACGGTGTCGACTGGTGGGGCGACGGACACTGAGACAAGCACCCTACTACTACTACTACCTTCACCACCAGCGCAACAATAGAAGCGAAGAGCAGCAGCAGCAGCCACACAACACAACATAAACACGCTGGTGAAAACGTGAAGATAGTGACAGCAGCAGCGCTGGCAGCAGCAGCAGCAGCAGCACATTATTAACCCGTACTAAGTGAATGATATACTAATGGGTAGCCCGCAGTCAGCACACACTCAACAAACACCCACCCCACTAGAGAGCCCAGCAACCCTCTTTCACACGTACACACACACACACACGCGCGCGTATTTGTAATCGCAAATAATAACTGTCATTCAACGGAGAGCAGAATTGTAGAAGATGATGGAGTGCGCGCAGTTCACACAGTAGGACGGCGGCGGCACTCGGAGGCGAATATGTACCATGAACAATGTAATGTATTCAACCACTGTTCACTGAGTAAAAGAAGAAAGGAATCTGTATCGCAGAAGATGGAGTGGAGCAAGGGAGTAGTTAAAAATCTACAAAAGCAGATGATATGCAAGATGATTTCCCGACCCCCTCCGGTCCAGTTGAACGGCAAATGGCAAATGGTCAACGAGTAGGTTGGCAGCCGCCCAAAACGCAGCGCGTAAATGGTGGCACGCCGTTGACCAGCAGCAGAAGAGGTTGCCAATTTGAAATGCGACCAAAAAAAACGGGGGAAAGCAAGAAAACGAGAAGTCGTGTCAACTGCACATGAAGAGGAGGAGGGGGAGAGTAGAGAGCAATAGAAACTATAAAGGAACAACTGGGTGGGCTAACATAATAGTGGCCCAAGCGCGAAAAATGTATTATGTTTCTCACTTATTAGATAAAAATGGATGGAAGTATACTGAATTGAAAGAACGGCGATCGGTTGCGGGGTGGTTCTTCGTGACAAACCGAATCGGCGTTGCGCTGTTGAGCGACAGTGTTGCTCAGCTTTTGTGCCCCCCGGGGGGTTCCATTTAACGGTGTAGGTGCAGTAGAGTACCGAGCGATTCCCACGACATGTATTTGCGAAGCGGATGGGGTACACATTGGTGACTGGTGTACCGGTCACCTTCATCTCAAGAAACGCGCACACCGTGTTAGAAAGAAGGGGAGGCCCATAAGAGAGAGAGAGAGAGAGTTAAATAGGTCGGGGTGTCTCTCTGCCACCGACAGTGGTTCTAGTGACTTAGCATGATCTGTATCTGAAACGACTCGTTTTTCTACGCGCTCCAAAGGGGAAAGACAGGTTCTTGCCCTCGGAGCGCACCAGAACTATCCGCAGCACATACAGCTGCACAAGGGGGGAAGGAATGACTCCGTCGGGCACACGAGCCTGTAAGGGGAAAACTGTAAGCGGACCATTCCTCCTCATTCTGCATCCGGCAGGTGCAAACGTCGTACGTTCGGCTAGCAGCAGGGCTGACCAGTTTCAAAGAGCGTCTTTAGCACTTGGAGTGGTAAAGCATCATAACCGATTCGAGAGCATGAGACTAGATTTAAAAGGCGGCAATGGAACCAAGCCACGTTTATTGGGTAGGGCACGCGCGTGTGGGAACGATGGTATTCGATCTATACGAAGATTACGATAGCACTTACATAGCGATAAATGGATCTCTTTTATGAAACAAAAATGATGAAGAAAAAGATATACCCCATTGGAGGGTTTTTTTTTTCTTTTCGGAACAGACGTGAAATTGCACACGGCTGCACGCAACAAGCGAGAGAGAAAAGAGGAGCGTACAAAGCACGAAAAACCAAACGCCGCAATAGGGTCATCGCCGTTCACTTTTGGTGATTATGGGGAGAATAATCATGAAATAAAACACTTTCTCTTAAGCAACACAACAACATCCATTAATGTGAATCCACATTCAGCGCCAAAGGGTGGAAAGGATAAAGTGGTGGGGAAGAAGAAGAGCTGAGCTAGAACAGGAGGGGTGTTCCCCCCTTTTCTGGTGAAAGGCTATGAGTCTCCGCAGCGGCGAGTCCTTTCCGGTATCCGCTTACCGTTCGGTATTCAGCCACCACTTTCTAGCGCAAATATTAGAAGAATAGCAAAAGAGCACTTGAAGCAACAGGAAAATGGCTCGCGTCAGTAGCGTGAGCAAAACTCTGCTGACTATGTCAAAGATATAGCAAACCATAACCAAATGACTCCGCAAATCGGAACCTTCTACTAGACAACATTGAAAAAAAAACACAAACAAACAAACAGACAAGTCATAAACGTGCAACATTATAAACAAATTAATAGAAAATGAAAATAGCGGGAGTAAGTGAAGCTACAAACGCATACACTGATCAGAGAGATTAACGGAATCGTCAAAATACAACCCCGGGAGGATTACAGCTGCGTGAAGAGGGGAGAAAAGCAAATGGCGAGAGGTGATTAGAATGTGGAATGAATGAAACAATAAAGTGATTGCGGCTACGTAACGATTTGGCTTCGATTTTTTCACTTGAAATTCACCGAAAGGTGAGCATCCAACCGATTCCTAAAGTTATTCCCTTTTTCAAACAAAGCATATGTTAAGGAGATTTTCTTTTTTCGTATATTTCATCTTGTTTTTTTATTTTTACTTTCTGCGAATTTGTCTTTCATCGGCGTTAACAATTTTAGGAGAATGAAGAACTGGGCCAAGAAGGACCCACACGCACAGCATACCAGAGAACTGCCTCTAAACATCCGCCCCGCACTGATGTTCTGTTTCTACGGAAACGGAAGTTCGCGAACGATAATAGTGTCTTTAACATCGTTCTTTCCTTCGAGTGACGAATGGCAGTTACGTTGTTGTGTTTCATATATTTTGCTGCATTTATTCCCAGTTTCTGTTCGTTCTAACTTTTCCGTTCTCTACTTGCTCACATCAGTGCACGCCTGATGCTGTATGAGACGCTTGCCGTTGAAAGCATACCCTCTCCTGGCGCTACTTTCGTACATTTCTATTCATTATCATGCCAACCACATACGCATGCATTTCCCGGTAATCAGACCCTACTAACGTGGGCGCTGCACAGGATAAGTGGATAAAAAAAGTGACATTGGAAGGGTTACAATTACTATGACCGGGTTCTAATTTTACCAAAATAGACCGAATAGGCCGGTTTGTTAACAGAAACACAATTTTTAACGTAAAGAAAAAGTTACACCAATACATTGTTGCTGTTTTCGTTTTCGGTTCATTTTCCAATTGTATTTGCAATCATTTTGTTGTAGTTGATTTTTCTTTTGCTTTTCGCTTTCCGTCCTACTTACTGTTTCCTTTTCACCGTGTTCTCTCCCGCTCCCTCTCTATCTTTTTCCGATTAGTTAGTTTCTTGCTTTACGTTACGTGTCAGTTTTATAACCTCACACTATTACACGTCCATTTCACTATGATCCTAGTACATAATCTTTTCTATTTCCTTTTTCCTTTATACTCGTTCTAATATAATAGCCTATGGATGACAGAAAAAAAAAATAAACAAAAATATGCGTTATTTGCTCTCTTGCGATTAATAAACTTACTGAGTACGGATTTTCTTGTTTTTTTTTGTTGTTGTTTTAGTACGGTCTTGTCTCTATTGTGATTTTTCTTCGCTTCTACGATTTTATTCTTTCCCGGGAGGGTGGCCACAGACAAACACACACACGCACACAGAACAGCGGAGAAGAAAAAACACAAACTGTCGTCTTAAGTAGAAAGTCGGGGGCATCAACCCTTGCAAGTGGAGATAAAAGTGAGGTACACGGGGGGCTGGCACGATGGGGTGGACAAAAAGGACCACAGAAGATGCCTCGGTACAGCGGACAGGAACAGAACAGATGGTCAACTTGTTTGTGCGTCGGTAAAGGTGATGGGGATTTGTGGTTGGAAGCAGTTGTTGCACCGTTTCGATCGGAATATCGAACAACCGGCAGACCGGACACCTCTGCTGAGATCGTTCCGTCTACACCGCATACACCGCAACCTCACGCGTTCAATTTCTTACTGCCAAAAAAGTTCCTCCGGAAGAATGTTAGTTGTTACACAACTGTCCCAAAACAATTGTAAAACATCTATTGGTCACAGATATCAATGTAGGACACACTCGCGCCGTCAGTACACAGGATGGCGGCGCTTGGCTTCTCTTGTCGCCGATGAAGATAAAGTCGGCACATTCAATTCTGTTGCCGACCGAACGGGCAGAGGTACATCGCTCCGGGTCGCTTCAAACCTGCCTACACGCGCGCGCGCCCTCGAGGAGCGAAAAGGGGATGGGAGAACATAAAACAAAAGCAATAGAACACAGAACATAGAGCTACACCGAAGGCTACAACTAGTTGCTTATATCACTACGCTTTTCCGGGCCGTAAATACATCGTATAAAGTTCAGCAATCCGTAAGTGAGACTCGCCCACGGGGAATGGAACGAAATGGACTACAAATCACAACTAACGGCGATAAAAACCAGGGACTAACGGAAAGGAGAACAGAGAAACACAAAAATCACTTAATTCTAGAATTACACGTGTTGTGGAACGCTTGTGAAATGCAAACTCTATCGCGCGTCTGTCGTCGTTTTCGAGGTTTGTCCTCATCCTTTTGGCGGCATCGTATGATGTGGGAAAGTTCACCTTCAGTACGGTGCTTGTGTCTGTGTCCCAGGATTGTCCGTAGGAGAGTGGAAGAGAGTAAGTGGAAATGTGATCGTTGGGCCCAAGTAGTAGGTGTGTGTAGATGCAACATGCACCGAAGCGCATCCTAGCCTAGCTCGCCATCTTTTCATTGTTTGAGTAGTGTTTTGTCGTTGCTTTTCGATCGCGCTTGTGTGAGGACCTAACTGTACCATACGAGAGAGGAATTATATTGCCCGGCGCGTGCTGTTCTTCCGCCCTAGTCGAATGTATCGCGTTTGCGTTGGATTTACGCAACATTTGTCCAGTTGTTTCTCAGTGTTTTCTTGTTTGCCCTGCACTACCGATCAGACGGACCGCCACGCTTGTCCTGTGGTGTGTGGTGTGTGTTTTCTTTGCTCCGTTTGAATCCGATTGTCCGGTGCAAATCACCTTCCAGATTCGACCTTTTTCCGTAGCACCTCGATAGCCACTCTCGCCTGTCTAATCTGGCCCCCCCGCGCGAGTCTGTTTCTAACCAGCTCCCTCTCTCTCTATCCCTCGCTCGCGGTTTCACACACACGAACTTCTGCTTTCCGTTTGCCCGACACCCATACGGGTGCCTGCGCGAGACATCCTTCCATTTCGTTTCCGCTCGTCCCTTTTTTCCAAACGTTCGGTACGCGCTCCGTCGTCTCCGGATAACCAACCCACCCACAATAGGCAGAGCGAAAGGAGACGGCAAAGGCGCCGGCGGTGACCCGTGCTCCAAATTGCCACCGTTGTCCACTTTCTCCTACTACTGCACGACTGCACCGGCCGACTTGAGCAGGGTGAGTTCCTTGTCCTTCGCTTGCACCACCGAGCGCCAGTGCATGTCCTGCTCGATGACCTTCGCCTCGAGGTTTTTCAACATGATTTCCTGTGAGAGGGAAGGTGTGAGGAGAAGAGAGATGTTAGCAAGCGGTTGTTTTTTTTTTGTCAACAGAAGAAAGAACCAGCAACGCGACCCACCGTATCGGTTATAACAGACTGATACTGGTCTACGGTTTTCTGCAGCTGCTTGTAGCGCAGCGCCAGTTCATACGGGTCGTCCTCGGAGCCGCTGTCGGTGGCACCATTCTTGTTCGTGCTGACGGCACCACCGTCGCCGCCTACGACCGCCTCGTGCGTGTCGTCGTTACTATTTTCGTGTAAACTATTATTAACGGTGTTATTGGTATTAAGATTATTATTTGCGATTATATTGCTGCTACTGCTGTTGCTACTCCTACTGCTGTCACTGTTGGTGCTGTTGCTGTCAGCCGGCTCTGCCTGTGCGCTGGTGCGGCTATTGCTGACCACTGCTGCGTTGTCGCTGCTGCTATTGCTACTACTGTTGCCGTTGCTGCTGGCGGGCCTGGTGGTGTGGTTGCGCTGCAGCAGCTCGTGCTGCTCCTTGATGCAGCCGACGGTTGCCTCGAGCCAGCACCGGAAGTCGGTCGCGTCGACGGGCAGGGCCGGCACGACGCCGGTCGGCTGCAGCAGCTGCACCAGCAAGTCCTTCGTCCGGTTCTGCTCCTCCAGCACCACCTTACCGACGTCCACCACCACCGGCTTCTCCGCGCTTTCGGCGGCCAACAGTTTCTGCTGCTGTTCCTACAATCGTCGTGGCGCATCCGCGTCGGTCGGTGTCAGCGGGTGTGTCCGAGAAAGAGACAAACGAGGCGAGAAAGAGGAGGCTCCCCGTTAGTGATCGGTGGCGGCTAGTTTGGAAGTTCATCTCCACCACGCGCAGCCTCAACCCCCGCGTCGACAACCACTCAACTATCCACCCCGCTCAGCGCTGCTGGATGATGTCAATGTGCGGCATCCTCACTTACAACTTTTTCGGAAGTTGTCGCCATCGTCGTCTCCGTCGTCGTCGTCGTCGTCGTTACTGCTGCTGTGCTCGTCTGCCCGCTCCGCCGTTCGGCATCGTGCAGCGCCTCTACCAACCTCCAGTTTTTGGTTCGCAAACTCTACAATGCGCGAGTGTGTTTTCATTTGGTTTCAACGGTTTGGCCGTGCATTAGTGGCCCCCGGTGGATGCGTCGCAGTGTTAGCGAGGCGGTGTGGGGAATCGTAGTAGTAATGAGTGATGGTATTGGAGTCAGGAAGAAGCGGTACAGACAACCGAGATCGTGTTCGATCCGCGGCATGAAGACCGCCGTTGGTGTGTTTTAGTTTTCGGGTGATTGGCGTTGCGTTGTTGTGCGCAAAGGCGATAGGCAATGTGGCAAGAAGGCCAACGAACAGGACGACGCACGTAACAATAAAAGAGCAAAAAGGAAGAAGAGAAGAGCAAACACAATGTGAACATGGATGCTGGAAAAATGCTGGTTCGAAAATGCGAAGGAAAGGAAAGCTTAGCCGTGCATTTCTCCTAAAAGCAATTTGCGTGCAGAAAACATCAAAACATGTATATGTTAGAGATGAACAACTCGCGAAGGCCATTCAAATGTTAAGTACGAAAATTTGGCAACACTCGAAACACACAACAAATATATATCTACATTTAAGACATTCCTAAGGTTTAATCTTTAAACCATTTAACGATTCTCGATTCCATTCGTTCCAATTTCCGTAATCACGTTTG
The DNA here is from genome assembly GCA_034621735.1 of Anopheles plumbeus. NCBI lineage: Eukaryota > Metazoa > Arthropoda > Insecta > Diptera > Culicidae > Anopheles > Anopheles plumbeus. Next base: position 8,227,016 of record JAOEFI010000003.1, read on the forward strand.
CTGCTAGTTGAAAGTCGTAGCCGCCGGACGGTTTGTTGCCATGGGTGTTCGTCGTGCGGAACTAATTAAAAACACACAACATTTACAGCGGAGCGCGCGTGTGTTTGCTCAGGTGGAAAAACTTGGCGAAGAAGACTAAAATGTTCTCGAAACTGAAGCGTACTGCAACAAATGAATGAAGATGATTGAGCAATTCTGGAGCAGCTGGATGAAACACACCAATACCTCGTGCGAACCGAACCGTTTCCCAGCTCCCTCCCTCCCAAAGCAGCTTCCACCCACTTCGCACAACACAGACACATCCAGGCGGGACAACCAAGAGTGCGTGCCCTCCCCTTCGGCACTTACGTCGTTCTTCTGCCGCTGCTCGTCGAGCTGCTTCTGCAGCTGTTCCTCCTTCGCCGTCAGCTCGTTCGCCTGCTGCTTGTAGTCGGTCAGCAGACTCTTGCACTCGACCAGCTCGTTCCGGTAGACCTCGAGTTTCGATTTGGTGGAGTCTAAGGCATTCTGGAGGTTGCGGATCTCGACCCGGTTGCTTTCGTCCGTCTGGCTGTTGGTGACGGCAACCGCTGCGGCGGCGGACGCTGCCGCCACGACCTGTTTCTGTTTGGCCTGCAGCTCCGCCTTGAGCTGCTCATTTTCGTAGCTCTGCTGCTGGCAGGTCTTGCTCAGCTCTTCCTTCTGGCCCAGCTCCAGGCGCAGCTGGTGCAGCTCGTTCTCGTAGACAGACAGGTCTGTTGTAGCGGAAAGCGATAGGTGCAATCGGTTAGAAACTCTATACACTCCTCCATGTTACTGATATGGTGATCTTTAACTTACCCTGTACACGTTGCCTCAGAAGCTCTTCACTGTTGTGTAGTAAAATGTCGTACTCAGTCTTTTTCTTCATCATCTCCTGCGAAGAAAGGTAAACGGAGAGGAAGCGTAAGAATTAGAAGAACAGCATGTTAGATCACATGCGATGGCTGTAATCTATCTTATCACGTTCGCTGGAGATTACAATCTGCCTGTGGATCCGCTGCCTCTACCCGTGCGGACGTTCACCCTCTGTTCATTGACCCACCTCCATCATCAAACTGCACCCCTCACGTACCTCCTCGGACTGTAGTTTCTCGTTGAGCAGCTGGCTCTTGGCCATCAGCTCCTGCTGCAACAGCTGCAGATCGTTGTTCAGCTGCGCGATCGTCGTTCCGTGGTCCTGCGAGGCGGCATGCTCCTTCGAGAGCTGAATGTACTTTGCCTGCAGCTGCTGGAACTGGATGGAAAGGGCGTGCTTCTCGTTCGCCGCCTTCTCCTTGACCGAGTTGAGCTCCTGCGCCAGATGGTGCAGCTCCTGCTTCTTGTTGTTCACCTCCTCGAGGTACGCCTTCAGGGAGGCCCCGGTTTGCATCTTCTCGGCGTTCAGCTCCTGGCGCAGCTCCTTCAGCTTCGCCTGCAGCCCGGCCGCCGCCTGCTGCTCCTCGGCCAGGGCCGACTCCTTCTCCTGCAGCTGCTTCTTCAGCTTCTGCAGCGGATCGGATGGATCGTTCCACTCGGACGGATCCTTGGCCAGCGTGTCCTGCTGCTTGTTCAGCAGGAAGTCGATCAGAATCTGTATGTCGTTCCGCGGCAGATCTGCCTTGTTGAGGATGTTCACCAGTGACTGCACGTTGGCGGCGTCGGCCACCTCGGCCGCCAGCTCCTGCGTCAGGAGCTCGTTTTTCTTCTTCTTGCTCAGCTTGTCCTTGTGCACTACCACGGCCACGGCCTTGTCGGCTTTCTCCGTATGCTTTTTCACCTCCACTACTGGAGCCGGAACATGCTGCTGCTGCTGCTCGACGGCATTATTTTTAGGAGACATTTTCGGCTGATGTTCCTTCTTGTCCTTCTTGCTCGGATGGCGCTGTTCCTTCGGCTGCTGAGGCTGCTGCTTTCCGCCCTTCATTTCCTCCTCTTGTTTCTGTAGACGAGAACCACAAATGAAACACACAAATTAAAGCTACCAAATCGCGAATCTGTGATGGGTTTTCCAGTCGTTCTCGTACCTGGTGACGTGCGATTTCCAGTGCATCCTTCGGATGAATCTCAGCGAAGTGGTTTATCTCCGGGACGGACTCCAGCGGCTTCACCAGAACCGGTTCGGCTTTGTTCACCAGAATGCCACCGGAAGATTTCTGCTTGTTCTTCTTGCCACCCTGCTGCTGCTTGCTTTCTTTCTTCTGTCGAAAGAGGTATGGGTTTAGTAAGGTATTTTTTTAATACAATTATAATCAAGGGCCAAGAAGCCTTTACCTTGCTGCCAGCGGAGTTGTCGCTTAGCGAGAACGCCTCCGTCTCGGAGTACTCGACCGTCAGATTGGTGGACTGCCCGGTGCGCTTCTTCGCCCCGTACGTTAGCGGGTTGATTTCCTCCTCCAGCTGGCTCTCGGACGATTCGCCATCACTTTCCCGTTCGACCACTTCCACACGCTGCTGCTGCTGTTGCTGCTTCGTGGCGCGATTCTTCTGATTCTGGGTGGCATTACCACCACCCGGGTGTGCCTTTTTCGCCTTCTTGTTGGCCGTCTCCTTGCCCGACTTGCCGGAGGACGCCGCCGCCGTCGAGGGCGTCGTGAGGCCCAGAATCTTGGCGCGCATTTCACGCTTCTCCTTCACCATCTCCTCGAAAGATTTACCCTTCGGCACGAAGCGGCTGATGAACAGCATCGACATGAAGGAGAAGAGCACCACAATTAGAACGAACGCAAATGTAGTCAGATCCATCTTTGCATGGTTTGCTGCACGCTCGCTGTCGGTGATTGGCGGTGCCGGTGGTTCCGTTGAGAATCCCTAGAATGCACTGACGATCCTGGAGCTGTTCGAAACGATAAAAACGAACGAAAAAAAAAAAAAAAAGGTCCATTAATAAAGTCAATCGTCAGCGAGCACTCCGACAGGCGGCAGTTAATTGAACCCATACGGGCGGGCGGTTCGGGCACGCGTCAATCCGATTGCGCGTACAAACCCGGGACCGAGCCAAAAAGAAAAAAAAAAGGCATAAGCGAACCGGCAGAAGTTAATAAAACTGTCAGCATCGGCAACTCGGCACACTCAATTGTCAGCTAGCAGCGATTAGAAGCGGCGGGCACGCATAGGCGACCGTTGAGGCCTCAATTCTTTCATCTCGCTTGCGTGTCGCTACGATCCTCTCTCTGGCATCGTTAGGACAATACAATAAAATCCGACTCTACGATGCGCACTAAAGTTTATGCCAACAGTAGCGTATCGTAGCCGGGTGTGAGTTGTAAATTTAAATGATACTGGACTATCATGACCGTTGTGACCCACCATTGCTCAAGTGATCGTCGTTCTGTGGCCGTCCACCAGCGGAGCGGAGGATCGCCCGCAACTTTTTGGGCAGTAGGATCCGGCTTCTTCACGTGCCCGAGCGGATGTTGATAAGTGGTGCGCCACTGAGTTTCGCGTCGCTTTTTTCCTTCGTATCGTCTAATGCCTAGACCATGATTGATTTTAATAGCTCCGGTTCGAGAGCGTGATACACATTGTGCTTTACTTCTGGAGGAAGGTTTCTGAGACTCACAATCTCGACGGAGAAATCGGACCGATTAGCAAATAGAGTTTTCGACCTGACCTTTCCTGTGTGTTGAGGGTAATACACACCGGTACAGCATTTCAACGAAAAAGAAACATGCTTCAGCTACCAGTCCAGCGTTACACACTGACTAAAAAGTCGATTGCAGTTATCTGTGTTTAGTGAAACTATTGATAAGACGGTTCGTTAATGGGCAGCCGTTTCCCTGAGCTGGAGACATGGCAGGTGAGTAGTAAGGCGGTCTATCTTCTTCGAAAAGAAAAGCACTTCGAAGGGAGCAGCCGTTGCTACGCAAACGTCGTTGGGTGTTACTGTGAGGTGCTGATGGCCCAACACCGGACACGATTGCACAGTTTGTTCACATTTAGATGATCGGCAACATCCGAATGCACGCCGCCTGACGACTGAGACTCGACGAAGCAGTAGCTTGGAGTTGGGAAAGTTATTCCACAGCACGGAGGGTGGGGGTGTCCGGAACCTATCCCCTAATAGTGTTTCCGGTACGGAACCGGCACGTACCGATAGAGGATGTGTTGCTGCGACCGTTTCTTACTTCCGCTGAATACAAAAGAGAGGAACTGTTGTGTCAACTTTCGAGAAGAAAACCCAACAATCAGAGTCTAGATAAAGTTTGGCCCTCGAGTGAGATATGAAGGCGCCTACAACAGTAACAATCTGGTGTCTTTGACGACAGCCATCAAGTGGTCTCACTGTTACTTCTTACTCGTCCGGTAACACGCCCGTAGGAACCGAGAGTCCGCCTGTGATCCATGTCAAACGGAATCGACAGAGAAACGTCACAGAACCGTCATCTTACGGACCATCTTCCCCGCTACTTCTTTTATTTGTAATTCTCATCGTTTCCCCCCGGCATTCCAGCCTCTTTGCGCATCCTTCGTTCCACATTTTTTTTCTTATCACGTCATGCGGGATGATGGTCGGCGAATATTCCCCCCCCCCC
>JAOEFI010000003.1:8231647-8247899 GCA_034621735.1 Anopheles plumbeus
TGCCCCTGCGCATCATCTTGGCCACCTTCAACACCATCGCCTTCCAGGACTGCGCGCTGCACTGGGCCCGCGACCATCGGGTGCACCACAAGTACTCGGAGACCGATGCCGACCCGCACAATGCCACCCGCGGCTTCTTCTTCTCGCACATCGGCTGGCTGCTCTGTCGCAAGCACCCGGAAGTCATCGCTAAGGGCAAGCAGTTGGACATTACCGATCTGGAGAACGATCCCGTCCTGCGTTTCCAGCGCAAGTGAGCACTTTAGACATCCTTATTTAAATTCAATCACCCTTAAACTCAATGCTTTTCTCAATCTCAATTTATTGTTTAATAAGTGTATCATAGTTGTCATTAAATCATCACTGTTTTGATATTCGATAACGTTTATTTTCTATCGATCATTCCTTTCCCCTCCGACAGACACTACATGATTCTGATGCCATTGGCCTGCTTCATCCTGCCGACGCTCGCTCCCGTCTACTTCTGGAATGAAACTTGGACCAACGCATGGTTCGTCGCCACCCTCTTCCGCTGGACATTCATCCTGAACGTGACCTGGCTGGTGAACAGCGCTGCCCACAAGTGGGGCGATAAGCCGTACGATCGGTTAGTAGTAATCACATCTGCCAGACAAAACACACACTCTCGGATGTTTGCTGATGTCTGACATTCCTAGTAACTTTATCATCGTCGATGTGGGACTAACGCGCCTCTTTTTTGTTCTGTTTTCACATTTCTGCATGCTGCTATCATCAGGTCCATTTCCCCCTCGGAGAACCGCACGGTGGCATCGTTCGCGTTCGGCGAAGGCTGGCACAACTATCATCACGTGTTCCCGTGGGACTACAAGACCGCCGAGCTGGGCAACTACCGAATGAACATGACGACGGCATTCATCGACTTCTTCTCCAAGATTGGATGGGCGTACGACCTGAAGACGGTCTCGAAGGAAATCGTAGAGAAGCGTGTCAAGCGCACTGGCGACGGCAGCCACCCGACCTGGGGCTGGGGCGACAAGGATCAGGACCAGTACGAGGTGAAGCACGCGACCATCATTAACCAGAAGGAGGATTAAGCACGCCGCATACTGCAGCTCAACCAAACAACCGACGGTTACAACAAAAAGGGGAGAGAGTGAAAATATCGCGGGCGCATTTTAAGGCAGTGATGAGTTTGGCGGGGCGCTATGTGATAGGAAAGGAATTCAATTCAGCGAGAAAGCGGGCGAAATTTAAAACAAAAAGCGTCGAGTTAGAAAGGAGAAATGCAGGGGAGAGATACTCGATGAAGGAAGATAACATCAAAAGGCTGGTTCACAAAACTCTACACTATAGTAACATCAGAAAAACAAACAAAAAACACGTACACTTTTCATCAACATTCACATAAACACAACAATGCAGACAGCACACATGAAAACTGTACATTTTGGTTTAAGAAATATCAAATAACGTTGATTTTCCCTTTCTTGTACGGCACAACATCGCGTACAGCGAGCTGCTTTGTATGATGGAAGTGGTCGAAGAAAAAAACATAAGGACAACGCATCCCCCTCAGTAGTTGAAAGGAATATGAGCATACAAGAAGGAGATGAAAACCGCAGGCAGGCACATAGGTACCAGTATCTATACATGGTACGTCCCAGTAAGTGATTATTATTGCCTTTCGTCAGAAAAGAAAAGCTCGATTGCAGCGGCGTTTGAATAATGCGTGTAATGTGCAAGGTGTGTAAGATGCTCTTCGACAAACGAGGAAGAAAGACGGGAAAACGTGAGTTCAACCATCAATGGAGACAGGCACAAGACAGCAAGATGATCAAACCGAATAATGGAGCGGTGGAATGTAATGTTGCATGTTAGTAAAGATTAGCTTCAGAATTAGAATTTCATCTAACCTCTTTTTTTGTTATACGCGGCATATTTCGCAGCGAGATGTTGTTTTCGTAGAGGAATGAAATGATACTTTCTCAGCAAGTTGTACAGGCGCATGTTAGAAACACGCTAAAAACGATTTTTCCAGTATGGTTAGAAGAGGCGGAGGGAGGATCTGTGGTTATAGGTATAGTGAAGTGGACAAATAGGTAGAAGAGCAAAAGGGAAACGCCGCTGCGGCGACTGTTTCGATTTCATTTGTGTAGGCTTAAGTTAGTTATTTATTGTTTCCCTCCCGCTGGGGTATGTATCAATACATCAACTATCCCGTGATTGTTGATGATTCCCGCTTGAAGGTAATACACTTTCATCGCCCATTCATGGGGCTTGATTTGATACTTGTAACGGCTTCAAAAACCTCACGCGAATGTGAAGGTAGAGCATAGGATAGCAACAGGGGGCAATTTTGAATATTTTTTTATGTAAAAAAATTGGAGTTTGTTTAAGGAGTGAACTGAAAGAGGAATATCTAAGTAAACGAGCACTACAGCCAATGAAGGCTGTCTGCCACTAGAGATAGATGCTCAGGAAGTGTCAAAGATAATCGCTGTAAAATTGTAAACCCTTTTTTTCTGCTGCACATCACTGCGATGTTCGCTCGTCCGAAATCCAGACTTTAAATGAAAGAGATTTTTTGTTCCTTTTCTGCGCGATTGAGAAGCAGCTTGTGTTTACGGCTAACACGTACGATCATGCTATTTGTTTCATTATACTTTTTGAATGATTCCAGTGCCTTTATCGGGGCTATCAAAATCAGGAAGAAAATAATTAGTTGGTTTACGATACGATAATAGGTGCACGTCTACCAGAAGAAAGAAAGAGAACGAATTTTGTGTGGAACGGGTGTGGATTTTGGAATTATGAATGGTTCGCTTTTGTGAAGCGCCGATAAGCGAAGAGACTGAATACACTTAGAACTGAGGGGGCAGCATAGGGGACTGCAAATGGGTGATGGCGATAGACGCAAGCAATTTTAAGTCGCGGCTGCACATTCTATTCACTTTGCAGCATTTTTTTCTCAGGCGCCGTTGACTATTTTTCTTTCCTAATCTCAAAATCGGAGAGTACAGACATCATACACGCATGAAGGGAAAATCTCTAGTGAACATATGGAAAAATACTGGGAAGTAAAAAAAAATCCAAATTAGGAGAAGCGAAAAGATGTATATGGCCCAACCGCGAGCAGAAGCCTTCCTATTTGTAATACACTCGAAAAAAAAACCAAAACGGAAACAACAAACGAAACAGGGCGCAAACTGTTTCTTTTTTGAACTTAAGATCATCAATCTGTTAAATGGTTTTACTTTTCCTCTCTCCGCTGTGCTGCTAATGATATACTAAAGAAAATTCCGCCAACTCAACAGCGCTGAGTCCGTGAACCAGACTTTAAAAACAAGATAAGAAAAATCCGCTAGTATAAAGTGAAATGGTATAGAATACTGGAACAAAAACAGCTGGAAAATACACAAATCCTAAAAAGGGAAATTAAAGACGGATAGGGACAGAATGGAAAAATAAAGGCTTTTTGTGAGGTGGGAATGGTGGGTACAGTACATATTTTTTTTAACAAATTGGCAAAATCTTCGTAAATATATGCGAGCGAGTAAAACTCTCACAGACAGGCAACACACCATCCGCGCCGACCCGTCTAAATAATCCCATCATTCGGATACACATTTTAATGCGGTATTTATGCGAAACATAAAAAAAAATAAACCAAACTTAATCCGTAGGAACTATACAGCGTGCGCTGAGATAATCGTCGACAGAAAACAAATGCCGAGTAGCGAGGCGGTTTTGTTTGAAACAAAGTGCTCTGGCTATGACATCCTTTTCTTCTCAGCTCTCGCCGAATTAATCGTCTCTTCGTCATCGTAAAAGTCAATCAATCGTACAACTGTTGAGGCAAGACCGTGTGTCCTTACTGTTGCGGACGTGGGGGTCCGATCGATGGAATTTATGAACCACAACATATATTTAGAATTAAATAAAAAATGAACCCTTGTACGAAGTTGTGCTGATCGAATTGATCTTAATCTTGAAACCGATCGTGCAGATCAAACTATGATCGATCTTTGTGGATTTGGAGCGATCGTGAACTTACCAACTCAAATCTTTATTAACTCACCACAGAATAATTCTTGTATCTCTGTTTAGATAAGCGCACAGACAACAATGTAGAAGAAACTATGTTAGGTCTAATACTAAACAAAAATATGTATATCCTGGCGATCCTGTACAAGGATTTATCAAGTGCGAGGGTAGAGGGAACTTAAGAAGAACACACGGGATAGATGACCCCTCATGACCTTAATGACAGCCGGAATTAAAGGTCCTGGAATTAAAGCAAATTACTACAATTTTACTGGCCTTTTGAGTTTTTATTTTTGTTTTTCTTCAAACCCCCATATTACAAAACACTTGGTGTCAAAAGCTTTGTTAAACATGCTGTAGAGATTTTATCAATGTGCCCAACTGTACTTTCAGGGGCGTAATTCCGAATAGACGGAGTTTATTACGCTGCGAGCCGTTGTAGAACGAAACATAAGCATATGGGTGTTTTTCTTCCGATACTACGTGGTCAGAATGCGTGTGGATGATCAGGTGGTTCAGATGTGCAAAAAACGTAAACATCTTTTAGTAAAACAATTGTTAGATAATAGCGAGTGATTTTAAATGATCTATTTCATGATGACCGTATTGCATTTGTAGAAGGACTTCATTTCCGTGCAGATGCGCGATAAAGTTGACGTGGTCAATTTGGTTTCACATAACTGAACAGGCAAGGTTAGACGATTGTTGGAAAACAGGTATAAGGCGTATAAAGAACAGCTAGAGCATAATTTCTCTATTCATTTTTTGTTTATATGAACACTATAAATAATGTTTATATGTACACATTTTCCCGGGGGGCCTTTGTAAAGATAAGTTTTACTACAATCTATAGTTTGTTTTGTTTGTAATGTTGGACCACGATTGAAAAAGTTCACTGACGGTGACATTCCTCGATAGTAGAGTGGCCAGTATAGTGGCCGTCTGTCAAGCGGAAGCCAGGGGTTCGATTTCTCGTCGTGGAAAAGGTACCTTTTTGTTATTCTGTTATGATTTTTAGGATTTTGCAATGAAAATTCTATACTACTCCCCTGTAAAATATCTACATACTTAATTAATTCCCTCAGATTGATTCCAATTGGGTATCTTTTTCCCCTTAATTTCACTACAACTACCAATTTGGCTGACACCCTGGCGAAACTTTTCTGCTCCAGCTTTGGCGTCTTCTAGCAATTCCGCTGAAACGGTTGAAACTTCTTGATCCATTGCGCCTTTGAACGATTTTGCTGAGAAAACCCCGTAGTACGCAGCATCTCGATCGTGGCGTATGCAGAGTTGAGAATACTTTGCGATACTGTAATGGTGGACCACGATTGAAAAAGTTCACTACGGTGACATTCCTCGATAGTAGAGTGGCCGTCTGTCACGCGGAAGCCAGGGGATCGATTGCTCGTCTGGGAGAAGGCACCTTTTTGTAATTCTGTTAAATCCTATAAATATTTTACAATGAAAATTCTATACTACTCCCCTGTTAAATATCTACATACTCAATTTCAAAGATTTTCAGAGTCTCACAGTTTAGATTCATGATTAATCTCCGACTGTTCCCAATTGGGTATCTTTTTTTCCTTAATTCCACTAAAACTACCACCCCGGCCGACACCCTGGCGAAACTTATCTGCTCCAGCTTTGGCTTCGTCTAGCAACTCAACTGTAACGGTTGCGAGTTCTTTATCCATTGCGTCCTCGAACGATTTTGCTGAGAAAGCTCCGTAGTACGCAGCATCTCGATCGTGGCGTATGCAGAGTTGTGGATACTTTGCGATACTCATCGCAAGGTTGTACGCCTGACCGAGCCCTGCCCCGACAGCGACGACGCGATTCACGAGTCCAATTTCGAGCGCTTCCTTCGCAGACACTGTTCTACCGGTAAGCATCAGATCCAATGCTCTCGATAGCCCAATCAAAGCAGGCAATCGGACCGTTCCACCGTCGATCAGTGGCACTCCGAAGCGACGATTGAAGAACCCGAGTACGGCGTTCTCCTCCATTACGCGTAGATCACACATTAGCGCAAGCTCAAGCCCACCGGCAACACAGTACCCGCTGATGGCGCACACCAACGGTTTCCGTATCATTCTTCTAGTCGGTCCCATCACACCTTCCGCGTTCTGAACGATTGATTGCACTTGATGCGTATCCTGTCCGTCCGCTAGCTCGCTTAGATCGTAGCCCGAACAGAAGGACCCCCCGATGCCATGCAGTACGCCAACATCCGCTTTGGGGTCACTTTCAAAGGCAGCGATAGCGGTGGCAAGCCTTATCCCGGTAGCTACGTCGACAGCATTTCTCACCTTTGGACGATTGATGCCAATCAGTGTGATGTTGTTCTCCCTTTCTACAACAATCGCTTCGTCATTTGATTGATTCATTGAATCTGAAAAATTTCGTGAAACGTTATTGGAAGCGCAATTATGCATCTTTTAGATTTGTCTCCACAGTACCACTTGGCTGGGACGATGACGACGATGAATTCTCTCTAATGTTAAAACGTAATCTGCTACTCCCTACAAGATATGCACGGCAGAAATGATTCAACACTTGCATTATAAATACTATTTATTCCTTTCTCAAACGCATGAAAGCACAGATAAGATGTATTGGCCTGTAAATTGAATAACGGCAGATCGTACGGCAAAAACCGGCTGTCATATCGTTTGACAGTTCTAAGTTGAGCAAAACAAAACAAATTATGCGCGTGAATTCAGCCCTCGAATACAATTTGAAACAATCTGTAATTCAGATTAAAGTTAGCTGATATCCAGGAGTTGTGTTAACTTAATAGTAACACACGAAAACCATCACGTAATTTATTTTCAACAGCGAAATCATTGGAACTCTTCCTTCTTCTGTATCGAACATTGAACGGTGTGTCTTTATTATCGCATCCATTTCGACAGTGGTAATATTTATGCCATCATGTCGTCAGTTCATTTATTACATTTTCAATCAAACGCATGCCTGCGGTACCCTGCACCGGGCAACACATTCGCCCTATACAATTCCTCGTGTTTCGAATATTTGCCTTTCATATGCAGTCCAGCCTTTTCTCGATATCCTACATTTGCCTTTTCTACTGTGTTTTTGGGAGATTAAATTTGACCTAAATTGTTACATTTTCTTCTAGACACGTCTGCCGAACGAACGCATCGCAGTGTCAAAAAATTTGCTATCTTCCTCAAACTAACGACAGAAGCTTCTCTTCTGGATCTTCAGGTAGTGGACAATTGTAAGAAAATGATCAACAATAGAACGCAGTCTAATTGTCGCGCGTAGGATGTTGTTACACATATGCATCTGCAGCCGGCCGGGTAAATATAAAAAAGAAGGTCATTCCAACCATTTCACACTAACTAGACGCGTCTCGTTGCGATTTTTTTTATAAAAGTTCATGCAAACAAGCCGTTTTCATGCGGTGCAAAATTTGTAGACAATCGTATGTTTGTTATAAAACGCTGTACGGCAAAATTGGCTTGATCTAATAAGCTTTGCACCCGTATAAGCCTTGCGTTAAAGGAGAAACTAAAAAGGACACAAAGCACAGTCCGTATCTGTTTTCAAACAACCGTATTTGCCAACGAAAAAACAAAGCACATAACCACCACCTTTATATCTACAGATCGATCCCGTTATTTCCGTTTCAGTACGGTATCGCTTTCTCCTATTATTTAGTGTAATTTAGATTAGATGGTACTGCTGTTAAAAAATTGCTAACGTTTTATTTATTCAACTGTGTTTGTCGGTTTGGTTACAGCTTATGCAGAAATAAAAAATGCTTTCCAGTTGGCTGCCAAACAGCGGACGAATCAATGCAGTGTAAAATGTTTCTTATGCTGAATTTCTTTACTAATGTTTTTCATAATTTTATTGTTTCGGTCGTTCGATATAGTTCATATAAAAAATGAAGAAATAAAAATAAATAAATAAATATCCTAGCATGCATACACACGATATGCAAACGATACTATGGATGGAATTTTGTATTTGGCTTTTGCGTGTAGTTTTCCTGCTTTATATATCGGGTTGATAATAAACATTCCGACGTTGATCGGCATGCATTTTATTATAAGTCAAACATGTCTTTTTTCGGTCGGTTCACTTGTTCGCATTGCAGGTGGTGTGCTCTGCAACGTGTTCTAATGTTCCTTTTTTTCTAGTAGTCTTTCACACTTAACCCGGTTAGTATTCACTCAGCGTCCTGAAGTGTGAATGGTGGGCGTACAAATGTATTATTTATGGCTTAATAATGGCTTTTCCACATCGAAAAGCAGTACAAACAATGTAAAATGTGTATCAAACAATTTAATAGATTTTGTGAAGCCCTGTAGACCAACAAATTACTCCCTAAGGTTAACATCTGGAGGGTTTTATAAAGCTTCGATTGAAAAAAGGAAATAGCGACACACTTATTCTTTACTTCTGTCATTATACTCCTGCTAGCGAAGGCAACAAGGAGTCGAAAGCGATGGACTAGAAAATATTTAGCACGAGTATTCGGGACAGGTTATACAAAACAGCTTACAAGTAGTTGACAGACTTATTAACACAACAAGAGGGTAAGAAACAAAACAAGTACTAGAATCAACGAATTTTGGAAAGCGCCAACAGATTCAAATGCTGATCGTAGGAAAATTCTTAGTATTTTCGCGTTTTGTTTGATTTTAATCTAAAAAAAATGTGTCTTAAACGCAAATGGAAACACCGTGTACATAATCGTGATCAATATTCAATGCTTACATTCTACAAAACAATACATTGGTTAATGGGTAAAACTAAATATTTCAAAATTTAACTACCGTTTACAATTCGCGTACAGTGTTTCTTGACTAGATATAAGTGAATGTTTTTGTTTTTTTTTTTTTTTTGGTAACTGAAGTTTTGCTATCGCGTTTCGCTTATGGTACACGGTTCAACAGTGCGAATTGTGTGTATTTACACCTGTGTATTTTTAAAAAGCCCTCACATCCACAATTGCTACCGTGACCGATGTTCGAAAGAAGAACACCTACGCTACGATACGCTGCACTGCTACCATGGACCATGTTACCTGTGGAATATAGCACACGGGTTTGCACGTAAACAAATATTGCACATGAGCAAAGCACAGGCATGCACTTCGCGGACGTTTTCGTGTACGATAGATACCAGTTACAAAGCCATAATACGGTTTAAAAAAATTAACGAAAAATGCGTGGCACCATTTGGCGATTATTTTTCTCGTTATTTCCTTCGTTTCTGTCGAACATGGTTCTGTTCTCGCCAACTTTGTTGCCTGGTTTAATTCTCTGTACATTCTCATCTGGGCCAAACCATACATATCTGCTTCGGACTTTTACAAACATCGCCTTCTGTTTTATGGTGACCCAAATATGGCCTTTTTTACCTAGCGCTTTTGACAGTTTTATCCTAGTATTATCAATATTATACTATAGCAGCGATCAGCCGTTCGCGGATTTCAAAACCCATGCCGTTCCGTAATTCGAATTGGTTCTATCAAAATATGGAGTACGCCAACACGTGCCTGCTTTGTTGCCATCGATAGAGCGTGTCATTTGGCCGTTTTCAAATTCGCACTCCCGTAGAGGAAACTGCACGTTCAAAAAAAGTGTAGCTCCATTTTCGCTGTTTTGCTCCATTGTCTTCACATGGGCGTTGTACGGTTAACAACGTTTGTTTCATTCTGCCCTTTTCTCCGCAGTTCCATCTAAATCGCTTCGCCGGTGACAATGTTGCTTACGCTTATGGTACATTAATGGTATGATATGTGATAGAATGAAGTGCATTACAAATGAAGACGATCAATGGGACAACGATGATGCGATACATGGTGATGACAACGACGATGAACAGACGATGAAATGCAATACGATGGGAAACGTTACCATCTGAGGTAAAGCCACAGGATAACGGTAGCAGGACTACGCACGTAAACCTCACAACTTCCCTGGGGGGAAGCTGAAAGAAGCGATACCGATGCCACATACAAACTAACACCTGATGCACGAAGCGCGTATATTAACAGTGCAGTGATGCTGCCTCTCCTAGAAGATGACGAGTGATCTCTGTGATATGTAGAGCTCTTCCCACGGAGCAGGGTGTCGGTTCCGCCGGAAGCCGCGAACAGCCGCAAATTGCCGCCCGAATGGCACATTATTTCAGCCGTTGGGTAACGTTGGCCAGGGCGACGGCGAATGCTTGCAGGGCCGAAAACGGATACTGGAAGTCGAGCGTGTACGCGTTGCCATCGATGCGTCCAAATTGCATAACCTTTAGGCGCAACGGAACGAAACGAAAGCGAGTGTGAACGAACAAACGGCCATTGGAAAGATGAATCGGGCGATCTGGACTTACCTGTTTGCCACGGAATTCGATTTGGAAATTTTTGGCCGACTCCTGCGTCACACGCCCCCCAAAGTCTAGTTGGTACACTTGACTGTTTTCGTTCCACATTGGCGCCTTGTTGTGCATCACGAACTCCCGACGTACCGGTGCCGGGGACTGCGAAAAGTTGGCTACGCCGTTTGGTTCGATTTTTCCTCGTTTCAACTGGAGAAAGAAAAGAAACAATGGTTAGACCACAACTTTCGAGATACTGTGCTACAATGGGCAATCGAAAATGCACAAGTCGTCATCAAGCATTCTGATCTTTTATGCGCTTGACCTACCTTCTGTCGTAGCTGCGCCTTCTGAAACGTTTCCAGGTCACGGTACTGCTTCCCGCTAGTGCTGCCACTACTGTCGTCCGTGTGGTTACTGGGGCTACTGTGGTTGTGATTCCCACTGCTGCCATTCTCATCGTCCGAGCTTTCCGCGTGCTGCTTCTTCCGTTGGCGCCTGTTCAGCAGCGGTGAGTTCAGTATGTGCCTGATAGGTGAAGCACTCTGGTGGCGTTTACTCTTTTTGCTCGGCGTCGGTGAAGCGGGAGAGCTACGCGCCAGCCGCCCCGGAGACGCCGGTGGGGTCGCTTGACGACCACCTTCTTCCATCTCGCGCCACCGGCTGATGATACCACCCTGGCTGGCAGACGGACCAGGCGGACCTGCGCCCGACCGGGAATCGTCCGTTTGAGAGGAAGTTGTGGCCGTAGCCAACGCTGCCTCTGCCGGCTCGGCAACGCTCGACGAATCATTGCTCGGACCGGGACAGCTACCGTTGCGGCGGTGCTTCTTGGGCGAATCGAGCGAATCCGCTTTGGCGTGCCGGTTCTGACGACCGGCGTTCCACCGGAGCAGAATCGGTGTGTTTGTCTCGCTCTGTGGTTTGGCAGCTTCCGACCCGCCGGCGGCATCCGCTTTCGCCTGTCGATTGCGTCGGGAAAACAACGGACTGTCGGTGAAGCTCGTCACGATCCGTGCCACCGATCGGGATGGGGTGCTATTGGACGGAACTGGTGCTGGCGCTGGAGGAGCATCGGATCCGGATGGCCCTGCCGGCGGGCATTCACTGCCGCTAGTGGCAGCGCTGGACGTCGCAGCTGCCGATTGCTGGTGGTTGGAGGACTTCCGGTCGAAGAATCCTCCTCCCTTCCCGGAAGACGTGCCAGTGGCGTTGGAGTCCTTCCCGTTCGAATGGTGGTCCCCGTAATGGTTACTGCAAGCCGATCGGATGTACTGTCCCAGCGTGGTGCGCTTCGCTTTCGGTGGCGCTTGGGGTGGCTTTCCCGCGCCAACCGTGTCCACGCCATTCTGATTAACTACGGCATCGTTCACCGGTGCTGTCGCCGTGACTGCTTCTCCAGGTTCCTTTTTAAGTAGCTCCACAGCCTCTCCCTGCTGACTGGCAGCCTTCCGACATTTGACACACACCGGCTCGGTGGAGTTTACCGTCGGGGAGATCTGCTTGCACACGACACAGCTCTTCGGTTGTTCCTTCCGATTCAGTATCGGCGTTTTCGAGCCACCCAAACCGGACACACCGGGGCCAAACTTCATCGGTGCTCCTTTCCGCACGGCCGCACCACCACTGCCAATTCCCCTGTTCCCAGTCGGCCCTCCCACCTGCTGATCGGACGACGAATATTCCATTTCGTTCTCCGACAGCTCGTTCACCTTCGGCATCTGGCGGAATAGGTTGATGAGATCTCGGTTCAAGTTCGGCACGTCTTGCAGGATGTCCGAGCACGAGTCGAGGCTTTTCGACTTCGCGTCCACCCGCAGCAGTCGGGCCGTGGTCGTTGTGGTGGTCGTCGTCGTCGCCAACGTTGTCGTCATCGCTTGGCGCAGCTCGTCCAGGTTGCGTTTGTATTTCTTCTGTCGCTTCTTGTCCACCAGCACCAGCCGCTTGTAGGGTGCGTCGCGGCGCATCATCGAGAGGGCCTCCTCGCCCGGCACTATGGCCATGTTGTCCAGGTACCCCACGCTGCAGCTGCGCGTGATGGAGTCTGGAATGCGCGACCCGCTGGCACCTCCGGGCGATGCAGCGATGAACGGCATCATGGAGGCCACCGTGGGTGTACGATGCATTCCGCAGGTGGTGGTAGTGGCCGTCGACGGGCTTGGCGTATCGTGTCCGTTCGTCTCGGGTGCGTTCGTGGAAGTCGTGGTGGAATGTGGCTGCGCCGTAGCGGGGACAACCGGCGTGGACGATGTACTTGGCGCGGACTCCTCGTCGATGTACTTCAGGTTCTGTTTCTTGGGCGTGCTCTTGCCACCAGTCGCCTGTTGAGAGTCCTTCCCGCTGCTATTCGTACACACGGTCGTCACATTCGTTCGGTTCGGTTCCGGGCGGTCAAGATGTAGATTCAAATTCGACATCGGCATCGAAGCGCCCATCGCTGCTGCATTGCCACGCGCTCCGTGGTGGTGGTCGGACGAAACCAGTGCGTTCTTTACCTGGACCAGGCTGCCGATGTAATCGCTGGTGCCCGAGTAGCCCATCAGAGTGGTCTGCCCGGCCGGGGGCCGGTCGAAGATGATGTCGCTCGGTGCGACGGCATTTTTCGGCGACTGCAGTGTCGGTACGGAACCCTCGCAGTACAGCGGACTGATGGCTACGCGCGACTGGTTGCTGGAGGCGGACGACGGGCGCCCGACGAGGCTGTAACCGATGCTCTGCCGAGGAGGGGTACGTGCCGCCTGAGGTACCACCGTGTGCAATTCGCTCACTACCACCACGGACGCTTCCGGCGCACCTCCGCCGTCCGTATCGTCTTCGTAGGACTCGGCTCTCGCCAGTGGTCCTAGACCGGGCAGCCCACGGGAAGGTCCACCGGAAGCCGACGAAGAGCATCCGGCCAGGGCGGATGGTTGGTGGCGACGGGGGCGTGATGGGAAACGGTTCGGCCGTGGCGACATCGGTGCAATGGGTGGTGCACTTTCGTTTAGCAGTTTCCTACTGATCGCCCCCGATATGGAGCTCTCTCGGGCCGGGGTGGGCAACGTCTGCCCATGGTGACTCGAGTGATGGTGCTGCTGCAGATGTTGCTGAAGTTGCTGCTGTGTTTGCTGTTGCTGCTGTGCCTGCTGTAGCTGCTGCTGCTGAAGCTGCTGGTCCTCTTCGTCCTCGGAGAAGATGTTCGGATTAAAGTTGGGATCCGGACCGGTGGGAAAGTCATCGCGCAGCTCCGTAATGACCAGCTTCATCTGGCGCGGCTGGAGGTGCAGCAGCGACGTTTTGTACGTCACCTGACCCAGGTTCGCCGGGAGTGTTTTATCGAGACCGTGGATCTTGAACTTGGTTCCCCAGATGTTAGACGTCACTTCCACCAACTTCACGTGCTGTGAAAAAATGATAGAACACACAGAACCATGATGGGGCTTAGTACACCAAGACGGGCGAACTTTAGCGCCACTTATTCACTCTACTACCTCCGGCAGGGTGTCGAGATACGCCAGATCCTCATTGTTGTCCGTCGCATCGGAATTCTGGTTCGGCGAACGATCGTTACTGTTTTGGTTGCGCTTTTTCGTCGCAGGTTTTCGCTTCCGATCCAATCGCGGTGATCCTAAAATTGTTGAAACGTTAGATTAGGAAGAATGTGCCAGGGCTCAGTCAGTATTTGCCAAATATAATTTGCAAATCCGATGATCCGAAATTCTAATTGAACCATAATCCGTCTATGCACTTACGGCAGTCTTCATCGATGTCACTGTCGGAACTATCGGATCGACCGTTTGTGCCGGTTGTCGAGTGGCTCGAGGTCGACGAGCTTTTCGTCGTAGTCGTGGTAGTTGTCGAATCGGATGAGTATGTACAAAATGTAGAAACTTCTGCGTGCCAGCGGAGGGATGGAAGATTAGAGTCACAGTTTCACGAACAGAGATAAGATTGATGTATACTCACCGTCAACCTGAGGATCAAATATCACAAATTCCGGTCGTATTTTCGAGGTTCGTTTACCCTTCAGCAGAGGCACCAGGCCACCGAGAAACTCCAGATAGAGCGTATAGCAAGTCCCTGAGCTCTGGTTGGAATCGTCGTCGTGTCTTATCATCGTACAGTGCAGGCGCGTCGAGCATGCGGGAGGTCTGGAGACAAACTCGCGCAGTGACTTCAGATCTGGAACACAACACTGACGAAGGTAGTTCAAACGTTATTCCACGAATTGTACAGCACGAATGCTTGTTGGTTTTTGTACGTACGTTACATACCCGGATGGTTTGAGCAAACAGATTACCGATCAGTGCCTTTATTCGGCCGGGTAGGGGAAGCCGCGGCAGTAGCACTTCGGAAGCCAGCGAGGACTGCACCTTCAGACGACAGAACAGCTGCAGTGACGCAACGCGACGCGAAACCCACGCAATGTGCACCTGCGTGCCGGTCGCGATGAAGATACGCTTATCGTTGTGGCCCCAAGTGAGTGCCGAAACAGGATACTGAGAAAGGATGCACGAGATTAGAGAGGATTTATTTAGTAAATTGGGGCGACATCCAAACCCTCGAGTCCCTCCCTCGAGGACTCGCACACTTACCGCACTGTTTGGAATTTTGGCCGTATAGAGAAGGCTTCCGGATTCGGTGTAGAACTTGAGTAGATTATTGTACACCGTCGCCCCATGTACATCGGTTGCCGAGGGAGTTCCCAGCTCCGTCCCGGCCACGGCCAGCAGTTCCCGCGAGTTGCTCCACTCCATCACGATGCCCAGCTCCCCGTTCATGCCCGTGTGGATCTGGCTGGGCGTTATGTCGTCGTACGACTTCAGCAGGTAGATGTAGCCATTCTGGAAGCTGACCGCCAGCACGAAGCTACGCTTGGAAGCATTCGTCACGCCCGGCTCGGTGTCTTCGCCCTCCTCCATCTTGAACTTCTCGCACGACCAGGCCATCGCCGTGATGCCCACGTCCGAGCTCAGCGGCACCTGGGACACCATCGCACCGTGCACGTCCATCACAATGATCTGGCCCTGCGTGGTGCCGAAGTAGACCTGCTGATCGTCCGGCGTCCAGATGCCGCAGGTGATGGTCGCATCCAGGTTCAGCATCGACGACCAGTACCGCTGACCGGCGACGGAACCGACCAGCACGAAGCCATCCTGGTAGCAGATCAGCGCCATGCGACCGTCGTGCGACCAGGAGAAGTGCGTCACCGGTGTGTTGCGATCGTTGATCAACTCTACGCTCCACCGGCCCTCGTACTTGATCCAGACGAAGATTATGCCGGAACTATCACAGCTCGCCAGTTTCTGGTAGGGTTCGTTCCACTTCACCAGGATCACCTGAGCGGGATGGGGACGGTGGGAACGGTCAAGGATTTGGCGAGCAATTTGCAAGCAGACCTCTGCACTTACGTCTGATCGGTGGCCGCGTAGGTTGTAGTTGGTCCGCAGGGGGTAATCGATGTTTTTCTTGCAATGCGAGGTCGTGAAGGTAACGCCAACGATTCCCCGTACGTTGCCCGTCGCCAGCCAACCTTCCTGGTAGTAGTTGGTGCGGTTCAGCTTCCATCCTTCCTCCTGCAAGTTGGAAGAAAAATTGCATTAAGTATCGCCATGCCAAACAAATTCCACACCGTAAAGGAACAAGTGCTTATTAGAAAGAATAATATGTACTAAATTTTACGCTGCTTGTCACGAAACACACATTCAAACGGTAACGCACTGCGTCGATGCACCGAGAGAACGAACACCTTTCAAACTTTCCAAAGGCCACACGCGTGCAGCAGTTTAGTAATCGCATGGAAGTGACATTTACCGTAGCGCGTATATACTCTTCACCAAACGCCAAACATGCGCCACCGAAAAATGACGAAGGTAAACAGTACTGCGATATC
>JAOEFI010000003.1:8256097-8266620 GCA_034621735.1 Anopheles plumbeus
AATCGCGACCGTAGATAATTGTATTTCCGCTCGGTGGGTGGTGTTTGGCAACAATTAGTCACGGAAGCACCCCATCGATTGGCTTGTTGGAAGCTTGCTGATGGTTCGAGCAGCGCCGGAAGAATGATAAACCAGGAATACTCATACCCCACTGTTTCAGAGCAGTTCCGTCTGAGTTCCGTTTAATCAAGTAACTGTTTAAAGCCGCATTGGTCTCCACCAATCACACCATTTACTTCTAACTAGTTCCACATTGCTGTTTCGTCTGCTATGCCATGTACTAGGTATTTCCAATGGCAAACTAAGTCTACCATACACCTGTAGCGCACGCTTGCTTTCGGTCGTAAAAACATTGCTATACGTTGAATATGTTTTTGACATTTTATTAACACATTTTTGCTTGAAAGTCGTAAAGTAACTACAATTTAAGGAACACTTCACTGGGCATCTCGTCCTCCGACTACTGGAATCCCCGGTTAATACCATACACTTCCATTGTCACCGCGAGCGACGTAATCGGCGTGGTAATACGCAACTTGGAGTAGATGTGCTTCGTTAGATCCTCAGGAATAGAGAACGTGCATTGGCCAGGAGCGTCTGTCTTCACGGCGACAGAGGTAATCTCCTGCTTGAGCAGCGGATTCGCTTTGTAGTCCAATACAACCTCTAGCTCTTCCGGCCCTTGGGTAGCCTGTTTCGAGACTTGAATGGTGTGCAGCAGAACATCGCCTGTCGAAAAACACGCCCAGGACGATGAGTACGATACAGTACTTGTGGAAAATACACGTGTCAAAAAGAAAACTCACCACTGATGCGCTTGCCGAGGCCGAAGTTACACGCGTGTGAGCTGGCCGGCCAGCTAACCAGCAGAAAGGCGAAGCAAATCAAAGATCCTTGCAGAAGCTTCATTGTGCGCTGAACCGTGGAACGATGCGGAATGGTTTAGTCTGCCCCTTTAGACCGTCTTAAGTAACCAGCCTTTTTAATCACACACTTATCTTATCTGCGCCACACCGGTATCGGAAAGGAAACGTACGATAGGAATGAAGAGACCCCGAAACAATTCATAATCGGATTGCCGATTGTAGGCGGTTACTGATTCACCAACAATTTTCGCATGATTTTGAACATCAAAAGAGAAAAATAAAGAGCTTAGGAGGAGATGTATTTCTTTTCAAAAACTTGCTGCAAGCAGCATAAGCATGGCAACAGCTGGAAATAATGCCAGACGCGAGATAGAGTTGTGTCTATTTTGGCAACAGAAAAAAAAAACACCCGTTTCCAGGGAGCAATAAATCCATCAAAATCCGGGCTGCGCCAACGAAGCCGTTCGGGTTTCATTCAGCCCACTGGGCCGACCGACACGGTGTCCCTTTGGCCAGCGGGTCTAACGTGCATACCAGTTCGGCTACATAAATAAACAACACATATTATGCGGCCGACATGCGGCTACCGGGCCTCCTGCTCCATCCCCACAAACGACCGACGGACGAAGGACTCGACGAGAATGTTCGATTGGTGAATAAAAGCCCACTTGGTAATCCCTTCTGCGGCGCCTCCTCCACCGAGTAGTGGGAGTGGGCCGGTCTCCGGGGAGCAAAATTTAGGATCGAGAATGATGAACGTTTGATGGAAACATACACTCAGGCCCACCTTGTAACGGGGGTCAGCGGTGTTTAGTGTTCCGATCGAAGATTGATGAGAAGATTGATTCCACCTGGGCCTTGGGTTTCAGGTGTTGTTACATAATAATGAGCCTCGAGTGGGGTTTGCTCTACAAGAATCACATCTCTGGTAATCAAGTCTCATATGCAAATGAGCGTTTGCACACATTTCTATGATAATACAACCCGAACGAATTAATTCTGTTTCCTAAATGCGCAAGACGGGGACACAACGTGGGCTAACCATCTCCAACACCACAACAATTTGTTCATGGACCATTCACTCCGGTCTTCGTTTTTAGTTTTTCACAGCTTTCCTTCCGGTGGTTGAGCATTCCAGCGATAGGGAGTGTACAACATGGATACATATATATGCAATGCTAGATTGAGCGTGCGATTCGGTGCAAATGCTACATCAACAATGTAGTGCCTCCTTGCTGTTGTTGTCCGACAAACCGAACCCAACCGAAGTTGGTAGGTAGACATTTAATCTGTCATGCTGCCGGCTTTTTTATTGCAGATTGCACACAAAAGTGCAGCCCATAAAAAATCCCTACACGATGCGGATGATGCTGTCGCGGAGAGCGAGTACCTCCTAAACAGGAGCCACACAATGTGGTCTGAATTTCACCGCCATTCAGTAACACTCAGTTCCTGTTTTCTGACAATGTTTCTTCCGATTGTAAAAATGCTACACTGTACGCCATTGTTGCCGTCGCGAAAGAAGCTACCGTCCGTACACACTCGGCTCACAAACTATGAACCACCGGAAACGTTTGTCACGAGTCGACTTTGTGTTGTAAAAGTAAATCGCACCAGCGAGTGTAACCGGGGACGCTGCGACGTGGAAATCTGGGGATGGGGAATAAATTATAGTTTTCTTGATAAAGCCTTTGGGGGGGAACCCATATCAAACGCATCTTTAAGGATTTATGTACACGTCCGTGAATAGCCAGCGGAACGTTCGAGAACGATATAGAACTGCGCAAGAAACCATTAAACTATAACTTCCCTTCCAACTCTCCATCAAGTCCCAGCGAAGGGACGCAGTATCAACACGATCTAGTTTCCATTCATTTTCGTATAGCTCTCTGTTTTTTTTTTTTGTACTCATCGCAATGACGCTAATACACTTTTCCAGGAAAAGTAAACCAGCGCACCGAAAGGAACGAAAACATTAAAAAGGACGATAGGAAAGTGTGTCGCCAAGATGGGTCGAGAAGAAAAAGAAAGTGAAAGTTTAGCACTCTGCCCTGTCGCAGCGGAATGCGAGGGGATGGGGGATATGGCGCTGCGGAAAATGTCCTGCATAATATGACAATAATGGCAAGTGAAAGAAGTGAAAAGTTCATCAGGGCGAAACGATGTTTATGTTTCCATAATTCCCGAAGCAAGAGCCCGAACCGGAAGCGTCCGGAATAGAACGAACCAATATAGGGGACGGAGAGGCAGACGGAAGAGAGAGAGAGAGAGAGAGAGAGAGAGAGAGAGAGAGAAAAACAACAACAACACGAATCAAGAAGGAAATCGAAGGACATATATTCGCGACAACAAGACGACGCAAGCAGCACCGCCTCTATACAGACGGATGCCGTTCGTTCGGGGGTGGCGTGACATCAGCTAAGTAAGCGCATTTGGGAAGGGCGCACAGTGCCGAAAAACCATGAGCAAGCGGGCGGTCTTTTGAAGCCACCGTTTTTGCTTCGCTCGTAAAGAAAACGGCGCCACAAGCCAGCCCTAGCCCAGCTTCTCGACGAACGACGATGACAACGAGGATGATTCATCTCCCGGGGTTGAATGGGCCGCCGAAAGAATGAAAGGAAGGAACTAGTTTTCACCGAATGGTTTTAGGACAAGGGAAATCACCCACAGTAAAGCACCCGGCGGGTGACTACGGGTGGTTGGTTTTCCGGGTGGCGAGGGAAAGAAAAACACGCTGCAAGATGGATGACGAATCGTTCCGAAGGCGAAGGCCCTTTGCGAAGGCCAAACCGGCCGTAGGGTGACGACTTCGTCAACACGAATTGACCTATATTGAAGGAAACTTGCAATTTATTAACGAGGGTTAAGAAAGTACAGGAAGAAAGAAAAAAAAAACGTTGCAAAAGAAGTTGCGGGATCGGAAAAAGGGCGCTTTTTGTAAAATTGATAAGTTATGGACAGTTTCAACCTTTACTGACATTCATGACATTCATCTGAATGTTGTTTCAAAGTTCTTATTTTCTAACCAAATCGTGCGCCCGCTCAACCGGCCACTATCAATCCTTATCACCAAAGTCGCACAAGTGGGGGGAAAACACACATTTTCCATCAACTTTCGTCTGGAGTGCGGATCATTTTCATTCAGAATTTGAAAAAGGAAAAACCCTCAAGGCGAAGCAGTAAAGTAAGCATCTCTAAAACTCCTTCCGTTTCCTCCACCGGGGGTTCGAACAGTCCCGATGGAGTGGAAAATGTTCCATCGACCACACCCCCCTCGAGCGGCGGAAAGAGGCGCAACTGGGAAGCTAATTTCGAATCCATTCGCCCCTAATGGACTGCGATCCTGCACCGGGGACGGGAAAACAACCGACGCCACCGGCGGCGTCGACTGCTTGCTGCTTGCCGACATGTGAGGGAGAATTTTTAATTGAACCATTCGCTCAATTTGCTGAATTTATTATCACCTCGTTACAAGTGGAAGTCGAAGTGGAATGGAAATTCAATTATTCCACCCACGGCCGACCGTAGAACGTTTTCCTGGAAGGCGGGTATCATTGAAAGGAATACTCGCGTATTCTTTTCATAGTGTTTTTCTTGCGGAAATGCTTTGTATGGGCTTTAAACAATATTTGTTTGAATAGCCTGCTGCCATGTTCGGCTTTGAGAAACTACAATGGACACGGGGGATTGTGAGAAACCTTGAAAAAAAACCATAAAATACAAGCTTTATAAAAATACAGTTTTCCGTTTCCAGCAAAGCAATACTTCTAGGAACTTTATAGTCCTTTTTGAAAAACCTCTGGGAACAGAATTCATCCACCGACCTTCGAAGGGATCAACATGGAGTTAGGGGTTAATTTGTATGTGTTGTGTGGCAAGCAGCATCGGAGCAAACCCTAATTTCTCCCGTTTCCATCTCGTTTGTTTTACCATAGCACAACATCCTTATGCTGTCGGAATTTCCCTTGCAAGGCCTATAATGGCAATCTTTTACTGCTGCACAGAACATACACAAAAACCCCACTCGCAGAAACGCCTCGAGCTTATCAAGAGAGAACCATACAAAAAAAAAACGCTTTCAAGATTGTTTTAGGCCCACCCGCGCCCATCCGAATCCTTTGTTATACCGTTGAAACACGATACGGGAAAATGGTTCCGCTCCACGTGGGCTGAACTCGGTTTCCACCTGTTCGCAACGGCAAATATTTTCATTCGTCCGCCTCCCTTTTTTCTCCTTTTTTGTTCAAAAAAGACACACTTTGCCTTTGACTCGGCATCCGATTTCAAATAAACTGTTTTCACTTTCGCTACGTATCCATACGATCCCCTGCCATACGATCCTTTGCCTTCGCAGGCATGACTGCTCCCTTTCTCCGCTATCTCTTCCTCTCTCTCTCTCTCTCTCTCTCTCTCTCTGTCTTTCCGTTCTTCATACACATTAGCCTATTTTTTGGTTTTGGAATTTTGTTTTCTGTTGTCAACTTCATTTCATCAAAAGCAGCTTCCCGAATGCGGGGGAAAACCCGTTGAAACGCCCGTTGGTAGGATGCCAAATAAACTGTTGGGCGCACATGGGAAAAGAAGATTGTTGCTCCATTCCCGGGAAGCTGGGGAATTAATTCATTTTTCATTAACAAGACCGGGTCTGGCCTTGCGGGGGTGGGTGTAGCGGGGGAACAGTGTATGACAGGTTGCGAAAGCACCCCCGTCGAGAACATGTCGAACACTGTGGCGTCCGGCCGTCCACTGGTTGAATTATTTGGCACCGAGTAAATGATAATTAGCAAGAGGAAAAACAACCGCAAGTTGATTGAGTACGTCGAGAAAATGATGTTCGAAGCAGCTTCCGGGAATGGCAAGCCATTCAGCACCATGTCTAACTTTCCATCTTGAATTCCGTGAAGAAGGAATTTTACGTCTCGCTTATTTTGGGAAGCAAAATAAGAAGTTAAGGATTTATTTTGTCATATAATTGTGTTAAATGGATTTTACAAAGCAATTTCCAAATTCACTAAGTACTTGGGAAAGAATGCATCTTCCATTTACTGTATCTTCAGTTAATCTTGAACAAAGAATTCGAAAAACATATTGTACCCCGTTATCTACACTCCATCATGCCAAAAAGGTGGACAAGTTTTTTTGCACAGCTACTGTCTAAAGTGAGCCCTTCCGTAAGCCTCGTCCTTTTTATCCTTGTACTTTCTGTTTTGCAAATCCAACCTAACCGCTCTACGGCAGACGATGCCATGGAACTCGAATTTCGTTGAAAAAAATTGAATGAATCATGAGTTAATTTTGTCAAAGTACACACTTTTACATCAGCCATAAACCCGTCTCCCGTTATACAACAACTTAGCCTTGGCTTAATGTGCTTTCCGTCCGTAAGTCCTTTATAACGCCGAACGGCGTTGTCTTGCCGTCTGCGTGCGTGTCTGTGTGTGTGTGTGTGTGTGTGTGCGACATTTATGGACAAGGACAGTTAAGAAAGTCGCTGTTCCGGCGATGATCTCACCTTTCCGAGCTGTGCCCCGTCGTCCAACGTGCCGTCGAAATATGGCTGCTCGACATTGTGCCATGGCGCTATGCCGTCCCTCCCGACAAACCGACGTAGCCTTTGTAAGCCTTGAGGCGGTCCTTGAGTGGCGAGTGGCAAACTGCACGCAAATGGGCTTCTGCTCCTGTGTCCCGTTCCTTACGCGTCCGAGAGACTTCTGTCCTCTGTCGCGCGCGCGCGGATACAATGGTGGAGGAAGAAAGGGAAACCAATCGGGCAGTGGGGAAGAATCGATGGGGGCACAACACCGTGTTCCGGCAACCGGACGCACCGGAAAGCACTAATACGTACGATTCAATGTCATGTGCAGTCGAGAAAAAGGACTGGCCTGACTGCTGCGACTTTTCACCGGGCGGAAAAGACTCGTGGCAAGCCGGCGGCGGTCCCGGGGCTGGGCTGATGATGTAATGGATTCTTTTCTGCCGTTCAGTCACTCGCCCCACCCTCCGGCGCGTAGCTTTCCCATCCACTCGGAACGGATTGGACGTGCATTATGGAGCAGCCGTTTGCCGCCAGACCGAACGTGCCCTCCTTCGTCGTGGTGCCGCCGCCGCTGCCGCCGCCGCCACCGCCGCCATCTTACTGACGACTCTGGGGCTTCCGAGGATGCGAACGCCCGACAACGGCAAATAACGACCGACTCCCGGTGAATAAGTTATCCACCCTTGCCACGTATGCGCGCCGGGGTTCAACCCGACTGCTGTCAGCCAGCTCGCCCGATTGTGGAGGACCCGCATCTCGTCAAAGATTGTAACGATTCTACGCTGGAGTCGTCCTTCCGGCGGACCGGCCAAGAGTGTGTGGCATACAAATTCCATCCCTGCCCGGTGGAAGCATACCTTGCAGGCGCAGCCGGGAGCACTTATCGGTCGAGCTGCGCCCGGTAGGCTGCTAACTCGTGTGTGTGTGTGTGGGCATGTCCGACTTGATGGACGGACCAACGACGACCTCGAGAAGCTGTCGATACAGCGCGGCAGGGTAACGGTGGAATGGTAACGTGACTTCGTACGTCTCGTACAGGTGTTTGTGACAGACCAGCTTTTCCCCGACATTCGACGCCACAGGAAGGAAACGTCACTCGGGTGGAAAGGTACTTCTCGTTCCTGTGTGGAAAGGTACACCTCCCACCGGAACACGGCCCGAACGAAAACGTTAAGAAGCCACCCCGAAGACTTCGGGCACGGGCGAAGACGAAATGTTGTAACGGGTTCGTTGTAGGGCCCCCGCAAACAGCTAGCCAGCTAAACGAGGCCGGCGAACCCTTCCATCCAGGCTTCCAGGAAGGAAATATGAGCCGTTTGCTAAATTGAATTGAAATTGGTGCTGCGTTGGTTCGACACAAAGGCGGCACCGAACGTATCGCCGGTCGTGACGGGTACGTGGCCGGACAAAGGGTATAGTTTTAATAATTTATAGCAAATAATTTACAGCACAGCATTGCTCCCCCGTGTGCGCCCCCCGGCAGCCAAAGCTGGCGCACGAAAAGTATTACAGTTCGGAAGGGGCAAACCGCGTGAGCACGACAGGCAAATTGATGATGGGCAGGTAAGGGCGTGATGGATAGGCTCCAGTGATGCATCCACCCGGTGCGAGTCTTGGGCGAAAGTGGTTGGAAAATTTCCACAAATGGGCATGAACTAAGGTGCGGCGATGTTTGGACGCGAGCGCAAGTGAACTTCGCCGCGAACCTGGCAGAAGTTAACTCTACGTTGTATGACTCCATTCTTCTTGCAGGGCCTACGATGTACGGTAATGTTGATAGAGACCTTCAAAGGTCTTTCTTCTGTCAACTCATAAACATTGGGTGCACAATTTCCCTCCTGCAGTTTTCCATCAAATGCTTCTAGCGACAAATGCCGATCGAGATTAACAGATATGAAACATACAAGTGTATGCTTAGGCGTATGGAAACAAAACCTCATAACATCATTAGGTTTACTTTCTTTAAAAAAAAGTCAACCATACGAAAATGAGTGCGAGGCAGTAATCTATAATATAATAAAATTGTTCGCAACCAATCATTTGGGAAATTTTAAATCAATTACAGGAATCCATGAATGAATGCAGAAATGCAATCGAAATTATGAAACATACAATCAAATTGCATTTATCAATGCATGAAATGCAGCGAAAAGTTGCAGGTGCTGGGTTGATTACAGATCGTCAAATTTCAAACGTTTTCTTAAGCATTTATGCCACAGGGAAAGTCATGTTTCACATTTCAACCACACAATGCTGGCATTCCTTAAAAAACCGCGACTGGTCACCGCTCAAAAAAGGAAAAACGTGACGTTTCATTTCCACCCTGCCGTCGGTTTGTGAGCTCTGGCCCGATTCACACTCACCGGGGCCGGGAAAACCATCGGCAATACCAGCACCGGCAAACCCTCGAGACGGCTGCAGACTCGTGATGCTTTACAAGTGGTTCGCATTCATTACTGTCTAGCCGGTGCCATTGTGCGGCTGCGGAAAGACCGCGTCTTCCACAACAGCCCATCTCGATAGAAATGCAAATACACCGCAACGCCATCTCACACGTCAAGCCTTGCTCATTTTCGCCTCGCTTTCCATCTCCCCCACTCCACAAAACACTTCGTTACAAACCCAATTTAATCACCGTCAACTTACACCACCGAATCGAGACGGTGGAGAACCAGCGGGACAAACATTCCATCCATCGCTCGGTGTGCTTGAAAGCCCTTACAGAATACAGGCTCCGGAGAAAGGAACCATTGCGAGCGGAGCATTGCTTCTCAGTCCCAGCGAGTAGTGTTTACATACTGGAACAAACTCCGATGCATACATACCGGAACACTTGCTATCCAACGTTTCCGACCTAACGGGGGAGGTGGCTTGTGTGCGTAAGCTGCGCGAACGTGGAACGGCGGTGTCGAATAATTTTCCTAATTTGCATCCCCACCACTTCACAGGACGCGGCTGACCCGGGGGAGAGCCGGAGGAAAGGTAGTAGCTTCAAACCAGAGTACCATGGGTTTTCGCCGCCCTGTTCTTACCGGATGCTTTCAAGTGCATTCGCGCGTATCGGTACTGGCGCATCGAGAATCGCTGAGGATTACTTCGTTATAACGATGAAATTCTTCCCCTCTTTGGCACAAAGTGACGATGGCGGTTTTTGTTTTGTTCTGTTACGTTCGGGATCCCTTGATCCTGGGGAATATTTCACAGAGTGCACCTGAATATGTCTCAGCCCTTTATTCAACCCCTTCATCATGGGCCACCCCATGGGAGTGCTCCTTCCTCCCCCATTAAATTTTCACGTTCAACATCCTCGTCAATGGGAGGAAGTTTTAAAAAACACTTCAATCACGACCGAGGGGAGTTTGTTTACTCTTGTGAACGCTTGCAAGAGTAGAAATCGTCTCATTAACGGCGAGTTTTCTACCACACATAATGCCAACGACATTTGGGAGGAATGGGTACGTTTTTTCCTTATGCGAATGAAAAGAAAGTGCAATTTGATGGAGAAGCCATTTTTAAGGTTAGCTTTTCATCAAAAATGTAGACAATTTCTAGAATTCACTCAGCTGATGGTTGTTAAATTAATTATTTATTATTGAACAAGTGAACTGTTGAATGTAACATAAGGGTTGTGAAATTGTTCAATTCTCATAATTAAATACAAAAAGGGAACTAATAGAAACATTTCCCAAAGAAAGTTTCTCTAGTTGTTACTTTGAGTACACTATTAGCTGCCTGGTTTGCTAAATAAAATTACCGAAAGTGAAAAAGAAGCGCGAAACCACAGTCGATAGCAATGGTTTCATTGCAAACCAGTTTTACCAACCAAACCGCCAAAACCGGCACTCCATACTTTCATTTCAACCCACAAAACTGAGAATAATAATAAAACACATTCCCGAGTCCAATTAGGGCCCAATGGTCATGCGTTTAGTCGCCAACTTGTCGCCAGGCCCTCGGCCTGGACGAGTGCTGTGTGGCATTTGTTTTACGGATCAGCAACTGCTCGTCAACTACGTTTCTGTGCATGTGGGTATCGCTTAACCTCCCAACCACCGCTGCTCCACTGGGTACGCAGATTGGTGAGTTCATTTGGAAGGACAGGCCCTCGTTTCTGCATGTCC
>JAOEFI010000003.1:8266720-8279182 GCA_034621735.1 Anopheles plumbeus
GGCTTCATTCTCGCAACGTGGCTAACCGGGTTGAAAATTGCCTCGAGACCGAAAAGTTGCCCATAAAACCGAAGGCGGGGGGGGGGCTGCGGTCGTTCCACTAGCACTACTAGGTGCTTGCGTTTTCTATTTCTTGCGACGCGCAAAGAAAATGCCACCCGGGGACAATATTCTTATTTTTAATCACAGAAAGCGCTCGTACTTCGAAATCAATCGAAAGCGCCAACGGCATTGAATTACCGTGCCCTTTCCTCGGAACGTCCTTAGTGGCACCCGAGGCGCGGGAAATCGATGGGCAGACGGGTCGATCCGGCAGGGAACCGGAAACGAAATACATTCGCCGCGCCCGAACCGAAGGGTAATGTGATTATTCCCGGACCGTGCGACGCCCGGGGGGGAAGGAAAGAAAAAGAAAAGGGGAAACTAGAACGGAAATGGCATCCCCTCTTGGGGTGGGAGTTTGTTCAAGAGGTGCTGGCCCTGCTTAGCAAACTTTCCATCCCCGAGAGATGCCCTTTCTTCACGAACCAACCAAGGAAGAAGGGGCGGGAGGTGTGGGGGGGGGGGGGGTGTACGAGTGGTGCAATCGTTGGGGTAGTATTTCGATTGATGCATATTTTATGCATAACACGACTCCAGCCGCGTAAGGACGCACTTTGGAAAGGCGTTTTTTTTGTGTTGCTGCAATTGATGGTTGGTGGAATAGTTGAAAAGAAATCCACTATCTTTCGCTCTGCTGCTCCGGGGGGCTGTAGACATTAGCGTGAAGTCTCCTATTTTGTTTCCCTACATACAGTCCCACTTTTGTAAATATTGTATGCAGTGACTGTTATTTGTCAAGTCGCCTAAAAAATATATTACATTTTGTCAGTTAAAAGCCAAATGGAAATGATTTGAAACAATTGATAAAATTGTGTTTAGAACATTAAAGCTTAAACAGTAGCCCGAGCTTCCTTAAATAATTAGATATTCGGTTCCGATATTCGGCTGTGTATGTTCTTCGGAAATGTTTAAAACAAAACACGGCTCAATGCTATTATCTCCTCGATTCTTGTCAGCATACTCATAAATATCCTAGTTGTGTAGAATGTGGAGTGCTACAGAAGGAAGGAAAATGTTAATGGACACACAGAAATCTCAAATACGTGTGATGAATCAGCAAACACCAGCAAGTTGATTGTTTGCCCTTTCTGTGCTATGCTAACTACCCATAGCATTGAGGGTGTCCTACTGGGTGGTAAGTATCGTATCATCTGCCAATTCTGGCTTATTACAGCACGCCATATTGTGACGAGCAATGGCGGGAAGAACCCTTCGGACATCTTGGGCAGGATAGAGCGCCTTTAAAGTACACGAACGTCAACCACTTGGGCGACCTCTTGCCAGTTGGTTGGTCAAATAAATAACATACCCCCACCGGGCGGAGGGGTATGCAATTTACGAAACTTTCCGCTCAATTCCGTTCCTCCAAAAAGGCATGATCCTGCCGCAGGACGCTGGAGGGCGCCGGAACTTACGAACGAGATCAAGACCACACTCGCAAGCCAAACGAACCAGTCCTTCCTGCACTTGCCGCCAACTTTCGCCAACGAAGGATTGTCCGGTTTAACTTTAAATGTAAACCCGCATTTGAATTGCAATTGGCAAAGTTCTCCATGAACTACTCGTGCCAACTATCGCCGGGAAGGATCTTCTAGGACGCTTCTAGGAGCGGCACAGCTTATTCCATTCATTACGTTTCGGCATGTTTTGTTTTCTCGTTGTTTGTGTTGGAAAAGTAGTAAAAAAACCAGACTCCTCTTCTCCGTTCTCGGTACTTGGTTCTGTTGTTTTGGAGGCGACAAACCATTCGGACCAGGGAGGATGCAATAGAAACAACGAAAGGGACAGCTGCAGTAGGTACAGGTAAAGTGTATTCTGTTGCGTTGCGGTTCGGTAAATTCACTTCGCTCCCAGTGGAACGCTTGCCGAACATTAGGATCAGGGTTTGAAGCCCTAATTGAAGAGACTTTTCTAAACAACAATCACGTTGCGGTGTCATACGACATGGCATTCGATCGATTCACCACACTCAAACTTTAAAATTTATATACAACTCATAAGCTGAAGTGCAACGACATATTTGGTTCGGTTCGACTTTTTTTGAGGAAAACTTTGGTCGTTGGAAATGCGCTTATAAAGGTTATTACAACGCAGCGAATGAAGTGCCAAAAAAAGGGATCACCCACACGGGAGCGCCGTTTAAAAAGGAACAAAATAAACGTTGGGAAAATCCGTCGCAACGGAAGCGTTCAGTTGGCACACCAGATGGCACTACTCGAAAACGGCGAACCACCAAACAATCCTTGGCAACCCGGGTCGAAAAAGTCCAGTCCACTATCGTTGCCCCAGCAACGCGCACACTTTGTTGACGCATTTGGACGATTGCGAAACGATGAGAAGGTTTTAATTCAGTTCGCTAGCATCAGTTGACGGCAAGCACACAGCACAGTAATGCCTCTGCTGCTGGAAAACTACACCTGGAAGCAGGAGGACGACAGCGATTCGGCAAGGATTGTCGTGACGGTCGCTTTCCCAGGCAACCAGCTCCAGCATGGCGACATCTTCACGACGGAGCGGTTTCTAAAAATCTCCCGAGCGCCGCACTACTGGGAGCTGTTCCTGCGCCACCCAATCGACTCGGACGCGAGCCGCTGCAGCATCCTGGCGAACGAGGTAGTGTTCGAGCTGGTCGGGCAGGATCCGACAGTGCGCTGGGACGCGCTCGAGTTGGACGTTCCGCGCGACCAGAGGGCGTCCCTGAAGGAGCAGTACCTCGAGCAACATCGAGCCTGGCTGGAGGAGCGCAGCAAGCGGCGCGCGGTGGAGAAGGACCGCAGCCGGAGGGACGAAATTCATCGGCAAATCGAGCGTGAACGGGACGACCGGTCCGCCTTCGAGGGCCTGCTGGAGGCCGCCAAGGAGCGTGAGCTACAGCGGATGCAGTTGGCCATGGTGAAGGACTTTCGCCCGGTGCCGTCCGACTGTCCGAAAACTAGCGTCCCTCCGAAACACCTTCCATCACCTGCACCACCAGCGCCACCGGCACCCCCACCCGCTGTCCGCCAGTCGGGCAAGCTGGAGGTGACGTTCAGCAAGCGCACCTTCATTACGCCAAAGCGAGAATCGACGGAGCAGGCCGAACAGGAGTGGACCCGGAAGCAAGCGGTCGCTCGCCGGGCGACGGTTGGCTTCGCGGACGATACCGAGCTGCGGCCGCACGAGCGCAACCCGGAGTGGCTGAAGCAGCGCGGCGACACGTTCTTCCAGCAGCGAAACTTCCTCGCCGCCATCTCGGCCTACAGCACCGGGATACGGCTTACGAAGGATTACTACTCGCTGTTCCTGAACCGCTCGGCGGCGCACTTGGCGCTCGAAAATTATCAACGCTGTGTACGTATGGCGGGACGGGTGAACATCCTCCAGCCTTTCATTAATTGTTTTCACCCTCTTGCGCTTTCGCTTCTCTAACTCTCACCCGCCGTTCAGGCTGAAGATTGTTCGACGGCACTGGAGCTTTTGGAGCCGCCGGTCGAGGCAAACCGGAAGGCTCGGATGACTTGTCTCGCCCGCCGGGGAGCCGCCCTTGTCAAGCTTGGCTTCCTGCGGCAGGGATACGAAGAAATGCTGGCCGCGAGCCGCCTCGACCCCGACGAGGCGAGTCTACGCGAGGAGGTGGAACGTTTGCAGTACTGCCTCGACCAGGCGACCGATAGTGAATCTGACTAGTGCTTAGTCTTCGGAAATGTGCGTGTGTACATTTCACTTGAGCGTATTTCTAGCCCTCATACACTAATTACTGGACGGCGGCATTGGATGTCATGCTGTCCAATTGTTACAATAATCTAGCGGGTTTCATATTTTCCATAGTTTTGAATCAACAGATCATAATATAATGCTGTAGTATCGGATAAATTTCTTCTACGGAAAGAAATGTTATTAGGAGGCCAGAAACTTGGATCCATGGATTCCTTCAAATCCGGGAGTTTTGGAGAGTTTGGGGCCAATTGAAGTCAATGGTTGTCCAACAGAAAACAATAGGGTAGATAGTCACGTTTGAGGTTTTTCCTCAACAAATTGTTGATCAATAAAGGCACAGAAAACGTCTATGTCTCGCTGGTCTTTAATTCTAACAAACTTTAATCCCTTTAATGTGGATCAGGATGAGGAAGGGTACCTTAGAGTGGCTTCGCTGTGATCTCAGATTACTCCTAGTAACGTTTTTAATTTCCCGAAAATGTCATAGATACTACGACCACCAAAAGGCAAGTTCAAAAAATGCTGAATATAGCAATGGCGCCTAAGAAGACGCCGTCGCTCAAGGGACTTTCGTGTTGAACTCATTACAAACAGCTTCATAGAACACCGTTCGGTGTAACATAAGAACACGTTAAACGAAACACCAATTCACTTCTTGGCCTCACTCTTGTTTTGTTTGGTAGAAGTGGAAAAGAAAAGTTCCGTTGCTTTCAAGGAGGATTATCGGCCATTTTAATGACACTGTCGTCCGATTACTCAAAGACATTGCGACCGTACAGGACCAACGTTTTTGCAGGGCGTGAGTTCGATCCAGCGTCGCGTGCGCGAACTGACGCACGAACCCGCGGCCCCCCGCCCGCCACACTAATGAACATCAAATGCGGTCGTTCCGGCGATGTGCGTCTTACTGTGTTCTTACCGTACTTACCGATGATATTCGAGAAGGATGTTTTGCCGGCGTTCGCTCCGGAGCCGGTCCGCTCGTTGCCGGTCGCACCCGCCTGGGTGCCGTCGAAGTTCCCCAGCTCGTGCACGGTCGTTTCGGCCTCGCCGAGCAGATTGTTCAGATGCAGTCCCATGTTGCTGTTGGCGGCTTGCACTAATTGGAAGAGACAAGGTGACTTCCGTTAGCGTCGGAACTATGCATGCGTACTTCACACGCCCGGCTGCACCAATGCTGTCAATAACCGCGCAACTGCTCCTACGCGTTCTCCTTTTATCTCTATCTTTCTCTCTCTCTCTCTCTCTCTCTCTCTCTCTCTCTCTCTCTCTATTGTGTGGGGTGTTGTAAGTATACGAGGGATACTCTACAGTGGCAAAGGATCAACACGCTCTAAGCGTCCTTCTTTGGTGCTTCGTGCGCGCGAAAGACGTGGCCCTTAGACGCCGACCGCCGTTGTTGGTTATTTTTAGCCGCGCACATTTTGCGGATTCAAGGACCTGCCGAGAGTGAACGGTAGCCAGCGTGTGCGTATGGGTGTAATTTTTAATTACAAAAACTAATTGAAAGTAAATTTGTCTCTCGGGAAATTTATCTCGCACCATCGAACAAGTGTGCTTCTTCTTGATGCTCACACCGGCGAACACTACTTGTGCGTCATGGGATAAATATGGAATTGCTCCATCTTCATTTTCTTTTTTTTAAGTGATTGGCACTTGAATGAACTTTAATATGGAAGGACAGAAGAAACAGCGCGCATGATTTCGTTTACTTTGAATAATTAATGTACGAACTGATGAAATGGACACATTTTCGGAACGAGTTCTTCCATTCGTTAACTGGCAATCCAACGGCGGGCGGTACATAGTTTCTTCTGTTCTCAACCTGCGGGAAAAAATAAACTCATAATACTAACCAGAATGAGCGTTCTCGATGGCCCCTTGCTGTAGCAGCATCTTGGTCATCGATCGATTATTGCTGAGCACGGCCACATCCAGCGGCGTGAGACCGTCGCTGTTGAGGCTGTTAACGTCCACGTCCGTACTTTCCAGGATTGTGCGCGCCTTCTCCAGGTGCCCGTGCTCGACGGCGGAGAAAAGGGCTGCAAAGGGAAAGACAAGACAAAAACCTTCGGAGATTAAGAAAGGGCGCTACTGCTGAGGATGGGGGTTTCCATGCAAACCCGCATTTTTACGAGGAAAGGGATACTAGGGAACCGTTGAATAGATTACGCCTCCGGTACCGAAGTTCGTTCCGGTGCCAACGGTAGATGCTGTAAGAATGGTAAAGGGTCCTCGCCAACATGGGTTTAAAAACGAATAATTGAAATTTTCAATACGGTACTGGCGCTTTTTCTGTAAGAACAGGCTTAAGTAGATGCAAATGTTTGAATACGAATTTTCGTATTAAAACCGCCTAAATCGACGTCGTACATCCGGAATTATTCAAAATTAACGGCAAGTTTATGCATGTCAGTTTCGTCGAATGTACATGTACACGAAAAAAAGTGTTAAGTGACAATTACCAAGGATTAAACACTTGCTTTTAACTTATGCTGAGCCAAATCCTCAAATATTTCCAATGTTCTGTTTTTTTTGCCACCAGTGAAGTGTGAATCTGTCTGTCAAATTATTTTTTTCATACGAACGTAACAGTTGAGAGTATTTATCTGTGTCGTGAACTGTTTTGTACACCAGAGGACAAAGAAAGATCGTTTGTGAAAATCGTCAGGAAGCCGGCTTGAGTTATGGACATTGAAATCAATCCTGGAGCGTAAGCAATTTCGCGAGTTTATCGCACATAAAATGGTCTTTCACAATTATGCACGAAGGATATCAAATAGAGGGGCAACGTCATTCATTTCCTAATCCAGGATTACCATAATCTATGCCTCATTGCAATTAGGCTAATGTGGCGCGTTCAGGTGCACGAATTCCTCACGATGCCGCACATTTCCGGGAGACAACAACAGTGTGTACGTGTTAAGGAGCAATTTAGCCCATGTTTGTTTAAAATCACGGCCGACAATTATTGTCACTTTCGCTTCGCGGAATCGATGGTGCGGTTATAATATATTCCCGATGCGCGCGAAGTACGTAGCCATCATCACTCCCACACACGCGTCGGTCGCTAACAGTGCCGGTACCATTACCACGCATTCGCTTCTACCCGTGACGATGGTGGAATTATTGTATTCAATTTATCTGGTCCGCTTCTCATCGTGTTGCCCGATTTGACTCATCTTAGTTGGGGCGACAAACTGTCGCAATTTGTTTGTGTTTCCATCGGACTACGGATTCAACTCACCGCCTAAGGACGTGGTTGTGGATGCCTGGCGTGTGTGCATGCATGTCGTTCAATTATGATTTATGATTCACCGGCATTCTAAAACTTCGACCCGGTGGTCCGTGCCAACCAAGGGGTTGATTAATTTGACGAACACCGCGCATCGAGCACGTCGGCGAGTTCGTGTTCATATCGGTCGCCTGCAGGCGACGGTGATAATTACGCATAAATAAATGATTATCGCATTCGGCTTGATACTCACTCGTGTGCAACACCCCCCGATATACACACTCACACGCACATCGTATGATGATCAATCGTTATCGCTACATTGGGGTGGTTGCTAAATATTTAAACATCCCTTCATTCACCGGCGCAGTCCGAACTTCCAGTTTATGATAATTCATGGTTGTGCCATGTTACCGGAAGTGATCGACAGATGAAGGAATCGTTTCATTGAATAAGCATCGATCAGATCGGTGCTGCCAAACTCTTCCAATCGGCAGAGTTCGATTAGTAGAGCTCGTGAAAGTTAGGAGAGTCGAACGAAACTTCGCATATATGTTTCTATTTTGAGACCCATCACTCGGCGCCGAATTACGATGTGATAAAAAAATTCACAGCTGGCGAAAAATATTAACTTTCAAGTTTGTAATGTTGCACACTCTCAAGAATATTATCTAACTGAAACTATCATGAATTTGGAAAATATCAAAAGTCTTTCAGCTAAACGCTCAAATGAATGGCACGCTTAACTCTTTCGAGCGGCCGATTGGATATCATAATGATAATATGTTTATCAAATACATAATTGGTTGGTAAGACACTCAAACAAATCTTGGAAACAATGGCATTATGCCAAACCAAAACGGAAAAAAGCCTGCAATGACTTAATCGCGACAAAAGGCGACACTCGGAAAATCCGACGACTGCAGCGCCTTATCACAAACAAATTACGCCGAATCAAATTACGCGGATTAGTTGGCTACGTAGACTAAGGACACACGTGCAATGGCGAGCGCCTAAGAACCGTACCGTGCAGATGGATGTTAATTTGGGTCAGCTTGTCCAGTTGCGCCTGCAGCTGTTTGTGCTGCTTCTTCGTCGGCAGCTTCTTCTGCTTCCAGTAGGACGGGGGTGCGATCGTGGCCTGCTGCTGCTGCTGCTGCTGCTGCTGCTGGTAGGACGGCAACGGCGAGACGCTCTTGGCGTTGTGCACCGCCAGGACATCGACGGAGTTGGCGGGCCCAGTTGTCGTGATGCCACCGCCGCCGCCGCCGATGCTCAAATTATGATTGTCGCTCACGGTCAGCCGGCTCGAGCGCATCAGCAGCAGGTGGTGTGCATTCCGGGCATTCCGTTCCGTCTCGCCATTGCTGTTGTTGTTGATGTTGTTGTTCGCGCTGACGGGGTGGTTGTGCTTGCGGTGATTGCTGCCGACGATGGCATACCGTGCTTTCGCGTCGTGCGAATCGGACGCCTCGTCGACCGAGCTGGTCGAGAGGTGGCGCGTTTTCTTCCCGATCTTTGGCGACTGCTGGCGCTTCGACTGTTGCGGGGGTGGCGGTGGTGCCGTGCCGGGTGCCCCGGGCGGGTGTTGCTGGTGGGGTAGCAGGTACTCCATCCTCGCGCTACCGGCAGACGGCGAGCTGGAGAGGTTGGGCGAGCTGGCGCTCGAGATGCGTGCGAGGGCGGGCGACGTTACCGATGGCAGGGAACCGGCGAGCAGGGAGCAGTTCGGTTTCCGCCGATCCACCAGCTCATCTTCGTACGCCAGCGAGACGGCGGTGCTGGAGCTGGCCGGGCGCACCCCACCGACCGTGCTGGGAAGCGACTGGGCGGAAGCGGTGCCGGTCTGCGTTTCGATCGTGGCCAGCGAGTTCGTCGAGCTGGTGCACGACTTCTGGCG
The DNA here is from genome assembly GCA_034621735.1 of Anopheles plumbeus. Classification (NCBI taxonomy): domain Eukaryota; kingdom Metazoa; phylum Arthropoda; class Insecta; order Diptera; family Culicidae; genus Anopheles; species Anopheles plumbeus. The sequence goes on from JAOEFI010000003.1 coordinate 8,275,654, forward strand.
CCCGGTGCTGGGCCGGGGGATGGTGGGACAGGTCAGGCGGCAGCTCGGGAGCTCTAGGTTCGACAGTGAGCGGGTGACCAGATCCGGGAGACTGATCTCTGCGGCGAACAGCGCCGATACCAGGGGCACGAGGAAAGAAACATGAAATAAAAAGAAAGAAAACAGAAAAAAACATAAGAAACACGAACGAAAGAAAAAAAAATTAACCCAAAATGAAAGAAGTTCTCTTGAGAAAGTAGTAAAATAAAATGAAGTCAGTCGATAAACCGCCACATTCTAAATGAAGGAAAAACAAAATGAACTAAACTATAAGGAAAAGCACAAAAACAAGCATAATGAATGGTAAAAGTTTCTCCCTTCACACCTTAAGCGAACAAATTAATTACACACAGTGAAACAAGGTCCGGCGGGACCGACTATCCTTCATTCCGGGTCGGACGTGTCACGGAACCGACCCACGCTCTTATCGTAATTTCAATTTCTCTACGAAGCGTCGTGTCTGGGAAAACGTCTCGCAAGATTAGCCCACCACGCCGGAAGGAAACCCCGGACACGTTCCATGCGCTGAAATGGTTGTAAATTGTTCACAATTTATATTTGGAACTCCCCTCCCACCAGCCCCTAGGTTGCCCACGGCGGTGCCCCGTCCACTTTATCACTCTCTATCGCTCGAGGAGATTTCGAGGTGCCGGACATCTTCACACCGAAGCAATGCAGTCCTGTCCTGCCATACAGCCGTGAGCCAATGGAATCGGATGTCGAGAGGGTGCGTGAAAGATTCCATTCCAGAAGCTCGTCCTTCCCGTGTGCTCCTCCGGCCACACCACCCCCGTCTATAGTTGCGATGAATGAAAGGCGGCACTAATCTTAAGCGTTTCTTGTTCGGATAAAGGGCGCTTCTCATGCACCGGTGCACACACCGATATGCACACACCCCGGTGCACCGGACGATCGCATACGGAGCGCATCCAGTGCTCGAACATCCGGTGCTCGTACGCCCAACCATTCATCCGTGGCGATGTGTGAGTTTTCCTTTCATCAGCCGGAGTGTGCTCGTTCATTAGTCGGGGAAGAATGGTAGGTTTCGGGGCCTTCGCGTGTCCCGGCAACCTGCGAACTAATCGAGGGCTTTGAGAGGGTGCACTCTCGGCGAAGGAACGGATGGGCAACTGGTTCGTACTTCATTCGTTCGTTCTGAGAAATTTAATATTTTTGAAGCGTGCAAGTGACGCGGGCTGTGTTTGGTTTTGGTTGCGACCCGCGCTGCTCAAACGAAGTGGCCGGTCCGGGTGTGGAATCTGCCACACTGGAGGAAGAAAGCATCGTTTTTGCGCCGAGTCGCCGCCCGTCGCGCAAACCATTTCCACATTTTCTCCCGATGCACCGGGTGCCACTTTCGCTGCTGCTAATGGAATAACCACACGCTTTCCACTCGGCTGCTGCTCTCCAACGCCTGCCGGTTCAGTAGTGCAGTTTTCTTTGTGCAAACCCTTGGCGAAGTACTACGAATGAGAGCCTGGGTTTCCCTTTTTCCGAGGAGGAAAAATGTGACAAATAAAAAACATAAAAAGACTAGATTGAAACAAAACACCTTGACAAAAAAAAGAAAGTGAATGCAGAATCAAATGGCTGCTTTCAATGGCTGCGAAGCAGCTGCTTATGGCTGATGCGCTCCGCGTCTAGCAAACGGCGACCGGGAAAGATGCAGGGACCCGAAGCGCATAGAGCCACAAGAAATGAAAACGCTGGCAACAGTCGGACGGTTTGAATGTTGCTATTTTTACCGTCTCAAAACCCCCGGTCCAGCTCGACAGGACTCCGGCACAGGACAACGGAACGGAAGCGGACGACTTGTGTTGGGTTTGTTCGGGAGGTAAATGAGCATACCTACGCGGGGGAAACGAGACGCTCGCTTTTTCTGACGCTTTACAGGTCGTCCCCGGGAATGGAAAACCCATCCTGATGGATTGTCGAGGTGCTGTCGTGATGGGAATGCGTTCTCCTAGCGGTGCGGTTTGTTTTTCGTTTTTCATCTGATGTGAAGTTGGCGGTTGGTCGTCTTGTGACGAAACGAACGAAGGAACCATAAATTGCATCCTTTACACTACGCTTTTCTTTTCTTTGCCCGAGCGTCATTCCCCCGCAGAAAGTGGGAGCAAAAGGCAGGCTTTGGAAGGGACAAATAAAAGAAAATATCACAGCAAAGAAGGAGAGAAAAAAAACCGAATGGAAGGTGGAGCTGGCGTTCCAATTGTAGCTGTTGATCCGAAATCCGTTTTTTTCTATGCTAAAAGGGTGCATCTCCACTTTTTCCGTGGGGTTGGAAAACAGGCGCCATAAAATATGCCAGATGGATTAATGTACTTCTCGTGTTATTAAGAGCGATATAGAAATTATTTAATTTGTTTCAGCTTTACAATTCTCCTCTGTCGAGATAGGTTTTTTTTTAACATCTTTTCCATACGTCCTACGGCTTTCGGTGGATAACGGGAAGCAATTCGCTCTCCAACTTATCACTCAAATTTGTTGGAAAATATCTTTTCTAAATATAAAAGGTTTACTATTATTCACTGTGTGATTTACTTTTAAGTTCCTCAGATTTTTTGTCTAATTAAATTATGTAACTTAGAACATAAATTCATTGAGACAACGAAATATTTGTCATTTGGAATATGCATTTTTTAAAAAAACGTTAAAACGTTAAGTTAATCAAAAAATAATTCATACTAATGTTGATGCAGTTGAAGACGTATTCTGATTCACATTGCACGTGCCAGTCAGGAATAAAAAAAATCGTCGAAACTGTGGTCAGCTTCAGGGACGTTCAGTCTCCGGGAAATAATGAATCAAATACCAGTCGGAAGACATCTGGCGTAGTATGACCAGCGTGTACCCATTCAGCGTAACTTTTCCTATGGTTTCCAAACCTAATTTCCCGCCGTTGAATTGAAACGGCACAAGGGCAGCACGGCGATGGCAGCCCGCCGGACCCTTCACAGACTCGATTGCCAAAGATTGCCGGGATAGGAGGGAAGAAAAACGCCAACCCGCCCACGGTCAAGTGTCACCGGTGAGCTGAATCAAGTGCATCGGACCAAATCATCGTCCCCACGTTTGCAAAACCGGAAACTAGAGGGCGGAAAAAAAGAAAAAAAACGGGGAAAGAAAAACGATAACCAACCAAACAGCTGCGACAGTTGGGTAGTTTTCACTTGCAAGCCGATCCGGTCCGGCGACAGTGTCAGGGTGCATTGTGTGGCTGTCGCGGCTGGGGTGGAAATGTTCGGTCCAAAAATAGAACGACAATGCTTTCCACGGACAGCGAGTTGAACCAATTGATGGAAGCACGGTGCGGGGGAAGGGCGGCGAGGGGACATGCTTCCGGTCTCGGTTACCGAAGTGCAGTGATGCACTTTCGTGCAACCTAAAGCTACAGGCTGCATCCTTGAGCGTCAAAGAGGAGCGTTTTGTTTTTCCTAACCATAAGAAGGAAAAGTCGGCTGGCAATTGCATCCCGTGTGGGGGGGGG
>JAOEFI010000003.1:8280634-8294504 GCA_034621735.1 Anopheles plumbeus
TTCTTTTCCTTCTCTTTTCTTTTCCTTTGTCGAAACCACTGATTATTCACGTTTTCCCCGCATCGCCGTTCGGAAGGCGCACACACATCCGCCGTCCGGTTACACCGCGTAACCACTACCTCATCATCGACGAATCATCCCAGGATGTACGTACTGTTGTGTCGTGTGTGCTCTTCCTTTTTGGCCAGCAGGCTATGAACCCGTCCCGGAGGGTCGCTGTTGTGTTGTGATGTGTGTTATGCAAAAGCAGGCCAATCACGTGAAGCTGCTGCAACAACGTGCGGCAAGCGCCACACGATTCGCGAGCGAGATCTGAAGGCGTTTAAATTTTGCGCTCCCTCCCTCGTTCTCTCGACTGATCCTCTTCCTCTTTCCGTCTATTTTGCTCTTTTTTCTCGACCGGAAGAAAAAACGAACCGAGGCTTCAACCACCCAAGGGTTTGACCCAATACCTGGGGGAAGGTGCGATTCGAGGCGCAGGTTTTTTTACGACACCGCACGGAACACCGGAAGTCCAGAACAAAGGCCATTACACGAAGGGTCGGTCGTAATGGTACGGTACCGGTCCCGGTTGCGACCCGCCAGTGGAGATGGTTGTAACTGGAAACCGTGCGAATGGCGTGTCGCACCGAAAATGATCAACCGGAAGGGATCGTTCTCCAGTCGGAGCCCGCTTCCGTCCTTTCCCTCGTCTTCCAACCTGTGGAAGGATGTGATGAAGAAATCACTTTTTCCTTGTATCTCAAATGCAAAGCAAAAGGGCTGCGGAGTGGAAGATATATCCATGGTAAGATGGTAGATGCTTTTTTTTTTTGCAACGACCAGCATTGGATGATTCGACCCGTCTAATTGTTTATCTATATTTGATAGACCGTCCGACGTACGCTCACGAATTGGCACGACTGTCTTGGACTAAAAGAACATCCAACAAAGGCTGCGTACTTTTGTCCCCAAAGTCATCCTACTTTCAGCCAAGCTAAAAGCGCTAATGTGTGCTTTTTCTTGCACCGTCTGTTGTCTGATAATAACGGAAGGAGCTGCGCCTGCTTAAATGCTCCATCATTCGATCCGTCTGCGGAAAAACACGTCCTAATTCGTAAGCTTCCCAGACGCCGTCAAAGCAATCGAAACAATGTCGCAGGTGTTGCAGTCAATTGCGAGAATTCGGTAAATCCGCCACTATCCTCGCCAAACCAACAAGGATAGTAAATAGTAATAACGACCGTAATAAACCATTGCCGTTCGTTATCAGCCCACGCGAGCCTACTCCTACGTGACGACGTCCTCTGTGTGTTTGTGATGACACTGCTGGAACAGCGGAGTCCTGGAGCTGGGCAAAAGAGGCCGTGGTCCTTTTGCATTGTGGGCGATGTTTGCGCGATGACAACGCAAGTGACGAGACGGCCATTGGGCCAGCCGGATAGCTCCACAGGATTAGCGATTCAATGGGTGGCATTATCGGCGGATTCCGGTTGGTTATCAGCCACACTCCGTTTGGCAGCCATTAATGGAGTGAGTGGAATTATGAGTGAGTCTACTATAATTCAGCCAACGGAGAAGATTAGATCGGAGAGTTAGAGGATGACGGGCGGCCGAATCAATCCTAATTGACTAATTACTGCCCTACATACATTGGTTTAGTGGTATTAACTGTGGCGTTTAATTCCTCCGGGTCCAACGCAAGCACACGCGCGAAAGGTTCGGAGGGAAAAATCACAAATTCAGTATCCATTATTTGCCATTTTTCATCGGAAATTTGTGAAAATAAGGCTTACACACTAACAGAAGGTCAAAGATGCGTGGTTCAGAGCGATTGTAGATGCCTACCGAATATGTGTCGGACTTTTTTTTAACATTGATAATATAAGCTTGTTTTAAAAACAGTTCAATACGGATCAAAATACCGGTTCACTTTGAGAGATGCTGGAATAGACAATAATGAAATCCATAACCAAGCCCATTTCAAATTTGCCCAGACGATGTGGCGATGTAGCAAAACATAACCGAAACATGTTTGAACCATTTCCCCGGGATTTGCTTTCCCTTCAATAACGTTACCGTAAACCGTGATGAAAATTAATCAAATAAAGTTTACCTCTTGCGTATGCTGCGGCGGCTATTTCTCGCTGAAACGACTGCAGTGGAACGTTTGGAAAATTCAATCACCACTCGGATTGACGTCGCTGGCCCACCGGTTGACCCTTTTCGAGGCTGCGCTTGTTCAATTTTCCTCAATCGATGAGAGAAACATATTTCCCGCCCGGTTGCTTTCCACCATCATCATTTCCCGTTTGATTGAGCGACGAGGGCTGGAATCGATCAATTGATCGTTTTTTTCTTCTTCTCTATTCCAGTGTGTGGAGCCGCTAGCCGAATTGTTGCAGAGAGATTTTTCCACTCCACGCTTCAATCGCTTTTCACCATTTCACACAAACTGGACTTTCGTGCTCTTTTTCACCTGCCATGCTCCGATCTGCTCCAAGGGGCACGGAAAATGTTGAACGAGACTTTTATAAACTCAAAAAAAAGCACACAACACAACACAAATAAAAAAAACCTAACACAACAAAACCACAAAAGCCAGCCCAACGTAAAACTAATGCATTTTTCCTTCACGCTTGTATGGTTTGCTTTCGACAAACTTATCACTTCTCACGCGTAGTCACTATATAGTGAGCAGAACGAGAGGATCGATCTTCTTGGTTTTGTGTATCTTTTCTTCAACTTTTCTTTGAATTGAACGGATCTTCTAGGGGGATCCTTAAGATCGCGTCTCCCCCCACTTGGTTCCGAGCACTCACACACACACACACACGACCGCACGTGTTGTGTACACACACAATCGAAAAACCACAAGAAAGCGAATGGCACAAGCGCGCGCGAGGAAATACGCGAACACTATAGCGAAACACACAAAACGGCCCCCGCCCGTGCCGTGTGTGTCCAAGAGCCCGCGACGAATACAGTCGTCGACGACGGTTCTGTGCAACTTTCACTTTGAAGATTTATGAGCAGAAACTCCCGAGCGAACCTCATTCATTGTGGTGTGGCCCCTTTTTCGTGAACGAGCAGTCAACGAGCGATTCCATTTGGCACCAAATATTGCAACAACGGGAAGACGCTCCGCGAACGCCGATATGGAAGCGGTTTGGATGGGCGTGGGGGAGGAGCTTTCGCGGGGGAAGCTTTTATTCTTAGAAAACAACAGTGGTGCGGCGCACACACGGGTACACAAGGAGCCAATAGAACGAGAACTCACAGTGAGGCATAAAACGCACCCGTCGAACGAATGTTAACACAACAAACAGAAACACCACCAGGCATCAGAAGCTCTGCACTTTTCGGTGGTTTTTGACGGGTTCTTCGTAACAACACTTGTCGCGAATCTTGCCGCACAAAACAATCAACAAACGGCCCAACGAAAGTGTGACACAATTTCCACTATATATATGCGATTGTCGAACCGAGACGTTGGCGCAACTGTCAACACCGAAAATGGTCACAATTTAGCAATAAAGCTCTCGGCGCTTGAGATCGACAGCAGCCCAACTCGCGATCGCGACCGTCTACCGTGCATGTACGATGGTACTGGCTTGGCCGATTCCGAGGGGTTCCTCAGTGCGAGCGTCGTGTTCCGCGGAGCAAGCGCAAGTTTGGTCAATCTGCGCTAGGCCGTGGCAGTGTGGTGGTGTTGGCCACCGCATGTGGGGAAAGCTTGGTCTCTTCTTCGGCGGTGCGGTAGGAACGCACAGATTGTCCATCATCGCCCGGAATGCATCACAGCACCCATACACCGTCATCGGCGCTGCGGGTCGAGATTCGGACGCACACACGGCACACACAACTATAGTACCTTCGCATCATCGATACGCTTCACCTGGGCCGACGCGAACAGAACGTGCAGTGGGACAGAGAAAAAGCATCGTCCCTTCGGTTGTCGGCTTGGTTTGTACACACTCGCGGTACGGTTAGCCTACACGCCACACAACACTACGCCACTCTCGCAGCTGAAGCTTGGAAGATAGTGTGGAGAGAGAACGAAAAAAAACAAGCCCTCTGGTAGAGGGAGAAGCTATGAGCGCTAGCCAAACGGGAAGGAAGAGGACAAGAAAACAACCAATGTAAAGTGCTCGGACGTCGCGGGAAAGGTACGATCCGATGATCAAGTGGTTGTGTGTAGAGTAAATAAGATAGACGTCAGTGACGTAGGCATTAGGAAGGGGCCTCAACATAAATCGATTATTTTTGATAATAAATAATTTTAAAAAAAATTCACATACTATAACCGAATGGTTTAATTGTTTAATTTAAAAGAACACTTTTTACACGAAACTTGAAAATTAAAAATAAAATACTGTAATCAAAATGCATTGAATGCAAAGATTGGTTTGGTCTGCCACTTACTGACGCATACTGAAAGTTACCCATGCTGATATACAGGGATGCTAATAACCTCTGTCATCGTTATTGCAGTCTCTACCGTCTTTGCGGGGGACGCTTTTAAAAGCGTCCAGACCATCTCTCTGGCAAACCACAATTCCTCGAGATGCAGTGGCAGTTTCCAGGCTTAATGATGCGATAAATTAATGCTATTCCGAAAACATTCGAGCATTCCTCATTCGGCCGCACTGCGACTGATGACTGTCTTCAACGCTATCGGCATGTGTCCTAGTCCAAGGCACCAAAGGACAGTGGAACACGTACTCAAACTAGCTATACCTTCTGTATGGGGTATGGAAATATTGTATACATAAGCGAACCGGTAGGGCCAGATAAGGCGGCCGTAGGTTGGACTTGCACTGCAAAGTGTACAATTTCATTTCAGGTCCGAAACGTGCCATATTCGTTAGTGCGGATCGTTCGAGGAGCGGACACGGCGGGGTGCGCTGAGTGTAGGCGAAGGCCAATTAAAAACATTTTAGAACCGTACTGCACAAATTAAATGCATCACCCTAATGGCTGGTCAGTGCCGAGGAGTAATGGTAAACTCAGCTACAGTACTATATTTGGTCGAGTAGTTCGCAATGAACGAGCGATGCAATTGACCCTTAAAACTGGCTCCAATCGGGCCAGTCAGCATCCACAAACGGTACCGTAGAGAACGTGTGCCATGACCAGGCCCTCAAAACCGCCAATCAATGCACGTTGAACAAATGTACCGGCGGCGGCTAGGAGCAATTCCGTTTCGGTTTGGTTCACAAACGATCGGGGGGAGGGGCGGGGTGCTAAAATGGATGATGCATGTTCGGCACAAACATGGCCATTATTGGTAACATGGCGGGCGGTGTGGCGCGAGAAATTACCATCGTTTCTGATTGCTAAATTTTCCCCGTTCTGGCGAACCGCACCACTAGCCAGAGAAATTTAAATTATTCGCCCTTGGTGCGGCCTTCCGCCGTGTAGCAAGAGGGCATCGCTTCCAAAACCCCCCTTTCCATAAAATCGCGGAACATTGCGCACCAGGGGAGACTGGGAACGCATTCCCAGCGCGTGTGTCATCCGAACGGATGCAGGATCAATATCGATTAGTTTGTGGGAATTTGAAACGCAAATACCACACCACGCTGGACGAACTTCGGCGAGCATCAGGACCTGCAACCTCAAAGGATGGGCCAGGCAAAAGTAAGCCCCGTGTACGTACCGGATATGCCGCGCTGTTGCTTCGAGCGACGGTTGGACGATGGGCTGAGCATGCTTTCGCGCCGGGTCGACCCGAGGAAGATGTTGAGATTCGAGGGTATCTGCGTGGAGACGGAGTTCCGTGCGCTGCCCGGGCCACTCGGGGGGAATTCGCTCCACACGGCGTCCACCATCGAGTCGATGCTGGAGGACCGCGGAATCGGCTTGTTGGTTTTGTCCCGCCTGACGGAAAACGCAAACGCGCGCCAGCGTACGAAGGGAGAGTATCGAAAACACATTAAAGTGGCAGCGGAGGTCCTTGCCTGCCGAGGGCGCATTGTTTGCTTACCTTTCCCAGGACAGACGGCGCGCACTGTCATCGTTGACCGTGTGCTGAAGACAGTTGCTGTTGGTTTTCGTTGTCTGGTTGATGATCCGAGCGAGCCGGTAGATGGCACTGTTCGTGCTATTGCTAATCAGCTGGGCCGACCCACCGGTGACGCTCACGTCGCTGCCACGCTTCGCGCCCACGTGGGCCGACCCGGACAGGGTTCCACTACCGCCGAGGGTACTACTATTGCCGGGACTGCCGAAGAGGGCACTTCCGCCGCCGCCAGCCGCGCCACTGTAGCTACTTCCGCTGCTGCTGCTGTTGTTGTTGGCGGCGTTGTTGAAATTGACAAAGTTGAACGACGCAATGCCGAACGATTTCGACGTCGGGATGGGGGCATACATTCCGGGCGAGGTGATGCTGTGAAGCGACCAGTGTCATGGTAAGTGATAAATAACAACATTCGGGTCGATTTGGAACGGGTTAGGAACACACGATCGGAAATTTGCCGACGGAATGTCAGCTGAAGGCTTCATTATAGAGGACAAAATGTTTGACCAATAGGTTAAATATATGAATTACTCAATACAGTGATCTGTTTTCACGAATTGATAGGGAAAACTGCTTCAACAGGAAAACGGCACGAATGTGACTGCCATTCGATAACAGAACAAAGGCTCATTATTGCTTCAAACAGTTTGTGTATGTGCCAAAGTATTCTGGAAAAGTTGTTTTGGTCCAAATGGTACAATTCCACTTTCCCATAATGTATAGGCCAACCACACTGTCCCGGCATGCCGTACCTGATAACGACCGACCCATCGCCGCTGGAGCGTTTCTCGTCGAACTCGTAGATGTGCGGTTCCGACGGGCCGACCACGGAGCTGCTCGCTGCGAAGATGCTGCTTCCGCCGGACGACTTGCGCCGGTAGTCGAACGTGTTGTCATCGGCCGTCAGGAGGATTTTCGGACTGCTGCTCAGCGGCGTGGTGCTGGTGGCGAGCTTCGACTCATACAGGAAATTATCTGTCACGAGAAAACATCATGTTTTTGGGCAGTTAGTTTGATGCGGTGCGGGGGGGCGGTGGTCATTTTTCTCGACGGTACTCACTCGACGATGCCTTGAAGCAGGCGTTGTCGGGCGGTGGCGTTTTACTGCCTGCACCCGCCCCGGGGAAGTTGAACAGGGGAAGGGTGAGGGAGCGGGAAAGCCGCACCTTCTTCTCGACGGTGCGGCTACCGCACACTGGCCGAGGTCCACCGACGGGTTCACCGACATTTTGCAGGGTCCTGAAAGAGATTAACCAAACGTTGGATGTGGTTAGCAAAGGTGTGACAAACATTTCTTAAACGCGTATGGAAACATATATTTTTATTTGCAACAAATATGTGACTACTAATTTGACATACGATTCCTCTCTTTGACAGATCACATTGTAGCCTATATAACGTAGAGGCTGGTACGCCTCTGAATAGGACGTAAGAGAACAAAAGTTCAACTTTGCCTAGGATGATATACCCTAGCTCGCAGAAGAAGAAGAAGAAGAAGAAGAAGAAGAAGAGGATGTTTTCTGACTCTTTTTTCACCCAACGTCGTTTTGAACGTTTCGTCGTCGTAACGTTTAACACCCACTGTCGTGTGTATAAATGGGAAGGTCCGGCCTCAAATCGGGCGCTCCTGCCGAACGATGGCCATCAGTGATTAACTCAAGTGCTAATTAATTTCGCCAACCATCCGCCACAGCGTACGTGTATGCTTGGTTCGGCCTAGTTTGGTGGCCGGGGCCCCGGGCGACCCATGGCAGTTGAGAAAGTTGTGGCAATTAATCTTGCAGATTTAGGACCACTAGCGTCAGATTGAAACTTTATCGATTACAACTTTCCGGAGGGACGGGAAAGAGAGTAACGCCCGCCAGCAGGAATGCTACCGGTCTGCAGTGAACATGCTTGTAATCCTTGCAGTTCTGGAATCCGACATGTTCTCCCTCCCTTTCCAAGTCGTCCAACAATCCAATGAATGGATGTCCGCGCACATGTGCTGGAAGGTATTCGAATCAAGACACAATCAGAAGACGCACGAGAACGTGGTCTCCCGGTGTACCATAAACTTTCTTCTTTCTGGCCAACCTATGTTGTACATACCATCCGTTGTTGTTACAACATCATCGTCATCATCGTCATCAAATGACGATAAATCGAGTTTCCCAACCATCCGTGATTCACAGCGCACCACTCTGGTCACGCACTTATGCACCATTTGACGCGCGACATCTCGAAAAGTGATCGAAATCGAATTGGGGTCTGCCAGGATATTATGGCCCACCGCTCAAGGACACTCGAGGAGGCGGTGATGATTGGTCGCTGGAAAGGGCTCCAAAAGCCTGTCCGGGTCGGGCCTACGTTGAGATGAATTGAATTAACGGTACGAAATTGATCGATCACAATCTGTGGCCGATCTTGAGCCGCCCGGTATCGGGCAAGCGCAATCTTTTCGCTATCTTCCTCCCTTTCGGGGAAGATTCGTCAGCAAAACGAAGCAAGCCTAAGAATAATTTGGGATCACAGTTTGCTACGAAATCTGACATTGATTTATGTAACATTTATGATTGTTCAGAGCACGATATGATGTAAGTTATTAGTAGAAAAGGGTTGCCTGGGATACTGCAGTGTAGAATGGAAACTCGGGAAAATTACGCCCGTGCTCACTTGCATCGTATGGATGCACTTCCCTTCCCTTTTACCGGCAAGCAAACTCCGACCAGTGAAAACTGAATGAAACTGTGACTGTGAATGTAATGAATGGTCCAAAAATATCCACCCCCAACCAGTTGTTTCCCCCCACCCCCCATTCATTACGGCATGCCGTAAGTACGAGACACAAGGCTAGTGGAATTCCGAATCCGCCTCGTGACAGTCATCCACTCAATGTTCCGTGTTCTGGACGCCCACGGGAAAACGGAAGATATGAGAGCATTTATCGCATAGTATCCGGCTGCCCCATGCCCGGCGGCTTCCATTTCCCGTGAAACTATTTTCCCAGTGAATCGTGTTGTCCTTCACTCGAAAGCACGTGCAGGACCGTGGTGGTACCATTACTCGGCCAAGTTCGCCTTCACATCCCACGCAACGCATGGATCGGATCCGAGCCCTTGGCCGGTGGGCGATTGAGCCGGTCTTAGCCAACTTGATTCTCCGTGCCTTGGCACCTTCACAGAGCTGCTAATATAAACCTCCAGCCCCGTTCTCTGTTCGGAAATTGGCGACCCTTGACAACCCGGGACGGGTGGCACGAGGCCGGAAACGGAACCTTTATTAGTCGGTTAATTGCAGGTATAAACAACAGAAATATTTCCCATGCGCCGCCCGGGGCCCCATCGGCGATACGATAGAGTGTTAAATGAAGCCCGCCAGCCAGTTTGTTTGATTAGGTGTGCAGGTGTGTGCCGTGTCCAGTCGAACAGCCCACGTCCCGCCGGGGTGGGTCGTCTGGGTGGAGACAACGGAAGGGAGCGAACGGACCATCCATTTCCCGTGGAGAAATAGTTGAATAGAGTCTTCAACCCGACGTCGGCCAATGACACCCGACACGCCAACGACCATGTGTGTGTGTGTGTGACTGCGTGTGTTCGTTTGACCTGCCGTGGCGAAGGTCAAAGGCGGAGTAATTTTCCTAACCGAACCGAGCCGTTCTGGCCGACATGCAGGCATGGGACGGGTAAATTGTTTTTGAAACTCTTTTAATTCCACTGGGGTGGAGATATTTCTGGGTTTCTCTGTTTAAATATTTAATTCCTAACCCAGCGCCGTGAAAAACATGAAAGCGGGTCTGCACGATACGCGAAGAGTGATGTTTGCTTTGCCATTACAAATGGCTCGTTTAATTCGCACACGTAACACTGGCCTTGTTTAAATATAGGTTCTCAAATGTTTTTTTTTTAAATTTTTGTTTCTATTATAGAGACCATCAACAAAAAGGGATGAGCCTATTTTCGTCTACAGTTGAAAATGAAGGTTTACCAACGAGTGTGCCCTTGTGGCAATTCGACTTTAACTGGACTGAGCGATTTTACTGTATGTCGAACGACAAATGCAATATTAAGCCTTTTCCAAATATACCATAGAAAACGAGAGTTGGACGACATTTCGTGGTTTTAAATTCATTTATTCAGCTAAGAAAAGGATAAGATAAGCCTTGCGCTGTCAGCCTTCCTATGAATCCTAATTCAAAAACGAAGCTCAGTTGTCCTTTTCTCATATGGCGTCCGTACATGGAGAAAATATCCTTTGCAAATAAATCCGCCACACCACATCGATCAAGGCGGAAAACGAATGGCTATCAACCCTAGTTCCGTGACCATTGCAATATTTCTTCTTGCTATAATATAAACCCTTTTCCTCTGAAACAATATGCTCACACGGAATCGGAAAAATGTAGACCTCAAAACCAACCCCTAGCAGTGAGTGAAATGGGTTCCGTGAGTGAAGGCAAATTCCAGATCACATTCCTGACGACCGCTCGGAAAAAGTAGTGGGTGCTATCAGAATGGGTGAAAATATTGTTATTGACACAAAAGGGCAGAGGAACCGTCCCCCTTCCCCCTCTTTTTAATAGGGTTCGTATTTAGATAGGATGAAAAATAGTGTGCGCGATGCAAGATAGATTGACCGTTGGGTCATAGGTGCAGGGTTCGCATCTGTCCAGCACGATTCCGAATTGTTCCATTTGCCCGGTTTTGCTTTGTTTGCCGTTATCTAGCAAGCCGCGTTACCCTCGATTCTTCTCGATTTTTGTTACCGAAGAATAGGTCGTCCATCCTATAAATATCCGCCCTAATCCCCACCCCGCCGTCTCCCGGTACGCTTGAAAGGGTGAGCTAAACATGCTACTTAAATCGTTCGTCCTTGTGGATCGATACTGTCCATCTTGTGGCGGGTCCTTCGCCGGCTTCCCAACACCCACCCAGCCAGCCAGCCAAGCAGCCAGCCCAGACACCGCGGCCTAACCGAGCGGAACCCGCCGGATGCGAAATCTTTCGCTTTCAATTAATTTCACCAACTTTATAGAAGAACGGCAAAGAACCAAGGGGGCCCGCAGGCGGCATTAGATGGAGCTCGTCTAACTTTATCTTCATCACGTTATCGTTTGGCTCCAGCTGCGGGGGAGGAAACGCGGGGCGGTTTCGTTGAAGCGCTGATGCCATTTTGCTGCACCGAGATTTGTTTGCTTTTTATAAGCGATTTTCTTACAGTGCTGGTGAAATTTTCAATTTCGTCCGAAAGAACTCTCACCAAAAGTATGATGAAGCGTTAAATATTTGCGTCGGGAAAATTTAACGTTCAACTGTTTTGAGAAAGGAACGAATATAAAAAAAACACTCCAAACTGCCCAAAGTGCGGCTGTACCAGAACTGGTTTCCACTAATTTGCAAATTTCTAAATGCCACGTTTAATTATATCCGAGAAGAAAAAAAACGAAACATAAAAAAAAAGGTTGAAGCTCGGAAAACCCCATTGCATAAATCACCATGGTAAAAATTGTCCGCCCAGCTCAACCACTCGAACCCACTCTTCGAAAGGGCAATTTTCCTGCTGGGATAATAATCCTGAAGACCAGGCCGGATACACTTCTCAACTTGAGCTTCCTTTTTTTAACGTCCTGCTAAGAAATCCGATCGATTACGATTCAAATAATGCCGGCTTTGGAGCGCGCCGGTCCGCCACAAACCTCCCGCCGGGACTGGAAAATTGTTTTTTGTCCAAGTGAAACCATTTTATGGTTTACGGACAACCGGTTTCCTTTTCCATCCGTCGGCCCCTACTCTACTTTCATTGCCCACCGCCCTCCATTATGGGTCAATCAACCCCAAGCGTCCATCGGTCGGAAAGTGGATATTTTTGGACCACCGAAAGGGAGAGAAGCGGTGGGGCTGGTGTTGTTGTGTGAAAATCCGTGGCATCCGTGATCCGGTCTAAAATTAGCAAACACACGAACAAAAGCATTTCGCTCATCATTCGCCATAATGTTACCAGTTTGGGTTTACGTGCGGGGTTTTTTTCCTACCGGTTCCGGTTGCTAGTACAAACATGCTCGGAAGGAAAAATTCCCTAAAGCCGAGCGGAGAAGCTGGTGTGTGTGTTTGTGTAAAAATATATTACCGGGTGGAATGGTAAGTCCTAATGACAGGAATAAATATTTCATGCAACCGGAAACCCTACGTACCCGGCCCGAGCACATTCCCATGGAAGTTCATTACCATTTCGCTTTTCCCTCCCCCCGCCCGCCCTTCGGCTCCCCTATCGAAAAACAGACCCCAAGGCGGTGAGCTTTTTCCTTTCTATTTCCCCAACGGCTACGGGCTTGCTTGATGCACTAGCCCACGCCTCCACCGCTTCACGAAGATCGATAGTCGTGTTTCGTATGCCGGAAGAGATGCTTCCATCAATCAGTCTTCCCGGGCCGGGAAAAGCCGTTCCGTCCCCAGCAGGACCCGGCAGGGAAGCGGGCAGGGAAACACGGAACCGGCCCGACTCGGAGTGTATAATCCGGTTGCTTCCTGCCGATGAAGCCATTAGGGCGCGCGCGGCGGCAAGACACACGGAGCGGGTGGGATCGAAGGAAAATTGCCGCGTAAACTGAACTCAGTCAATTACGGGGGACAATTTGGGTACGAAGTAGGGCATTGTAGAGAAGAAGAAGAACCAAAAAAAATACAAAAACAACGAAACGAACATATCCCAGCGCCCGGCGCATGGCAAGAACAGAAACGGAAAGCGAACCCCGTCAAGCCCAATGTAGCGAAGTGACAATATTTATCGTACGACATCGAGACGGAAACGCTGGCTGGTTGCTTCCCGGCAGTACACCGGAGAGGTTTTTCTTTTCAGCCCGGTGTCGGAAAGTGTGGCGAATTTTCCCCGTGCCTTGTGGGACTTTGCACGGGGACTTTTACCTTTGGCGTCGATGGCGGTGTGCATTAGGGGTTTATTAGCCAGTCATTCGGTGCTTGACGTTTGCTAGTCACGAAGGAACGAAAGGGCGCCCGTCCTAGGGCGATTCTTCCATCCCTAAATCCATTCGACTCTTTACTGCTTTCGTTATTTCATGTCAGTTTGCATTTTGGAACCGCCGCTTGAATGGGTTGCTTTGACATGTTGGTTTGTAACGATGCCAGACATACGACTTTTAGAGAAGGTATTATTTGTTTTACTTGTTTCTTATTCGCATTGGAAGGCGCCCTCTTCATTCCTTCAATTGAAGAACCTTATTAGAAAAAGTAACAAGGGAATTAAAACTGAAACTGACATATTCACCATGTTTGACACACGTTGACTGAGTGACTTCTATCAAAAGAAATACGCTTTGGCAGGCTTTTGCAGACGGTAAATATCGTGTTGAGGATAAGAGCGACACCAAATGTGCCACCAAATCATCGCCGAAAAACAGGTGTCGGGGTTTTGTTGGCACTACGAAACTACGTGGCGAAGCGGTAGTGAAACGGAGAACGTGTGGGGCATGTGTCCCCAGGGCATTGCTAGTTTCGCATCCTATCATTTTAATCCACCCGAAAGCTATCATTTCAGGCGTCCTACACTCTTTGGGATATATAGTTCGAGCCCATTCGCGTCGAAAATTATCAGCCCACAGGATGTGTGTCTTGTTGCGTGTCGGAGGAAGCAGCAAATCGTTACAGCAACGTAAGAAATGTCCTTGAGCCTAGGGCTAACTTTTCAATTGGATTCGCTATTGATTTGGCTTCTGGGACACTTAAACAAGCAACAAATATATAGATCAACACCACCCGAAGCCCAAATGAATTTTGAGTGTTGCGTTACGGCAGATTTCGGAAGATTCCGCTCCTCGACTAATTGATCCCTTCTCAACTAGAGCCTCCAACTAAGTAAATAAATAATACACCCTTC
>JAOEFI010000003.1:8315578-8349310 GCA_034621735.1 Anopheles plumbeus
CCCCCCCCCCCCCCCCCCCCCCCCGTAGGACGGGCACGTCGGCGACAAGGGCGCCTAAAGACTAAAGCTAACGAATGGAATTTCAGTTTTTAAATACACTACCAGAACACTTTATCGCTAAAATACAACGCGTGTCACATCTCGATCGATTTTACCTGCGAGTGTTATCTTTTCTACGACACTCTCCTCTGTCGGTTTCTATTTGTTTTATCCTATCCCGGGGGTTTTGACTAAAAGATAACGGATCGCAAAAATTAATTCATGATAACACAGTTGTCACTGTAGGTACACCAGAATACCGAATTCGTGTTCAGCAGAGTACGGATTAAATTTCGTGCATATAATGTTAGACTGGAACCGTGATAAAGATATAAGATGACTTCGCGTTGAAGAAGACATGTAGCAGGGCAGGGTGAGAAGAGCGTGTCGCAACGCAAAAAAAAATCGAACAAGGTAGAACGAAGGAAGGGGAACGCAGTGATTACATTAGTAACATAATAAAGAAATATAATAATAGATAGAAATACATCACGAGTCATTCGATCGATAGATCCTGTAGTAACACAGATAAATGCACTGGGTCGCAGATAATTTTTCACTTCTGTTTTCACTGCCCTCCAACGCCTTCCTGTTCTGCTTCGTTCGTTTCAAAGCACCCTGCTTCTCTCTGCACTTTTTTTTTTGTCTGCCATCCATCTTCCTTTCCCATCCGTTGGGGTTCGCAGTGTTTGTACTTTAAGAAATGAGTTAAAGTTATGATGCGCCGCACAAAAGACGCTTTCTGCCTTTCTGCAGCGTGAGCAAAAACTTGTAAGGCGTTCGATAGGTCTACCAAAGAAACACAATTATTGTGCATGAATGAATGCAACAAAAATTGAACCCTATAGCCCAGCTGGTAAAATTTTCCCCTGTCAACATGAGTGACGTGGCTCAACCGGAACATTGGCTCCTCAATAGCCTTTCTGTAAAGCCAGGTTGCAAGGGGCCCATCCAAACTAAATATATACAATTCATGCTTGCTACTCTACAATCGTTCGACATCCACTAGCATCATCCACATTACAGATGATGTCTAGCAACAAAAAGCGAACATGTGACAGTAGGGAGAGCATTCTTCACAGTATGGAACACATGCATCTCGTCTCTAAATGTCCGTACCGGTTAGTGGTAGTGGCGATTTTCAAAGCTTGGGTTCAAGTTCGACTAACGTCAACGGCTCCAGCATTCCTGTTTAGGCTGTGCGTCACCAGCACTCTCCAATCGAACGCCGGCTAGCAACTTATGGTACATGATTGCTCTTGATAAAAACGAAAGTTTAAACCAGTCTTTCCAGCGAACTGTCCGCAGGCGTGTGTGGCACGGTTCGTTTACAGTTCAATGATAGTAAATGTGTCTGATAGTCATACTCCACTTTCGTGTGGTTTCGCTTGATGCTGATGGCTGATGATTGTGTCTTCTGATTAATCTTCCTATGCTTCCCAACAATCGTTGTGCTGTTACGATGTATTTGCTTTATCGTAGGGTGACGATTATGGGTAAAAACAATGCTGTGCAGTCGGAGATATAAATATTTTTGTTTAACGCTACTTCTATCAGCTGCCAAATTGCCATCTTTTTTGTGAAAAGTCTGTCACGTATTACTAATTCTTTCGTTTCGATCTATCAATAAAGAATGCAGACATCGGAGATGGTGTGTACACGTATCTCCTGCGGGAAATGAGCGAAAGATAAGCGCAACACAGCATCCGAAGTGCATGCGCTCTGTGATGGGACATTCGGTATCACCCAAACCGGTTGGGGACACAATGCAGGGCATGCGAAACATGAAGGAGTTTTTGACCACTTTTGACCAGCGCATTCACTAGGAGCCAGGCGTTGAATGTTGGATTTAAAATTCGATTATACCTAGCGTAATATGTATTGGGGAAAATGCACGTCCTACCAGAGGCGTATCTGCTTTCCGCAGTGTGTGTGTGGGGGGCATAATGGTGCGACTGGGTGGCTGAAGAAGAAGCCCTAAAATTAATCATCAGAGATTCACGCGGATATGTAAAGAAATGCGAAACATTCGCGATAGCGCTTTCCTAACGAATCTAAGAACGAACTAAGGGTTAAAATGGGGCACACACCGTAGGCGGATGTTGCAAATGGCGAAGGAAGTAAATTATAAAACATTAGTCCACGTCAATGCGGGGCACATCTGACGACAACTGTTGTCCTTTGAGGAGCTGCCTACCTTGCATTGCATGCAAGGTACTACAAATTTCCGTAAACTGAGCAGAAGGGCTAATTATGTTAGAATATTAGATAAAGATAACGCCCGTCTTATGAGAGGAGTGTCAGTCGTTGTGTTCAAGTTGAAACGATTTACCCATTCTGATTCCTCCCTTCGGGCCAATGCCAGTGTCGGTTCGATTGGTGTCACGTTAGTATATCAGCGCCGTGTAAAAACTAGTTGCACTTATCTAATCAACAGACGACAAAAAAAAAAAACGATTGTAATACCAACTAAAGGACAAATAATTTCCATTAGTGGATAATATCAGTTTAACGCAGCACATCGAAACGTTCAAAATCCCTGTCCTAATCCGAGGAGGATAGCGACGGTTTTTTTCTACCGTGCAAACGTGTGTGTGTGTGTTGATTGGATAGTGTATTCCGTTTTCTCCCAACTGAAGAAACCGGCCATTAACTCTAGAAAACTAAACATAAACGTGAAAACCCCTACGTTACACGTCTAGAGTGATACTACTAAAATAGTGCTCAAGCACACTATCCAAATGTTGTGACATTGCATCGGGATAAGATCGATGGACAAACAAACACACGATCAACAATCAGAAGACCTTGTGGACACACAAGTACACACGTACACACGTCGGCACAACGAGGGCACAACTTAAAGTGTAAAGGACAAGTGAGACATGTAGCGGGCAGCAGGACCATTCTCGGCTCCGTGTGTGAGTGTGTGTGTATGTGTGGGTGAAAGAGATAGTTACTTAGTCCTAACCTAGAGCACTACTGAAACAGGGTTTCTTCACACCACATGCACGCACGCACGCATACGAAGTGAACATGGCCACAAGCACAGATAAAAAAACTAGCACACACGCGACGCGAACATACACCCACACGTCCAAACACACACACACACACACATATCCTTAGGGTGAGAAGGGACGAGAGGAAGATTAACTGTGGGCTCACGGGCCTTAGTTTCTATTCTCCCCCCAATGTAATTAATCGACGACTATTTGCACAAACTTACTACATCTTACGGCTAAAATACTATCGCCTTCCACACTTCTGCTTCTCCCTCCTCCCTCACTCGCATCCTACCGCTTCGCTGGGGGTTTTCCCACGCCCCCATGGTACCGCCAGGGTTACTTGGGTTTTGTTTTTCAGTTCCTCCCCGCGATTATTGCATTGATTGGCGCAATATTAAGTTATCACTTTTCGTGATCATACTACCGATTATCGTGTTTGTTGTTGTTTCTTCATTTATATAAGTCGTACGTCTAGCCCCGGATCATTTTAACTCCAGTAGGCTAACTATCGCTCCGGGCCGACCAAGAGGAGGTGGCGCCTTAGCGCCGCAACCTCGGCCGCACACATACACTTCTTCTCCTCCCACTAGCATGACATGGCCACGAAAATTTTAAACGAAAAACAAGCTTAACGGACCTAATAAGGATGCAAACGGATGCCTATATCCTAGTTTACCATCAGGGTGTGGGATTCCATCGGGGCCGCCGAGTCGTACAGCGTGTCGGTGTCCTGCGTCGGTTCGCCCTGCAGCTGACACTGGTTCGTCAGCGTGCCGGCACCACAGTCGCAGAAGAACCTGTAGAGAACAAGCAGACAACAACCAGTGATTCGTGTGTCGAGTGCTAATGTGACACGTCTCTACTCCACAAACGTGTGCACTCCCACTAACCTATCATGACGAATGAACTCCACGTCGTGACCGGAGTGGCACGTTTTGATGCAATTCACACAGATGGCGTTCCGGTCAGTGGTATTGCACGTATGGCAGCGGTAGAAGTCGTGCATCGGGAAGGAGGTGTACGACGAGATCTTGTACAGGCACTGCCCGCCGGAGACGGCCTTCTCGACCTCGTCCTGGTTGTTGAAGATCTTGTTGCCGCCCACGATTGGCTGTACGCCGCTGGCGAGGCACAGGCCACCAAACTTGTTGTTGAAGATTTGGTTGTACTCGAGCGTGGCGGTCGCGTTGTTCGTGATCTCCACGCCGGCCGCCAGCCCGTCGAAGATACGGTTGCGCTTCAGCACCGGGTGGCTCTGGGTCGAGATGAGCACGCCCGCCTGCGTGTTTCGGAAGATGTCATTCTCCTCCAGCACGCCCTTGCCACCGTTGAAGATGCAGATGCCACCGTCCCGGCCGTCATAGATCTTGTTCCGCCGCAGCGTCGGGTTCGAGTCCGTCTTGATCCACACACCCGCCATCGCGTTGTCGAATATTTCGTTCTGTTCGAGCAACCCGAGGCCGCCGTTGTACACCAGCACGCCACCGTTCTGGCCTCCCCAGATCTTGTTGCCCCGGATCACCGGGTTGCTGCCGGTGCGTATCTGCACACCCGAGTACAGGTGGTTGAAGATGTCGTTGTCCTCCAGCTTGCCGTGGCCGTTGTCGTAGAAGTACACGCCGACCTGCTTGCCCGAGTGGATGCGGTTCCGCCGGAGGACGGGTGTGCTACCGGTCGTGATCCACACGCCAGCGAGCGTGTTTGCGTATACCTCGTTCTCCTCGATCAGCCCTTGGCCCTTCTCGTGCACATAGATGCCGCCGTGCTGGCCGTGGTGGATCTTGTTGTGCCGCACGATCGGATCGCTCGTGGTGCGTATCTGGATGCCGGCCAGCGCGTTCCCATAGATGTTGTTGTGCTCGATGAGACCACGCCCCTCGCCGAAGATGTACACACCTCCCTGATGGCCGTTGTAGATTTCGTTCTTCCTGATCGTGGGATTACTGTTCGACGTAATCCAAACACCTGCAAAAGCACCAAAGCCAAGGATTAAACAAATGCCAGACTTATTCCAACTACCAGTTGTTTTGTGGTAAACACGATGATGCTAGCGTAGCAAATATCGCAGTGTTTCACCTACAACATGACCGGTGATTCCGGTGGCCGCAAAACCCATAACGACCCATACTTACCCGCAAAGTTGTTGGAATGAATTTTGTTCTCTATGAACTGCCCGAGCCCATTCTCGTGCACGTAGATGCCGCCCGTCTGGCCGTGGTGTATCTCACACTTCACAACGGTCGGGTTCGCACCCGCCTTCACCTCGAAGCCCGCTATTCGATTGTTGTGGATATCGTTCTTCTCAAAGTAACCCTACGGAGAGATCGCAGAACAAATTAGAAAGAAAATCAAAACGGATAAGCATTCACGGGACGATGTAGTGAGCAGTGCAAATGTCCACCAACATTATCCGCAAACCACCGGAATCGCAAGCGTACGCACCATGCCGTTGTCGAATGTAAAGATGCCCACGTCACGCCCGTGGTGAATGTGGTTTTCGCGCATTATTGGACTAGCGTAGTTCTTCACCCAGATGCCGGCCAACGCGTTCCGGCTGATCTCGTTGTGCTCGTACGTGCCCTGTGCGTAGTCCGTCACGTACAGGCCCACGTTCTCGCAGTCGCTGATGTCGCAGTACGTGATGAGCGGATTGGCGCCGACACCACTGACGCAAACTGCGGCACCAACTGAAAAAGATAGAATCGGCGGATGAAGAAGACCTGACCGACCTTGGATCCTTCTCTTCAAGGGCTACTTACCAACCGACGTACTCCTAATGATGCAGTGGTCAACCGTGGGGCTGCAGTTTTCGCTCACCTCCAGGCAGTAGTGCTTGTGGTGCGCCACCGTCGACGTCACGTCCGGCGAAAACTTGAGCGTCATGTGGCCGACGTAGGCATGCTTCGCACCCTCGACGAACATAACCGTCGACTCGGACTCCCGCTCCAGCACGATCGATTCGGCCACGTTGCCGGGCGCAGCACCGATCAGTGCCACATCGGAATCGATCACCAGGAACTCGCCCCGGTACGTGCCGCTGTGCAGGAAAATTAAGCTACCGCCCGTAATTACCACCTCCGCCCCGGCTCCGACGCCACCTCCGCCGCCACCTCCGGCCGCTCCGCCACCGCCGGTATCGTCGCCAGCGTTGTTGTTGTTGGCGCTATTGCTATTACTGTTGACCCCGTGGCCACCGTTCCCGCTGGCGCCAGCCGCGCCACTGTTGTTGCCGGTGGCCGCACTACCGCCGGCGGAAGCGGCCGCTGCTGCGCTACTGTTGGCCGAGTTCTTCTCATCCGCGTAGTCGAGCGCACCCTGGACCGTGTTGAAGTACGCTAGCGTGCGCCCCTGGTACCGGCGATCCTGGTAGCCCGGACGCACGTGTATGCCACGGTACAGCTGCCGGAAGCTTTCCTTCCACGGGTTCGCGTACTCCGATTCGTCCGGCTTGACGAACGCGAACCTGCACGGTTCCGGGTTGAACAGCGGCAGATCGTACTCGTACACGTTCTGGTACAGCCGCTTCCACAGCTCCTTGTCGTTCGCAATCGTCTGGAAGCGCTTGCAGACGAGCCCCACCCGACAGAGGTCCTGCTCGTACAGGTAGGAGAAGATCGTCAGCAGCACCTCGTCGGGCATCTCGTACTGCAGATAGTGGGCCGCCGACTGCATGCACATCGTGCCGGCAACGGCCACGGCCGCCGCGCATGCGGCCGCCATCGGTGGTGACGGCGTGGCCGGCGAGGTGAGCGATACGACGGCAGCCGTTGCACCCGGCCGACACGCAACCGAGGAGGACGAGGAGCCAACGGAGGCGGCGCCGGTCGCTGCGAGAAGAGCTGCGATGGCCGCTGTCGGCTGCTGGGGCATGGTGGCCGCGGCCATTGACGTGCCGGCCTCGGTGCTGCTGGAGTAGGTACGCCGTGCACGTTTGCGAGCCGGAAGCATAAAGGCGGCCGCGTTCGGATCGTACCCGACGGACGATTGATACTGGTGCGACTGATGATGGTGGTGATGGTGATGAAGCAGACTGTTGCTACTACTACTGCTGCCACTTCCTCCCACCTGGGCGCCACAGTTGCCGGTACTGCTAGATGAGCTGGCGGAGGAGGACGATGAGGACGGGGGCCCACAGCCGATACCGATGAGTCCACCGCTGGCGGAAGACGACCCAGCGGACGTTGACACCGTCGACGAGGACGACGCGGAAGAGGAGGAAGATGAGGACGTGATGCCAACGCCACCAGTGCCCGACGAGGAACATCCCGATGAGCTGGCGAGACCGACGGCGCTCGATGTTGTGGAAGTCGACGTCGTCGTGGCTGGCGATGCGTGACCTCCGCCACCACTCAACCAGGATCCTCCGCTCGTGGCCCCTGCCGAATCGTGCGCCGTAAGCGGCGACTTCTTGCGCAGATCGTATGGCGAGTTGGAGCTTTGCTTGACCTCCGAGAGCGTGACCGAAGAGACCGGTCCGAAGCCCAACGAACCCGCCGTAGAGGTGGAAGATCCGGACGTGGAAGAAGAACCACCGGCTCCGAACGATACCGCGGCAGAAGAAGTGGATGTGCTGCCGCTTCCCGACGCACCCGTTCCGCCTTGTCCGAGCGCGTATAGGGACGCCGATATCGCCGAGAGACACTGCGAGGACGTCGTGATCGACGAAGATGACGGTCCGGCTGTCGCGGACGTCCCCGTACCGCCGTTCGTGGGGTTGCCACTGGTGGTGTACGCGCCGCCGAAGGATGTCGACGACGCAGCCAGCATGCCGGAAGGTGGACCGGGGCCGGCCAGCGAAGACGTGCCAGACGGACCGGCGGTCAGTGTCGACGAGGCCGCTGCGGAGGAGCAGAGCGCAGAGGACGTTGACGACGAAGACGACGACGGTGAGCAGGACGATGAAGACGATGATGACGACGATGCGGAAGCCGCGCTGGAGTTGGCCGAAACGGTGGAAGAGCTGGTGCTGCTGCCGATGGCTCCCCCGCTCGAGCTGAGCGTAGAGTTGACGACCGCCGACGCGGGTCCCGTACCGGCTGCCGGTGGTGCCGCAGCTGTTACGGCCGGGCCACCGCCTCCTGCTCCTCCGCCACCGCCATTGCTGCCTCCACTCGACGACGGGGCAGCCCCAACATTAGGCGCTGGAATGTTCTGTCCTGGTGGCTCACAGAGTGCTGTGGAAGAAAGGACCAAAGGGGAAACATATCAATGATCAATATTTAACACGTGTGAGAGAACATTCCAAAGCTGCTTGGTTAGATTTGTTCAATCTAGGGTTTCTTCCTAGTAAAGATAAGCAAAAATACTCCATTATACACATTCCATTTCTCTTCCCGAATAATAGTATCGGTTACATCGGATCATTTAAAATTTGTTTTTTCTTTTAATTAATTCTGCCTGAATACTATATAATGTTCACGCATTACAGAGTTCAACAACAGTGACTTGGACCTCCTATAAGGCATGAGAAGTGCGATGCATTTTATTTGAAGACCGCAGTTTACTTGCCTTTATAAACAACTTCAGGCCACCCTAATTCCAGTATTTTCCACAGGAATATGCATTTTCGACACGACTACTCCAAATAATTCGACGTAAAATGCCGAGAAAGGGTGTTGAAATTCTAAATTAACATATAATGACTTTCATTAGTCTTGAGAGAGAAAGAATAATGATGTTAAACATTTCGATTTCACTACAAGATACTTGGATGAACCTGAAATATTCCCATCTGTCGTGCGTCTTGGGACACCGCCCTGCGTCTTGGTGACCCGTACGGAGAAATGCCTGCGCCCCCTTTTCCTATCAGCCAGCGCTGCGTTCACTGGAGCGACGATCTCGTATTATAAGACGGTCGAACCGAATCGGCCCGAGGGGAAAGTGATCTTGCGTGTTTCCCTTTAGGATGCACACCGAACGGTGGACATGTTTGCGCTGCGTGTTTTCCCCTACGATCTTCAAATGCATCCCCTGCGGGGAGTGTATCTACGATTCCAACAGTGAGCGCGGTAGGAGAACCGTTGGTGGCCGCCGTTTGGAAGAATTTATTTCGGTACACTCACATTTCCCCCTCTCCGCAAAACGGTGCCCTTCTTCTTGCTTTCTTGTGCACAGGACGCCCACACTCACAAAAAACACACACCCTTCCTTCCGACCAGCGGGGGAAAAAAGGGGCCAAGGGAAGTCTTCAAGAGACACAAGAACTGGCATGGCACACCGTAAAATCGGGATGCAGTGCGTGCGTGCGTGCACGTGAAGGGCCACGAAACTTCGCCCGTCCGGAAACTATTAATAATGAAATTATACCGCGGTACCGACACTGCACACGTTGGCTAAGGGCCACTGGTTGGGCCATACACCGAACGGCGCAGCTGTGTAACCGCGGATCAGAAGTCGCACTTCCACAACACTGATTACCATCGACGCTCGCGATTTTCGAACGGCACAAGTGTGAATGATAAAAGAGCATGTTCCCATTGTCATATCCTTTTCCCGATATCCTCCGTCGATATTTCCGGACTGCCCCTGAATGGCAACAACGAGTGCTCGCATTCCTTTGAAGCGGAATAAAAGGAAGAACAAGTCTTTCGCGCGAATGGACACACCACCCGATATTCGCAGCAACGAGGTCTCTGCAGGCTGGCCGTTAGCAACAATTATCCTTGCGGAAACTTGTTATTAAGCCAAGATATACGATACAGCGACTTCCGAAACCGGATTTAAACAATCCTTGAATTGGATTAATTACCGTGATACGGTGGTGCTTTTCGGTATCGCGCATCCTTGTCGGGTACCTTCCCCGATTTTGAATTGGATGGAAGGCAATGGAGATTTTCACCAGTACCGGTCGGAACTTTCCTCAAATAACACAAAAATACACGGTGTATTTTGCATTTCCGTCCTTTTTCTTGCCTCGTCTGCCTCACTCCTGTCCAACATACAGGCGACAATAGCGAAAGGACCTCAAATAGTCCACTCCAAATACATAGGCAAGCAGGGAAATTGTTTGACTTTCCCCACGATTCGTTGTCGCGTGCCCTTTACCCCCTCCATTCCATTTCTCTTAAGGGAACCCGCCTACTGAGCCGAGGGGCGGGAAAAGATAGATAAATATAAGTTCATTCCCCTCTCCACTGACACTTCTATTTTAAAATCGGCGCTACGGCCTACACCGCCACACACTTGGCGTTGCCCGGCCGGATCGGAGGGATCGGAGCTGTATCCGTTTTAATGACGAACGTTTAATAATCTTCGCACGGCCTTGCGTTTGCATCTGTTTTAGGAAAGAAGGGTTTTATCACACTCGTATCATTCATGGTTACACATTTTGTTGGCTCAACTGTAACATTTTTCTTTTTAAGACAATCTTATTAATAAATAATGGTGCCTGCAAGTATCTACTCATATCCATCATATCGTATAATTTTCTGTACCTTGGGCTAGGTTGAAGCACTTCTTCAGGCGTTCATGCTCATGACATTATTCTGTCACAAAATTAAAATAATTTTCCAAATGAATGATCTCTGTCAAATATCATTTCCAACAAATTACAACGCTCAACGGTTCAATATTACAGCACCGTATGGTTTACCTTGTGGAATTGCCGTATTTAAATTTACAAGCCATCTTCAAGTCAATCCCAAACTCTCAAACCTTCGGAAAAACTTCTCGCCGTAACACCATGGCCGGGGTGAAAGTAAAAGTTCACCGCGAGGAAGGAAGGTTCAATCATTTGAATAAATTGTCGTCAACCTTCGTTTCTTAGCGTTCGAGACGTGTAGCACTTGGGAAATCGGTTCGGCTACCTACTCCGTCCGTCCAAATGATTCCTGTTCGCCGACTCGGAAAGGACCGGCGATGGAAAAGGACGCATCCCGAAAGCGGCAGGTAAAGGAATCACATCTTTACGAGAAAAACAAAACCTCCGAGAAGGAAGTCTCCTGTTCATGGTGGTGGATTTTTTTGTAACAATCGCTCGGGTGCTTTTTTGTCTTACGATTACGACATTTTTTCTAACGGTTCTAATTTTGTTTTAAAGAAATAACAGGAAATGCAACACTTGTACAATTTTGCATTGATTTCCTACACGGGTTTGCCTCTCTAATGGTAAACAAATTATCCTCGTTGAAAAAGGGTGTCATTTTAAACCGTCTTACACAAACAAAAAACAGCAGGAGAAAAAAGGAAAGTGAAAAGTGGCGAACAGGGTTTGCTGGAAAAGCAGCAACGCCATAGTTGATTACAAACAGCAACCCAGCTGGTTGCATGGGGGAAGAAAAGAAACGTTGTACAAAAACACAGAATTGTTGGCCCACGGAATGCACAAACCCGTGCGGACTTTACCACACGATACCCCGGCAACGTTTAGGCATTTGCGGAAGTGCAAACCAACACAGCACGCCCGCGACCACTTACACATAGTGGTTGGAGCGGAAGAGAGAAGGAATCAAATTTGCTGGAGAAAGTGATAGCGGTCGGTTTTAAAATGTGGACCACCATCATCATTGAGTGGAAAAAGTACAAAGCGGGCAGAATACGAACGATCCCTACGTCGGCCATATGGCGACTGCTGGTGCATTGCATTGATTGTCTAGCGGCCTGAATGCAAAGAGACTCTATTTTCAGGGGGAAATTCGCCCTCTTGGCCTATGGTCGGCTGATCCTTGTCAGGACAAAATTCGTTACTTACCGGACGTTCTGGATGGCAGCGGAATCCGGTTACCCTTTCGCCGGGACCGCCTAACGTACGATCGGGACGAAGAGAAGGAAGCGCTCGGCATTTTCTTTTTCAGTTTGGTGGCTCCCGTTGCACAGGATGCAATGCACTCGCAAACAGTGGTTGCTGCTAGGTGGGATGTAAATATCCTTCCACAATCGGCACCAGCAGTGTTTTGTGCGGAAGATGAAGGAACCCGATTAAAATTTGCTGCAGATATCCTATCCGTCAAGCATTCCGCGCGTGGCGCCGGAACAGCTGAAGACGTTCAACATCCGTTTGGTTCAGCAATGGGATGTGATTCAATTTTTCGTTTTTCAATCTCTCCCTCGCGCAGTCCTCGTATCCGCAAAAGCCTTATCTCGGAGTAGAAGGTACGGATGCAATTCTTGTCGGTCTTCGCGTTTCTGGAAGCTGCACCGTCGTAATCAATAGCTTCAAAGAACTCACTACCGGGTCCAGTGGAACTGCCCCACAATGGTTACGTAGATTCTGTTCTTTCTTCCGATACACGCAATCGTTCAGGATTGTGCGTGTGCTCTTTAAACGGCGCTGCTGATGTTTAGGTTGTGCGAGAACTGTCAAATCAGGATCAGGACACAAGCATTCACGTACACACACATAAATCCGAGACCGCCTAGTGGTTTATCTGACTACTTTTCATGCTGCAACGAAGGGTCGATGGCTTGGATTATGCTCGGGGAAGCATTTTTGTGTAGCGCACTCTCTCTCCGCTTGCCACTTTTCCGGGCAGTATGTTACCGACGACGGCGACGACGACGACGTCCCCAATCTTCTTTGCCAGGTTATGCTATCGCTCTCGCGTCTGCGAATCTGAAATCAAAACCGCATCCAACGGAGAAAGCGATCAGATCGAAGTCTATACTGGATGGTGCAGCCAACGCAAGGACATTCCAATCTGGTTCTTCGCACTACTGCACGGATACACCTATATCCGCTTGCTGAGATGGTACAGTCGCAAAGTGTTCCTGTTGTGTTCGAGCGCGTGTGTGGGTATGTGCAGGGCTGACGTTTTCGTACAACAAGGAAGGGAAAAAGAAAACAAACAATTTTTCACAATAGACACTAGCGCTTTCGTTTCACGCGCACACCTTTTTCGCCATCCCTTCGTACGGGGGGTTGTGTTGATGACAATGGTAAATGGTGGCTGCTTATAGGGCTGCCGTTTTCGGTTTCATGCTCTCCCGTACAATCGGCGCAGCCACTTTTTTCGTTGCTTCGAAATGATTTTCGGCACACTCGTAATAACGCTTGGGTTTTTGCTTCTCACAACTCGGCCAAACAAAGAATGGCCCGACGGAATAGCATACTGTGCGAAGGAGACGATGACGTTTGCAGCGACAAAGTTTGCTGCGATGCGGCCATGTTTTAATTTTTAAAACATCTCTCAACTACTGCTGCTGCGGCTGCTGCTACTGCTTGCGGATCCTTTGCTTTTGCTGCTGTGGCTGGTTTCATGTATGGAATTTGTGGTTGTTGTTTTTTTCTCTCCCTTCGCCAGAAACTACCGTGCTGATGTTCGTGTACGGTTGGTTGTGCTGCTTCTATGTGTTCTGCTGCAAGTTGGCTCCATCTTCCGGGTCACCGTACAAATAGAAGTTTCTTCACCATCCCATTTTCACACAATGAATTCAGCTATTCGACCCGACCACGACGACGACCATCGAAATCGAGATGAATCGTGCTGTCAACCGCGTAGTAGTTTTGCTATGCCGCAAAACTGTGGAACTTTAGCTTGAACTGTGGAACGCACGATGCGCTGGGAGCCTCCTTTTCTTACTATGGCTGTCGCTGCTTTTCGACTACGGCTGTCTCCGTCGGACGCACAAGCGTGTCTCGCAACTACTCTGCTTGCTCGCTCACGCGTAGTACGTATGCCAGTTGCCTTTCCAAAAACACCAAATCAACACGCACACAGAGACGCTAGCATGCACTCGAATGCACAGTACCTCTCATTTTTTCCCACAGTCCCTTGGAATGCTTTCCCGTTCTGGGTCGCTCGCTCTCCCTCACCCGTTAGTCCGTGCGCGTGTCCTTCCGTTTCACTTCCTCATCGAGTACACTCTTTAACAACTCGCTGCTCCTCTTTGTGCCTGCAGCGCACAACCCCTCGCACAAGCTTTCCCTACAACTAGAGGGCCCCGTCGTCTTCCAGGACCATACATACACCATACACAAAAAAAAACTTCCACTGTTTTCACCCAATTTTACACACGAAATTTACCGTCACAAGCCCGTACGATACCGGAATCACGCGCACGACATCTTTGGGCACCCGTAGCCACACTTTACGCCTGCGATCGGTGCGAAAATCGTGGTGCAAATTGCATAATTTTTCACAGACTTTTCGCGCACGCCAACTCCTTCGGCAGAAAAGCAGTCGAACACAAAAGATTTTCAGTGTTCAGAGTTCCGATCAGCCATCGGCTGCTTGTTGGTGGTGGTAATACAATCCGTCTACGTCACGCGATTACTAACACTATCTTACTTACTACCTGTTTTCTCTTTCTAAAAACAGTCAGCATCGCTGCCGTGGCTTGTGCTGTCAGCTCTCGTTCAGCGCGCATACTCAAAATTGCCGTTTATTAATAATTTTCTAAAACATATCACATTTTTATAACATACAAACAAAAGTCGCACAGTCTAGAAAGAAATGAATTGGTTTTATGGTCACTTCTCCTCGATAAATTCGGCCCAATGCTTCAATGTTTCTACACATCCTGGTTTGTGTCGAAATATAAAAATTGCAAAACGTCAGTAAGTATCTGATACTGCGCTATGATGTGACCTTATTACTTCCCTCGTCTTGTTCGTGACAGCCACTTTGATAATCGTTTCATTCGTATTTTCATCGGTATCACATATTTAATGTAGGTACGTGAATATATCGAAATTTATGCCACATCAACCATATTACCGGGAAGTTCTATTTTTTTACTTCCATTTGAAAAAAAAAACCGCAGTTGAGGCGCATTACTGTAGTTTAGGATACGGCTTGTATTGGCGAAAAAACGATCGTGAATGTTTACAACGCTCCGAAAGGGGTGATTCAAATGTACTAAACGATGAACGCCCCAGACTGGCGAAAAAGCTTGAAGATGAAGAATTGGAACACTAGAAACGTGGGGTCCATTTAATTAAGTATATGAACAGTCTAAGCTTTTTGCTGTATATGATAATTTAGAATGATGACCTATGAATTCGTTGCTGCAGAATGTTTAATTGTATTCGTATGATGCGGTAAAGCTTTCACTGTTTTGCTTTTCGATAGTATAAAATATTGAAAACTAGATATAACGAGAATTCTAAGATAACCCTGAAAACGTAATACCACTTTATTTTTATCTTTATTTTACCCGTGGTGTCGCATTCATCACGATACACGTGATTGTATGGTGAGAAATTAACGACTGTATCGGCCGGGCCACGTGGGTCAGGTCAAAAACTTGCCCTACTCGATGACCTTTTGCTGTGAACGGTTGATGAATCTTTAGCTTCATACAGTTCACAGCAACTTTGTCATCCGGCTTTTTAAAAATGTCTGGTTGCTGCAGAAGGCTTTCGCCTTGATCTCGATCCGCCTGTCAGCTTAAGGAATAACTTCTGAAGACTCCAAGCTCAGAATATTCAAATCGTTTTTCTTTGGCATGCCAATGCAGTAAACTTGTCATCCAATTATCGTCCACCTATCCCAAATCCAATTAAAATTCAATGTATTTCGTTTTTTATAAATAAATCAATGATTTTATTATTTTTTTCTCCACTTCTCGAATGGCTTGGTTCAATTATCTTTTTTTTTCGTTTGCTTGCCATATCTCGAAATGTTTCTTAGAATTGCATGTTTTCCTCCTTTACTATTTTAATCTTGTTTCACATACATTGATCCATTCCAAAACTGCCACAGCAGCTTTTCACACACTTCGTAAGTTTCGTTTCTTATTTCCTTTCTACTATGATCACCGTCTCACCACCTATCCTCTTTCGAATCGTCTTCCGTACTTTATCGCATCTTAGGGTACAATAAAATTATACACAAAAAAATTAATGTACAAACGTTGTCTCTCTGCTCGACTCAACTCATTTGCATCTCGTCACTCTTTGCTCCGCCTGTCGCTTTTTCCTTCACTTTTTGGTGACATTTGTTTGTTAGTTCTTCTTTTTCCCATATCCGCTTTGCTGTTTCCCTTTTTCCACTAATTTACTTCCCTTCCTTCCACATCAATTATAGCTTTCACTATTCATAGTACACAATAAAAATCCTCAAGACTGTGGAAGGTTTGCTGGAGTGGTTCGCTTTGTGGGTTTTTCTATCATAAGAGCAGGATGTGGGTGGCTTGGGAATAAATGTCTTAGCAATAAGAATATGTGGCTGCGTGCTTGGGAAAAGGTGAGTATGTGTATACATATTATAAAGACAAGGACAAAAACAGATTCTTAAAACAATTTCATTAAACGATTCACAATCATCTCTCGCTCGCACTGACGCTCTCCGGTTAATAATAGTTTTTAATTAATCAATAATTGGAAATTTTTAAGGCGTTTTATAATCTTTTGTTGTTGTGTGTGCTAGCTCTATGATATAGCCGTAAATCTTTTTTTTTCTCACCAGAAGAAGATCGTACTACCTACATTTCTGTTTAGCAAGATAGGATAGTTAGATGCAAACATATTCCGGTAGCCGGGAAAGGATCGTGGAAGGATAGGTGGATATGAATGTGCATTGGCCAACTAGGAATTCTGTGTGCATAAGCTGGCTCTTTTCTATTACATTCTTCATTTTTTTTAATGCACTTCCACCAGTGAAGTTACAGTGGCATACCGTACGCACAGATTCCCACCATATCGTATCGACCTTTCTCTTAAACACTAAAATGAAAAGGGAGAAGCAGGAAACCAATGTGTCTGTGGTGTGGATACATTGAAGTTCTAGGAACTTCAAGACCATTGAAAGATTTGCAAAGTAGGGCACGATTGCACAAGGGATTTAATTGCATCTCAGTGATGTGGAGAGGCAGAAAAGGATTATTATTTTCCCTAGCATTTAAACTAAACTAGAAATTACAGGAGTATGGAGATAAAAATATACAAAAAAATAATTACTATACCGATGAAACGAACGAGAATTACGACAAACGTTGTGTGTGTGTGTTTTTTTTTCCCATCTCTTCTTCTTCACTGACTTTTCATACTCGCTTTTCCTGTGTCACTTCGATCGTGAACCTTTCCCCAATTGCTTTCTTTGCTCCTTTTCTTTAGCCTGTTTTGCTCCAACTTCTTTCGTTTCCTGCAGCTGAAACCGAAGCTCGGGTTTACACCGATTTTACTCCCTGTTGAGGCTCCACTCTATTCCACCCTTTATTCTTGTTCAAACTCTATTTCATGCGCTTTCTAATTCTATTCTGCTTCAACTCTCACATACACAACACATGCATGCCTCGGCACACACACGCTCTCGACTCGATGATCACATCAGATTGTTCATTTTGTTTCTGCAAGCGTTTTACTGCAGTATTGTATGGAAAGGCCTGATTGAAGAAGGTGGATGTGGTGAGGGGGAAGGACGGGACGGCAGGATCTATGAAGGAAAGGAAGGATACGAAAAGGGGGTTTGCAATAAATAATTTAATTCGTTTAAAATGTTTCACCGTAGACTGTGGGGTAGTTCAAAACCGAACAGACCAGCATGCGCACGTGACACAAAGAAAAAAATGAGGAAATAATTTACAAAACGAAAAAAAAATTGGATGTTTATCGTACTATCCAGTGGTGGGATTTTTAAAATTATTCAACATAATTAATGTGCATCATATTTTGACGATACAAAAAATAATAAAATGAAGCTAATAAACGGGAGATGTGAAATATGGTCTGTACCGACGGTAGGCCCACATGTTCTTCTGCTTTTCGGTCACAGACTGATAATATGAGTGTGCGTGGAACGTGAGAGCATGTTTCACTTTTGGTGTTTCCTTTTTTTTTATTATCTTGTGCCGCGCATGGTGTTGTCTTCTAACGCGTTCTATCTTTCAGTTCTGTTCTAGTGATGGGAAGGGGGAAGGGCCCAACAAATCGATGGCGAAAGAGCACTTGACATCTCCTTGAAAAGCTAGTGCGTCGCTCGTTTTCAGCTGCAATGCATCCTGGGAACCAAATCAATCAAATGTTCTCCCATTCCATGCGCTAATGATGAACGCGCCCGCGAAGACTCATTCTAAGCGTGTGCGAACACCGTTTTGGGCGGAAAACGTAGTCGAACGCAGAAAGGACCAAACTTTCCTCCCCCTTGCATCAAAAGAAAACCATAGGTTTGCGACACGCCACCAGTACGTACCCGAGCAATGTAGCAAGCAAAATATGCTGGGTGGTGGGAGCACATGTTTGCCATGGCAAAAAGATTCTTGCAGCCTGGCCCACCGCTTACAAATCTCGCTTTGTTCCGTCTTGTTTTTTCCTTGCCGTGTTCATCAGCAAATATCGCTTTCTTTTTCTACTGCTTCACTCCATTGCTTCGTTTGTTTAGAGTTTTCTGCATCTCTCCTTTTTAAATAAGTTTAATCACATTTTTTTTCTTTACCTCTTTCTGCTAACCTCTTCTCTTTTACTACTCGTCTCTGTCTTCTACTGTATGACCGCTTCGTTTTGTTTTTGCTTCTCATAAATTAATAATATTTATTAGATAAAAAATACTTCTTTTGCCAAACGTGTCGCGTTCTGTTTTGTTTTGTTATTCAGTATCACCGAATACCTATGAATTCTCACGCGCATGTTCAACTGCACCGCTTGCCTTGCCTTGTGATGGTGTCGAGGGCGGTAAATTGTTGTGTTTGATTCCACTTTTTTAAACCCATTAAAACCCGATGGTTTTATGTGTGTTGAGACTTGCTCTGCTTGTGTAAACTTTGTTTTGATAATGATTTAAAAAACAAACTTTTGTTACGTGCTGGCTTGGCCTACGACGTCTGCCCCACGATGATGAAGCTCAAGCAGATACCACCACCATCTCGTACGAGTCGTGGTTTGCGTGCGCTTTTTAATCCTTCCGTTATTCAAGTATCCTTCGATGAGTAAAAAAAAGATCGAAGGAATGGAAGGCATCTAACGAAACCGTAACGTAAAAAATTAAACTGTCATACACATAAAAACCAACTTGTGTACAATAAATAAGTATTCGAGATCAATCGCGGTTTTGATGTTTTTTTTATATATTAAATTTCGCGCACCGCATTAAGAGAGGAAAAAAGGATACTTTAGAACCGATACGAAGGCGGCTGATGGTTATTGCACTACCTTTGCAATTAATGGTTGGTTTGTTTTGAGCGGCACCTGCGCTTCATCATCTTGACGGACATACCAAAACCAAAAGCAAGCACTTTTCGGTTGGCTTAAATAAAGATAAAACTTTCTATCAACCACGAATCCCGTTTAGTTAGACCCTCCACCAGTTGTGTCTATTATACTTCTTGTTAACGATCAATTCGTAATGACGTTCATTGCGTCATGGTCTCATCAAATTGTTTTTTTTTGCAGTTCTGTGAAAAATGTAAGATCCCTCCTAGGATGATGCAAACTTCTACTGCTTCCGCTGCACCAACTGTTTGCTTTCTTTATCTATATCGTTTAGAATTGATTGTTGTTTTTTTTCTGGTTGACTTTTTTTTTACATTTACATACCATATAATGTATGCGAATCATCAACTCTCAGATTTTTTACTCTCGTCAGTTCAGTGTCGCTCTTTTTGCGCTTGTTTGCTTACAACTGTGCATTTCCTCACATAGACAAACACACTCTTCTGCGAACAACACAGCTACTACAGGACGCGGAGGTTCCGATCAAAACACAGGAAAAGCACAGCTCAAATCTACGGAAATGTTCACTGCTTCCAGAAATTTGGCATTCTGAACAACGTCTTCCTCGGCTTCGCCAGCGGGTTGCGTATTCCTGCATATTATTAATGTTACTATCTTTGATCTCCACTGTATGCGCGCACCAACAGCGAATCGAATGGAGGATGATAAGATTTACGCATCTTCATTGTTTTTGATTGCAAAAAAACTCTTTCCTTTGATAGCGTCTCGATTGTGTTTAGCTGTTGTGGGCTCTTTCTCGCTGCCTATGATTTTCTACTTGAAATAGCTAGTGTTCCATAAGTAATAGTAGTAGTAGTATTGTTGGCATCAGCTATGTTTATCTGTTTTTTATCTTTTACGCCGTCAATATGTCGTTAAGCAATGTACTACTGGAGTTCAGAAAAGGTTTGCGTACCGAATGGAAAATTTGCATTGTAATTTGAGAATTGAAGGCGGGAGTAGGACAGTAAACGATGGATTGTATGATTTCCGATCCTGTGATCTCGTTGCTCTCCTGTTGCGACGTATCGCGCTATTATTTCTACACACTAATAACACATTCAGTACTGGCTTTAGGATAATAATGTTGCTGGTTTTCACTCGATATTGATGTCCGTTTAGTGAATTAATTTTCAAGTTGGGTTGCTTTTTTGTTTCCCTGTCCCTACTACTGCTTTTCTTCGTGTGTTTCTTTCGGTGAGTCAAAAATTTCGTGCAGGTTTTTCAATTGAAATTCTGTTCATAAAAAAATCAAACAGGAAAATCAATATAATTCCAAAACGTTTCTTCTTCGATACAAAAAACAAAAAAACACTGGCAAACATAAACAAAACTCCTTTCTCTTTCTTCCTTCTTCCTCATATTGCATTTTGCTGTAGCGCGCTCGCACGCACGCACACACTTGCTTAACGATGTGCACACGGTTTGCTTCCTTACTGGTGTTGTTGCTTCCACGCCAACTGGTTGGTGGGTTGCCTTGGGTATCGCGTAATTCTCGTCGTTCCCAGAGTTCCACGAAGTTCTAAGTAATCGTACGCATTCATCCTTATACGCTGGCAGACACTTTCCGGCAAACCCGCAAAACCAACCAACCATCGCTGGCTAATATGCCGAGCGCACGTTTCTGCCCTTTTCTCTCTAAGGCCCAGCTTGTGTGTCGCCGATTGTGCTGTTTTTGCCGGAAAGTATTTAACCGTAAATAGTTGTTGGCTATTAAATGTCTACCTGCTTTAGTCGGTCTGCCATTTTAAACCCTAAACAACTTATCTGCTAGGATTTTTTTAACCGTTTTGTATATTTTGTACTTTTTTTGATTTTCATTTTATCTTTCTTTTTATACTTGCGCACATACCGCATGTTTGCGTGACTTTTTTGAGATTTTTTAATTTTTTTTATGTGTGTGTTTAGCTTTTGCTCGTTTTTGGACTTTTTTTTTTTTGTTTCTATGCATTCATTTCGAATATAGTTTTTGTTCAGTTTGGTTCACACTCTTCATTATTATAAACGCCATCGAAAGGACCAGACGTTTTGTCATTGTAACAGAGTTCCCAATCTGCGCCGTTCCTATCGCTCGCTTCTTGATCTAAACATACTAAACATACCACTTCTACTGCTGCGACTCGAGCTCAACCCCACTTACCGCGATGCTCATACTCACTCTCTGCGCGCGTCCTCCTTATGATTGATAGTTCTTATGCAACGAATTAGCCTGTTATCTTTAGCTTTGTTTTAAGACTGCCTGATTTTTTTTGCAACTTCTCCTCTACACAATTATGAAATAAATGTTAGAAATAACCTTTTTTTCTCTAAAAAAAATGGAGGAAAACAAAATAAAATTAACATTACCAACCGAAGTGATTTCTCCTTCGTAGATCATCCGTGCGGTGGTGGTCAAATTTACTGCTTACGTATGATGATGTTGAAGCGCTGGTGCTGCTCAAACTGCGTCAATCTTACAGCGAACGACATACAGTTAGCACATTACTGGTCCCTCTTCACATCCTCAAGTATTGCCAAACTGCCTATGGTTCACATTCTATGCTATTATCACTTCCATTTCCATTAACCTTCGTCTCTCCTGGCTGGGATTGCTCTATGCTATCACTTCCATAATTGGATTTGTTTTTGGCATACCTTTTCATGATGGTGGTAGCCTTTTCTCTTTCCGAAGCGATTTCGTCATCGTCAGCGTGTAGAGGCCGGTTGGTTTCAGGGACAGAGCGAAACGATAGATCTTCGTCTTCCGTGCCACACTACCCATAATATTGCAGAAGTTCTATCTGTCGTCTCGGCACAAAGAGGCGGAACTTGCTTGGTATCGCCAGCGTTCGGACCGACAGCAGTTGAAAACAACAACCAAAGTGGTGCTCAGTAACACCGTAGGTGCTCAGTAACACCGTAGTAACAGTAGTGTGTGGTAGATGCAGTAAGGGTGATAGTAGTTAGCGTGCAAATATATTCCTGCTTTCCCGTTCTCTCTCGTTCGCTTCGAAACTGGAGTGGTGCGTCCATAACTACACAAGGGGACTGCACAACAGCCGGTGTGGTGTTTTTGTTTGTTTCGGTTCTAAACATGCCTGCAAAAGTGTCGCCCTTTGTCCATTCGATTCGATTACAGTACTCCCGCAGATCGAAAGAAAAACAATCGTACTCTTCACGGTGTACTACGATCCTGGTTGCGATCTACTCATCAACGAACTGCTCACAGACGGCTACAATCGGCGACGTGGGCCAATCCTCGCCGTCATCCTCGGAGCTTACACTGCCGGTTCTGTGTTGAGAAAACAAAAACACATTTTAGATACAAACTAATTACAAACTAATGTCCCGCCTCGGTAGCGACGGACGGCTGGGATGCAGCAATTCCATACCTGAATCTGAGATTGTTGTTCATGTGACCGTGGGCTTGATGATGTTCGGCAATCGTTGGCAGATAGGAGGTCAACTTGTCAGTGGGGCGTAGGACGCGCATGGTGCGAGATGACAGTTTCCACACCAGCCGCTGCTTGTACGGCATCTTGTGCTGGCCGTTGTAGAGCGACAGAATCTTCGTCACAATGCTGTTACTGTAGAGGAAGCTACTGTCCGGGATCTGGAAGCAACAACATAAGACAATGTACTCCATGCTCGGATGTATACTTCAACCAAGCGCTGGGTGTCTTAGAAACCGGTTTGTTTCGGATGGGCTACTTACACGACAGAACTTTTGCAGCTGGATCGCGTAGTCAACGAGATCGTGAATCTGCTGGTGCACCAGACCGTTGTCCTTATTGGCGCTGACGTACACATCCATCTGGGTGAAGATCATCACGAGCGCGAGCTCGGACGGGCGAATGCTGGCGCAGCTGGCGTCGCAGGCCAAAATCTCCAACCGCATTTCGAGATCCGCAAGCGAGATGGCCGACTTGAAAATTTCGGACAGGCCGAGGGCGTCCGCCGCGTTCTCGAAGATGTAGTAGAACAGCCGAATGAACGACAGAGCCGTCACCGGCGCCAAGCTCATCTGCACGCCGAGCTTGTTGGCGACGATGTCTGCCATGCGCACCAGATCGCGCGACGTGCAACGGCACTGGAAAGAGGGCAGATTCCAAAACAGTTAGAATTAGAAGATTAGTTTAGTGTGAAATAAAAAACAAGTATGCAGAATATGCCAAAGGTTTTGGAACGATATTTAAAAGCTACATGTTTGAAAGTCCCTTAAATTTGTTTTGGCCACCCGAAGGCCACTTATTCACGCAGTCACATGGCACGCACATGTTGTTCGGCCCTTCTTCAAGTTGTACGACATCAGGCCATTAAAGGGCTTGGTGTCGCAGGCTAGCATCGAAATTTTATAGTATCTTACGCATGGCTTGCTGTCCCACGCCCCGTAGGAGAACACCTACACGTTATCAGGCGACTGAACAATATCTGGTTGCTGCCACCCAACACCGCCCAACCCAGCGGCAGATGTTGTATGCGTGTAGTGTTATGTATATTGCGTGCCATCGTCGCCACTATCCAGCTCCCTTGTCGGATCCCCCACACTAGTCTTGCTGGTGTCTCCATTTAACAGCCGCTTCAGGGGTCCAGAAAAAGGTGCAGTAGGAACGCTAACAGTAAAATAGAAATCGATCGCTAACGATTAAACCTGATGCGCACAACCGGTGGTCGACGATCACGTCTCTTCTTGAAACTACGACAGCAAAATGTTGGCCCTTCAGTAGTGACACAACCTCCCTGCAACAACATATGCCCTCAAATGCGAGCTAATCGTCACCTTGCCCGTAAATCCACTGACACTGCATCGAGTGGCGTCCATCGAACAAGGAAAACATTATGCCAATCTGGAACAATGTAAGCAAGCCCATGGGCGAATGATGGGCGGCCAATTGAAAGCCACTGTTTCATCAGTGCACTTAGCCTCGCACACAAGTCGAATGCGTCCGTCGAAATTGAACCTAACTGTTGTCAAACGACGCGACGGAGCATCAGGAGGAAAAGAGTCCGCCAACCATCACCATGTTTGCCCTGCCTTGAAGCAAAGAGATAGAGAGAGAGAGGCAGAGGGGTGAAAAGGCGGGTACTTATCGAGCAGCAGCATATCATGCATCGCACGCATGATTGGGTAACACTGGTCGTAGCCAACTGAGTTAGGCAACGCGTAAACAAACTATCGGCCATCGAATGGATGTGTGTACCATCCGGGCAATGGGGCATTGGATCGTACGATCGATAAAAAGCTAAGTACACACCAAAGGCCGTCTCTCGGTGGACATGGGATGCGCAGCGTATCCCATCCATCGCGTCACGCCGAGAAGTCGCTGTTCGTTCACTTAGCGACTCTACAACCCCTTCTGAATTGATCGCTGCGCTACTGGAATAGATCAACCATTCTCCTCCGTTTCGTCCCCCCGCGATATCAAAACAAACTCGAACGCCACGAAGAATACACGGCTAAAAGGGTAGATACATCGTGCGATGTACTCTAAATCCCGATCTAATATAGGGACGAGCGATCGAAAGCACCAGGAACAAGATGTTTTCACTTACATAAACATTGCCGTCGTTGCAGTCTAATGAACACATTTGTGCCTGCCTAGCTGCTCCAGGACGTAATCTGAGCTGGGGCCATATGTTTTAGCACTTGTGGTTCCGCTTTTCCCCTTCCATTCTTCGGTTCCCGCGCTCGCGTCGAATCGATTCAAGGGTTTCTGTTCGTTGCTTGCGATGTGATGGCCAACATATGGTACAGTTTTTTGTTTGTCGCCCGCTTGAAAATATATTCCAAACAAACCCCAAGAACAACTGAACACAACTCAACCCAGCTCAGCAGGGAGTGAAATTCAACCCGGTGGGCTTTTTTTCCGTGTACATGGTAACATGCATACAGTTTGGCAGAGAAAAAAATGTCATCCACGAAGAAAAACACAGATATCTTAAGTGTTGTGAAGTAATAAAATAAGTTATCATTCACGGACCTTTGTCTGAGGAATTTGTGTACTTTTGGGATTGCCGATGACTGCTAGAATTGTTTGAAACCCCTCTGCTTCGTCTGCAATTCCCACAAGCGAAGCAATAGCAAAACTGTTATTGAAACCGAAAAAAAAAACGCGGTAGCCTTGACAGACATCTTCAAAGGAAACCAATTTGTACAGCTGGCTAGCTTTTTGCGAGCCTCGTAGCGTTTGTGCCGCACACAAAGGGTAATACGCAGTAACGTACAGGGTTGTCCAAGAGTGCAGCAGCCCATTCCCGTGGGCCATATTTGGTAATTTAATCGAGACACACACTGGGGCTGGTCGATATGGGTGAATCAACAACAACCCTTCTCTTTCCCAGCAACTGCTGCTTCGATACATTATTTTATTTCAAGTTACGGAAACCAACATGTAGAATCGCAAAAAAAAAAAAACACACAAACACAGGTTTACGATGGACTCGCAGCGAAACCACCAACTCAAGTGTAATGCTGTGTAGCGTTTTGGGCGACCTTGTAACTCATGGACTATGGACAATTTTGATCAACGATACGACTATTTTTATGTCCTCCGATCCGCACTCGATCCGTTAACTTCCTTTCCTTTTTATTGCTACTCATCAGACCAGGCCCCCTAAAGCTATTTAAAGGTTTTCAGGACTCAACCGTTTCTGCGTAGATGGACCTTCATTTCGAACACAACCCCACTTTTCGGTTGTAAAAGAGAGACCTTTTCTGAGTTGAAGTTTCAACCCATGACCATATCACATTGCCCCGGTCAGGTGTTGGACGAGGGGACCCTCATAGATCCTCACGACGACTTACCTGTGAGATAGCAACCAAGTCTTCCGTGTCGATGATCGGCATGCTCAGCTGCTGCACCGCCAGATGGAAGGAGCTGACCGAAATGCACGCCATGTGCTTCGGGCGGACCTTCATCTTGGTCAGGAAGCGATCCACCAAGTTAATGGCAGCGAACAGGACATCGTTCGGCAGTTCGTACCAAACCTTCAGGCAGCGCAGCACATGGGCGGCTCCATCGCGGGTGCCGATCGTGATTTCGCCATTCTGGAACGAAAGAAGAAGGAGAAGCGCATAAGTACGAGTCATTGGCCTGGCGAAGGCTGATGTGCACCGCATAACAACATTGCTGCCGCTGTATCAATAAAGTCGACGACGACGACGACGACGACGAGCACGACAAGTAAAACCTCAAGGAAACAAACGAAAACAAATGCGAACCAAATATGCGAAGGGAAAGTTTCAATGATTGTTAATTGATTGATGTTAAACGAACTCGGGAGGGCCTTCAGATGTGCTTCGGCGTTCGAAGTAAAACAAATTTAAAATAGAACAACAACAACTTCACAACCACCGAAGAGACGCCAGCCAACGACGATCGAGGACAATCTTTTTCGCGAAGATCACAAAAAAAAAAACGCAAACGTGAACCATATTTTATAAATATAAACAACAACAATCTGTTGCCCTCGAAAGTTGCTCTCTCGGACACGCTACAGCTTGGTGGGGAGAAGTATCGCGCGAAACCTACCATCGTCCTCTCGATCAGATTGGAAGGGCAGCGGTCTGCTCAACGGATGGTTATATAAAATTGAGGTCAGAAGCAGTATGCGACGAAAAACCTCTGGAAGATTGTCAACAACAAACACGGTCGAGGAAGAGACAGCTAAAGCTTGGCCATCCGGAATCGATGGATACCCGAAACATTGGCGCATAATGTGCCCGAACCTCATTCCAACATCGGCTTAGGCCGGCCAACCTTCGGGTGTGGGTTTCCTCTCTCGTTGAGTGCAACCTGACGGCGACGAGGTATATGCGATCGTAACACGGCATACCTCACAGTGATTTTCACGGATTGAAACAAAACGACAGAGCGGCATAATAAGAGAGATGAAGAGAAATCATGGGGACATCGCAGAGACGGCGGTATACAGTGGAAAGTTTGTGATGGCAACATTGCGTCTCTGTGGCGTTTATGTAAACGACACGAAAAGAAATCCATCGAAAAGATTCATCGCGGCGTTCGCATGTTGGTCATGATTTTTCCCCAGTCTTCAAAAATACGAATCCGTTTCTAATTCACAAGGCAACACACCAAGGTCATGCAAATATAGAAAAGTCATGTAGGCTCATTGGGTCGGTAACATAGTAGCGGCCATCAGCTGTGCAAACAACAACGCACCTTCAATCAAAACCACCCTCGGGAGGTATACAGCTTTCTCGGTGCCGAAAAGAAAATCCCAACCGTCTGAGACGGACGGTCTATCTTTCGCTTGGTTTCATCATTAACATAGCTTGTCCCCGACGAAACGACGAGTGGGGGAAATGGAA
This sequence comes from Anopheles plumbeus, assembly GCA_034621735.1. NCBI lineage: Eukaryota > Metazoa > Arthropoda > Insecta > Diptera > Culicidae > Anopheles > Anopheles plumbeus. The sequence goes on from JAOEFI010000003.1 coordinate 8,343,021, forward strand.
CGCACCACCGGGGGCCACACAGAAGCTTCAAACAGCTGCTATTAATGCTGCGACAGTGCAATGTCAAACGATCGCGTCCTCCCGAACTCCCACGCGAAACAAAAATCGTTCGCGAAGGCAAGTAAAATTTATACACGAATGCCCACTGAAGTGTGGCAAGAAAACCGCAAACGATACGAACGGGCCACAGCGCGCAGGGCCGCCGCGGAAGGTTGGTGTGTGTTGATGCGAGTGGACACTTCCATATCCAAGTTGCCTCTTCGCGCATGAACACACGCACGGATCGGCATGAGGCATTCGCCCATGCACATGATGTACTTGAGCCTGTGACGGGGGGAAGGACCACGAACGGCCACAACACTACCTCCTACCGATTAGATGCAATTAAACGGCTGTCGTGAAACGAACGACACGATATAAGACGTCGAAAGGTAGAAGAAAAGGACTGGTAGACACCATCCATAACACCATCATCGATGACGCCAGTCAACGTTCCTTCTCGCCATTTCCATCCTTCCTTTTGGTATCTTCAGCCACGATTGGATAAAACGGGTTCATTTTCTTCCTTCCATGGCGCAAACAGGCCTAACCAGTAGTCGGGGACTGTAAGTATGTTTTTTTCTCCGGCAGACCGACGACGGCTGACAGGGCAGCCCAATGGCACAATGGTGCGCGGACCTGCAGGATACCGGTAGTGACAGGGTGACCCGGGCGGTGGTTTGGGGTGCGTGGTGTGGTGCGCTGTGCTGATCGGGGCCAGTTGACATTGAAACCAAAAATAAATCCTACATGCGGGACCCCATCCATCGCACCGGGACGAACGTCAGTCAGGCTACCACCAGCAGTACTTCTTCGTCTTCTCCACTACCAGCCTCGGGATACCACTCCCTTCTCTCTCTGCCCCCATGCTCCTCCTCCTGTTGCTATTGCTTGTTTCATCGATGGAACGAAACTCACGTCAATATTGCAGTTGGCTACACCGTCGTCGTCGTCGTCGTTCGTCACCGCCGTCGAAGCTGTCGTTTTCGTCCACTCCTTGATCAGGTTGTCTCTCTAGCTATCCCACACCCCCGGCAGGTAGCAGACCATTTTATGGCGTCACCCACTCTTGCGCCGCACGCACATACACATACTGGTGGTATACGTACTTGCGCGTAGCAAAGCGCGAAAAACTGGTCCTTCCAGTTCCGAAAAACAAATCGCCTCGTCTATAGCTCAAAATAGGCGCTGACACCAACACTAGTAATCGCTACGGTAACATCGAAGGGGTGGGGGAGGAGAAATAAACGAACCCATATCATATAATCTGACGCTGTTGTTTGCAGATAGATATTATGCCGTTTTGTTTGCTTCTAATTTTATAGAAACGAACGAACGGCAGGAAGTAACTGAAATCATTTGTAATTCATCTGTAAGTCGCACCCTTAATGCAGTGTGCACATTTTACAAAACAAACTGGTGCATCTCGTTATTTGTGTGTGTGTGTATATGCTGCAAATATGCTAATCACTTCTATCTCTCCATGATCAGATTGACTTCTCGTGCACAACGAAGGTACAATGTCATTGTTACAACGCGTTCTTCTTCCACCTTCCGAGCGCAAATGATCGCGGGCGCATCCTTGCGTGACGGTCACGGAGCATCGATCAAGGGAAGGAAGTGCGCCGTGGTGGTGGGGGTGAACTAGAGTCGACCACCGCCAGCTTCGCTTCCTTTCCTGCTGCTACCACGGCTTTTTGAATGCGAACGACACCCCCGACAGTTTCGGTCGGCATACTTCCGCCGCCGTTCCGTTGACGAAGACGAAGCGCGCGAAATACAAACCATAAAAAAACCGTACCATAAAGAACTAAAATAAAACCGAAACAAGCGGAGCATAATGAGCATAAAACGCTGTCCTCTATTCCCTTATGCATCGATCCATGGCAGAAGAAATCGCGGATAGCGGCAGCAAAAACGTGAGTGAATAACTGAGCTGGGAAGCCGGGTTCCATCATCGCTTCCCTGTCGCATATGTGTGCTACATCTACGTTTTATATTCATATGTTAATTCCATCGCCTAACTGCCGAAACTCCACCAACTCCAACCAACCAGCAGAGTAGGTAGTGTGTTACTGTTATCGATTCGATTTGGTTTCGGAGAAGAGTGTTGGTAACGAACGGTACATTAAACCAGCGGAAAGATAGACGAGCAACACGGGCACACAACAACACAGCATCAGCAACATGTGGAAACGATTATCAACACTATATTGCAGACTAATGGCAACAATCCAAAGAGGGAACAATCCCGCGAATGTCAGAAAAATGTCAGAAAGTTCTGCAATTCTTCGGGTTTCCCTTCGCTACTAAATGCCTCTCCGGTCGGATTAGGTATGAGAAGTGAACCAACGATGAGCCACTTCCAGTAAAACCCTACGCCGGGACACAACGGACCGCGGGACGATGCTTCCGAACAATCCCCGTTCCCAAACACTCCATTCTTTTTCCGCACCGGTGACGCGGAAAGCGCGCGACCAAACACAATGGGAGGGGGGGATCAGTAATCGTCGTCGAGTGTTGGGACTCCGCCGATCGTCGCAGGTTCTTATGGAATACATTCGTTTTTTTCCTGTTCTACTTTCAACAACCAGTCGAGGGAGGGTGGGAAGAGAGTATGCAGTAGCAACAAACGGCAAGCCAGGAAGAAAATAGCCCCCTAGAAGAACATGCTTCTGTCTGGCGATAGAGAAGCGCCCGACGATGGCTGGAGTGTGTTAAAGGCACACACAATAGAACAGCAGCTTTTTCTGCCGCTTATCGCCATCTGTTGGCCAAAGGCGGAAAAGAATCAGATGGAATGGAGTGAGAAAAAAAAAACCAAAGCCAACGCTGTTTGTGCAGAAGGAAGAAAAAAACGTTACATTTTTCCAGTAGCCAGTAACAGACACTAGACGTAGGGGAAATGGCGAGAAAACTACGAGAAGAAATAAACCTCACATTCAATCCAAGCAAGCCATCTTCGTTCGCTTCCCAACAACGGGTTCTTTCGCTGCAGGAGGAGCACGCTAAACTAAAGAATTAAATTATCCACCGCTAGATGTTCGCCGACCGAAGGTAACTGGAATTACAAGCTAGTCTTTGCGTAATCATCTTCATTAGCGGTCCGATACGACATACCAATATCCCCCGTGTACAACACACTCCCCAGGACAGAGAAACCGTGGGAGCTCCTCGCGTCACTTAGTACTTACTTGATTAAGTGCAACAGCCTCTAAGACCTTGCTTAAGGACCCTCTGATGGCACAAACAAAAAAAGATGGAGCCGCGTACGGGAACGCGGACAACACGCTATTATCTACCTCGGACAATTATCCTCTTGTGTAACTAGCATCATCATCCCTGTTTAGTCTCGCGTTGCGTCCACGGGCTCGTGAGGTGGGGACAGTGTCAGACGTGACTGCAAGAATCGCTGTGCCCCATATGCATGTCATGACGTCCAGAGGTAGGGTGTTGTCGTAATGTTGTTTTCCACAACTTCACACCCAACACACCTATGCTTATCTCGCAAGACGACGCCCCGTTCCTATCTTCCTGCTACTGTCGATGAGATGATAGGGAACGCGGCCCGGGAGACTTTGGAATCTTGGAAGGACCGAGAAGGACCTGAAGGAACAAAGAACTGTTCCGATTTTGGTGTTTTGTTTGTTTGATTTCCTTCCCTCTCCGGTGTCGGGCGGTCGGTAACCTCGAGTGTTTTCGGTTTAATTCCATTTGCACTTGCGCCTGTGTGGTGTTTGTTTCGCTCGATAACGCAGCAAAAAAAAAAAACAGGAATTAAAAACGATAGTCACGCTACTTTCGTACGTCACACGCTGATTGCATCGTCGCTAGATTGTTCCTCGACGAAACTGTTTCCCTTGCGCTTCCAACTGGGCCGGAACGATAGTTCAATCGACCGGAGAGCGCGCGTTTTGGTTCGCGCCTCCTTAGCCTTAGCCTATTCTTGGCTTCTTATAGTTAAGAAAACGAACTCATGACAGCCGACCGAACCATCCACACGGACCATATGACGACGACGAGCACACCGGGCAGTCGGAGTCATGTCGGGCCCTGAAAAAAAGGGCCTGATAAGGCATTCGGGCGCCCCGTCAACGGTTTGTTTCTTTACTCATTATCGTCGAGCCAAATATTGACAGGACAGACACAGACCGAACGACGCGGCTCCCGCTTCCTTGGGTGCAGCACCATCCACCACCATCATTGTCCATCCGTGGACGGCAAGTCACGCCACCCTAGCATTCGCGTCCGCGTTTGCCGGTTGGATTCTACGCTTCCTACTCCCCCCTCCCTCCCTCGATAATGTTTGTTGTTTACGGCAATACTAGAAATGGTTCATTATCGCCTCCAAGATGGGGGGGGGGGTGGCCGATTGTCAAATTTGGAAGTGGACGAAGGCGGGATATAGGCCCACGACGCCTGTCTATTGATTTAACACCCGCAGCGAGCCGGCCTGTGGATGGAGACTAATAGCAAACACCTTACTCCAGCTTCTTACGGAAACCATCCATTCCGATAGCTTCGCGAACAACAAAACGCTCTAGAACCTCGCGTTTGGCAGGGGCTTCCAGTCTCAGTTGACGGACAAATCCTATTATTCGTCCAGAGGACAACCGTAGGACAACGGCCAGGCTGGCTTTCGATAGGGTCTGCCGCAGTATAGTAGGTCAGGCAGAACAACACGCCACGATGACGATGTTGGTGATAACGAAGTGTACCGGAGTGGCGTAGTGATGGGTTGGGGATAACGTGATGTGAGATTAGCTCCCTCCACCACAACCTACCTAATCGATAAACGAATAAACACAAATTGAGCTGGACGACAACAGAAAAAGAAGCCTCGTCATGCGATTAGCGCTTCGTTTCTTCCTTCGCGGTTTAAGCTACCGTTTGCAATTCCACCGTTTGAAAAACAGCTGATTGGCTTTAATTGTCCCAAACAACAACAATAACCATTCCTTGGACCAAAGCACCCCTGGAAGGATGAAATCCTCGTAGGATAAATCAGCATCGTTTGACACAGATAAATGTGTATGTCTTTGCAAAAAATAAATTTAAAAAAAACACACAGAAAAACGCGCATCATCAGATCCTGATCCCGGAATGATGCCATCACCATGACCGATCTTCCACCCGTCCCAAGGCAGCACGCACCACGGCGCCACCTCCCTCCCCCCTAACCGAAATCGCGCTTTTGGCGCATCTCGCTCGTTCGAGGTCAAATGATGAAACGGTTTTTATACTCGAAGAAAAAAATAAACAGCTAAATCCTGTAAGGCAGAGCTCTAAAAATAAGTGACTACGTGATCGAACGCAGTCCCTCGCCCGGACACACACACACACACACACATAACATACAGAAGAATTAACACCCAGTTACAGGGGGGGGGAGAGTTGTGGCCGTCTCGTGCAAAAAAAAAGAAAAGAAAATATGTAGGAGCAAAACGTATATACAAATGTTCCACTCCAACATATATTTCCATGCTGCTTCTTCGTGGTGGTGTAATGTTGCCTCCGTTGCCTATCCGATTAAAGAAGAGCCCATTTGTAATAAAACCGGTTTCTCGGGCAGGGCAGGTCTGGACTGACTGGGCGGAAAGAAACCCGTTTTATTTGCCGTCACTGCGTGCAGCGAGATGAGTGAAGGCACCACTACTACACCCACTCGGGGCGGAAGTTTCGAGAGAAACCCTGCAAAAATTGATAAACCAATTTCCCCGAATGCAAAAGCGAGCATAGGCAGAGTTCACCACCACCACCACCTATGCTGCAAAATTTAGCATAGAAGCCAAGTAAGTAAGAACACCCCCGCGCTTCATTTAGCTATTTTTCGTGATAATGCTCCATTTAGTCCTCCACGCTACCCTTTCATCGAAATTAAAACTCATGCACCGGTTATTAATTATTTGAATTCAAATTAATCGTGTCCGACAGAGGTTACACATATCTTCCAGATATGTTCAAAATTCTTTAATCTAGCCTCTAGTGTGCCAACAAAAAATCACACAGCATTAGTTATCAGGCACATATCTAACCATCAGCTAACACCGCAACCGTTTATTAGCAATTTGATAACAAAGGCAGACTCTGCCGGGGTAGCAAGACAAACGATCAAACCGCACGATCATGTATGATGATCTAGAAGGGGGGTATTTTTGTTGCGCACTGCATATGCTGCTCGTCTATGTTATCCCAAATTATGCAAAAGTTTGGCATCCAAATGTGGCGGTCTAATTGCAACATATTCATTC
>JAOEFI010000003.1:8355286-8365459 GCA_034621735.1 Anopheles plumbeus
GTTGTACGCGTTGCCCTACTGTGTTTACGCCCTCGGTACAAAACTCTGGAAAGCTCCAGGAAACCATGGAGAGAAAATGCAACTGGAAACACAACCACCGCGCAGCAGCAGTAGCTAGCTGTTCTGTGGAATAAACACACTCCACTTTGATGAAAAGCTGGATCTTTACTCGAGCTTCAATTTCACACCGTGCGTTTTGATATATCGATTGCACAGTTGAAGGGATTCATTGTATGTACTAAATGTAACCTCACAGGTCGGATTTACACAAAAAAGCTGATTTAAATTAAGGTGAGGAAACATATCAAAAGTGCAGCCCCCCCGAATTGGTGGTGGTGTTGGTGGTATGGTGTACAATTCTGTCTGTGACCTATAATAAAATCGTATGTAGTCTTTGGTACCTGTATCATGCTACTTTAGAGGAAGAGTACATGAATCAGAAAATATGGCATACCAGGGCAACACCGGGGCAAAAGAAAGCTAAATTTCGCACTTGATGTAGTTTAGCTCAATTAATCTATCCCTGCAAGAACGAACACATTCTCACATCCCTTGCATTACGGTGGCAGCCCTATCCATGTGTGAGTTTGGCTTGTTTACGGAGTTTGCTGTTTGTACTCACTCTGTAATGGAAGCATTTAGCTTCTATAAGCATTTGGTTTCTCGTCCGCGATTCATTCTTTTCCTTTCTTTGCAATATTTTATTCATGAAGAAACAGATGATTTTCGTTCGCAACCCGACTTCGACTATCCACCCACACCCTACCAACCGAAGTTTTCAATCATTTGCCATACGCACACTGCTAAACTCCTGCGGGGACGGACCAGCTGGCCCCAACCTGGGGGGTTACAGCGAACGCGATTGCGAACAAAAATTTCTTTCGTGCGCACAGCACATAACGTTTGCCAACTTGCAGCCATCACAGTAGTAGTGGCTCTTCAGTGCTGATTTCATTTTTTTCTTTATTTCCCTATTTTCACTTAGCAACAACACAACTCTATCTCTCTCTCCTATTGACGTTGGCGTTAGTCAGAGATGCGCAAAAACGCACGAAAGAGCAGCATGCACCTAACCTGCTAGCTATGTACGTACACATAAACATCGAACCAAATGGGCTGATGAAATTTCACGTCCAATCCTGTCCGTGCGGGACACGGACCACGGATTGCCATTATGATCGCGAAGCGTTTGATCTCGTAACTACGCTACTCGCCACAGCATTCAACAAACCACCGTACACCGCATACCATCATTCATTTGCACAATCGCGCACTGGGGAAAAAAGTTATTCTCCTCGGAACTACAGAAAACTAATCTTTTTTACTAGCTGTCCTAAATCGATAATTTAAACTCATTCTGGATTCTTCCAAAATGGCTTTAGAGTCTCATGACCACTGAACAATTCCGCACATGATCTTTTGCGCGTAAACATCAATCCTCCCGATGGATTCTCACACTACGCATTTCTGACTTCACTCGAAAAAAAATCAAAATGGCTGCCCACCCATGACCATGCTGCCGCTGCAGCTTGTCACAACTTCAGACGAGCTACGATTTATTCCACTGTCTAGTCACTTTCACAATTCGTTTTTCACAGTTACGAGAGCAAGACTGCAGGCGTTTAGGGAATAATAGAAAATTGATCACTTACCCGGATGCTTCCGTGATTGTGGCTCTCACTTTTGCTTCACCCCAGTGTCCAGCAACAAAGAACTATTCAATTCGATATTAGATTCTACAATGACGGCCAGTGTGGTGCCTTCGTCGCGATCAACACCAGCTCGAAACTAGTACATCAGCGCAGATATCTTTTGGGTGTGTTAGAGAGATGCTCCCGGACGCTGTCTGCACGCACACAACTCGCATCAGTTGTACTGACTGACGTACTGACAGTTCGCACACACACACCGCTAGCTGGCGTTGAGATGAGATACTCTGCACACTACTGCAGCTGCTATGCTTCAAGGGTCAGCAATTCGTTATTGTGTAGGTACTGGCGATGATGAGCTGCTCCTAATAGTTGACAATTTTCGTATTTGGAAATTGTCATTTAAAATATTGCGTCAGTTATGTTGAAGATTTGCTCTGCCTCCGTTGCAGAATCTGCTTGAAAATGCGATGGCGCAGTGAAGCGCTGGTTCAGTTGAACTAAAGTTGCGTGATCTAAAAGGGGCGATATATAAATTAACACAAATGAATAGTTTTAATTTTTAAATAGAAGAAAATACGTGCATTATTTCCCTTATAAAAGCGCTAAGAGTGTAATATATCTATAATTAACGTCCATGCTTATTGCGGAGGACCCTCGCGTCCCTGAACGCGTACAAGGAATGCTTGTCGTCAGTCACAAATAGGAAACTACCTTCAATTTTCAATGTCAGCTGGTAGCCTCGACGGATGGCCTGTTTCCTCTCCATTGCATCACCTTTTCTTTATTTTTCACATTCTCTTTTCCTTCTATCAGTCCTGTTCCGTTCCCCCCTTAGTCCTAATCGTTTATTATATCTTTGTTGTCAGTCGTGATGTTTTTTAGAATAATGTATCCTTCACCCCCTTTCGTGGTACCGTTCAACTAAACTCTACATACCCCAGATCATTGCACTTACCTTTGGAATTGTTTTGTGGGAAGAGGGAGAGCGATACTAAAATGCAAACAAATCCTACGCAGCAGGGTTTTATGAAATATTCCGTTTGCTGGCAATTTTCGCAGTCGCTCGATCCGTGTAGTGTTCAAGCGTTCTCATTTAGCGTAAACAAGTTAAAATATGCACATACACACGCAGTTAAAATTATTTAAAACATAGACATGGACTACACAAAACTGGCAAATAATTTACACTATGTCCTATCGCATCGCTGCAATGCTATTTTCAGTGGCCGTTTGGTTTGTTTGTCACTTTTACCACGTCCGGGCTTCGGGAATGCACAACACGGGCAGACGCGCGCATATATCACAGATGAAGTTTGTTGTGTATTGGGCTTTTGCTTGATCCGGAGGCCTCTTATTATCAGCTTTCACCTACGCGGACCATCTTCAACTGTGCCGCTCTGCTAGGATGTTTTCAAAAGCTGCTGCTGTTGCTTCGCCAGCTATGTCTGTCGTTTCGTACGCGTTCGGCCGTTTGTCGTGCCTTTTGTTTGGCTCTTCTAACGCGTCACTGCAGGGCTTGGGTTCGAATTCCGTACGATTCAGTGTGGGGAAACGCGTCGGAGGAAGAGAGCTACTTGTTTCGATAATAAACAAAACCCTTCTTCTATTCCATCCTTAGCCTAAGCGTAGCTTTTAATCTGTACACAGCCGACGCTGATTTGTTGCGTGTTTGTTACTATATTCACGAATGCATTCGTTCTGCCGGGGAGTATTGAAAACGCATCGCTCTCACTCCCAATTAAAATTCTATCACAGATTAGCCGAAGGAAAGATGTCGTATTAGGCTAACGAATGGTATTTTTGTTGTTTTTCCAACGGCATCTAGCGCACGGAACTAGCAACGGTTACTGAGATATTGCACAAGAAGAAACTATTAAAACTGTGACGATGATCGTGCCATTGAACTGTACTCGTTTTCTCGGTGGACGATGCTTGGGTCTTCTAATGTCCTTCGACGATTCAGGGATCGGACGACCGCTACTGGTGCCCGTTGCACTACTTTTATTCCATCATGTACATGATTTCTTCACCACCGTGAAAACTACACGATTATGGTAGAAAAATACTTTAAAATGGTGTTGTGATGTGTTGATAAGGTACAAAGTTTCTATGTCTTCTTCGACAAGGACATATGCCTTCGTCCGCCGCGAAGCCTACGACTCTGACTAAAGTCAAACAAAGAATGCTGCAAAATGCTGCTGATGCCTATGCGCGATGTCTATAAACAAAATTTTCTTGGCAAGATTTGCGTCACACGCATGAGGTTCGAAAGTTTCAAGCATGCTTGAAACACTCGAAGGAACGTGTTTGCCTACTGTGTCAACCTGTGTTTTCGGTGATTTAAACTTGGTTTCGAATCCGATCTTACATGTGAAAGTGAGAATGTGTGCGTGTTGCCCGAGCTGGCGCAGCTTTTTCTTCTTCTTTTTTTCTACGAGGATGTACATCGGTAAGGGCATTGAATTCAGCATTCTGGACCTCCGCAAGCTAGCCCGCGATCATATAGACCTCTTTGAGCAGGCAATGGACATTGTGTGAACCTGCCTGAGTATTGTTGGTTTGAAAGTAACTGAGGGTTTTCGTTGATCTTTGGCTTGCAATGTCAGAGCTTTGACTTTTACGGCACCGTTTATACTATTTTGTTTGTGCTAGATTGACCGCATTGTTCATGTTGGACCATTTATGCTCAATTTCTATTGGAAATTTCCTTTCAGCTTATTGGAAAACCTTGACAAATCGTCAGATAGTTGAGCCTATGGAGTTCTCAGAAAACTGCAATTTGTACTTGTTGACCAAATACTGTTTTATATTGGCCAAATTAGCTATGAAGAGTAAGGCAATGTTTCAGTATATAAAGCTACAAACTTGGAGTTTAATATTCGTGCTGGGAGTGTGTATATTGCTGTCGCTTGCAATTTTTTTATTATTTAAAATTCAGACTTTACATTCTGACGTTTTTATTGCAAAATATACCAATCACATAATAGAACACACAGCTGTGTGGAAGCCCTGGATTGTTTCCGATTTCCATGGGCTTGAAGAATATAGTAACAGATTAAATTAAATTCGATCTTCGGACGTTCGACTACTTGTATAATTACTATTACTGCTAGTGTCTTCCGACATATTCGACGTCGACGGGTGATCGGAACCGTTTTCTGAAGTATCCATGGCCATTTCCACCGTTTTGGTTTTACAATCGTCCTGCTCTGCTGCAGATTCTGGCATATCCAGCTGTGTAAAGTATCGATACGCATCCAGCGCAGCTTTCGGCGGAATATTGTGCACGGGGTGTGTTGGCAGTACTTCATTTCCATCATCGCCGAGAACTAACGGTACGCTTTCGCAGTGCTGCGCAACTGATAGGCCACTTAGTGTGTAGCAGGTGTGGTACAAATCGGCTGGCCTGGAAAATAATTAGGTGTAAAATGCCTAGACTTATTTTTCCGTAATAAGTTTGACTAATATGTACTTACTTTCCCGGTTTATCGATAAGACCCCCGTTTGGTCTTTGGCAACAAATAAGTACATATTCCTGCAACGCCATGCGGTTGAACAGACTCACGGTCTTAATGGTTTCTTGCTTTTCCATTCTCGCAATTAGACCCTGTACTAGTGGTACCAGCGCCCCTTGCCAGAAGGAATAGCATCCGTCAACCAACTTGTTTGTGCGGCCTTGAAAACCTCCTTCGTAAGCCATTTGGCGATTCACTGTCCATCGTAGCAACGCATTCAGATCGCATAGTTCTTCTCCGCCCAATATCATCAGGGCCGCTGCAGCGCAGAACGAGTATCCCCCGTGCGCCTCTAGATCCGGGGCCCCGCCAAAGCCACCTTCGTACGTTTGGCATTCCGCTATCCATGTGGCTGTTCCTTCGAACAGTTTCTGCTCATCTTCCGGAGCGAACAATGCTAGCTTTGCCGACGAAATGGCACAGTATGCCCCGCGAACATCCAGTTCGCCCCCCACGTGCATCCGAAATGCGCCGTTGCTTTCGCGTACAGCCCACAGAAACTTTTTCAACGTTTGTCGCTCGATCGTATTAAGTGCCTTCTCCGTGCCGATGATACACAGCGCATTGACAGCCGCATATGTCGGTGCTAGGTGTGGATCTTGACCGGGACCCCCACCGAAGCCCCCATCCTCGCTACGACATTTTTCCAGGAAATTTACGACTCTGTCGAGCAGATCGTCCGGAAATCGCAAGTTCAGCACACTGGCTGCATTCATAATCCAGTACACGAGCCATGGCCGGCTACTATCCAGGCATTCGTATCCGGAAGATAGGCTCTCCAGCGACATCCGAAGGTAGCGAGCGTGATCAGCACGTTGCAGCTTCGGCAGGGTTTGATCTAGCGCCGAAGTCTGTTCAAATCGATCATAGATGCGCTCAACGGATGCTTCAGTCTTTATCTGCAGAGAAACATGTCATTTTCTATTTATAATCTCGGTTCAGGGATATCATTTATACGAAAGCACGTTTTGTGCGTATCGGCACCTGATCAATCGACGAGAATGTCTTGCGGCCTTCATCGTTCGTCTGAAACCGCTTGTACTGCGACAGGTTACGTGGTATCTCTTCGGAACTAATCATCGGAATGCTGATGGTCTGCTGGACCACTGTTTTCGGTTTAATTCAGAAACAATAATATTTTCCCGAATCAAACTAGAACGAAGCACAGACGGTCGCTAATATTTTCCTACATTTGACAGGCGATTGACAGACGGACTGTGATCCATATTTCGAGCAGTTTTGACAACTGCTGGAATTTTTGTATTTCTGCTTTTCTCCTGCACTCCCTCTCCATCTAGCGCGTGCTCTTTCTATAATAGAAAAACGTCTTTTTGTTATGTTTTTCTTTTGTACGAAACATTATTTGAACTGGTTGATTAGTGGAAAAAAAGGTACGTACTCTTTGTTACAGAAAACTTTTGCGATTTCATTTTGTCTCGCCGAAGCCTAGCCTTGTCAAATGCATATTTTAGAACCATGAGTTCATGGCATCTTGTACTTTCACCATCAAAGAAGAAAGCATGTGATCTTTAAGATAACTGTGGTTATGAAGTTGTGAAATTTTAGACAAATAAATCAACGTTATCTTATGGCATAGCATGGAAGAAAGTTTAATGGTTGCAAAACATCATGATGTTTAATGCAATCAGTTATTCTTGAATAGCAGAAGTACATAGCCTGTAGATAGATAACTGCTATCCTCGTTTAGACCCTGTTTATTTTAATTGAACTGCTTCGTCCAAATCTACGAAACAAACTGTTTCCGACAATTTCAAGCCCTACTGATGACGCTACTCATTCTGATTGCAGAAGCAAAAGATTGCTGTACGAAAAGCTCCCGTATGTCGTGTGAACTTTGCCGACCTATGAAAGCTTTGCCGAGCGGGGTGCTCATTTTCATTTCCATTTTCCCTGAGTGCGGTGATGACAGACACTCATTTCACCGAGTGCTCTGATGCCGATTGAGTTCGCATCCGAGCCTGCTTGATTCAAACCATCGGAACGGCAGTCTCGTCGCGGATTCTGAACCAGTGTGACCTCGTACCTTTGGGACGGAACGAAGTCGTGCGTTCTCGAGTGAAAAGCAAGCTCCACCAACCACCGGGCGCCGAACAGGTGCACGTTTGGAAACCGGCGCGCACGAGTGGGGTTCGAAGGTACCTATCGCGCCGGCTAGAGCCCAGCAAAATGGGCCGGCGAAGGAGGGGAGGTCAATCCGAGTGGTTACAGTGAAACGAACGCTGGTCGCGATCGGCTTGTTAGCAGTGCTGGCGTGCATGTTAAACCAAACAGAAAACCAACCATTAGCGGAGACGAACGCCGAAGGAACCGTGTCGAAGGGTCGGCTACGCTCCTTGGTCTAGGCGTCGGACCTTCGAGGAGAGGAAGTTTTCCATTTTCCTTCTATTTCCTTCCGCCACTGTATCAACTATCGCTTTCACCGTCTTTCTACCGCCGCTTCGCTCCTTCCTTCTCTCACACTTTCTCTAAGCATCTGCTCTAACAAGGGGTTTCTGTACAGGCCTTTCATCCGTCTGGGGATGTAGGAGGGTTCCTTCCGGGGGTTTTTGACCCATGGATTTTATTTGCTTTATCAATGTTGATGTGCGAACGGAAGGAATAAGCAATAAAATGGCAAACCAACGCATTTGAAATCCCACGTACCTTTTTGATGAACGTCGCAGCATTCAGCCAAACTCTTTGATGGGACATATTGCATTAATCCGTTTCCTCGGTTAAAGCCGAAGTGATACAAAATCAATTAGTCCTTGGTCACACACGCTTGAAGAGGGAAAACGTTTGAACTACTTTCTACCCTTGCAGTGGAGAGAAAATCCGATCGAGGGCAATAGAAGTGAAATCTCGAATACCGTTATCACGCCAGTTGAACGTGGACATACGTGGTCCTTCAGCTTCTCAAAGGGCTCTAGGATGAGAAATGTGTTGATAGATTGATAATTAAATTGTGTTGGATAAAGTAGGCTTTATCGGGAGTCGTGGAGCGAAGTTGCGAGTTTGTAAGAGAACCATGTTGTGAATGTGTTGTGTTTGTGGCCACAAATAGAGCGGTTTGCTATAAAAATAGTGAAGCGAAAGTTATCCTTATGCTGCGATGAAATCGAAGCAGTGCAGAACGAGTCAGAGTACCGTGCAATCCGTTTCCGGCTTCCGTTTGCAGATTGACACTGCTTCGAAAGCGTGTTTTCTCGCGGTTGCCTATTGATTTGTGAAGTATAATGATTCAAGCTAAAGGAGGTATGAACTGCTACAGAAGGTATGCTTATACACGATCGACCTGGCGCGAACGTCTTATGCCATGCTTATTACTGAATTACTTATTTCGATCACCGATTTGGGCGATCATTCCAATAACCTTAGTTTTGTTGTTCTATTTAATTCATTTTGTAGTTTTCTTGAGTCGGAAGTAAATTGATTGTTTGGTGAGGAAAACATATGGAAAAGTGTTGCTCTTCCCAGCACCCGATACAACCCTAGTAAACAAAGTTTTTGTCTGAGAAAATGTAATAATATCCCAGTCCAATCCACATGGCCACAAATGTGAACGATACGGTACTATTCGTACAAATATTGGGGTTTCCCAATGAGAATTAATGTAAACGGAAGGCCCATTGGTGGGACTCCCGAGGGATGAGTATATTCCACGAGTTCCTTGGAAAGGCTTCCCTTCGTATCCCCAGTTGTCCCATCGACGATCGGGTGGTAACGGTTGTTTTAGGACCAGCTGTATCTCGTGTGTGTGTGTGTGTTCTGCCGTGTATAACTGTGGACTCTCTGGGCCGATTGAAGGTCATCCAAAAAAGAGCCCCTTTTTGAAACTGATTATACGGACAGTGGGAAACTACGGGCATCGAGAAACGCCAGCAGAAAAGTAGCGGACTATTCGGAAGTTCACGTTTTTCGCTGTTTACACTTCCAGCAGGCGAAAAAGTTTCCTCCAGCAGAGCCGCTTCGGCGGGTTGGTTGTAAGGCTTTCCGATGCGTATCGGCTACGCACATTCGATTAATATTCCGATCGCTGAAGGGAAATTTGTAAAACTTTTCCGGAATAAAAACGCAAAAAACAACCACCTGAAGGAAATTGTCGTCTTTCAAGCATTTGCTGTCGTGAGTGATTGGAAATAAAAGGAAGGATATAATTTGCCGGAAAGGAGCCTCATTCTTTACCGTTGAGAGTTTGCAGGAACAAAAGCAATTTGATGAAAAGAAAAAAAAAGACTATCCTTTCTGTTCGGAAGTGGAAAATTGGCCGTCTTCGTGTCGATCGCAATCGATCGAAATGCGTAGGTCTCACCCATCAACGTTTCTGATTTTACAGAATTCCAGTGGGATGGTCTGTTCGTTTTTCTCATTGGTTGGATAATGCGGAAACTTTTAACCTGATGCTATATTATATCTACCCTCGCTCGTACATCATCCCCTCCCGCGGGTGCTGTAAGTGATACGGCTCACCGGCGAACTCGAAATTACGCTGAAGACACTGCCGCTCGCGATCTCGGTGTAGGAACAAAGCTCAATTTAATTTGACTTCTGTCCCGTAGCTGTTGTTGATTGAATTCCACGACCAAACTCGCTTTCGGAAGGGTGGGCGACGTGTCACGGAGCAAAACATTCAAAATTGTCAACCTGTTTTCGTGGTTTTCATAGTAGCGATCGAAATGGGTGTAATGAAAAAGCTTGTCTCTGTCGCAAACGGGAGTTAAAGCGGAGGAACGTGTTGGGAGGGAGCTTCGCGTTGTGTCGGGAGATAAATGCAAAATTCCGTTGCGTGATTATTTTCTCGCTATAGTACAAGCGAGTGGAATTTCGTACCAGTAGGTTGTAAGTTAAATGATTGTTATGTCTTTATGTTGCACGCAGTAAGTAATGTAAAACTTCCTGTTTTGAATAATCATTTTTTTCCACCTCGACCTAAGTGATTTTCACATTTAAATTCTATTTTATTTTCATGTTGTTGTTGAGAAACATTTGATAAAAAGAAGATAGCG
>JAOEFI010000003.1:8365559-8378650 GCA_034621735.1 Anopheles plumbeus
AATAGAATAAGCAACAATCTTAACCTTCACGTAATCTTTTCCAAAGTAATTATTATTTAATGGGCGTGTTCAAAGCAGACAAATCATTACTCCAGCCTTGTTCGTGTGACGAGCGAAGGAAAGTTTTTGTAAAATCATTAAACGCGACAATTGAAATGGATTTCAAGGAACATTCAACATAATTTGGACCATCGAACTTGCAAAGCCAAGTTGGTATGCAAAGTAACCTTACGTTTGGAGGGCAGCAATTTCTTGCCGCTCTAATTGACGCATTCACTCGGAACACGAGACGCGATGTTTTCCGGTGGAGCAGCACGCTGGTTTGGCGTTAAGACCGAGATAAAAGAATAAGGTACGGAAAGTACAAGACAAGCACCAAAGGGCGACGGTGAACCTTGCGCAAGGTTCAACCACCCGAGCGCAAATGGAAGGCGCTCGGTAAACTTTTCAATTTATGCCCAATTGGTTCAACAATGGGTGGCAACTGGCCTAACGAACTGGCATGCTGACCAGACCGCAGTACCGCCAGGTAGACGTGAAGCGGCAATGGATGGCTCCTGTCGCACTTAAGGAACTTTCGCTTTTGAGTGGTGCAAAGTTTCTGCCTACTCAATCTTGATCATGCTTCTTCGGATGGAATTCGACCGGCCAAAGTTGTAGCAGTGTGCGCCCCGTCGCCCTAATGGACCACTCTGTTTCGGCGCAGGTTGTAAAACATGCGTTTTCCTGCAGATACTTGGGATGATTGTTGGAAAAGTTAACAAAACACTACACTTAGTCTGCGCTAAAAAAAAATCGAACTTGGTAAACAAAAAAAAAACAATTTGAAACATGCTTTCGGTGTACTTGCTTTCAATCGGATCAACAACACTTAAAGATGGGGCCAGCCATTCCTGTACAAGTATACAGTAACCATGTACATCAAGTGTATGGCAAGCTTCAAGTGATTTTCGCACAAATTTGCTGATTAAATATGTATGAGCAGTTTTGATTCACCTTTCCTTTCCGGGGGCTCAAAAAGACGCCACCGGTGTTGGTTCGTTCTTCAACGTCTCGCGAGTTTCTACTTCCTCCAGCGGTAAGCTCCAGAATGCCGAAACATTCTACGTCGTATGTGGAATTGCAAATTTTCGGTACATTTGTATTCGCGTCAGAATTCACACCCAGGTACCAGGTGTACGTACGCCAGTGAGGGAATTTATTGCGATCCGTGAAAGGCCCGCACTCAGCCTCAGCATTCGCCCGAGTGTGTATATCTACTTAGGATAAATCTGTTTTAGGTTACGATAACTAACGACATACAGGCCGACAGCCAGGGTCGAAGGGACAATTTAATAAACGAAAGCAGTTGTAAGAGAATCATGGATGAACAAATATTCAGGGATTCGAATTCGTCTTTAGTATGTGAAGATTATTCTCCACGTTGTACCCAACAAGGTGCTTCACCATTATTACGGGTTCTCGTTCACCCCATTGTGCTTTATTCACGTTTTACTGTACTTTTTGTTTATTATACGTTCAATTTTTTTTTTACTATGTGAAGCCACCGCCACCTTTCGGCCGTGTGCTATTATTAGCACAAAGCTTTTAATGTTTTCACGCACAAGCGAGGTGTATAACGTTTGGGGAATCGTCTGGTCCGGCATGAACGAATCTGCTCCATTCCTATTAAAATTGAACCATTCGTTCTATGATCTCGCTGTAATGCTGCGTCCACACTGGAGCAGAATAACCCCGGAACAAAACGCTCATCCCGAAACATCTGAATTGACTACTGTTCTGATCTAATTTTCAAAACACTCGGGTAGCTATAGTTTACCCGCATGTTGTTGTTGCCTGTGTGGAAATATAATTGTGTTGTGGTTCATTCTGATGTTCTCTGATGTCTGATGTTACCAATCGTGCGGCGGTTTGACAGCTCCTGTCGGCTTGTTTGTTTACGTACTAAAAAAGTTGTTCCAACAGCACTAGTACCACCAGTTCTGTAGAACATTTTTATTTAAATGGTCGTACAGTTCATAGCAAGAAGTTTAAATTGTGCTGCTATTGCAAACTGAACAAATTCTGCTTTACAGTGCAAAGTCAGGCCTGTTTCTTTCTATTCTATTGTTTCTTCTATTCGCTATGGAGTACTATGCCATTTATACACCGGATAAGAAAATCGACTTCTGTAGGTTTTGCGCGTTGTGCTGATTCTGGCGATAGAAGTTTTATTGTTTTAACTGTCTCCCATTTGCAGCTATCAAAAGATTCTATAATGACAAGGCAGAAGCACTGGCTGTGTTGAAACAGCACAAGGAAGCGCGAATGAAAGCATTTTCGTCAACAGAGCAAGCGGAGTCCTTCTATCTCACTGGTCCATCAGAAGCGTTCGTGAAAAGTATGTCCAATCATTGCGCTCACTAGGGGGGACCGACGTCCGTCTTGTTAACGTATTTCTCAAATGGTTTACCTTTTCTTTCATGATGCCATCGGTACAAAGGTACTACTCCGTCGATTTCGTCGCCTAAGAGCGAAGCAACCAAATCACTTTTTGTAGCTCCAACCAGCCAGAAGCTTGTAGCTTTTCGCAAGCTGATCGAGGCAAACAATGTTAGCGAAGTGCGTAGGACGATCTACGAAAACCCACGATATTTAGTCAGTTCGGGGGACACTCCGACTATCCTGAAGGAGGGCCCACGCTACAATGCCCTGCATATCGCAGCCATTGAGGGGCGCAGCGAAATTTGCCGGCTGATACTGCAGACGATTGACAGGTCATTGACAGAGAAGTTACACGGTCAGCGGACGCCGTCAACCGACGAGGTGAATGCCATCTTGTTAGATCTGTACCTCAACATGCCGGACAAAAGCCGCGGCGAGACGCCGCTTCACTTTGCAGCCAAGCACGGTTCGGTCGAGGTGGTGAAAGAGCTGATAGCGTACCCGCAGTGTCGGGTGGCACCAAACAGAGACGGGTTTTTGCCGCGTGACATTATCTGCCACCGGGCGAAACCAAACAATGGCACGCCCGAGGTGCTAGAAACCATCCGGGTTCTCCTGGAAGAGCGTTATTTCGTACCACTAGTGCGCTACGAGGAAAACGTGCTTCCACCAACCATCGGCGAGCCGTTTACGTCATCATGCCCGCCGAAATTGGACGAATCAGGATCACCGTGCATAAGTCCGCGGAGAGAAATCAAAGCTTACGCTGGCCCGATGGATCGTAGCAAAGCAGACACATTTTACCGGCGCTGGAAATCTTTACCCAGGCTTGTGGTGGTCAGTCCGCAGTTATTGCAGGGTGGAAGCGAAGAGCACCGCGCTTGCCACCGCTCGACGCCGATCAAAACTGGTCGCAGGCTGTTTGCAGATCACTCTTTTGAAGACGGTCATCCCGAGTGTGGTCGGTACATGGAGAAGCAGCCTGAAAATGAAAATAATATCGCTAAGCGATCGAAAGAAGAGTTCAATGAGTATGATGAAATGAGCGAAATTGAAAGCTCTATGAACTTGATCGAGGGTGGACAACAGCCAGACAATGGCAATCACTTGGCGCTGGTTGTTGCAAGTACGCCAATCCGTTTGTTCAAAGATTACCGCACCCTAACGGAGGACATCGACACAAGCATCGACTCCGATACGTCGTGCGTCGAGCCAAGTTTCGGCTACCTATGTAATGAGACGCGAATACTGTACAACCGCTCCCGATTGACCGAGACGCCCTCGCACAAGGAGCGCTCCCTGCGCCTATCTAACATCGAAAAGGGTCTAGAAACCCTAGGTCGCAGCCTGGCGATGCAAGAGAGCGTCAATTGGAGTGAGTACTGGGACTTTCTCGGGACATTTTGTCATTTGGCCAGTAAGGATGGCATGCGGCTATTCGAGGAGTTTCTACTGGATCGCAAGCGTAACGCAGTGCAACATCAAGCGATTGGACTGACTGCGAAAACTCCCAACACGAACAGTGCAAAAAACAGTATCAGTATGCTGTGCGAGGAGATGCAAAAGTGCACCTTGCGGGGCACGGGTACTGCAGCAATTGGTATCGGTACAGTGTGTAGTGAGGATATTCTTCCCTGCCAGCAGCGTGCGGCGGCCTCGCAGAGAAAGCTTTCCAATCCGTACTTGTGCGTTACATCTTCGCTGGAAGTGATCGCGATGCGTTTCGTAACGTACTTACTAGAGTTGGTCCCTGTCATTCTAAGTGATGACCCTATCCAGGCTTCCTTTTTTGGTATAGTTCTAGAGCTGGACACGTTGGTGCAAAACTTTCACGCGAACACTATACTTCGCGAAGTCGACTACTGCAAGGCACACACCCTGTTCGCCTTCCTGATCGTGACCCTCGTCCAGCGTTGCGCCGAAGACAAGAACATCGCGCAGAATCCTTTTTTGGGAGTACTCGAACGCATGTGTATGAACGGTGGGCCACATGTAAATCCGGCGTTGCCGGCAACTCCGACAACTGGTGTAAGCGAAAGTGTTCAGTGTATCAAACATTCGCTCTTGTCCTTCATACACAGTCGCCGGTTAGAACAGTTTATGCTGGATGACGAAAAGGAGCTGGAGTGCCGGCGCCTTTGGCAGGAAGAGTGTCTCATCACTGCTTGCAACTGTCGTCCGAAGATTGGGACCAACTTGATAAAGCGAACGACGGATCGGATTAAAAGGCGCGACGCAAAGTTCAAACAACCTACGGAAAATTTCTCAATCCCCAACACGCAATGTGGAAATATACCGTACGCACAGTCAGCGGTTGTAGTTGATTATGTAACGTACCGCGCCACACAAAAACAGTCACTATCGATGAATAGCGATGGGAACTGTTCCAGTGATGATGAAGATTGTTACTTGAGCTGTAACGAAACGAACGAAGATGAACTAGATGCAACAGGCAAGGGGGAGGACAATGATGTTTTTTATACGCCCCCTTCCAGCCCTACGCGTCGATCTATTAACAACGGTAATGACGATCGTAGCGAACAGGAACGTAAAATTATAGAAGAAGCACCAATTCCATCAGGATCACAGGAACTGATCGACAGGGACAATAAGGAAGAAAACTATGTAAACCGCCAGCTGTTTATTGCAGGAAGCGCGACTACAAAGCAGGACTTCGACATCTGGGCGGTCCTGGAAACCGTGGAAATCGATGAAGGACAGTATCCGAATGTTTACGCCTGGAAGAACGCGATGCGTGAAAATGTCGCAGCGAGACGCACAAACAAAGACGCGAGCCTTTGTTAATTGGATAACACTTCATCTTCACTGCACACTGTTTTCCTTGGTGTTCAGGATAAACATTTCACTCTGTGGTGCCGTTGCGACCTTTTGGCGCACTGTAGACATGCTAAACTTTTCCTACGATAAGAATAATACGATGGTTGCAGAACAATTTATGTATACTCGGTTCTTACAATATGTATACTGTTTATTTTTTCTTCTTCAATATCTATGCTGTTTTGAAGTGTCTCCCAACGGCGACTGGCAACATCTAGGAACGAATTTGTTAGAGCTAGCTGCCAATATGTTCGACGCATCATAGTCGAAATCAATGGACCGCAATATACGCATTTGCAAGAATTAATGATTCGTATTCAGTGCCGGTCACAGTTCGTTAGCTTTCCCCATCCAGTCTGTGGCCGTAATTTAATTTAACTGTACACATCAACACGCTGGAAATCCGGTTTCGCGCCGTCTTCTGACAGCAGGGGAAAGAGAGAAATGAAGACCTCACACAATTATGGCAGGGTCTATCCGTAGGAGCACCGACGGATGGGCTGCGGGATCTTGCACGCGTCGGGTGACGACGGGCGACCCGTCAGCGGTATTCAAATTCATCAGCATAACCGTCATCATCATCATCAGCAGCATCATTTCTCCGAAACCTGGAGTATCCTGTTCCCATGGTGCCGCCTCCGCCGTTGCCACCGGTAAAGCTCATCGGGCGAAGGTCTTCGCGAAGTTGCTGGTGAAATGTTTTCACCGTAGAGTATAATTTTCCTACCTGCCAGCCTGTGCCATTTGAGCGAGAGAAGAGAGAATAAAAAAAAGCGCAAAAGATAATGAGAGTAATATGCTTCCGTTCACACGGCCTCCCGTGGCCTTGAAGCATGTCGGCCAAAGTCTTCAAGGTGGCCGCACGGCACCGCTTTAACCCCTGCCGGAGCAATTGCTTTCTTTTTCGTTCCTTTCCTGCGGTTCGCTCGTGACACGGTACAATCGTTTCGGACATTTTTACATATGACATAAAATAATACCGCAGACACTCCCATTTTCCACGCACGAGGAACAAGACAAACAGAACTGGGTCGGAAAATAGAAAATGGGTGGTTTTGAGGTCATTGTTGAAGGACCGTTTGCCTCACGACAGGATAAGTAATGCTTTTCCAGCATTACAGTTTGGATGTTTTTTTATGTTTCCGGGTACGCAATGAGAGCTTGCGGTTGAAAGCTTTTGAGAAGTTCAACTAATTGGCGTCTTGAGACGAAAACGCTAAACGGATATCAGAAAGTGATTTCCCAACAGCTTACAGAATCTGAAGAATTCTGTTCCAACTTTTTGCAAATGTGTGCGTTGATTATAAATGATAGGATTTGCTGCTCCCGATAATGTAGTATAGATCCCCGTTTCATTTCTTTGTCCAACTGATAATTTGCTGTGGAAATATGAATCGTCTAGTGAAAAGTGAACATTATTCCTGGAACTCAGAATAACAATCTCTACCACATATTGCTTGATGTGACAGGGGCTATGTCCTATCGCCAGCCGCATCTCGGATTCCAACGACCTAGTTTCTTGAAAGGGAGATTAATTAATTGAGTTCACATAACCCATACCTTCGTTCCTTCCAATGCTGTAGCATGAAGGGAAGCCTGTCCCCGCCACTTGAGCAAAATGGATAGAAGAGAACCAAACGTTTGATAGATGATTTGATTCGCAAATAAAGTAAATAAATAAATAACTGAGAGTAATGAGTTGACGTATGAATAAGAAATGTTTCCGACGCAAGAGAACAGATCGTTATCCAACAATCAATCGCTTCTTCAATCTGGGCAGCTGCGGCGTCTATATCGAGTGGAGGATTAAAGCAGCCTTCCGCCGAAGCCATCGTTGCGGTTGCCGAGAAGCCATCGGATTAAGTGGCACCGCTCCCATGAATCAACAGCCCACTGTTGAAGGTGACCTCGTCGCGGTATAAGCAGGTCAGCGTCGAACCGCCGACATTCGGCTGCTCGTTCGTTAAATTATGCCTAATCACGGATTAGCTTTCCGTTCTCTCGGACGTGTGTTGGTATGCTGATTTAATAGTAGCAACTTGCGGCCAAACTACCAATGGGTGAGTGATGGCGGATGGAACGTTTCCTTCGTCACCATAGTTTGTATCGGTTGCGGGTGTTAAATGTCCCCCACTTTGGTAACAAAGCAACACCAAACGCAACGCACACGCGATAACATTAACGGCAGGAATAGTTTGGTTTTGCAGAAGAGGGGGAAAACTGGGTTCTTTTGGGGATTGTTCCGTTTTTTTTTCGAAAGGCACTTCGGTCCCTTAGAAAGAGTGGTTTGAGATAAGCTAAAACAATTTATGTTATTACGCAATTAGATTTGTTTGACCCTGTTGTATTTTAATTATATTTATGTTGAGATTTATGTATCATATTATTGGATTATACATATATGTTGTGAGTGACGAATGCAGCCAATTTGTTTAAGAAAGTTTCCATCACAACTTTTCAAGCACATTCAAGAAAAGATTATGCGTCGTACAATTTCTTCTTAACAAATTGAAAATCTTATTCTCTCCCACATCACACATTAAGAGATTGGTTGAACAGCCTTCAATCATAGGAGTTCTCGTGTATGCACTTTTCATTTTTGGTTGCATAGCTGCTTTTGTTAATGCACAAGTTCTGTTGAAAGAGACAAAACAGATAGTTTCCTTACAACTGAGATGAGTAAAGCATTGCCCTAGGAAGGCCCGGAATAGAAGACGACGGTGAGGTTTGTATGATGACGAAGTAATCTCACAGTGTGCTCACCCTTGTTTTCCGTTTCCGTCGCAACGGTTGTGGGAAGGAAGCACTAAGATGCAGAAGAAAATGTCAACTTGGGTTCATACTTTATGACACGCGTTATCCCGCTTCACACCGGGGCAAGCAAGGGGATGGTTTGGTTGGTACTTTGGGATTGGATCTTTGTGTTTCCGTTCCGGTTTGAAGAATGGCACTATACACGTTCCTTTGTGCACCTTGAAGTGACTGTCTTTACGGCCATAGCCGTTCAACCCGACTCATGCATTGTGATTGTTTCGCCCCGGGGGGATTGAAGCATACGTTCATAACGGTATTTACAGTAGATGAGCGTAGACAAGGTACCATTCCGAGCAGGGTACGCATGTACGACAAAAGGTAAACGAATTCAAAGTTTCTAAAGCAACTCAATGCATGGAAACATCATACAACTGCAGAATATTAGTTTGAGTTTTCAACTGTAGACAAAATGCTACAACAGATGGAGACGCATGGTGGTTTACGAATGGAGGCGCATGGTACGTCATGATTCATGTTAACCATTCGGCAGCAACCTTGTTCATAGTCATTCAAAAACAACAAGTAAATTAAAGCAAAAGCCGTAACGTTGCATACTGGAGTATATTTTAAAACGATCCTCCGCTACACTCTGTTCGATTGAGTATATGTAATTTTCGAACTGCATTCTCATGGGTTGAGTGCGTGCATAGCCAAATTGTTGTGTGTGGCTACGTTCGCGTAAGTTTATTTGCCCTTGTTTCGCACAACTCCATTGCTGCACCAGAGTGTTCCGCAATGTTGTTCAGGTGGTGAGCTTTCCTGGTGAAACTTTTTTTAATCCAACCCCGGATTTTGGTTTTTGCATGTGTTGAAGTTCTCTGGAAGTGAAATTGAATGAGCCAAGCGCATGATGATGAGTGACTGCTTGGCTAGGCTTTTTGTGAAATGAACAAGCACCCCGACTCCGCAGCCAAACACTGCTGCCGTAAAGGGGCGAAGACCTGTTTGCACCACCGACTCGTTGTGTAGAGTGTTTTTGTTACCACTTCGAATAAAATTCTGCTTGCTGCAGCACGCTGGGGAACGCTTTGAAGGTCAAAGTGTTGAAAGTAGCAGCGATGTAGCAGCATTGTGTGCATCCTATGGAGCGTACAATTGCGAGTAGCAGACATGCTGAAAAGTGCAACCAACAAACCAACGAGCAAATGATGATGCCAACCAGCTAATCAGGCCGCGTGGAGAGCAGAAACAAAGACGTTGCCTGCAGAGTTTGATTGTCCGTAAAACAATACGCGATTCCCTACAGTGCGGTGAAAACGTGAAATGAAATATTGTGGAAGAAAACACGCTATTAGTTGTAAAATAATTTATAAATTATTATTCGGTCCAGTTCCATTACCGGTTTAAAGTAAAGGTACCAAATTAATACATCAATGAAATTAACTGAATACAAATATATTATGCAGCAATGTTAAAACTCCTAGCAATTGTCTTTGGCAATCAGAAACTCGGTAGGAAAAACAATAAAAACCCCTTATGGGTATGTTCTTTTCCGTTGAACAGGACTGTACAACTGTTGCGGTGTGCACCGCGTTACCCGCCGGTTCTATAGTTGAATCCGTGGCGAGCCGGCGCGATACATTGCCTACAGTCGCAGCCCGTCGGGATTGCTTCCGCTGTTTCGAGCACATACAACAACCGCACGCTTTCCGTGTTTGCTGCTGCGAAAAGTCGCTACAACGGTGAGCATGAGCATTGCGGCAGTGTGCTTCGCGTACATGTGGTGACTATATGGAATGGTAATGGTAAACGTAGGGAATCGCTGGCAGAGACTGGTTACCTCGTTCCACTAGCACAATGTGTCTTATTTCCGGTAGGAAATCTAAAAGCACGAGGAGTGCGACTTGGCCGATGGTTGGCAGCGATGCTACTTGCCGTGTGAAGTAATGCCCACACGCGTTGAAAGGGGCGCTTTCAGTAACAAACAATGTGCTGATGGGTGTTTGCCGTCGAGGCGGAACAGTTGGAATGAACTATTTCGCACACCACTAACGTATAGCGTTGAAATAACTTTTCCTTAGGCTGACTCTTTCAAATATCATCCGAACCCTACGATGGTATCGGGTAGAGGTTTCAAACGGATATCTGAGTTTAATCTCACACGTGTACAAACCTCATGAAGTAAAAATTTATTTGCTGTTGCCGCTACAAGTACCGCGATGGCGGTAGAAACATTAAAGAAAGGATAAAGGATAAAAAGTAACACACTATGTATTGAGAATCATTTGTTGGGAATTAATTGTTCACAAACAAATGGTGCCCTTAAGAAAAACCTTACACAGTAAAGTTAATTAGTCCACTTCTTCCCAAAAAGCTCTTCCCCATGTTTATTTCATCCACTTACATCGACGAATTACTCCAGCCGTCCCGGCCGTAGACTCGAGAGGCCCATTAAAACGTCACCGTTTGTACACAATTAATTTTGTGCTTTTGCTTCCTACAGACGACATATCATGCTCTTGCGAAAGGAAAATGAAACTCATCATCAGCATCATCCGTTAATGCCCCGAAGCACTTTAGCGTCAAAACAACAATGGCGCTCGTGCTACGTAACCCAAATTCTTCGACCCACATACCTCCCCCCGGCGTTCATCTCGACACCATCACGCTCCGTCCGCGTGGCTTTGATGACGACGTGTCGGTTCTGTTTTGCCCTGGCTTCGGAAGCCAAAAATAGGCCACACAAACGGAGAGTATCGTCCGTAAGAAGACCGCGGAAAAGCGAAAGCAGGAAGAGACGGGTGCGAGCTTATTTGCAAACCTTTCCGGGTTCCGGTTCGGGGAAGGAATTAGGCGTTTATTACTGCCCTTTCGCCTGGCGCTGTGCCGGACAGTGTTTCGATCGCCATCGACAGGAGTATCGACGAGGGTGAGAATGAAAAGTGACATTGTAACACATCGAACCCGTTCACTAAAAGGCCGAAGCAGGCGACAGCGTCAGGAAAGTGTCAGAAGAATCCCGATGCATGTTGGGATTGCAGAATCTGCTGCACATGACACGATGGAGCGATTGATCTCCCATCAAACGTCGTTCGTTTTTGATGTTCCGCTCTGATGGGTGAGGTTGCTTTCCGAGCGCATTGAGTCAGCTGTACGATTGAAAGAATGAGGAAAACCCGTCAAGAGCTCACACGACTTTGGATTCACGCGAAGACCGGTCGACAAGTTGATACTGACGCCTTGTGGAGGCGTTTCCGAACCGAAGCAGACTCCACGCTCGAACCAAGGATTTTACGGGATGCTGACGAACTGCGTGGCTTTGGTTCGATTTTCCCCGGCTGCATCTGGTCGCACCGTGACGGAGCATGGCGTTGCACACTTTTTTACTGCCCGGGGCCGTGCAGGTGTTTTCATCGAATCAACCGAAACAAACATACAAAAAGTTACTCAAGGATGAAAAAAAATCTCTGTTTTCCACATTGTCAGTCATTTTTCAAGATGGAGCACGTTCTTCGCCAACGTTGTTCCGTTTCTGGGTTTGATGGACATGGAGAGTTCGAAAAGATTCTTTCATTTTGCTCCACAATATTATTTAGCTGAGTTTCGCTATTTTCCATTTGAACCCCCAACCAATGTTTAATTGTTTTGGTGTTTTATTTGTTCCACCAGTCACCAAAACTAGCTTTAATGTGCGAATGTGGGGCGCGTTAAACATGAAAACAGATTTTCCTCCAACGTAGTTCCGTCCTCGAGGGGGTTGTTCTGGGGCTGGTATAGCTTTCGCGAAGCACTTTTCCCTATAAACCCTCTGAAACAGGGGTGCGGTTCGTAGTTGATCGGAAAATTAAATTCAAATATGACAACCCAGTTCGGGAGGTGGTAGGTTTTTCCTTTTTTTTTTTGGCCTGAACCCATCCTGTACATCGTTCTTTGTGCCCAAAAAGGATTGCCAGGCCTACCAGGTTGCGTCACGCTGCAAACATCGAATATTTAAAAACCGATTATCTAACGCGAGGGGTGAACATTTCAACAACGAGGAGCAAGCGTGGGGAAATACAAAAATCGAAAGAAAAATAAAACACCACATGGAGCAACATCGTGTCATTTCCAATATGTCGTTCGTTGTGTTCTGTACTTTCGTGTCCCATATTTTCCCAATAAAAAAAGGAAACCCACATCGCCTAGGGAAACACGGGTTGGCTGGGGGACACGGGATGGATGTGTCACATTCGGAAGAATTTATAATGCTGGAAAAATGGGCCAAACGTGGCTGAAACCGCCCATGAAGCAATCTTAACCGAAGGGTGCAGCAACGGTCAAAACCAAATGACAGCTCGCATCGCTGAACCTCACTTCGCGAGCGAACCGGGTACCTTCGGAATGAGATAAATTAGGCATGGCACATTGTAGGCCCACACCGCCACAAGGGTGCATCTCCTAAAAGGGCCACCCGGTGTTGCGACAGGAGGTGCGAGGTGCTTTAATGTGGCTGTCAAGCCCCATCACGACAACCGTTACCGCACAGCAAACACACACACACACACACAGCTGGATGACGTATAATGATTTATGATGCGACAACGAATCCGCATGGAACCGACAACGGAAAGGACTACAAAAGAAAAAAAAATCATGAACATCGAAAACCGATTCAGGGCGCTGCACTTTGTGTCACTTTGGTGTGCCGCTGTCATTTCCTCACTCTCCCTGTCGGTTCCACCTTCTCTCATTCGCTCTCTCTCTCTCTCTCTCTCTGTTTCCCTCCCTCTCTTACATTTTCAAGTTTTTCTCGTTGTGCAATTTTTTTCCCGCGTGAAACTAATGGAAAATCTTCCGTTAAAACGATGTGGGACTAACGATAGCACTCGTCTGTTTTGCCACATACATAAATATTTGCTGCTAGTTTCTATGGCCAACCATCATAGTTTACACTGTTTCAATCAGTGTTCGGCGAAGCTGCAAAATGCATATTTTAATTGGAGCCACTGAAATGGTTGACCGTTATGGTTGATGAACAAACCAAAACAGACCGAGTTGGCAAACAGGAAAAGCGTGCAATTGTGATTGTAATGTGT
>JAOEFI010000003.1:8378750-8485052 GCA_034621735.1 Anopheles plumbeus
GTTACGTCCTTCTCCGAGAGTACATCAACAGGAACGTACACTACCTTGTCGCCGATTTCCTTGGCGACATCATTTCCCTTCGAGGTTGGCAAATCGCATAGCAGCACATTGTAACCGGCACCAGCAAAACGTTCCACTGTAGCCCGCCCTAGGCCCGAAGCTCCACCAGTGACCAGAGCAACTGCGTTCTTCAGCATTTTGTAGTAGAATGTGTAACTATCTATGCGTGTTCACTGCCTGTTGCTTCGCCGGTCACTGCTGATAGTCCCTGTTATGTAATCGAGTTAACAAAACAAAACAAACAAACAGAAATCAATGCTGGACGATAGTTTCGGGATAAGCACTCAGGCTCAAACAATACAAAAAATGATGGTGTGCAAACTTAAAAAGTGTTGTTTTAGCCAAATGTTGAAATAAACTACTGCTGATGAAATATGACCATCAAAAATGCTTTATAGTAAAATAAGAACAAATATTTCGCATATCGTGACAGATGGTTCCGAAACATGTGCAATTCCGAAAATGTCCCCAAACATTAAAACAGTTGTTGTGAAGAGTTTCAAAACAGGCCTTTAAATAACCGTCCCTTTTGGTCAAGCAGACATTCTTCGGGATGAATTACAGCACATTTAGAAGCGACTTTGGGATTGTATTTCGCAACGTTGCAACAAACCCTCTAGCTTTGGAATACCTTTAGTATTCCCACCGGGTAAAACTGATATTGAGCAAGATGAATAGATGATTTTGGCCAGTTCAGTGCCTAGCGCGGAAGTGGCAACAGCCGGAGAACACTCACTACCTTTACGAACGCTGCGCTACGGAGGAAGATTACCGCCGTGCAGAGTCTATCTTGGCGTCCAGGATGGTAATCACGAAAGTTAATACGGAAGAACAGTATAAGCAGCTTATTGGGTATGACCGAAATCGTACCACGTATCTGTTGCATTTTACCACGCTGTATCTTCTCAATTCTCAGTTCTTCGAACGTGTCGGTGGTTCTTTTTTCGGCGGAATGGGCAGAACAGTGTAAACAAATTAGCGATGTCATGGACGAGCTTGCTAAGCAGGCTGAATTCAAGTCGGTCCAATTTCTGGACGTTCCTGCAGAGGACTTGTCACAAGTATCTATGCGTCATCAGATAGACTCCGTCCCGACGGTATTATTCTTCCGAGCTGGAACTGCAATCGACCGTATCGACGGAGTGGATGTGGGTACGCTGACACAAAAGGCAAAAAAATATGCCTCCGCCTCAGCCTCCGAACCTAGCTCAACCGGTAGTGCAAGTCTTGAAGAGAAACTTAAAGCACTGATCAGTCACTCGAAGGTGATGATCTTTATGAAAGGGGACCGGAATACTCCGCGTT
This sequence comes from Anopheles plumbeus, assembly GCA_034621735.1. NCBI lineage: Eukaryota > Metazoa > Arthropoda > Insecta > Diptera > Culicidae > Anopheles > Anopheles plumbeus. The sequence continues at coordinate 8,380,116 of JAOEFI010000003.1, forward strand.
GTGGATTTTCAAAGCAGTTGATAGCGATCTTAAACGACACCGGGTACGCATGAAAAAACCATACAGCATTGTGATTCTAATAAGCCTTCATTGAATGATGGTATGTTTCCAGAGTCGAGTACGACACGTTCGATATACTGACTGACGAGGGAGTTCGACAAGGACTGAAAACTTTTTCCAACTGGCCTACTTATCCCCAAGTGTATGTGAATGGCGAGCTTATAGGAGGATTGGACATCATCAAAGAGTTGCTGGAAGGAGGAGAACTGAAGGAAACGTTGAACCCCTAAGATACACCATGGGATTAGATGCGTTAAGTACATTTTGTTTCGTTTGGTTAATTTATTAATGCGTAAATGCCGTGTCGGGGTTCAACATACGCTACAGCATGGTTGAAGAATGGTTTTTGGATCCAATTTTCAACTCGACGAAGAAATGAACCAGCTTTCAGGAAATAAACCGTCGGCCTTTGGTTGCGTCTTTCATTAACCGATCGTTGGTTAGGCTTTTTTTTCGATGAGGATAAAGAGACCAAGGGAGCTGCGATGATTATTCTGCATCCCGTTTCTTTTGCATCTCTTTGCTGAACTGGGCCAGCTTCATCTCCATCACCTCACGAATAGCTTCGCGGATTTTGGATTTTTCAATTCCAATCATTTCTATTTTTTCCAATTGTTCCTGTACGTATTCCACTCGCCGCTTAAAAAATGCCTTCGCGCTTTCGAGATCCTGCAAGTTTAATCCGGAGGAGTTCATTAAATAAGCTCAAATAAATGAAGCAATGGTTTTGGTAGATTAGTGCAACATACATTTTCTACGTAGTATCCGGTACCAACTTCGATGATGACGTTGTTGGCATCCTTTATCGTACCCGGGACGTACATACTCCTACCGATGGAAATCGAAAAACGATGGAGGATAACAATCATACATTCAATCGGTAGTCGCCCGTAACTCACCCCGTTAAAGGTACTAGTATTTGCTTTTCGTTCCAGTCAGCTTTAAAATGTTCCAATGCTTCCTTCGATGCGGAGTATTTCGATCTGGCCATTTTGATACCATTCAGGGAATCTTGGAACAGAGATAGTTCCTGCAATTGAAGCATTACGACCCAATGTAGAATACCCCGTTGCACGTTTTAGAAAGGTAATTGGTTATACCTGATCTAGTTGATTTTTAAGCTGAGTCAATTGCTGCAAACTGAGCGTGTTGAGATCGATTTGCTGCATCTGTGGCTTTTCAGTGGCAGATATTTGTGCCATCTTTACAGTGGATCTCCTCCGGTTTGCGATATAAGTTCTAGTGTAAGTGAATGATACAGACGAACAATGAATATGTTTGCAAGAGCTAAACTCCCTTGGAGGGCAGATTGTTTTTCTTCTACGCTGGCGGTAACTTCGATCACATACGGTAGAAATTGTTATTTCACACTGCGCTCTGATTCAATGGCCATCTATGTCAAAATATATGCATGCGGTTCATCGCATACAGTGCAGCCAACTTGACACATTGGTGTTCACTGCTGCCTAGTAGTCGGAAATTAAACCGCTAAAAGCATGGGAAGTCGGAAAATTGGTTCCTCCGTAAGCTTATGTATATCTCTTTTAACTATATCTTCATTAGGATGTTCATATAAGATCCTGAAATAGTAGCATCTCGCTGATTATCTAATAAAGTACAATGATATGCTGATCAGCACGCGAGTGCTGAGTCTGCACATTGTTTCAACTGGCAACAACGTTATTCTTCGACAGCGGTGACAGCTTTGTCACTGAATGTCAGACTGGACAAATTTGCTCCTCTTTCAGCGCTTACAAGTTTCAACATGAACTAATGCCAACAGTACTTTGGGAAGTGTTCAACTCCGCCGTATTATTTTCATTCCGTTTAGTTTTGTTTTTGGAAGAATGGCCCCTCGAAAAAACCCAGAAACTTATGCTCGTAAAAGAGCATCGGAATCGCCGTGTATGACGAGCCGATACAATCTTAGGAGTCGAGGTATGTTCTTGGCAGCAATATATTCTTCATACCAAAATACGTTGAACTCCGTTAATAGATAACAATGAACTGGTTTTTTATGTCCAGGCCCTCCTAACCATGAGCGATTTGCCGACGAAGAGTGTCCCATCTGCCTGGAGGAATACACCATTCCGGTAACTGTAAATTGCGGACACTCTTTTTGTAACGACTGCATAACACGTATCCTGAGAGAAAAGTTGTTCGACTATAAATCTTGTCCAGTTTGTAAAGTGGCCCTCCTGCCTGAACTGTTCGTAAGATTTGCCGATTTCACAAAACAAATTGTAGGCAAAAACAAACGAAAAACAGGCAGTACAACTAGTGTTCAGAAACGGGATCAAAATGAAAACATAATGCATAACAAGAGAAATCCTTCAACCAAACCAAGTGTAGCAGATAGACTGACAATGTTTTGAATAAGTTACGCAGGTTATGCTACAAATTCTCTATTTAGTGCGAGAGGCCTTATCCGATGATGTACACTAAAACTGTGATGTAAACTAAAATACGGAAAACGAAATACCTGATGTAAATACGTGAAGTTTGTTCGCCTCCTAGGCGCTAAGGGAGTTGCCGAGTAAATATGTTACTTGTAAGATCGCAGTGTCGATCGTTAAATGAATAAATAAAAATGGAGATTAATTTATAGAATCAATCGCCTCTTAGAATCAACCATCTATGAATATAGCTACTTTGTTTCGTATTGTAAGAGGTAGATTTACAGTTTTATTATGATCGATCCGAAACATCTCATGGTAAATTTCTTCTGCACTTCTTCGGCCATCCATTTTCTCTTGACTTCGCAGTAGATTGGGGAAACTAGGTAGAATATTTTAGTTTGAATTAAAATAGTTCGAGAATTATTCTTTTATGCAAATTCCATTTAACATGATTGAATATTTGAATAGGATTCTTTCATTTTTTTGTGTAATAACACTTCCTATGCAAATTTATTTGCTGTATTATTATCTTTGTTCATAGTCTCACAATTGCTATATAACGATTTGTGAGGTTAAAGTGTAATAAAAGCATAATACGGCAAAGTACATATCCACTTAAAAAAACTTACTTTCAGGACCTGTCAATCTAAACATCCATCGTGGCCAAGCGGGTTGGCATTGGGCAAATCTTTATCATCGAAGCGCCGATGGCGGTCGGAAAAATCTTTCGAAAAAACGTTCATTTCAACCTCTTTCCGGTTGGCCAACTTTTTCGTAGCAATTCTGCTGTATCGATCTTCAGGAATTTCATACTGCATGATCGGATGTGATGCACTGTTTCTCCGACAGTCCAAATCGTAGTTGTATGATCTGACCAAATTTAAGCTGCTAGGTGGTGTTTGCGTACGTTGAACGCTGTTCTGCTGATCAGACCTAACCGATACCGTTTCTGGTTGTGGTTGCTGGAGCTGCTGTTGCTGTCTCTGCTTTACTCTCTGCGGTTCTTCGTTTGCTTCTGTCGCCGCATCGATTGGTGGCGGGACGCGAAACACAGTATCGTAGCGTGGCTTCAGGAGAGAACAGATCTCTTCAATTCCTTCGAGTGATTGCTGCACTTCGCCGTGAGGATTGGTTGGACGAATGTTACGGCGTAGGATAGACAAATACTGGAGCAGTTTGGCGCGTCCAACCGACATAATGTTGTATGCATTTTGTAGCTCGATGCGAAGCAACTCGGGATCCTGATAATTGACAAACAGATGTTCATTACAAGGGGGGGTTTAGGGGTTTTCATCAGACATTCGAATGCTTAGTATATAACAAAATGTTACTGACATCCTCTCGATATCCATCGGACACGGTTGGCTCACGGATGTCCGATTGTGTTGAATCCGCGATTGCTTTTTTGGTGGCTAGACAGGCAGCTTGACGCAACTCGCCAGCCGTTGCTTTCCGAAGCGACCTACTGTCCCGCGGCAGTGAACTTGTTCGTTGGAGCTCGACATAGCCAGCGGCCATCGATAGACGGCTCTGCAGGGGATGATCGTCCACTGCCAGTTGTTCGCTCCTTTGATGAATCGCAGGGAGAGTCGAGTACTTGAGCTGATTCATTTCGACAGTCTTTGAGCGCATCTGTCCCGGCAGTTGATGTTGTTGGTTCGGTTGGCGTTTGGGTGACGAGAGGAAGATCATTGCTCCTGCCGGTCGCTCGTATACTTTGGGGGATTTCATATGCAGCGCATGTCGTACCACTAGCGCAATGTCAATGTTTGTAGGATACCGCATTAAGTACGACAGGCAGGTAGTGTAGTCACTATAAATTACTAAACGTGTGAAGAAACGAAATTGAAAAAAATAAATTGAATTGAATCGAAATAAAGCATCAATAGTATAAAAAGAAGCCACCTTTGCTCTTAAACATACATTTATCTCTTATTCGTATCAGCATCGCGACGACGATGTAGTTGATGAGACCAAGATCATTCCCTTCGCCGAAGATTGCGTCCCACAGCAAAAGCAGGTCCTGTAGCGCAAACTCTCGACCGAAAAGCAGCCGCAACCATCGACTAGGAAGAAAGATTAAGAAAATAATAGTTGCAAAAAGAAAAAAAGAAACGGGATAGGACCATTTAATTAACTCACATGCCAAAAATGGCCAGTGGAATGTCCAGTTTGAGAAGATGGTTATGCAGGTGGAGATCTTCTTTGATGAGAATTTTATCTTTAATATAGTTTAACTGTTCAACAACTTCCACTTCGGGCTTCCGAGTAGTGGAACAGGTCGCAGATGGACTGTCAACTGCACTACCCGTGCTGCCCGGGGTTTGAGCAGGAAAGTAGCCCGTTGCGGTTGGAACCATATCGGTTATACGATAAAACGTTTCGATTTTTGACATAATTCTCGCAAATATTGCGCTAAAAAGTGGAAAAGAACAATGTTAAAAATGGTGATGTAGTGTGACGGAAACATTAAAAATAAGTTATTAATTCGAGATGCTTACTAAGAATCCTCTTCCAGGTACTGAGGATCCAATATCGCAAGGAGTTGTCGGCTGCAAAGGATAAGCAAATGTATGTTACGATGTAGACCATATATCATACAAGGATTATAAATATGCCATACTCAATAGCAGGATGCAATTCGTGTATATGTGCTAACGCCTGCTGGTCACTATGAATAACGAATATGAGAGGTGCCAAAATTTCGTGCATACCCTGCCGGTAGCACATAGCAGGAAATTGGCGAGCGTAGCAAAAGAGAACATTTGTCATCAGCTCCTGTATCGTGGGTTTGCGGAAAAAGTCGACCCCTGGAAAGGTACGGACGACGTCCTGCTTTATCACAGCGCATAGTTCCTGATCACAGAAGTGTTGATTCCAGAGGCTTTGTTTCGATTGTGACAGCGGATCGTCGCTGACATCCGTGGTCTGTTGATGGGGATTCAGTACGAATCGTTCCTTAAGGCCACGGTAGTGGTGTCGGGCCGTGGTGCGCTGCTGCTGCCAGCATTCAGAGTCGGACGTTTTTAGCACACCGAGGAAAACCGCCCAGCATACGCTACGGAACGGGGATGCACGTAGATGTCCCTGTACTGCCAGCTGTCGTAAATCCAGGAGGTTTTCTTCGTTTACGATCGTCACTAGCTTCTTCCATTCTAATCTGTAAAATGCAGAGGAGTAATAAAACCCAGCGTAAGTAAACTTCAGCTCAACAACACAGAACGGAACAATCATTGTTGGGCTATTTTCTTATCAAAGTACACAAGCATGGATCCCCTACGGGGATGGATGGATCATGATTAAATATTGATTCGATACTTTACTCGTACTTAACAACGCCAGATCGCCCATGAACAGCTGTCACCAGCAACGATGGTTCTGCATCCTGGAGATCGAGGTCAACTACCATTGCTGACAATGGAGTAGATGCTTCAGGCTGATTGAAATACAGATCAGTTCCAATCCGAAGCAAATGATCAGATTCTGCTCCGTTTTCGAATGAGGCTAATTGCACTTTTAGGATTTACTTCACACCCACAACAAACCGGGTGAATCGACGCAAGACACACAGCTCCTTAATTGGTTACAAGCGCGATGAGCGCTTAGCAAGTTTGTGGCGATTCAATTTCCCGATTATCGAAGCATACTTAAACTATGAGATAAAATGCTAGAATACGGTTGAAACAAAAACAGACAGTCACTCTTATCAGAGGAGAGTGGACCGAAACAAACGACGTTTGTACGTACTGTGAAAATAACAAAAACATTATCCGCCACTTCAAAGCACCGTATGTCGCTATTGATGTGTCTGACAATCGTGCATGTTTATTCTATCAGATCGTATGGCTCAGGGACTAGCAGGGACGGTTAGCTTGCGTTAGTTATTTAGTACATGTATCAACCGTCAACTATATTTGAATCATGACCATTTTTTAAAGGCCGAAAAGTTTTTTAGAAAACGGGTTGCAGAACCTTTCAAACCCCGCTTCGATCCTTGTTCGAGGATTATAATTATTGTAAAATTATTTTGACTAACACGATGCGGGTTGATTTGATACTCAAGAAATTAAATTCAGTGTCCCTTCGCTTTTTTTATTTACACGAGAATCTGTTCAAACTATCAGTCCACGGGAAAACAGTCCATATAACAGTAAGGCGAATTTTAGCAGATGAAAATCACACGAATTAGCTTTCCATTAACTAACATAACAGAGCACGTATGGAGGTTTCTTTATCCGTATAAAAAAATATACGCACAAAATTATACGGAACACAGAATATAATGGTTAAGATGGTTGGTGAAAAACGACGAAAAAAGCAAAACTATAATTCATTCTGACAGTCTAATTCTGACAGTCCATTACCTGGTATAGTTCTACAGAGTAGCGAACTTTTAAAAATGAAATGATGGTATCGTTTTTTTCATTAAAACACTTGTAAGGCAGTTGTCCTGGAGTTACGGGTTCAGTGGAGAATTTGTAAAAAGGGCCTTTATTTGGAACAGAAAAACTAGATAGGTGAATGATCTTCAGCAGGGTTGTATAGAATAATTATTGTACGCTGCTTGACATTCTTTGTCTTGTGAAAGTTCTAACTGCAAAGTTCTAAACGTGAATAATGCGTTTAAGATGTTAGAATAGTTCGACCGCTTCTTTATGGGTGCAAGAACACGGATAAAATGTAACTTTTTTTAACGTACCGTATATTTTTTCTAAACACAATCATCCGATAGGAAGAATAGTGGTCGAATCTCTTCAGTTCTCAGTCACAGCCGCAATCAATCTTATTCTGATCTGCCCAATCATCTCCGCCTTCGAAAAGGGCTGCCAAAATGTAATCTTCTACGATTCGCTGTACTGCAGCCTGCCTTGTGTTAAACGATTCAATTGCATTCGCATGACCGAGCAGTACTTTTCGCTGTTTTTTTTTCAACCCACGGACTCGCACGCGGTTCGCATCGTACCGTAGGCAGCAGTAGCAAACCTTCCAGAAGCCGCAACCCGTGTGACAATCTGGCAACCGGAGGTCGCCTTGAATCGTGTGTGACGAACGCTTCATTCTCAGCCTGCCTCAGCCAATTGGGTCCAAGCCAATCCATGTCCAAGCGGTCGAGAGGGATCGTTTTGCCTTCAATTGCGACAACATCAGTCCACCTTCTAGGTTAGATAGAATGCGCGCACGTAATAGGAAAAAGTCGAATTCTTCCATTAAAAAATCTTAACAAGCGAAACCACAGATGTGGTGGGGAGATAGATACTAGCAGAAAATTTTTAATAACCAGAGTAATCTCGAGATCAGCTGCTGTACACAGGCTGATTCGTTCCTGGCAATAAGTCGATGCTCAATGCCACTTTAGACATCATACCTCCAGGTGTAACAGGTGACAATTTAGACGAAAAACGGAGAAACAAAGAGGTCGAGGTTGAAAATTCCCGCTTAGTCACACCGCTTGTGGCCGCCCCATGCGGCCCAAGTGCAACGGGGTGGAATGAGTGTCACTAACGCGTTCCCAGCTGGCTGGGAATGAAAGTAGTCCCTCACCCCAAAACCAGGTGGCCCCGGGGAAAAAAGGGAAACATTTCGCGCCGCTAATGTCTAAACGCGACTAGCGCGTCAGCGCGTGTGCAAAGGCAATTAAGCTCGAGTGGTCTCTACGGCAGAGGAAGGACTCATGCCCGCTCTGCGCCGCTGATATGATGGTTCACGTCAAGGCGTCGACTGACGTCAAGACACTTTTACCCCTAAGCTGCCACGAGCGGGTTTGTGTGTGTGAGGGAGAGAGAAAGCCTTAGAATGAAGAAAAAGGGCAAAAGCAAGGGATGGGACCTGTGTCCGCCCGCACATCTCCCCGTATGATCCGCGCGCATCATATACAGCACGTGAGTTTGTTTGCAGGGGATCCATCGTGCAAATACGGCTCCGTCTCCATGCACTTGCGCCACCAGATGCAATGAGCTTTGGGGTGGCAAGCATTGGGAGTGAAGCGTGGGCCACCTCCTCTGAAGCTGAACAATGGCCACTACCGTCTGTGTCGGGTTGGGTGGAGGTGTGAAATTTCGCACAGGGACGAATGAATTTCGCGGAGGCAAAAAGGGAAAATCCACACCCGCGGCCAGATACTCCAGTGACTTTCGATTGCCCCGAACGGGCGGCATGCACTAGGCAAAGCCATTCCAAGGACCGTCGGATAAGGTCCATTCTCTACGCTGCTGCTATTTGCATGCTGCCAACAATCCCAGTAACTCTCATAAGCTGTTCAACGGAAATTCAGATGGCTACCGACCAAGGTGCTAATGAATCGATTCAAAAATTATAATTAGTTTGCCAACGAGCTTTCTGGCTGAGCAATTGGAAAACACAGGATATTTATAGACCTTCAAGGATTAAGGAGGATATTTATAGAATTCCAGTAGTCGTAAGCACTGTGCTTCTTTTGTTCCAATGTACAATATACTTAACTTTTACCACCAACTAACTTCTCTAAGAACTTCATATTGTTTTCTAATTTCAAAAATTTACTGATATTTAAAAAATAATGCTTTTGATTCCGTAATTCAGTGCGGAGAGTAGAAGTCCCCATCGTACAATACTACTCTAGTATAGTCTATTGCTGATTTAATGTGGTATAATTGTACAGACATAATCATATTTCCTATGATTGATTTTCTTTACACACACATATGTAGAGTTTTCGCGTAATCGTTCTGTTATTGCAATTCCTTCAAAAAAGGTCCTTCGATCACCATTTTCTGATGTTAATTCACAACTATCTCAACTATTCAATGCTTACTATATAACTAAAAAATCAATGTATGCAATATAGAACTTCGTGCATATTTACACTCAGCCAACACAACTGTTACCGTTGGCCATATAGTCATTTGGATCTTCTTTTGCCCTCCACCTACCAGAACATCAGCAGTCGCCAGTCAGTAACAGCTGTGCAGGTATTTATATTAGTAGCCTATTTCCGGCCAATGTTAGATAGGGCGGTACGATACCGATTCCATTTGCTGCATTGTGGCAGCAGCATAAGGCAGCATATTACTCCAGCGATGCGATGTCGCACTAACGGACCAGGACCTTCGCGCGAGTTACTCACCGACCGGTCGTCCGATCGCGCACTGATCGATCGCACCGAGGCGATACGCGGTTTTCCCCCGGTGGAATGGTGGCGTTCTGTACGTGCCGGTCTTGCCGCCCAGAATGGACGCATGGACGCCCCGACGCGATGACGTCCCCCCCCCCGACGGCGAGTGGATGGGCCACCGGCGGGCACGCTTTGTGGCACCGTTCCGCTGCGTGTGGACGCTCCCTTGCTAGTGCGGAGCGCGGGCGGCTTCGATTCGTGTGTTTTTATTGTGTCCGGTAGTGATATTTGTACACACATCCGGAGACTCGCCCTCTGCCCGGGGTGGGAAGAATTCGCGGCAGTGGCGCGGGCGGCCGTACCAGCGAAGTACACACCGCGAGTGTCCGCGAGCATCCAGTTAACGCAGGCAGAGCAAAAGAGGGAGAGAGAGAATGGAAAAACGACACGGCGAGAGCGAGAGCCGAACGACAGAAGAAGTGCGCTGCACTGAAGGTTGCCCGGGACCGTCACGCTGGTGGGGTGGTGTGGTGTGCTGAAAATTTGACACGAACGGGCCACACCGGACGAGGGGCTGCGCCGGCGACGGCGGGCCCGTTTGGCCGGGTCAGGCGGGAGCAGGGTTAAAGGGAAATTTTTATAAAAGAGCCTCGCCAGCGCCGATCGTCGCTTATTTCGCTGACTGATCGCACACCGAGCGGTTCTCTCTCTCTCTCTCTCTCTCTCTCACTCTCTCGTGGCGGACGACATCTGACATCTGCTGCGCCCCACTGGCGAGCTTTGGCCAACGTGCAGGCGCGTTTGAGTGGAAGATTCGGCCAGCCCCGGGCTGCCCAACCGAAATCGCGCGTTTTCCCGTGTGTCCTGCCCGACACTCCCAGTGCCCAGTGTGGTTACCGTAGTGTGTGCCGCGTGGGCAGTGTGCGTTGAAAGATCGCCCGTTCGTGCCGTCGTTCGCTTTCCCGAAAGCATCTCTTCGGAAGGGTTAGCGTTGGCGGAAAAACAAAAACAGTGTGCACTTGTGCGATTCGGTGGAAAACTACGCGGCAGCGACGTTGTACCGAGTGGAAGACCGACCAAGTATCAAGCGATCGTAGTGACATTTGCTCGCAAAGACCGTTGCGGAAGCGGAGAGTAGAAATCGAGAAAGAATCGCCCGTAAACCGTTCCTCCCCTTGTGCTGCTAAATGAAAATTGTGAACTGACAGCAAACAGTGATCGATCGCTTTCTCCAACGGTAAGTAGGTGTTTGGACATGTTTCGCTCGGACCACCGGGCGCTTCTACCCGCGGCCTTCTGAAAATCGAACAAAGTAATGCCAACTTAGGCGTTTTTTTCGAATTTCAGTCCCATCCGTTGGTCAGCACATTTTGTACCGATGCGACCCGGTAGAGTGAGTGTGCTGCCGGTGTGCGCCTTCATGTTTTTATATCGCTTTTCCACTGCTCCACTTCTGCGGGCCTGGTTCGTGTGCTCATTAACGTGTCTCGCGGGCGGGTAATATTGTTACCGGTAAACAAACTGGCCATAATCGACCGTTTTTACTATCGGAAGTCGGTTACAATTAAAAGGACAGTAACCTTCGTTAGTTTGTGCCAGTTCCTGCTTTAATGTTGTCTCAAATCCTGCTCGCAGTGCGTCCATCCAGAGTTCCAGACGGCGTCTGTCTGCGCTTGGAACACTTTATCTGAGTGTAATTTTTTTTATTGACGGCACCTTTACTCTTTATAGCACCCGCTATCGGGTTTGGAACATATCTAGGACTCTAGGTCCTAGGCAAGGTATCGGCGTGTTCTCATGTAGGTTTTGAAATCAGGCTGTAACGGTTTTTAGGCTATTGAATATTATTCAAACGCTACACATACTGAAGCTTTTCCAAACGATGCACCGAGCAACATCAGTGGCCATAATATCAGTGGCTACACCCAATTAATAATGCTTATACCATCCCCTGAACTGGCCTTGGCTTTAACAACATAAAACAATACACTTCCACGGCTTGTATTGCTTTAGTCAAGTGTGAACCATTTCTCCGCATTACGAAAACTTCCACGGTGGACAACAGTGGCAAACGGCGCCGTCGTGCGCGAAAAGACACGTCCACCGCCGTCAATCACGTCCGGCGGGTGAAAATGTTTATCACGCGTCTGAGCGTCCCGTGGGCACGGCGAACGTTTGTTTGCTGTATGCTCGGTACGCTGCGCCATCTCCCAGGGCGGCCTTTCCGGCTGTCGGTTCTGCCGAGCGAGTTATCGCACCCGAGTTCACATTGACAGTGAACTTGCGCGTTTTGTGTGTTCGTTTCTGCGAAACCGTACAGGTGTGCAATCGGCGATCCACGAAAAACAGATAATTACGAAACTACAATTTACGTAAGCTCTCCAGCGGACAATCGTGGTAGCTATTTGTCTTTAGAAAGGTAGAACTGTAGGGCAGCCTGCAGCAAAGGATTCCAGTACAATGTTCTTAAACTATCCCGCACCGCCCAACTACTCCCATCTCGACCAAGGGAATCGAGTGAAATTTTATCATCCAACTGCTCCCGAACGACGTGGCTGCATTAAGCGGCCACCGCAAGGTCTACCAGTTCATCTGCCATCGGGTCACCGTCGCGGCATCGGCTCGTTGGGGTCCTTCGGCAGCCTGTGACCTGAAACCTGTTCGCGAGCCGACCCGCGCCTGCCCTTGTGTCTCCCGGCAGGACGCGCAACCGGGGCCCTGAGATAAATGGGATCGTCTGTTCTTCCTTCCAGCCACTTCCAGCCGACGCGTGGCATTTTCCTAACCATGGCCCTGGTAGCGGTCCGGGGGTCAACCTGTTACCGGTGTGGTCAGACCCGACGTCTTTACTGTGTCAAGTAAAACGGCGTCTCCGGCTGCCCGGGGTCAGCACAATCGGTGCTGGTTATGTTCGCGACCTTCTGGTGCCTGTTTTTTTTTCCTCCGCACTGAACTATCTTTCGCCGGGCTACTGGAATCGCCTTCGGTTTTACTGCCAGTTAGCACCATACCCGGGCCAGCGCCGCAGCATCGTCTGAGGATCTTTTTTGTTCCCTCTTGCTTCCGACCATTTAAGTCATACCTGTAAATCACAACAGTGAGCCCTCTTGTATCGTTACCATGAGCCGGGGGGAGGTTGGTTGACATAATGGCTGTACTTTTTAGGATCGCCGTTTTCGAGGGAGCGCACGTCTCTGCTCTTAGTCCAAGTCCCATGCGATGAGATGAGTCAAGTTTTCTTCTTAGTATTACGCTTACGTCTTAGAGACATTTGAAACCATTTTATTGTTCACGGTTATATAGTTCAAGTTAAACTGCACATGGTCAGTATTAGAGGGGATCGTCCTCTTTTGAACCCATTACAACTCCATTTTCGAGTCGTTACTTCGAGTCATTTCGGAGCGAATCTTCAGTTGGAAGAAGTGTAACACAATTTTTATTAGCTCCAGTATGCTATCAAGCATTTTAAATGCAGTTAAAACGTCTGAATGAAAATGATATTTGTTAATGAAAGAAGAACATTCGCCAGTGTTGAGCCAGACTTCCCGATTCTAACCTTCGGAAACAACCGGCACTTAAGTCGTAAAGTCAAGGCTAGGTATATTCTAGTTTTTACTTGAAGTGTGAAAAACACAAATAAACTTGTGGCTCCCGCCCTGATAGACACGGTGGGGTTCCCCCGGTTCCCCCACCCAATAACGGTGGGGGAATTTTTGGTTAAACTATATAAACAAATAAGTTAGGGCAGGATTAGATGAAAAGTACTTGAACCATCACTGGGACATTTCGCGGCTTTCCGGTACATCTCTGGTAGATTAGAACGAACACACACACACACACACACACACACCCGAAAACAGCTTGAGCGCGTGGAGAAAAGAAGCCGCAAATGGTTTTGCAAAGCTGGTTAGCCAATAAACGAAAGCTTACCCCTAAATCAAGTATACCACAGGTACCGTTTGGTGGCCATTAGAACAACATCAATGCCGCCGTCACAATGCTGTGTTGGTGTGGACCGACGGCAGGAACCGGTGGACGACTTCGTACGAACTCCAATTAGCGTCAGTTTTCCAACCCTTGGGTGGATTATTTGCTTTGGTTCTTCGGCACCCAACTTGGTCAGTGTGGGCAGGCAAAGAACGGAAAAAAGTACTGTCCTTGAACTTGAAACGCATTTGAGGGGTAAACAGGTGTAAAAGAAAGCGCCGGAAAATGACGGGGGACCAGTTTGGCTTCTGCCCGGATTTGGGGTGACCTCTTGCGCGCGTTTGACTATTTTTGATAAGAGAGGGAACCAGAATCGCCGGAACTAGTCACTTACTCCACCGTGTTGTAATGCGGTGATGATGTACCGGTTCGGGGAATTTCCGGCACTTGCTTTTTCGCTTCAGCAGGTCGACAGGTGAGGGAGGATAAGCAACGAAGGAACGAACGAACGAAGGAACTTGAACGCGCGCATAGAATTTCCCCCGTTGCGCTCGGGGCAGCACGGGAGAAAGTCATTTTCGTGTTACAACATAGCCACCCGCATTATGCTAATCGCAGTTCACATCGCCTGAGCGGTAACCTTTCCGTTCCAATGTCGAAACGCCCAACGATCACGTGCCGGGCTGCGCATGGGCTGCGCACTCGTACAATCCGCAAACACTCTCGCAATCTTTCGCTGCACCTAACGGGGCGAAAGGGAGAAGAATAATCTGAACGGGCGCGATTGACAACGGGGAGCGGTTGGTGCAAGCAATCGCATGTCGCCGGGTCGCCAAGACGTGGGAGCTTCACGTTTTCCATACCCTTGCTGCGGATTACTGCACAGGTGAGTCGCACATGGTAGCCGCTGTGGACGGGGATTGGCCACCACAACTGCAATAGACGGTCAAGATCAAGTGTACATGCTGGCAATCGGTCGACCGATGGTGTTATGCGGCCAACCAGGTCGCATCGAGTGGAGGTACAGTTTTTGTCGTCTTGGCATTGGTTAATAAAACAGTAGTTGGCACCGAATAGCGACTTCTATATGGGTTATTAAGCAGATCAGGCCTCGTTCACGCCTTGGTACAATCTAAATTGCGCCGACGTACGTATTTTGCGTCTTTTATTGGACACTTTACGCGTGCTGGCGATGATTTGTTCGTATCTATTTAACAAAGTTTATAAATTGTAGTTTTCAGCCAACTTCCTGTCATCCCAAAAACTGACTGCGGCGGTGTCTGCAAAAGTTACGAACTTCATTTAGTTTATTTCTTTCAACAACCATGAAAGTTTCATACTTATTTCTACTGAACAAAAAAAAAAGGTGGGGTTCTCAACTGTCCACGTTTGGCACCGTAAGCCAGATATCATGACAACATGAGGATTTGTACGAAAGAAACTAATTTTCCCGTGCAGTCGTATCGAAGGTTATGATTCATGGGGTTCGTCGCTTGCGTTGAAGTTGTTTGTTTCAGTATATAGTGAATATTCCCTCTCGGTACGCCTTGGAACTTAGAAAAAAAGTGCTGGCACAAAAACAATTGAAATTCTTAAATAGAAAACTGCCCGACAAAAGCAATCATAGCCATGTGGCAGAAGTCTTTTAAAAAATTTCGGCCTCGTGATAATACTGTTTGGATAATATGGTTACTCGTGAGTAACTGCCACCGATTTATCATTGTCATTAGAGACAAAAGTAACTGTTTTTGTTCACAAATTATGAATATAACACTGTTTTTCATGTGCGCGGCAGGCATGACATGTCCAACGTGTTCGGCCGTGTTTGCTCAGCACTCTGACCGCGCGGTGAGCTGCTGGAGTGCAAAAAGTCTGGCGTTATTTCGCGAAAAGCGGTTGCTACCAACGATTAAGCTTAATCCGTAGTCGCAACCGTTTTTTTGTGTCATTTCTGAATGTAAGAGGTGTAAATAATCTTGCACCGTTTAAAGGGCACAGCATTACACAACATTGCGAATGGCCCTCTCGGGGGAATTCCTTCCACCAATCGTCTATTCCTGCCGAGTGTCAGTCATTAAAATCAATTGCCAAGTGGTACAAATAAGTCATAAAATCATCCCCCTCCGTCAGGAAACGGTGTAGAAATAAAGCGATGAAAATACGCTAGAATCAAGTTTATGGAGTATGGAGTGGCAACACAAAGAATACGTACGGATGGCCTGGCAGACGGCACCCGCATATATGAATCCTTAATTATTCCACTCAAGAATACCAATGAATTATGTCCTAAAATCTTGCGAGCCGGCAATAGCTGTCCCTACCAATTGCGGGCCCAATCGATAGAAATTCCCTAGAGACGAGGGAAGAAAAATAAAGTATTGGAAAAGAAGTAAGCAGTCCGTGGTTTTGGTAGCAGCCGTTCGTTCGTTCGTTCCCTATCCTAAATAAGTCGAATGTCAAAAATCGCACTAGCGACGGCGGTTGGCCAACAGATATGCTTCAGCGCAGTGACGTGATTATAATGGATAACTTGCCGCGATGATCAAAACAGGCAGAGTCGATGCTTTGCCGAGTGTGCCATTTGTTCCGCATTGCAGCGGGACCTCTTTTTAGGGTCGACGGAGGCGACTGCGTGAACGGACTGTTGATACGGAAGAAAAAGACGCAGCGCCTCAGTCGTTACGCGGATGGGACGGATGATTTCGATTTCGCTTGCAGATCTTTACGCTGGTCCCTGTGGTTGTGATCGGCTGATTTATACTCGAAGGGCCAACGAAAGCGTCCTTCAATTATTACCTAGCGAAAACAAGAGGAAGCGGGCACCGAACGCATCAATTCCAAGAGCAAGTGAAAACAAAACCGGTTCAGAGGTTACTTGTGCACTTTCTCCGCCCGGACAATTCGGCGACCGGTCCGATGGCGTCCGGCCCGGGCTATTCTTTTGGTTCCGTTTTCTGCCGCATCCTTGCCAACCAAATTCCAAGCCGAAAATTGTTTTGGGTTCACATGGCGAATCACACACCACAGATTTTCTCCTCGACAACCGCTCGTACAGTGGAATATCATATTGAATTTCTCCGCAATTGCGACAACACTGTGACGAGTTTAAAAGAAAACATCTCTCACGAAATCGCTACAGGTAACTGGTACATAGTCGGAGTTTTTAAGCCACCCGCAACCCAGCAAACATCATGGCACCGAATGTGCTCGGCAACACGATTCTGCTCGCGGAAACGTGCATCGAGCAGGAGGATCGGAACAACAACAACAACGCACCAGTAGTCGGGACTCAGTACAAGAACAAATCCATCCTGAACGTACCCTCCATCGCCCCAACCCCAGTAACCGAGGAAGCAAAGGTAGGTTGAGGAAGTAGGTAATGGTTCATTTTTTCTCGTAAACTATCTTCTCGAAGCTGAACTCGAACACAAGCATCACATTTATTTCTTACCGGAACATTCTGTTTGTTTTCCTCATCGTCTAGCAACAGGATAGCAGCACACAGGATGCGGTACGATCTGCAACGACCACGGAACGCCAACGGTACCACCATGTGTACGTTTGGCGAAACATCATCGCTTTCATCTATCTGCATCTCGGCTTTCTGTACGGCACCTATCTGCTGTTTACTTCGGCGAAATGGAGCACATTTGCCTTGGGTAAGTAGGAGGAGTCGGAGTGGGCTCGATGTAATGGCTTTCGAGTTTATCTCAAGGGACGATTAAATACGGCGAATGGTGTTGATATATGTGTAGGACCTGTTCGAAGGCAACAGATCACGGCTTGGCGGGAATTTTAGCGTTTTGGAAGCGCACATTTTATAAAGCCTAACTTTAGGCGCACTGTAATATCTTCACAGGAGGATACATTCTGGAGGACATTTGATCGTGCATCTCTACTTCTAGTCCTAGACATAGAACAGCTGAACTCTTAAGTTAAAATCGAAATTCCTTTACGAAGGTATTGCAGGCCTAACATATAAATTCAGTCTGCTTTATGATGCTAGATGTGTGTTTTTGCAACATACATAAATTTACATTGTGGAACATTCTCACGTGCCGCTCGCTTGTAATGTTATTGAATGTAGAATTCCTCTACGTTTGATTAAGCGTCGTCCTGTTTTCGCTGGAGCTGGATGCTCTAGCGTGACTTATCATACACAACTGATTGCGGAGGCCGTGCGTGAGCTTGATGGGTCGATAATGTGCCCATCCGAAGAATTGGATATTTTGTGCGGTATTTACGACCGCTTCCTGACACAAACTGGTCGTGCGTTCTTTCGTCTCGAATGCTAAATCGCAATCGATACTTAAAAGCATTAAAATCTCCACCATTGTGCGGTACTTGTGGCCGGGCTGTGGTTTGGGGGCGGCATGGTTAGGGTAGGCCGTCGAATTACACTCCGTTGGATCTCGAGCGGATGAGCTGTGATTTATTCCGCTAGCGTGATCCGCCCGAGTCGGAGCGGAGAGGAGACCATGTCCACCGACGTGACGGAAATATTCGATCGATTAATGCAAGCGGGACGCTTCGCTTGAAGCGACTCTCTCTGTGACAGGTTTTTTTTCCAAAAACGGGGAACCAAGCGAGGCTGGAGGACCAAGTCATTGTTCGCGAATAATCGAAACGATGATGCGCTGCCTGGACGTCAGCAGGGCGATAAAGGGCGTTACACTGGCCGCTACTGCAGGAGTTGCACTGTAATGTAACATTACAGTGTTACTGTAATGTAACATTATTCACTTTCATGATAAAGGGCTGCAGCGCTATTTTTCTCTCCCGTTCGGTTGACAACCGGAAGTGCAACAATGCATTACCGAACCAAAGGGCACGGTCGAAAACGGGACTGTGTGTGGAAAGAGAAAGTTCACGCCGTTTTCTTTGGTCAGGATGTACTGCAGCATGTCCCAGGTCACGGTCCCTTCCGGAGCCATCGGCATACGCGCTGCATAACACCGACGGTTGGACACTGACTGGCCCAGCAGCATGAAGGGAAAGTCCAAACACGGCGGTGTCGAGATCGGCGCGAAGAGTGCATTTTACTTTTAGCGCGATGATTGATTCGCCATTCGGAAGGGCGAGGGCTGGACATGCTGCTGGTGTCGGGACTGGAGTGGCGCAAATAGAAAGAATAGAAAGAAAGTGAACAGTCGCACTTGTAGCTGACAGGTTGGGAAAGTGCAACGAGCGTTGAATGAGCGTTTCTATTCGCTCGATGCATATTTGTCTGCCCAGCTGCCGACTGCAAAGGCCGCAAGTGTTCAATTAAAGATGCCATCGAGCATGACGCTACAAGGGGTGTATAGTAAAACGAGGCGGTTATGTTCAGATAACGACCGGGCAAATTTCGCTGAATGAGGGCCGTTACGTCACATTCAACCTAATGGCATTTCGGTAAACGTGCAAAGCATGCGTTTGGGACCAATTTTCCCTCAACCGATGATGCTCCAGACAGTGTGTCACACAACGGATGTGAACCCATATGGTGGGACATGCGCTCGTGTGACACTGTGGATTCGCTTCCCTGTGCCGCTGCTGCAGGAAAGGTCTTGGCGGACTAGGTATCCCGCGGGAGCTCCTCGAATGGGGCACGATTTCGTACGCGGAGCACGCAGGCCACCGTGCGATTAGCGTCATGGCGCAGAGTCCGCCCAATACAGGGCTCCCGGGCCTGGGAGTGTCGGCTCGGCAAGTAGAACGAATGCTAATGACGTGTTTTGGCAATTCGGAGCGGGAGCCGAAAATCGCCCATTGATCGATCGTAACGGCTGTTACCATGTGCGTCACGGGTTCGTTTGCCGGGCGAGGGAAAAAGTCGAGCTTCCCGATACGTGCATGATTCCCCCGCATGCTCCCCGTGTAGCATGTTGGTGGTGAAAATTGTTCCAAAATGAGTTACTTAAACGATCCTCGCCAACGTCAGCCGCTACGCGTCGACATGCAATCGACATGTGACGATCGTTTTTGGTAGATCCAGGTGCAAAAAAAGCGACTTTGGATTGCCCGGGCTCGCTGATTGATTGGGTACGCCATGATATACGCATCTTCTAGCCGGTGCGACTGGGCACGTGAGTCACCCGTAGCGTAGCGTGTCGTGTCGCCGCCAGCAGCAATGCCATCAGCAAGGTGACCCACCAAGGTGAGGTGCTGTCAAATGCGTTCGCTGCCGGGATTTTAGTAACGCGTACGATTGGGTAACGATTTTTTCGCCCTCCGCTGGTGTACTATTTTTTTCAAAGTTCAACTTGATAGCGACTTAGCCGTACTTGAAGCGTTAAATAGTTAAATTCGAGCCGCCGCTCAATGGCGAACGAGATCCAATGTAATGAGTCGACATTACAGGCGGATGTGGGACCGGCCGGAGCTGGAGATGTAACGAAAAGCCGCAAAAAAAGGAAACAATTATTGACGCAGAAGAAATGAGCCTCGTTTGACTCCCAGGATCGGCATCATTAGTCCGAACCGAATGGACTGCAAACAGATAGGTTCCCGTACGCGAATGCAAAAGTAGTCCCCTTCCTGCATCGCTCCCCTTTGTCTGCTTCGGTTTTCTCGAGACGGTGTACCTTTCGTGATTAATAGGCTCACGTTCGAAGGTGTTTGCTGCGATGGTTTCAATTGCCGAAATTGACCGATCATGCTAGTAAATGATACGATATCATGCTACCCCTGTGAGGGGTGGGGGTGTTCCCGGTTCAGCAATTGGGAAGATCATCGTCACTAATACGCAATCATTCTTAAATCAGTTTGCGTACCTAACGATCCATTAGGAACACGTGCGTGGGCAGCGCCGGAAGCGGCAAAGCAATCAACGGCGTGGGAGTGTGTGAAACGTTTGACCGGTGTGCTTATTAGTAATTAAAGCAAGTTCACCCTTGACCTAACGATTGGTGAAATGGCGATGATGTCGTTGTTTCTTCTAATCTGTAGACTGTATCGTTCGAATGATGTAATGTAAACGTGATTCATTTTCCCATTTGTACAATATTATTAGGGTTGTAGCGTGCACAAGTAATGACAGGTTTCTAGCATATAAAACACCGTACACTCTTCCAAGAAGAGGAACGAGGAACCAGAGAAGACTATTTCCTTTTTACCAATCTTTTTCCCAAAGTCTCAGTTGAACAATTTGAAATTTAAAATACAGAATATTCCGATATTCATACCATTCCTAGCACCTCGGCGAAACTTCGCTCCTGCGTCTGAAGTATACCAAGAAGCTAATGACGATAGTTTGATGTTTCCTCTCTTTCCTTGTCATTCGGCAGCATTGGCGCTGGGTTCGTGTGGTGCCCTCGGTATTACGGCCGGTGCGCACCGTCTGTGGTCGCACCGGGCGTACAAGGCCAAGTGGCCGCTGCGCCTGTTCCTGATGCTAGCGCAGACGCTAGCGTTCCAGAACAGCGTGTACGAGTGGGTGCGCGACCACCGGGTGCACCACAAGTTCACCGACACCGATGCCGACCCGCACAATGCCACGCGCGGCTTCTTCTTTTCGCACATCGGCTGGCTGATGGTGAAGAAGCACCCGGACGTGAAGGGACGCGGCCGGGCCGTCGACATGAGCGACCTCGACCAGGACGGGATCGTGATGTTCCAGAAGCGGTACTACGCCCTGCTGATGCCGCTGTTCTGCTTCGTCATACCGACCTTCGTCGCGTACTACTACCTGGACGAGACGTTCTCGAACTCCTGGTACGTGGTGGCCATCTTCCGGTACGTGCTCTCGTTGAACGCGACCTGGCTGGTGAACAGTGCTGCACACATCTGGGGCACGAAGCCCTACGACCGGTAAGGCATATTTTCCCCGACTGCGTCTGTGCAGCTGCGTGCAACAACACTAACTTTAACCTTCTCTTATCTACAGTAACATCTCCCCGTCCAACAACACCTTCGTGGCGATTGCCGCGTACGGCGAAGGCTGGCACAACTACCACCACGTGTTCCCGTGGGACTACAAAACGTCCGAGCTGGGCACGTACAGCACCAACTTCACGACCGCGGCCATCGATTTCTTCGCCCGCATCGGCTGGGCGTACGACCTGAAGTCGGTGTCGGACGATTTGATACGCAAGCGCGTCCTGCGCACCGGCGACGGCTCGCACGAGTACAGCGAGTCAGAGCTGCACGCCAAGATGGTGGACTACGTGAACACCCTCGACCACGAGTCCGAGCAGGTCGTGTGGGGCTGGGACGACAAGGACATGAACGAGCAGGATCGCCAGGACGCGACCGTCAAGAACAAGAGTGCATAGACTGGAGCACGCGCGAGAGGGTGGGAAGGCGGGGTTTCCAGTAGTGGGGCGGAACTACGGGGGACGCGGGACAGTATGCGCTCGATGAACGCAGGAACTTAGGCGGATTGCTGCACGGCGGTGGCCATGGGGAAAACTAGGGAGGTGTTACGTTTGTTCAAATATTTTCTCTCTCTCTCTTTCTCCTTCTGTCTCTCTTCGTATTACACGTATCCTTTTTGCGCTTTATTTCACATTTGTTGTCTGTGAAAAACGTGCTTTTTCCTTAGCATTAAGTATAGCTCAGTCCGTTTGCAGACGCAGCAACGAGCGAAACTCTGACAGTACGATGTGCGAATGTTTGGCAACTACGGTACTCTGTTGCGGAAAACAAATACCGCCGATGGGAGCAGCAGTCGGCACATACACACACACACACACACACTCACAAAACACACACACAACGACACCAATGAAAAACACACAGAATGCAGGAGGGGTATGGAACACACAAAAAACCATCTAAAAAAGGGGATAAATCGCACCTAGCAAAAAAGTGTCGTGTTTATTTATTTGTCTATCTCTATCTTAGTACTAGCTTAAGTTGGATTTAAATAAAAGACCACAAACAGACGGCAACGTGCAATAATTTTTTTGTTTGCGCACGTTGATCAGGTGCATACCCTCCAGGCGGCATGCGGGGAGGAAAGGAAGCAGTATATTTGGTTTTAATGAATTTCCGAGCACAGCCCGACTGTGTCCTCGAGTCCGAGTCCGAGTTTGCTCAGTTGTAGCCGGCGTTGAAGTACACGGTCTGTTTGCTCTCTTGCTCGGCGGCGTGCTGCTTCGCCAAATACATGATGGCCGCTGCCAGGGCCGCGTGGTTCACGATGCTGGAGAAGACGGTGGCAAACTTGAGCACGGGCAGGATCATCGGCATGACGCCGGCCAGCAGCATCGAGGGCAGCAGGATCAGCGGCACGCTCAGCTGCAGCACCGTCCGGATGCCCTTCTTGGCCTTGCCGCGCCCGACGGCCTCGTCCAGCACGGCCACGTTCTTCCGCACGGAAAATTCCAGCTGGTTGGATTCGCTCGGCGTCAACCGGACGGCAACGCCGGGCAGCAGCGCCAGATCGACTATGCGCTCGTGCAGCAGCAACCGCAGACCACGTGCGAGTCGATCGTTCACGTCGCTGGCGTTCAGCGCGAGCAGCTGATCGCTGAAGAGCTTGTTGTCCGCGTCCCGGTAGCCGGGCAGCAGCACCTGCTGGATGTCGTGCGTAAGGTTGCCGGTGTTGGCGAAGCGGTAGTCCTTCGACTCCATATTCTGCACCAGGTACAGCTTGCCGCAGTCCACGAGCGATACGTGCTCCAGACAGTCAAGCAGGCGCAACGGGATCGATTTCATGTATGCCTCTGTAGCACGATCCTTGAAAGTACACCAGGGGAAAAAATCTGGTTAGACATTTTTCAATTTGAATTTGAATAAACAAATGAAATAAGGGAGAAAGCCAATTCCGTTCTTTATAATTAACAATCAATTTCATCCCTACCGTGACCTGCGGCGGCTGTAGATGGTTGGTGTCCGTGCTGTACTGCTTGAACAGCCGCGAACCGGCGGCCAAAACGTTGCCGCCCTTCCGCTGGACTTCGTGTACTCGCGCCGATGTCGGCAAGTCCTGCAATCTGCTGTGAAACTGCTTGCGGTGATGTATCTCACAGCTACATGTCGCCAGCATCGTCGCGGCGAGAAACAGTGTTGGAAGCGAACGGCTGAATTTAACCATTGTTTTAAACTTTATGGTGTCAGTATCAACGGATATCACACACGGCAATCCACTGAATGCGCAGCGAACGTAGATAGAACCTTGTTGTTTCGAACGAAAAAAGGGACTTTGTTTATTTCCGGTTTCGAAGTATTGGAACAATCTTTGTCACGCACAGCTTCACTAAACACGATATATTCTCATCTGTTCTCGATTGCCCCTTTTGCTAGCGGCGTGATTTAACTCTACTGTTCTGCGGAGCTTTCCGTTACCGTGCTACCATCCCAACGGACATCCAGCAGCCGGTAAACTTGGGGAACGCGTGATCTTCACTCGATCGTAGCTGAGCGGCAACTGAGCGCCAGCGGCATCCGACTGTCGAGTCTTGTTCTCGGCGGACGCACAAGAAAGTGGAAAAACCACTCCTCGACAGTACCGCAAGTTTTCCCATCGAGGCGCGACCCATTACTTCCATTTCCCGATGTTTCTACACACTTCCTCTGTGTCCACTTTTCTTCGTCGGAGCAGGCGGCTCGGTGTGCACACCGGCAGGCTCGGCGGAATGTTGATCGGACGGTGAAATCAATCGGGCAGAGTCCTCTCCCCATCAAACCGACTGGTTAGAATATGGATCACTTTCCCTGGTATGCACCTATTCGGTCGGCGGATTTCGTCCCCGGCAGGTGCCGATTCGTCGGCAAACCCGGTGGTCTGTACGCGTCCTGCTTCCGGTGTGCGAATGTAGGTCTCGGCAGTCGGTCACCAGTTTTCGCGGCCCCGTGTTTACGGATTGCGTTCCATTTCCTACCGACGATGGCTGCCGAAACAAGTTTTCCAGCAGCTTTTGCCGGCTGCCGGCCGTTGGAACGAATCTTCACTCTCTTCTCTCGGCGCACTGGCGACAGGTGGATGTGCGATGAAATTGACCAGTTACAGTTAATTCAATCGAGCGGCATAGGCTGTTTACGTTTCCGAGTGGCTTTAGAGTGCAGACCGTGCTGGGTCGACCGTATGGGATCTTTCGGTAATGCATGGATTTACGGGTACTTGTGGAACCCACTGGGTATGGGCAACCTGGAAACGATGCCTACCAGGTGACGCTCGATTCGGCTGACGGTAGTTTCTTGTTCTCTCTCTCTCTCTCTCTCTCCCGCTTCACTTTACCTAGATATCCACTGCCGATGCATTTGATGTAAAAAGTGACAACGTCTAATCGAATCAGATTAAGGCAAAACGATGGAAGATAGCAGGAAAGGAAACTGATGTGCCGGGTAAGATAAGCAGTCTCGTCTCTTAACGGTAAGTAATCTGTTACACAGTAATTTACTCTCCTCGCACATCGTCACCTTCGGCTTCTCGGAGCTTTAAAAACTAGCTACCGTTGCGATGGTGTACGAATGCAATGGATGGAAAATTGATCTTAACTGTAATTAACGTAATTCTCGAAATCAAATTAGTGTGGCTATGGTTTACAGACTTTTTTTTCTTACGATTCTTCTTTGCCATAAAAAATAATTGGATTTGACCATGCTGCCATTAAAGTATCTTTCAATCATGTAAATAATTTAGTTATATTTCAGATGGATTTTGTATGTGAGTTGTTCAAGACATAAGGGAAAAACTTTCATTACATTGAGATAATACTGTTTAGAAAAAAGCGGGATGGATGAATCTGTTTATACTTTATAAGCAGAACAATTATTACGATGAAATAGAATGGGTTGAAACCACATTATGTTCCACTTTCATTCTAGGTTTTCATAATTTCCCGTGTTATCAATTTTCTTCTAAGCAAGGCCTTCTTTGTCGTCGATTCACAGTCATGTAGAACACGTGTACTAATTATTCGAAAAGGTCAACAGAAGGATAAATGTCGAATCGAATGGGATTTGTAACGAACATTTATGTTGTTGTACTGTCATATCAATTGAACTAAATATAGTGAATACGTTTAAATAAGGAAAAAATCTTAAACCAGAACGAGCGGTTACTTCTTCCTGCACGATCGTCTTGGATAAGAAGAAAAAAATCCTTACGATTTTGTTTTGTCCTTTTAATAACTATTATACATAAACAAACAAATCCCAATCGATGTCACTATTCGAGACAGCCAGCTAAAATAAGATTCAATGTCAAATCGATCTATCTTGATCATACATCACCTTTTGAATCACTCGTATCCTGCGAATTTTCTTTTTGCGTAGTCGATGTTTAAAATCTGTGGATAATATTACGACCGTTATCAAAAATAACACCAAAACATATTGGCACTACAATATAGCAGCTTTACGGTCCAGTAAAAAAGAAATTGTGAAGAGTGGAAATGACCTGCTATAATACATCTGATAATAAACGGTCGGTCGGTGCAGGCTGTTGTTAAGGTGAAACTTAGTTGCTACATGATCTGCTTTTGTTTTGTTTGACCACCGATGCATCTCCGATTCGCGATGCGCCGATGAGCGTCCGTCGATTCGATAGATAGCAAAGGTACGCAATTATCAATCTCTTCTGCAGGTCCGCCGGACAAAACGTGAAAATTGTGATCGACCCCCGGGGTAATGAGACAAAATTACCTTCTCTTGCCGTGCGCAGTGAGAGCACGGGAGACGGGGGCCAAGTTGATCGAAAAGTGAAACCAGAAGAACATAACAATCAGCAACAGTGTGGTGCAGGGAGCTTTCCAGAAGAAAATCTCCACCTACAGTGCGGCTCATCCTGTGTGGGGCCGTGGAAAGCGCCCTTGAAAGTGGTCCCGCATCACCCCCGGGGGTTATTACTAATTACCAGTTGCGCGAATGCAGCACTTAGCCGCTTAGCCATGGCTACCACTTCGTCGGGCGCAATGCGGATGCAGTGAGAAGGAAAATGCGGACCGCAGTGTGGGGCACCTCACAGCCGTTTGACCGGTCCAGCGATCCAGATTCGTCCGCATAGTCTGCGTGGCCGTTGCCTGTTGCCTGCCGTCCATCAGTACGATCTGCGGCAGATCCTTTCCCTCACTGTTTACTGTGTCACCGTTTCTCCGCCGTCCGGGAGCACTCTATGCGCTATGCTCGGGGGTAAACTATAGTGAGCCGTAAACCGGAACGGGCCCGCGTCAGTCTCTGACATTGTCACCGTTCTTATCAGTCGCCGCAACGGTCGGTTGAATATGGCGAAGACATAATCGGAGCGCTAGTGGGTAATGCGCCTGATGATAAGGCGATTTGCATCCGGCCGCCCGGCGGAAGCTTTTCCCTTTTACGGTGGCGCGAGGAAAGTGATCGAAAGGGAGAGTTTTCCATACCCACTTCTTCACACTCGGTTATGGCGGTGGGTGAAATCGATCCTCCCTGTTTTCTTACCAGGTTTTGTTGCAGTTGGTTTTGTTTCGACATATGCACGAGAATGGATTACTTTCCACCTGATCGCTGTCGTGTCGCCCAATGGGCGAGGAGGGAAAGAAAATATTGGCCATGCACATGGCACGCACATGGCACGGACCACAACGCCTTCCAAAATGGGACGATATGTCAGCCGAAAACGTTTGCCTTAACGTCACGCGATAGAGCGTCCAGCGTCACGCGCACTTGGGAGTTCCACAGAACGCGACACGGGACTGATCCGCACCGGGGGCTGGCCGTGGAAAGTTCCTTCCTACATGCCCTCGCATACAATGGACTCGTGCAGTTGTCATCGCGCTTTTTGGCGGTTGGAATGTCGCTGCCGATTCGTTCCTTCCCCTACCCGGAATCGTTCGCTCGTCCGGGTTTCAGCGGGCCGTTTTCGTACGTGGTCAATTATTTAAATACGATCCAGCCGAATATTGAGGGTACAGTCCGTCACCGAGCGTTCGCAGTTCAGTGCAAGTTTTCGTGCTGTTGCAGAGAACGCATCAAGAAAGTGTCCACCCACCTACAACATGGCTGCCTACGAGCGTACGATTTTGTTCGGTGTTGTGGTTCTGTGTTCTGTGCTGTGCGTGGCCCCAGCTGCTGCCGAAACGAACGAAATAAACAGCAGTTTTAGCGGTGATCTGACAGGTTAGTGAACCGCTCGAACGCACTGCGCTAGGTTTCGGGTGGCTCGATCGAACTAGAAGTCGACACGATGAGTGAGTAAAGCATCAACCGGACGCGAGTGGTTATCGCCGTTGCTATACGAAATGGAAGCACCGATGCGTTCGGTTTGCCCCACAAAATGGGTCACTGCATCTATCGATCTGTCTCGATAGGCCGATAGGCCGCTGCTCATTAGTGCAGAACAAATTTATCACGTCATTGTGTGCATTGGCTTGTGTGTGCTTGTCGCGTTGTCAACAGTTGTGCCTTTAAGGGAAAAATATGAAGACACTCGTCCGGGCGTCTATCGGGCATCTGTAAAAGTGGTTCTTGCTCTAGTTACTTTTTCCTCCACCACATTTTCTCTTTGTTGTGGTGCAAATTATGAGCCTGTGGACAGGTGCCGGTTTTGCTCGAGTGAAACCCATGATAGTAGAACGATTCAGATCCAAAGCCTTCAACCTTCCTGTGAACGCATGAACGAATCAATCGGAAGCATTTAGTTTGTTTAAAGCGAAGTGTTTAGTGATTCGAAAAACAAAACGCTTTCGGCATACTCCAGTAGATTGATCGCCCAACGCTTTGTTTCGTTTTATTCCAGAGGGGCGCACTTTTGGGCATCACTTCCTGAAGCGCATCAGTTTTGCGATGATTCCGGCGGCGTTCATCGTCGGCGTAATCACAACCCTCCTGTCGGCGCTGACCGTCGTCTCGATGAAGGGACTGGGAGTCGGTGTAAGTATCCTGGCCATCCTTGTCACCTTAACTGCCACCGGTCCCACCGTATAATGACTTAACCGTCTTCCCATAGGTCATCCTTTTGGTGCTTACCATCTCGCAAGTAATCGCCAGAAGCTTCCCGGCCCCCTTACCCTCGCCGGTCCCCTTAGCGTACAGTGCCCCGGCTCCAGCACCCATCCCTCTCCTGTACAAGGATTGGTGAAAAGCTGCAGATGTGAAGCTAGTGCTCATTAAACATTAGTTATTTATTACTTCATTTATTTATTTATTTATTTATTTATTTGTTTATTTGTTTGTTTTGCACACGATCGTACCATAGTGGTAGCGCTGGGGGTAGGTGTGACCGCGAACCAAAGAGCAACGAATGTGGGCCATAGTGTCGCACGATCACCGGCACGATCGAATACGATTAAAGGGTGGGTGGGAAAGTGTCCAGCGGCGTATCAGCATCGCCCCCAACCCAGCGATCACCTCTAGAGTTTGTGACAATAAATTTCACCAAAATTAAAAATTCTAGTCTCGCCTCTTAATTGAATTGTGGTTTTATTACCCGCCGGCGTTCGCAAGTCCCCGCCCGTCCCTTTAATTGCCCATGGACAATCGATGCAGCGTCACGACGAAGACGACGGCCACGATGGTCACGGTGACTCGCGGATGGCCCTGCAACGGGAAGGGTTTCCTGGGTCCCGTGCTTCCAAAACAGCAGCGGAACTAAACGGTTCATCGAAAGGAATGGTTGGCAGTGCGGGATATTCCGTCACTTTGCTCCGCCTGCCCATTGAAGAGACAGAGAGACAGACAGAGAGAGAGAGAGAGAGAGAGAGAGAAAGAGACGAAGAGTGAGAGAGGAGTCCAGAAAAGGGAACTTGATCTAGATCTGGAGCGTACGTACCGGTACCGGGCGTCCTCATTCGATCGAATCGTCTTGCGCGCACGAATGTGTCACTTTACGCCAAGCCTTGTGCTACATAGGTTTGCTGCCGCGTACTACGCACACGGTTTCAGTATTCAGTTCGGCTTTGGGCGGCCTTTGGTCCCGCGCCCTTGGTGCAACGTACCCTTAATTTGCCACCTTTTCACCTCCGAAGAGTGCATTTCACTTTCATCTCGGGCAAATTCACGCATGCTGGTGGCAAATTATCATAAAACGATAACAACGATATCGCTGGGCGCGTCGGTGTGCTTGCGAGTGGAAGCAACGAGCCGGCACCAGAAAATCCGTCACCAACATTCGCCGTGTGACCTCGTACCCCTCGTACCACCCTAGTCCCAATTTAAAAGGGAGAAAGAAACGCGTGCTGCCCAGGTTGTTGGACGCCACACTCTGGCGCGTGTGATTTTTCTTGGGAATTCGCGTGCTTGCCGGAGACACACATCGTCAGCGAGAGGCTGGGGATCGGGTGGCAAAGAAGTCCAGAGTGCGGTCGGAAAACTGCCTAGGTAGTCAAGCGACGAACCGGTAAGATGATGCGGGGCGACCGGTACAGACGAACCGAGATAAATGTAGGAACGAAGGAAATGCACCGATCTTGCACGAATGCGGCGGACAAGTGCGATGGGACTGGAGGAAGCCACGGGGGGACGAAGAAAGAGCGAAGGAGAGCGTGCAAGAACAAGACGGGAAAATTGAGGCAAGTTTTCAATAAAATATAATCGTCTTGCGAGCAACGGTTTTCGCCATTCCGCCGAGAGGAGTCTCATCGTCGAGACGCGCCCCGTCGTTCAGTTGTGAGTTGCTGGTTTTAGTGCCCCGTGTCTGTCCCGTGGTGCCAGGCGAAACTAGCTCATTGCACGTCCAACTCGCCAGTGTTGTTGTGAACGTTATTTTGTGATTCACCCTGCTGCAAGCGACGCCACACCTCTCTTGAAATCATGCTGTTCAAGTTTGATCGCCTTTGGAAGCTTACGCCGCCGTACCTAGCGTTGCTGCTAATCCTCTTGCTAGGATCCCCGGTGGCCCAGGGTGAGATGCGTAAATCGTGGCTGGCGAAAAGTGCGGATACACAAACACAGCAGCTAAAGGCTGCCCGACTTGAGGATCCCCCGAGTGCGAAACCGCCAGAACTGAGCGTGGAGATGCGTGCAGTGGAAGAGTCCACCACAGTGCAGCCGACGACCACCTTCACCAGTCCAGCCTCGGTGACCGAGGCAGAGCCAGCGGCGGTGACCACAGCGCCCGAAGAGGTCAAAAACAAGTCGGCACAGTTCAGCAGCCGTGTGCGGAGCACGTACGTGAAGCCCGTGGCGCCCGCCAAACCGAGCGATTATGATCCGCCGGCGCCGGAAGAACGTGACCGGGCTGTACCGATTCACCTGGAGCACAACCCGGGTGAAATCCAGGTGGACGACGCCACCGTCCAAGATGACGACGAGGATGACGACGAGGATGATGATGAGGATGACGACACTCGCGGGTGGGAAGCGGGGAAGCACGACGAAGAGTTCGATTTGATCGAAAACATCCTCGAGGAAGTGGACGGGCGCCTAAAGCAGGAAGGTGTTACTCAGGAGGGCCGACCAAGCGAGCAGAGTGACCAATCGGAAGCCGCCAAACGGAAGCCGGAAGAGCGGACCAAGGAGTACACGTTTCCGCCGGTCTTGAATATGACGATCGACGAGCCCAACAACATCGTTCGGGTGAAGCTGAACCAGGACGTGGTGCGTGACATGTTGAGTACTGGTAAGAAACCACATCGCCACAGAGAGAAAGAGTTTAAAAATCTTAATTCTGTATGACTCCTCCACTCTCTCTGCCACTCTCTCTCTCTCTCTCGCTCTGTTTCTCTCTCTTCCGTTCCCCACAGGTCGAGAGTCGGGTGGCATCGGTGGAAAGAAGATGCTGCGCTACATCCTGCCGCTGTTCATACTGCCCTTCCTGATCCAGTCCGCCGTCATACCGTTCATGCTAACGGCGGTGAAGCTGTTCCTGCTGAAGTCGCTGATGGCGGGCAAACTGGCGATCTTCCTTCTGCTGCTGGGCGCTTTCAAAAACTTTACCAAAAAAGAGCGGGACGTGTACGTGAAGGACGTCCCCGATCGGCGGTACGAGCCGTCGAGCGAGGGGTTCGCCTACCTGTCCGAGGGGCGCCCCAGCAATTGGGTCAACTAGGCGTACGGCTGCGCTAGGGCTTATTTATATTCGATTAGAAGCGTAGGTTATCGCGTAGCTATAGGAGAGAACAGACGAAGCTTGGCTCTAAGCCGGTACAAACAATAAACAAAACTACGAATCGTGACGTGTTGGCTGCAGAAAAAAATAAAAATGTTGGAGAAGAATCGGAAGAAATGAATGAAGGAAATGATTGTTAGGTTGCCTCGTTTTCGGGTTGAGTGTGAATCGATGTGGGTCAGCCAAAAAATGAAGAAGCCGCCAAAACGAAATTGTGCAACTGGAACCCCGTTTGCCTTCACACATTCCACACTTCATTCTTTGCGATTGTGTGATTTTTTTTCGATGCGCTGTGTAAGTCCGTGATGGGCCATGTTGCGGCTCTTATCATTACTATTGTATGTTTTGTGCCTACAATAACTCTGGCGGATTATGATTATGATGGTAATGATGCAGCAAAATGAGTCTATGTTTTCGCGAATAAGAACCGCTGTTTGTCCTACATTAGCCACACGAACCAGATGGTTTGTGTTTAGCCGCCAGTACCACTGGAATGGAATATGGAATATGGAACTAGAATTTTTTAAATTTCTGTTTAGAATCTATTGAGTTTCCTCGTTTCCTAGCCCCTATCCACCATATTAGCTTTTGAAGTATTGCGCAATAAGTATTGAGCGTCTTATTTTGTTGATCAACTTCGTTAATTTATTGTTACATCATTTTCACAATCTGCTAACATCAATTTGGGTTTAATAATTTTCAGTGACTTTATGCTATTTCGGGGTCCTTGATTTGTACACGTCTCTTCAACTACTGATCCTCTGGAGATTGTGCAGGTTTGTCAAACACAGTGGAACTGTTATACAACAGTCTCGGTGTCATCGGCATATATTTAGTAATTCGATCATTCCCCTTGTAAAAGACACAATTAGCAGAGGGATAGTGTTGGCGCTATTTTGTTTTAGGAAATACTGGATTACATAAATTTTCCTTGAAATGCACTGTCTTGTGTTAAGCATGCCGTTTGCAATGCTCGTATAATGTTTAATAATCAGTATAACAAATCCCAATTAACTTGTAGAACATGCCGGCTAAAGCATGTATTACGTCACTAGGCGTACTTTCGGCACGCGTAATTTTCGGAGCAATTTACTCGTAAATTCCAGAGCAATCGGGAACGACATTCCATCATTTTTGTTAGTTTACCGGTCATCTTCTTCACACATGTGAGGCGTCACCTTACAGTCAAACAAATGTTTCCGCCGATAACTGTAGTTAATGCTGTTGGAACCACTTTATAAGCTTCCCAAGGTTAACCCATAGTTTCTTTCGTAATGTGTTAGATGTTTTGATTCGCAGTCTTGGCATCCGGTAATAAAAATGGAATAAGTATCAAAGGAAACATAAATAGTTCCTCTGATGGGGGCTGTATGTGTACAACCTTTATGTACGCTCTACGGTATATGTTCAGGCGCCTTTGAAATACTGGATTGTATGCTTCACATGGGGGAAGATAATAAAATGAATTACTGGCAAAGCGAGTCACAGGCGGGAAGATTTTTATCATACCACAGGTAACTTTGCTTTGATATTTCTTTTCTGGATATTCATCCAGAACAACCAACACCATGCAATACAATGAAGGCCGTATGAGTCAGAACCCTAGGCCAATGACGATTACACGAAAACTCATTTGCTAAGAGCAGAAATGTTATACGCAATTGGCCGCCTAATCTAAAATTTAGATGACTCTGGCCCTGAAACGATACGAGTGTTACATAGAGGCAATTGGTCGGAACGTGACAAAAGCAAAAATGCTTCGAAACAAGTAAGAGAAGTCCTAGAAAACTACGTTTACCCTAAATCTGCACGCCTATCCAGCGGCGGCTGTGGATCGATCGATGTAGCTCTTATCAAGGCGCGATATGACGTCTTATCAGTTTGTGTAATATACAGCGATAGTACCCCATACTCGACGCGAGTGCACCTGTAGCGTACGGATTGAGGATAGGCCGTGGTATTCGTTACTGTGCCACTTTGCTGAAAAGGTTGAACAAGGTTCAGCTGACGAAAGCATTCCCCAGCGACAGATTGCGCCAGATACTCGAAGTGAAGTGTGCAGAGTCAACCGTTCAGTTCTAGTCAGGGAAAGCATCAGTAGACATACGATTCATTCAAAATGGGGTGCACTGAAGTTATGAATAATATCGGGGGTAAGTTCCGGACAATTGTTCCAGGATAGCGTACCACGCGCATCCGAGCTTTTTAATCGTGTTTCTTGAAACGATTCTGATGGCTATCCCTTTTCTGCACGCCAGGACTCATAATGGACAATAAGTTGGTCACATTCCTGAGTGTGTCCCTGTTCGCGTTCGTGATCACTGTGATAGCGCTGGCGGTGTCGAACAACAACAATGCAGCCGACCTGGAAGAATGTCGGAACGCGCTTTGGGAATTAACCACGACCACGCTAGCCCCAATAACGACCACAACGGTCCTAACAACTGTCACAACGCCCGAGACTATACCAACAGTATAATCATATGAGATCAACAGCAATCTCAATGTTAGGATCACACGCCGGATTTACTTGCTGTTGGCAATAGTTGACGGATTGGATATTTTTTCGCTAGAACACTAAATAGAAGCCTGGTTTAAGTATTATCTGCAAGCATGAAGCAAGTGTAGTATCTAGCAACCGATCTAGTTGTAACCCATTACTATCAGTGACATTAGCTTGACGCGTGTGCAACGTCATTTGTGGTACCGGGCATAAGCACTAGCAATAGGTGTATTTGGTCTCTTTCTTCTGCCCACCATTGCTGTAAGATTAAGAACGATTAAACGACATCTTAACCATCGCAATACCCGTCCCCGCACAGGCTCATTGGGTGGTATAGTTCTTCTTGATTCCACAGGCGACACAGCCAGGTTCGTGTGAGTCACCTACTATCAGCCTCAGATAACGAATGGAGTCTAATCACGAATTTTACCAACAATGGCAACATATTCCGTATCTTCTCGAGGAACTGGAAAAATAATATTGGATTTCAAATATTCACCCTAGTCTCAATAATGGTAATGTCTAAGTCGAAGCATAAATCGTTGGAGAGAATTTCAAAGAACCAAAATGTAGCCATAAAAATGAAAGGAAAGCTAATTTATGTAGCCGCCGGGCAAACATAAAAAAATGATGTTTGAAATGAAAAATAAATAAATTTGAATTCGAGAAGAAAATGGTAGTTTTGATTCACATTTTGTACATACCCAACATACATAATTTTGGGGGAGTTTCAGCTTTTGTTTTTTTAATGTTTCAGTTTTGCGTAGACGGATAGCGCGAACATGAGAAAATTGTTGATCAAATTTTCAAAACATTTCACGAAGTGTAAACAGGTATTTGGCAGTAAAGACAGGCTTGTCGGGCAAAATTGATATATCGAAATAAAGAATTATTGCACATTTTTAGCTTTCGCTGCTGTGTTTTTTTTGGGCTTGCTTCCAGTGAATTTTTTTGTCCACGAAGATCGGCGTTTCCGAGCCTCGACACGAGCAAGTCTTGCTATTGACTCATAATAATTTTGTGTTTTATTAGGCTATGAATCAGTAGAGAGTAGATTAAAAGCAAATCATTCTGCTTGTTTGGGAGCGACGAAGGTCTGGCAAATAAGACCATATCGATATGATTTTACAGAATGAAAAGTTATTAAAAGCCGTTATGATTTTGAATAGAAGTAATAGGACAAAAGTTCGAACTGTTGCATTTCCGCTCACGGAACTAAGAAAAAACAGAACAAGAAAAGGATGAAAAAACAGTACTGACCCTCTTAGAAACAAATATAACGTTTGTAACGTCATCCTCACCGACTCCCTCTTGTCGATTAACCGGGCTGCAGAACCGATCGAACCAAACGTGACACAAATAGCTTCCTAGGGGCGCTCGATCGCTGGCTATCGTCAGAGACATCGACATTTAAAACAAAGAGAATACTAAAAACGAAATGTAGAGTTCGCTTAAAGTTTCCGAAAGATCGTTGCACTGGTTGCAAATTTCGACAGCACTAACGGCGTTTTATCTAAACATCGTAGATCACGAAAAACGTACACACAAACGTCATCTGGCTGGTGATGCTGTCTGCTCCATACAACAGTTTTGAAAGAACGTTAAAATTTAGGTTTACACTCGTGAGAAGCAAACTACATGCAGTCGACATAAAACATATAGAAATGCACGCAATATTGAAAGCTTCCGGAAGCTCATACTTACGGGAGCTTTTCCTTCGTAGTAGAATGGGTGACGATTGTAAAATACTGAATAAGTTGAAAGTTTTTTTTTCCCTCCATTAGCATTGCAAATATGACCACGTTCCTACAACCCTTAGCTGTACGACTGGTTATTGCTGGGTGAGCATTGAATCAACTGAATTATCCTTCTGAATTATTCACGTGACAGATGATTAGGTACGAATTATTAGAATGATTCAATATTGACCCGCTACCTTAGCAACGAACAGAACAGAATGCGTTTAAGAACCGTGTAAACTAACGACTGCACTCAGAATCAACACATGTGTCCCGAACCGGTTCCTCATATTATACAATTACGTTTTGGTTCTACTAACACAAGCACGGTTGGCTTCTGGATGTGTTACTCGCGCCTAACATATCGTGGTCGAGCGCGAGATTGTATGCTCGTACAGCGAGCAAATCGGACCTGGCTCTGTGCGGTCGAACGGAGATACTTCCCGCGCGTACAATACGGTTAATTGTGGTCAGTTGAAAAGATGAGGCCGATTAGGCAATAGACGGGGAATGATTCCAGCGATGGTATACAACAGCTGGAAGGTGCCGACAGAGAGTTTTGGTTCATGATAACAGAGCACTAACTATAGGTGATAGCAAACTCCCGTGCCGACCGTATCCCGGACTGCCATAAACGTACATCAAATTTATCTCGAGTGCCATCAGATGAGACGCACCTTTTGGTGTTCGCGATTAAGTTCTTTGTAGTGTTGCGTTGTGCCTCAGTTTCAACCGCTACACGAGACGGTGAAGTTAAGCATGGCCGGCAGTGGCGAAGCGCGATCGAATGTGAAGGTGAAACCCGTTGAGACGTCCCGTCCGCTTCCGACGAAAGACGGCACAATAGAAGGCAACCTGCATCGCCTGGATGCGCAGCATGGAATTCTTGGGATCGTGCTGTTGCTGTTTTGTGGAACCGTTTCCAGCTATCTCTGCACGTACCTGCCCGATGCGCTGACGGTTGCTGACCTCGCTAGTCACCCGACTGCCTTCATAGCCGAGCGGGCCTGGGATAACCTGCAGGTGCTGAATGATTTCGGCCCCAAACCGACTGGTTCGCGAGCGAACGAGCTCGACGCGGCGCAATATCTGCGCCGGGAGATTGAGAAAATAATAGCGACGAAGCATGCGGTGCAACTGGTGCAAACGGAACACCAGACCATTTCTGGCGCGTATCAGATAGCGTTGATGGGCTATCCGCTGACGAGCGTGTACCGGAACGTGCAGAACATTGTCGTGAAGCTCTCCGGACGAGACGGCATCCTCGACGATGTTGATGATGTGGAAAGAGCACCGACGCGTAGCAATGCGCTAATGCTAAACTGCCACTACGACACGGTGGCCAGCAGTCCGGGTGCTAGCGATGACGGTGGCAGCTGCGTGGTAATGTTGGAAATCTTGCGAGTTCTATCTCGCGCCCCGGAGCGCACCCGTCACTCGATAGTGTTTCTGTTCAATGGGGCGGAGGAAACGCCGATCCAGGCAGCCCACGGTTTCGTCACTCAGCACCCCTGGGCGGCGGAGGTGCGTGCCTTCCTCAACCTCGAATCGGCCGGTTCCGGCGGGAAGGAACAGCTTTTCCAGAGCGGACCACAGCATCCCTGGCTGGTGACGATGTACGGGCAAGCGGTGCGCCACCCGGCAGCACAAACCGTCTCGGAGGAGATCTTCCAATCCGGGATCATCCCGTCCGATACGGATTTTCGTATCTTCCGCGACTTTGGCCACGTCCCCGGCATGGACTTTGCCCACACGATCAACGGGTATCGATACCATACGCGCTTCGACAGCATCGACTACCTTACGTTGCCAGTTCTGCAGCGCACGGGGGACAACATTCTGGCACTGACCCGCGAGATGGCCAACAGCGACGCACTGGCACGGCTGACAGAGGATTCTGCCCTATCGGAAGGCTACAGTGTCTTCTTTGATTTCCTAGGATTTTTCTTTTTCCACTACTCGACCGAGACAGGGCGGATGTTGAACTTTACAGTAGCGGTTCTCGCGCTAGTGATACCATTCCTGGAGCTTTGTGGTTCAGTTCGACGTGTCGGTGAGCGCAGTGTCGTGCGAGAGACATTGGTTGGTCTTCTGGGAACGTGCTGTGGAACCGCAGCAACTTTACCTGCGGTGCTGCTGATCGCAAACCGTCTGGATGCGATCGGACGATCGATGGCTTGGTTTTCGACACCTTACCTCATACTGGGACTGTACGGATGTCCCGTGCTCTTGGTGCACTGTTTTAGCCACCGTATATGCAACCATTTGCTGGAGACTAAAAAGGTATTAGCCTCATAACAATTGAAACTATACATCGATTTCAAAAAGTGTCGAATAGTTTGAAAATGTCGTACAACTCCATCATAGCATTTGTTTGTTTTGAGAATGATGTAGACTTAATGGAACTACTTGACTTTGCAGACGCCACTTAATTTGTTGCAAAAAATACGGGCACGCCTTATCGGAGTCAACTTGTTCTGGGCGGTGGTGATCGTTGCCCTCACGTTGGCCAACGTTCGGAGCACGTATATCTTCATGGTGATTCTACTGCTTTCTCTGCTGTCCACGATCCTTACCTCGGTACTGGGCTACCAAAGGAAGACTTCTCGTTGGCTCGCCGTACATCTGGCTTTTCAGGTGCTGGCAATGCTGTGGGCGACGAAGTTCTACCACCTGCTCCTGAAGCTATTCGTTCCCATCACCGGCCGCTTGGGTGCAAGTATGAATCCTGACTATCTGATCGGGATACTAGTCGCGAGTGGTGGGATACTGTGTACCAGTTATCTTCTTCCGCTCATTGGACTGTTGAAACAGGCGTCGGAACTTACGGCACGATTGACCGTGTTTGCCCTGATAGCATTCCTGCTCGCATGCTGCACCCAAGTCGGCTTTCCTTACCGGGACGAAAGCAATGGAGAACCGTCCATGCAACGGCACTACGTGACGGTAAGTGTTGCTCGAAGTGTTCCACAATGATAAAGCTGTACTATGTGAACATTGCATCTGATGTTTCGTCGGTCCGTCGTTTCAGCATACACTTCAAGTAACGCATGATGGTACGGGGAATGTTGTGGAAAGCTCAGGTTTTCTTTTGAGGGAAATGGATCGTAACGCGCTACGTATACTACGTGGTGTTGCTAAGCCATTTGAGGTAGCTCCCATGCGACAGATGAATACTTGCCGCTCAATGCTGTTCTGCGGTGTGCCCTTCTATTCAATATGGCATCAAATTAGATTCGAGTAAGTATTTAGTCGCATTAATAGTAGTCAATCTATCGTTTCTTTTCGTTATTTCCACTCAATTCTTTTGTATTGTTGCTAACAGAAACTACTGGCTGGAAGGACCGCCACCTGCTCTGGAGATGGACACAATGCCATCATTTGAACTGGAAAATGTTACCCAAATTTCGAGCACAACCCGCCAGTATAGCTTTGGCATTAGACATCGTCATCAAGGTTGTGTTCAGTCGGCGCTGATACTTGCTCCCCGACCCGGGGTACGGTTAGTCAAATGGAACATTATGCAGAGCGTGCAGGACACGATCGAATTCAACGGACAGCGTGCGCATTTTTTACTGATTACGTACGGACTTGCGGACGATTCGCTGTGGAAGGTTACTTTCGATTTTGCCTATGATCCGCCGAATGAGCAAAAGGAAGATAAGCTTTTCGATGTTAGCTGGATTAACACGTACTGGGAGTACAAGCAAAGGCACACGGAACAGTTCCAAACGCTTATTGACAAGTTCCCAGAGTGGGCGCATGTTATACCATCCGTTGCCGTTGTGAACATGACTGCCTATTGAGCATACAAATGCATATATCTTCTGCCAATAAAAATGTATAGTTGTTATGTCTGGCTAGAAAAATTCATCATTTATTTGTTTACTGTTTTAGTATGGCCATCGTAGGCAATGCACTGCGAGTAGCATTATATTGTCGCATGGCCGCCTGGAATTGTGAGATCGAAGTTATGTAAAGAATTGCCGTCTTTTAAGCACAACAGTTCCGCCTGTGGTTTCCAAAATTCGAAAAAAAGTTCTGCACGTGGTTCATAGAACCGGCATCCATACTAACACTGGGCTTTGAAGGGCCAGTCCTTTGAAGGAGGTACAGAACATACAAAATAGCAGAATAAAATGTTGGTGGACATGAAGGATCAAAACAATTAAAAATTTAGGATCGCTGATCTATAGGTAAAAACTTGGCAGTCGGTCAAAGTTCGCTTACAACCATTTTGGAAAACGTACGCAAGTTATCGGCAACCAGTGTAGCTCTTAATTACGTTTCCTTGGCTTGACAGCAACTGTCAACGGCATTAGTCAGAGGGCCGATTTGTTTACATCCTACAAACCACAGAAAAGCATCACTCCTCGGTGATTGTGTTTACCCTCGAAAACCAATAAAATATTTATTTTCCAGAAAAATATCTCTTATTTTTTAAAAAGTGATTTGACCAATCGCGAAAAAGCAATGGTGAAAAGCCCAGTTGTAACGGGAATTTCGCCGAAAGAAGGTCCTCCGGGTACCCGTGTGACGATACGTGGCGAATTTCTCGGGAACAAGTTAACAGATCTCGTCGGTAGGTCACAGGTGGCTTCATCGTACCGAAGATATTGTCTCACCGCATAAGCTGTTCAATTCTAGGCCTTACCATATGTGGATGCGATTGCTTGCTCTCGGCGGAATGGAAATCGGATAAAAAAATAATTGCTCGAACCGGTGCGGCTAAAGGAAAGGGTGACATTATCGTTACCACCCGTGTTGGTGGCATGGGTACGTGTACGGTCCAGTTTCGTGCATACTACGAAACGATTGGTCCAATGAAGGAATCCGCCGTGTGGATAGAAGAATCTCCTATGCAATCGTTAGCTTGGGGCCGCCGCTCGATGGCACCGACTGGGTACACTCAGGAAGACCCGCTCGGCCTGTCCAACGAGGGCAATGAAAAAAAGTTTCCGGAAGATTTGCGCGACCTATTCCTAGAAGGCTCGGGGGACTTGTCACAAGAAAATTTCATGCCCGGTTGGTTCCTGCTTGAAAATCACCACGCAACATCGTTCGAGGATCTGAAAGCTGGGCTATCCTACCTACGCCGGCGGGTCGAAAGCCAGAAAGAAGGACAGCTTTCGTTCCTGAAGTCTAATGCTGGTTCAGTGATCGATCAGCTTGACACGCTGATGACGCTGCGCGACCGCATCACGCAGGATAATAAGGTGCATGGCAAGGAACCGGTGCGGCAGCTAGATTCTGCGATTCGTAGCTCGATCGATGCGTCCCATGAGCTGTTCAAGGATGTGCTCGTGCGGAAGGAGAATGCTGATGCAACGCGTGCGGCGCTTTCTGCTATATCACGGTACAAATTTCTCTTTTGCTTACCGAATACGGTAGAGAAAGCCGCGCTGAAGAATGAGTTCGACATTGTGGTCAATGATTATGCTCGGGTGAAGAACCTCTTTGGAAAGACCGAAGTTCCGGTGAGGGAAAATTACGCTCGTATGCATGAACTTCACTCAATATTAATCCTTAACACAACTTTTCCTTGATGGTTTACTTGCAGATCTTTCGCAAGGTGCTGACAGAGGTGGACATAAAAATACTGGCCATTCGCCAGCAGCTGCATGGGAAAATAAAAGTCATGCCGCAAGGAGTGGAGCAGCAGAAAAAGATGATCAAAGCGCTTATCAGCTTGGAAGCGCAGCAGGCCGGCACGAGCGTCGCGGGGAAGCTGAAAATTGAAGATCCCGCCTGGGACGCGATCGAGGCACGTGCTAAACATCTCGAGGAAACGTTCCTCAAAGCGTATGAACAGCACACCGGGAAGGAGCCGGTGCACGGAAGTGAATCGAAGTCTCGCAGCGATCCCACAGTCACACCGGTGCGAGTGCAGTTTTGCGAGGATATGACAGAAATCGCAGCCAGTCAGTTCCCCGATCTCTGGCGACTGGGACAAGCTTATTTCACCGGTGAACTACGCAGCGCTGCCCAGCCAAAACCGGGCAACTTCAAACGTATCATCCTGACGGCAATTGATCAATTTTGTTGTTATCTGCGGTCGGCTTTGCTTGCTTCCAGTAGCTCCCATCGTTCGCTGGCTGCGTCAGTAACCGCAGTAAAAGGGCTTCCCGCGTGGCCCTCGGCCAGTCCTTCGTTGAACTTTTTAATTACCTGGCTGCCGCATTGCTTGCGGTACGTACGGGTTTCTTACGCGACGCTGATCCGGCTCGATCTCCCAAACGAAGCGCTTGACATAGTGCTCAAATTCATCGATGAGCTTCGACTCTACTGCATGTCCACGATTCTAAAGAAGGCGAACGATCGGGTGAAGAAACTGCACGAGAAGGAAATGTGGGAACTGACAGTGGCCGAATTTGCCGGCGCCACAAGCCTACCTGCGAAGCTGGAAGAAATTTTGATCGAGGTAATCGACGACGCCCAGGTGACCTGTTTGACGCCGGAGGTGCGTGAATCAACCATACTCGAGCCACAATCCGACGGCCAGCGGGAGCTGTCCAAGCGCTTCCAGGAGATCCTAAGTTCCTTCTGCAATGTAATCGAAACACTCGCTCTTCAACGGTCAGATGAAGATCCACAGCAGGCACCGATGCTTTCGCAGCTCATCGGTTTTCCGGCCGCTCTGCTACAGCAACAGATGAACACCGGCGACAAGCGGGAATGGGAAAGCCCGCCAGTTACGTGGGAGCAACGGTTGCTATGCTGCCTTTCCAATTGTATTTACTGCAACCGTATTTTCTTCCCGAAGTTAAGCGATCTTTTCACACGTCACAGTTTTCCCGTGCCGACGCTAGCGATTGAGAATTCACGTTCCACTGTTAACGGTCTGTTCGGAAGCCTGCTCGATATGTACGTAGAGCACAAGAGTGATCCGCTGGTCGGCACGATCGAGCCATCGATGTACTTGGGACGGTTCCAGTGGGATCAGGTGGGCCCATCGGAAAAGCTTAGTCCGTACGCTCACGAGTGCCTAGACAATCTGGTGTCGGTGTATTCGGAGATTTTTGCTATTTCACCGTTTCTGCTGCGGCCCATACTCGAACCGATTGTGCAAACGGTGGCCGAAGAATTGGCGCGTTTAATGACGTGCGTACAAAAGTTTAACGTCAATGGGGCACTGCAAGCGACGGTCGACATAAACGTTGTACGCGATGCTGTTCGTGTGTACAGTAATGAAACGGCCAAGTAAGACATTTGTTGAATGATAGAATTCTGCATTCTGATTGTGGTACTTATACAAACGATTATATCTATCGTTCAGGTCGTTTTTCGTGGAAGCATTGGATGCAATACCCCTAGTTCCGGATAGTGAAGCAAGGTTCGTCGTGGTTTTCACATTTGAATTTTCTTTAATGTCTTCCTCTTTTATTGCAGAACCTTCGAAACGGTGAAGACGATCAAAAACAACATCCGTTTGCAGATCATGTGTTTACAGGTGGTGGATCCTTGATTGGATGCTTTTATATGGATTTCTTATCGTGCAAAAAAGAAATCTACATTGTCCAAATCGGATCAAGTAAGAGCAGAAAAGTCCAGCAAATTATCATAGTAAATTGACCGCGACACACTATTTATCAGAACGTGTGACGACTTGAAAAAGTATGATATCGAAGAATTCGGAAAATTAAACATACATAGTTACATACAAAATGTTAGTCCCTTGTTCCAATTTTTACCATTTATTACATACAATCTTCGACTATGCTGGATCTGAAATACATGGTGTTCCAACAAGGTATCATCGTTTCCGATATTGGCTCGTCTTTACGTACTAAACAAGTAATACGTAGAACGTATTGAATAAAATGTATTAATCGAGCACTAAAACGAAATAATATCGGATACTCTGAAAACTATATAATATCTGATAATCTGATGTGATGAAAATAAAAACAAAATTTGGAGTTGAAATTCAAACGAAACTCGAGTAGTTGAGAAATAAACCATTCGAACACTTTAGTACCGACCAGCCCAACAAAATAGCCTTGAATCCTGCATCTGACAGCTTTCAAACCTTTCTTTTGACATTAGCTTTGTAGGAATGTAAACACAGAGTAGACGATCACTAATTTGCTACAGAAGTAGATTTTTTCCTTGATTAACTTTGGTAAGATACTTTTCAAGAAATATCTTCTAGCGTTCGTTGGATCCAACGCAATATGCCGCCGTCAGAACGACTGATTGGCGTAGTAAAACGGTGTTGCTGGAGAGTTTTCACTGTTTTGGCGGTACTACAAGTTGGCGGTGGTGAGTCAGCAGGATGTTGCTGTGGCAATTAATTTTTGGATTTACTTGTATTGGCTTTCATGTTTTGCTCTAATCTTACAGCAATCGGTCAGCG
Organism: Anopheles plumbeus; assembly: GCA_034621735.1. Lineage (NCBI taxonomy): Eukaryota > Metazoa > Arthropoda > Insecta > Diptera > Culicidae > Anopheles > Anopheles plumbeus. The sequence goes on from JAOEFI010000003.1 coordinate 8,424,140, forward strand.
CATGAAGGATAATATGTACACGCCGGTAATCGGTGCGCACTGCTTCCGGCGTTTAAATGGAACCCACGTAACTGGTTGTAGTTGTAAGTGTCGTAAAAACGGCAAAGCCAATAGTAATCTGAACGCACTGTTAAAAATACGTCTACTCGATTATTTACAGCGAAAAACGGCGGCTCGGTTGGAGTGTTGCATGTGATAAATAGTAAAGAGGACATTGACTTTATAGTCCACAAACATCCATCGGCACCGTACGCGCCGATAGTACCTCCGGCGCTCTACACGCGCGAAAATATTCTTCGATTGCGAGACGAGGCCGGTCCGTACGTGTCGGTGCTAGTCCTTATGAACAATGCCAGCGGGTTGGAACAGTTCAGTCAAGAATCTCGCTGTCCAAACCAGTACAGTGGTCTGGCTGCGTTGCTCGATCAGGCGGACAGTGGTGCCACTAACGAACAACGCTGCAGTGTCGATCGCCGCGAGGACAGCTGGAACCCATGGGGGAGCGGCTTGCTGCAGGAAGATTTCCCCTTCCCCATCTTTTACGTGGCTGATGTTTCCGAGATGGAGAAGCTGGTGGAATGCTACGAGAAATTTAACGCATACGATCTCGACCGACAAAACCAGCGTAGCCTGTGCAGCATCGAGGTGAAGGCGTTCATGTCGGCCGCTGTCAGCACGGAGATTTGTATACGACGGTCGAATTTTTACAACTCGCTAATTCCCGCCACCAAGTACTGCGATCCTCTGCAAGGGAAGAACGTGTACGCGACGCTTTTTTCCCGACCTCCTGTACCGGACGAGCAACGCGCTGAAAATCCGGAACGAATTGTCCTCGTGTCTACCCGTACAGATACGACCACCATGTTCGATGGGGTGGGCATTGGTGCGATGGACTCTGTTGTACCATTTGCTGTGCTGATCTCTGTGGCACATTTTCTTTCGAAAGTGCTGCCTATGAGCGATAGGAACGTGTTGTTTGTTTTCTTCAATGGAGAGTCATACGATTACATCGGCTCGCAGCGGTTTGTTTACGACCTGCAAACGGGAGCATTCCCATCGCGAGGCACCCAGACGAAACCAATTTCGATGGAAAACATTGAGCTAATGATCGACATCGGAACGCTTGATGATTTGACAGATTTGCGAGTCTACCACGCGTCACCACTACCGATGGCGATTAAAGTGGCTGAGTTACTAAAGAAGATAAACCTATCGCATAAGTTCGGCATCCAATCGGGCCAAGCGATCCGCACCAGTAACCTTCCTCCGGTGTCCGCGCAATCGTTTTTGCGCGAAAATGTTTCCTTTCCCGCCGTGATCATAACTTCGAAGCCGCGGAATCGGTTCTATCACTCGATCTACGATGATCAGGAAAATTTAGGCTACAAGTATGGCAATCATTCGAAGATGTATGACTTCACTCTACTGGAAGATTTAGGACTTGGCGATCGGCGAGACCTCTATGGAGCCGGTTCGCTGCAGATGCGCATCCGCAACGCGTCCAGCCTGATCGGAATGAGCATCTACGAGCTGTTAGTTGGCCGGGCATACGACCAGCCAAACGGCACGAATAGTGTACTGATCGACGAGTTTCTACATTGCTTCTTGGAGTCCGCCGATTGTCCACTGTTCCGGGCGACGGTTAAGCCTGAGACACCGCGAGTCTATCCTGCACCCCCGTCACGGTACATAAGCGTTCACACGACCCTAACGGCAGATGCTACCGGTTGGACGTATCGTGTACTGGGACTACTGTTAGGGAAGAGGGTAGAAAACGTCACCAAGGCGGACTGTGCGGCAATGAATTTACCGTACCAGTGGATGGCCGGTTACAGTGGGGTTGGCGAATGTCGCCGTACAACGCAGAACATGAGCCTTGCCCTTTCACCGGCATTTCTCAACGAGACGTACGACTACAAGTCTTACCGCTACTCCACTTGGACCGAGTCGACGTGGTCGGAAATGTCGGCGCGAGTTTTCCTGCGACCATCGGTGAAACACGAAACACTGACGCTTTCGATCGGGATAGTGGTGATGGTCATTTCCTTCGTGCTGGTATATCTGGTCAATAGTCGATCTGATGTGCTCTTCAATCAGGGTTCTACCTCGTCGATGCCGTAAGTTATGGATATTTATTTACTTTGGTTGGTAGAATTGTTAATAAAATCATTGTCATCGCTTTTTCCTCAAGGTTGGTCAAGTTTCCATACATTTGTAGTCATTCTTACATACCTTCAACTAACTCCATTTGCTCAACGTTGACTGTGCCGAACTAGTATTTCCGTTACCATGACAACGGTGTGTTCGTATTTATTAAAACGACGTATTTTTCTCTATTTTCTGTTTCAGTATCGCTACCCAGCCGACACAGTGCTGAAGAGAAAACTATTCCATTCGACCCAATCCATCCATTATCAGTGGGGTCTGAGGATGTTTGCTGAAGCGTTTTATCAACTGCTATAACAAACTATCGTCCCGTCGTCACCGTGGCCCATGTACCTATCATCATACGCCGCTGATGTTGTCTTTAGTACCGCAATCCCTAAACATCCCCATCATATTTCATCACATTTTAGCTTACATAAACAAATTAAACTTATGATAAGACTACCTATCCGTAATACAATTGATATTTATAACATTCCTTCTTATCATGTTATTAAATGAATTAATATTTGTGTGGGGTTCTGTGGTGAAGTACTATTCCATTCTATCTGATCTGATGATACCATATTGTTTCAAAATTGGTAGAACAGCCATCAAGAATGAAATGGTCACGGCGTTCAAGTTCCCAATACACGTTTTAGGATTTTTTAATTCACGCCACTAAGTTGGATTTATTTGAAATAAGACAAACAACTATTCCACTCTATAAGATTACTACACTCTATTGAAATGCTTACTAAAAAAAAAGAAAAAGGAGAACACCCTGATGCTATAAGCGCAACAGGATTTAACGCGAGCAGGTGTTAAATTGATCGAAGTATGCCTGCGTCGGCCTATTCTGGTAAACCACCTTGTCCATGTGTTCAAGCTTACGATGCTGTTCCATTGACAGCTGAAGGTTCTCGTGTCGTATCTGCTCGGCCAGTGAATGGCGTCTGCGGGTCAGTTCCTTCTCCTTTATCGTTATGACGCGATCAAAATCATTGGTCAGTCGATCCCAGGAGTCGCGCGTATTTGCCTGTTCATGTCGTTGGCGCTTCAGTTCTTCTAGCTGTAGCTGCTGCGTTCGCCGTACCTGTTCTACTTCCGCCGCAGACATTCCCTTGTACTGTGCGGTGATGACCCGGTTGGGTCCGAAGCTACTTTTCGCTACGTCCGGGTTTTCAGTCAGCATATCGCTCGTCAGATTGTTATAGATTTCGGCCAGATTATCCTCCTGCTCCTCGCGTTCTCGGCGCAATCGCTGCTGTTCCTGTTCATTCATCAGCCGATGGTTGAATTCATTAACCGCTTCCTGAATTTTTCCTCTGGCGTACTGTTCCTGGGCGGTCAGCTGGTGCAGTCGGTTCTCACGAGACATTAGGGCATCTTCGAGACATTTTTCGGCCTCTCGACGATCGATTTCGGCCTGGCGCTTCTCTCGTATCTGTTGCTCGAGCCAGGAGCGCTGCTGTTCAATTTGCACCTTTCGGCGATAGCTTTCCTCGAGGTCTTCGCCGTCAAACTTCTGCGCGCCGGAAACGCTCAAGCGTGGATCGTCATCGCCGAGCCGGGCCGGTAGGGACTTTTTCAGTCCGTTCGGGTCGAACAGGTCGAAATCGCGCGATTGTTCCGGCTTCTGGTTGGTAGCCCGGAACCGATTAAGTTCGTTTTCGAGACGAATTCGCTCCTGTCGTTGTTCGTGCTGTTTCAGAAGCGAAACGTGCTCTTGGCGGCGTATTTCGTCGGCGAGTTTACGCCTCTGTTCCGCCTCGGATTGTTCAGTTTCCTTTTTTTCTTGCACTTGGTATCCAAGGGCATCAGTATCAACCTATCAAAGGCAAAAGAATTTAGAAACAAAAGCACTGGAATCATTAAGACAAAGTCGATGAAGAAACATTCGTTCCACTAGCTAAATTTGTATTTCGTACTCCAATCACCCGTCGCCTAGCATTGAAGATGCGTTGTTTCCGTGCTTCTTCGAACCGTCGTCTACGTTCGATAGCAAGCGCCTCTTTTTGGTCTTGATGGTTGATGAAAAGAGAATTTAGCATTTTATCTTCCGGAAACACACTGAAGAATTACTAGTTCATCTACGACTGCTGATACATGGTATCTTTGATCAATCTCTACGTGTAAACAAACTAGCTTCGTGCCATGGCAACCGTGGTCTAGTTCAATTTAACATAGTGTACCATGAATTCCGTACATCATACCGGCTCCGTAGTTCAGTTTCCATTTTCCACTCCCAACACGAGCTATATAGTGGAACAAGTAGAACATTCCGTTTGTGAGTACGTTACGTATTTATTACACAGTTTTATATCCTTAAAATGTCTAACATTGGCAATAGAAGTATTTTAAATACACATGTATGGAAATTGAGAACCGACACTGAGGAACACCTTTCATAGGAGAGTAGTACATATGGCATCATTTATGTTTCTTTTTTTTTGCACGCTGCCTAAGAACGGGTTCCAGAAAAAATATGGCGTTCTATTTCATCGTCGGTAAGAGAGTTTTCTCGCTTAAATTAATGATGGAATCAGCGATGACACGTGCTGAGCTACGTAAATACCCTCCGCTCAGGAGCATCACCAATGGAATTGAGCGTTCCAGTGCCGAACGGAAAACCAACTCGTCTCGTGCAATTACACCCTCGGGGGTAATATCAAGCAGTCCCAGCGGATCACCCTTTAGCACATCGGTGCCAGCGTTGTAGATTATGAAGTTCGGCTCAAATTTTGTAAGTGACTGGTGCAAAGATCTAAAAAAAAACTCAATAATTAATAATATTGCAGTTATCGGTTTATAACATTTTTGGGACCCACCTCTCAAGTTTCCTCAGGTACTCTTCATCCTCCGTGTGGGGTTCCAGTTCCACTGCACACTTGATGGCCAGCTTGGCTGCGTGATCCCGGGGATAAAGCTGATAGTTGTACATGTCTACGATGAATACACCATCATCGTCCATAAGATCATGCTCGTATCCATTGCCCTGATGTGCATCCAGGTCCACTATCAGTATCCGTTTGATGCCTTTCCCGCTGGCCTGCAGCATGCGCACTGTGAGCGTGATGTCCGCGTACGGGCAGAAACCACCGCCACGGCCTGCGCTGCAATGATGAAAACCTCCTCCCAAATTAATGGCCCATCCGAGGCCGGATTCCAAAGCAGCACGGGCGGCTAACATTGACCCGGCTGTCTGATAGCGCATTGGTCGAAGATAACATCGCTGCACGAAGCAGTTAGGTACAAATATCATCGGTGGAATCTCCGCTATTTTGGCCACAGTCAAACTCCACTGAAAATGGAGACAAATATGCCGGAGTGACGATTAAATGTAGAAAGGAAAGAAAAGAAGCATATATTGGATCAAAAGTTCACCTTCAAACTTGCAATGTACTGCTTGGTGTGTACATCCAGCAGCTCATCGACGGTAATTTCATGCGGAGCGTAGACGTCCCCATCGCTTTTAATCAATCCGTTCGCCTTCAGAAGTCGATATATGTTGCCACCTTTGGCAGCGTCGAAAGGATGCAGTTTTTGGATCCCACCAAACTTTACACCATACTCGGGTCGATAGACGATGGGAATGCGTTCACGATTTACTGCTACCGGGATCACTGAGCGCTGGCTATCGACTGGCTGTTGTGCCGGAATCGATCGATTCTCGTTTTCCTCGTCGCTGCTGCTACTGTCCATTGGACATTCCGTGCCGTTTTTGTTTAATCTTAAACACATTATAGGACCGTCCTTTTAGTATAGGATTTCAACACATACAATGCTACGCACTTTTCTGCAACCAACAAATAGTTTTCAAGGACACCACTGTTGGCCAAATTTCACCACTTGTTGTGACAGATGATTGAAACAGTGATGGAAACAATATTTCCTAATGTTGAATTGTATTTGTCTCAACTAACATTTGTTTGAATTGTAATTATAATATGTAATACGTCTTTGACTGAACAATGACTATAAAAGTTCTACTATTATGAGCAATCACTAGTATATATTGTTACTAACTATTTCAAAATGAATTGATGGTCAGCTAAATATAGTTAAAGTTTGAATCAGTGAGCTGCTTCAAATCAAATTGATCCCGAAATATTTTCGTTTTTGCTAAAAAGTGCTATTCACTTTTTCATTGGGTTTCTTTAGAAGAGCACAGATTGTCGTGAAAGAAGCACGCTACCCAAGTATAAGAAAACCAGATATTTACGAAGATTTAACGGTGTTTTTATTGTAATCTTACTGAAATAAGCAGGAAACGAAGATAGTGAACAATACAAAAATCAGTATACGGGGAAGGTTTGATCGACAGTTTTCGCCCATTCGTGCATTCCACCAATCAAATCACGTGGTGGTGGTAGATTCCGAGATTGGAAATGGGGCTGCAGGTGTTGCACGACCAACTGTGAATCGTTACCGCGGCGGCACACGACGTACACTGGCGCGGACGTTCCTTCCACAAGCGAGATGATCTCATTTGTCCGCTTATCGTTCAGGATGTCTTCGATAGGTATATTGATTGTTGTCCCCGGCAGCTGACAAATTTGGAACTGGTTGGCCCCACGGACATCGATGAGCAAATGCGCACGACCAGTTGCGACCCACTGATCGTGGAACTCGCGCACAGAAATTCGTTCGCTTGGCGTTAGCAGCGTGCGTGCGGAATCTTTATCGGTCGCTTTCATGCCGCAGAACTGTTCGTAGTCGATCAGATTGATTAGTGTAGGCGATTTGGAGCAAGTGGCGCAGCCTGGTTTTTTTTGGCGCAATTTCAAATTGCGAAATACACTCTGCTGCCCATCAAATACAAGGAAACGCCCGCTGAGGACGCCCTCGTTAGAGAGGATAATTTTAATCGTTTCCAGCGCTTGCAAGGCTCCTATCACACCAGTGACGGCTCCAAGGACACCCCCATCCCCGCAGTTCGTTACGGATTCCGGTGGTGGAGGGTTTGGAAATATACACCGATAGCATGGTCCGCCGCGATAGTTGTAGACCGTAAGTTGTCCCTCGAGCTTCAAAGCGCTCCCCGAAACGAGGGGCTTGCCGAGCATCACGCAAGCATCGTTCAGTAGATAGCGAGTGGCCACGTTGTCCGTTGCATCGACGATTACATCGTACTGCTCGAGAATGGCACTGGCATTCTCACTCGTGAGCTGGGTGTGAAACGTTTGAATTTCTATCTGAGAATTCAACTGTTGCAGTTGGGTTTGTGCCGAATACACTTTGGTCAAGCCGACTGTGGCCTCTGTGTGAAGCAACTGACGATGGAGGTTCGTCAGTTCCACCTCGTCGTAGTCCAGCACTCCTATACGCCCGATTCCTGCCCCGGCCAGGTAGAGCGCGGATGGACACCCAAGGCCACCGGCACCGACCACCAACACCGAGGCATTCTTCAGCTTCAATTGCCCTGGAATACCGATCTCCGAGAGTATGATTTGACGGCTATATCTAGCGATTTCATCATTGTTCAATTTGGTAATACAATTCTGTAGAATGAAAAAAAAACGTTATTGGGAGGTGATAATATTAAAATGGCAGCTATTTTGCATGATTGCGTCTCGTCTCGTTATATATTCCTCCACATATCAAGGGCATCTGGACCAATAATCCATAGATACGGGTGCATTTCGTCTAGGGTAGATGTCGCAAGCCTTCGTTGAGCATTGCTATTTTGCAACCCTATTAACGTCACAACGGACGCCATTCAATAGAGATGACATACTTACTTTCTGAAAATGTTTTTTCAAGGCCTTTAGTTCCTGCACCTTCTCGTTTAGAAGCTTTCGCAATTTGCGTATGTCATTCTCCAGTTCTTCGATCTCCATTTCGCCGTCTGTTTGGCTCATGATACGGCACACTGATCCACACCAATGGTTTCTTTAATTCAATTCAGCTTGCAGCGATAAACATCCGAAAAATCGAAAACCAGCGATTATAGTCCCAACGCAGTGCACGTTTATTCGCGGGACACTGAGATCGAACCGAACCACTCGGATGATCGTCGGAGATGTTTACAATTTCAGCCGTTTTGACAACTGAATACTCTTTTGCTTTAATCCGTTTCTGAAGGGACCGTTTCGCTGTCAAAACAAGCCGGGTTAGCGTACAGACGGTTCATGTTGTTTTTGGTTATTCAATAACTCTTACTTTTCAACGGTAAAATATTGCTAAAACCAAGTGTAATGCTTTCACTGACCAGTGTCGGATTACTCCGTTGGTCCACCTCACCCCTCCTTGTTGGAAGTGGACGCCTTCTACACACAACATCGCTGGATTTGGCCGCACGCAAGGGTACTCGTGAGAAGGCACGCAAAGCAAAAGTAAAAAAGGTGGTCGAGAAGGTGGGATTCATCCGACACGATTTAAGGAACAAGGGAAAGTAGGTTTTATTCCTTTTAGGCTGTAGAACTAGGCCCCTAACCGTGGTTGTATTTTATTTTTCCAGACTTAACCTCAATGTTGCGAACAAACATATCGACGACAGTTGGAAGCAAGAATCGAAGGACGATTGTTGGGTGAGCAAGTACTACAAGTGGCGTGTGTACTCAGTGGATGAAGCCATTCAATGCCACCGTGAAACGCACCATCCGACGGTGTACAATTTACCGAACGCGCCGCTGTACGCTCACGTTGAGTTGAATATGCAGGCGGAAAAGATGACGCGTTTCGTGGACAGCTTCCAGCGGATGGTTGCGATACGGCATCGCTTCGAGCATGGCGAAAACCGCAACATTATCGTGTTTGCTAAAGGCCAGGACACGTTGAAGGAAGCCAAAGATGCCGGAGCCTCCTTGGTAGGCGGGCTAGAGCTGATAAAGGAAATTCAGAACGGTGATCTTCAGCTTTCGGAGTACCCATTCGTCCTTGCCCATCCAAATATTTTGCCCGAGCTCGTGGTAATACGTGGATTGCTAAAGAAGAACAGATTCCCCAACCCGCGGTCCGGCACGTTGGGTGTGGATTTGGCGGAGATGATAGAAAAGTACGCACACGGCATCAACTACTCAGCGACGAAAGACGAACAGCAGAAGAATTTCGGTTCGATTGTCGCTTGCATTGGAACGGTATGTCCAGGGCGGGTGCCTATTTAAAAGCCTTTATATATAAATATGTAAAAATATGTCATCTTTTTCTTATCTCTATAGTTACAAATGGACTCAAAGCACCTGGAAAACAATCTGGTGGCGCTGCTGCAGGACGTGAACACGATGCGGCCGAAGCGTGAGGGAAAGTTTGTAACTCGGGTGTTGCTCAAGAGTCCACCTTCGGGGGAGAATCTAAAAATCGATCCATTCATTTACATCGCGGAGGAAGGCAAGTTTAGTAAAAAATCTGCAAAGGGCACCCAGGCGGATTCCTTCGACGATGATGACGACGCGCAGGACGAAGACCCAAAAACCGTCGTCGTGGCCGCTGGTGCGTCATGAGTGGTCGGCTAGTAATTACTGTTGTAAAAACCTATTAGAGATTAATAAAAATGAAAACCACACAACAAACACATACATGCGCTCTCTTCAATTCGGAATGGTGAGCTAATACTCTGGTGGAATAGGGCGGACAATATGGTATGTGTGAATATTTTCACAAATTTTCCTTGGCAGAGTTGCGATTTTCACCGGCGACAGCATGGGATCGGTCAGTCGATCGAGAACGTTTGCGATGTGAAGTCGCACCGGGACATCGCGTCCTTCCGCCAAAAGGGTGCTATAGTTTGCGAAGTTGAATTTTGAAAATTATAGAAGTAGTATTAAACATTATTTTTCATTCGGGTGTTATTAGCAGTACAACCTGCTCACGAGGAATTATTAGTTTTGGTCTTCTTATTTATTGGAAACACGAGTAATGGTTCGCAACTGACCTGCGTTCCCTCTACATCTTAAAGAATCTTCCGCGGTCGTGGGACATACTACGTCATCTTTCTTCCTTCATCGTTACCATTACCAGCGAGAGGAAGGAAGTGGTATTGGCTAGAACTGGCAGAACGTGTGGCGCGTGCGCGGTCACATTTCACGCAGCGCGGTCAACTGTCGACATCACCTTCATCGTCGGCATGATGTTGCGCTGTTCGGTTTGAACTCTCGCGGTGCAAACACGCGTTACTACGGCATCGGCCGGCCTGTTCGCGATCGGTTCGATCCGATCAATTCCAATGCTCATACCTCACACGCACGATGTGTTCCGGGTGCGAACCGATGGCGCACACCCCCAGTGCATCTCCAGAGCGGCGAAAGTGAGTGCGATTGATTCGTGACTTCCGGCTGAAGTCGCGCGCAGTGTACTTGTGAAAAGACCACAAAAAGCCGTTAAAAATCGTACAACAAATCGTTGTGTATTTAAATTGCGAATAGTAATTTAAGGTGAGAAAGTGCCGATTTCGGGAATTGGGGATCCTTTTAACAAAATGCAAAAAGTAAATCCAATAGGATAAAAAAAGTCTTTCCCTTACTGACAAGGGTAGATTTTCACCTCTCAAATTCTACCTCTCCGAACAGTGGCTGTGTGCGTACCGTTAACATGTAGCTCAACATTAGAAGGTGTTCGTATTTTCCTTCTCCGTAGCACTACTTCAACCGATGTAGTAACAAATGATCATCCCGCGATCAAGTGGTTTCGTGTGCAGGCGTCTTCGTATAGGCCTTTGGCTGGTCGGGGGGGGAGATTGGGGAGACAGTTTGGCGATTTGTTCGTGCCATGATTTTGTGAGTGCGTGAGCGGTTGTGTGTGTAAGTAAGTGACGGGTGGCCGTGCATGCCGTGGTGGCAACTGTACGATTGAAACATGTAAAAAAAACATTGTTTGGTGTTTTTTTCTCGCTCAGGCGATCTTCGAGTTACTTGGGTGTGGGGTACTTTGTGGTGTGTAGAGACGAAGCGATGGAAAGTGTAAGAAAATGGTTGCGAAAGGATCTTCAAACATTTGTCACTCTGGTCCATTCTATTGGTTGAAATATAATTTGACATTTTGAAATGGTCATGGAGAAGCCTGGTGTTTTGATCGTTCACGATGCACATTGGCGAAGGGAAACGGTCCGGATCTTTTGGATGACTTCCTGTTCAAAGTTGCCTGGACTGTGTTTTTCTGGGTGAAATGCTTACCGCGAGTTTTGCTTTCACGTACATCGTCTCCCGTTTGATGACGGCAACTCGTCAAATAAGCTTCGTTCACTCGGTTCGCATTCCGTAGCAAGCCATACATGCGAGTAGTTCACATTCTTCAATTATATTATGCAGTTGAGAAGGGGCCGCAGTTCAAAGCACGTCGACCAGTTCGAAACTGGCTGCAGACGGCGGCGTTTGTCTCTATTTTTCTTCTCATATTTCCATTTCCGAAACTCCCGTGATCGGCACGGACGGCGGTGGTCCGCTTCAATTGCCCGTTGGCAGCAGCTGCAGCTGACAGTGGACTCTCGTAATTCATTCGATTAAGAGACGCTTCGTTCATGATTCACACGCTATCGACGCGCCCTTGGAATGTAAACATCCACGCGGTCCGCGCGCGTCCACTCAAACGTTGCGGACGCGCTGTGCAGTGTCCTGTGCGATGGTATATATCACCGACCACTTTGGCATGATAGAACACACCTTCAGCAGACGTCTAGCGGTGGCAGCGGGAAAGCAAACGCCAACGCCGCAATGCGCGGCCGGGGTCATCCGAATCCAAAACAAACTCGATCCCTCGAACAGGGAGATGCAAAAATATAAGAAACAAACAAAAACGCTGACATTGTGTCTCCACTTCTGCTCTGCTTCTGCTCTACAAGTCCCTTCGCTAGTTTTGCCGCGCGTCAACACACGCGCGATTAGGTTCTATTGAGCGGTTGAAGGTCTTTTTCTGGCATCGTCGCTTCGTTGTTTGCTGGCGGCAGAAACACACACGGGGAATGTGCTTCGAGCTGCAACCATCTGAGCACACACGTGCGCTAGGGCTCGTGTGTGATTTGATAGGTTAGGGAGCATCAACAAAACAGTTCCCATTCGAAATGGCCGAATCTTCTTGGCGGGTCCTGTAGATGGCGCGCATAGTCAGATGTCCTGAATGACAGTCGCGCAGGTGGACGTACGCAAATAATAGTGGCTGATTTGTAGATAACAGGACGTTTGAAGTTGTACAAAGCCAGGTTCCGGAAGTGCGGTGTGAAAAATGACCGCGGCAAGCTCCATTCCGTTCAGGTCGAAGCAAGTGGGTCAGACTGTCGCTTTCGTCGTTACGTACTTTTCAGAGATAGAAGAGGAAGAAGAATAATGTTTTGTATAATCAACTTGCGCAGCAAATTCTGAAAACGTACAAGAAACAGCCATTGTTGTGCGCAGTAGGAAAGTGGAGGGGGAAAACAGAACGTGTACGCGACAGCGAAAGGTGAAAAACTAGTGTGACAAATCGGGTGCTTCCTATGGAGAGGAAAGAGGAAAAGGAAAAGGATAAGGAAAAGGTGAAAGCACATCGCAAACGTTCTGGGGAGCATCCCCCGCATTCGACGCGGCGCGAGAACCTACCGACACCGCCGCCGGATCCAACGATCGACAAACATGTTGCGGCCGCCGTTGCGCCGGTGGAGGGCCCTGCGCAATCGGCAGCCGCGAACACGGCTTCGCCGAAGATGGAGGACGTCTTCCGCAGCGGCAGCTACCACGAAACGGATCCATTCAAACGACTGTTCACGTACAAAGAGCGGGAGGCACAGTTCCTGCGGTTACTGTGCGACGGTGACGCCAGCGTGTGCGCTGGTAATAGGAAATCGGCGCCACAACCAGCGGCGGCCACAGATCCTGCGCTGAAGGATGCGTTGGCTACGGCCGGCGTACTTGGTGGAGCGAGGGGCGTCCCGGTAGAGCCGGGGTTCGAGTCAGCCAACGATTTCCTGATGCTGCTGAACCGAGCCGGCCCGTCGGTGGCGGCCGCCCTCTCGACGAAAGATGCGATCGACCAGCTGGATCGGTTGCATGAGCTTGTCCAGCAGTTTCTGACCCTCCAGGAGCAAAACATGCGCATGCACTGGCAGCTAAGGAATGTGGAAACGTTGCGGAAACTGAAGTTGATGCAAATAGCGGTAAGTCACTCCGGCCGAACTCCGACCTTTAATGAGAATGAATAAGTGCTTGCATCTATTCGGTCACCACCAAGACTTCTGTGTAGGATTTTCCTTTGACCTGCTCCTCAACCTCCGCTCCTCTCTGTCAGATTGCTAAAGATCCCGAATCGTTCATCGTCGGTAGCAGCGCCGGAATGGCGGAGGACACGTCCGACAACGATCTGTTGGAGAACGAAATAGAGCAGAATCTAGCGCTGCTAGAAACAATTCTCGCCGCTGGCAACACTGCCAGTAGTAAGCGAAGCAGCTCGAAGCGGTAAGAACATCCTGGCTGGAGTAGCCTACTCTCTAGCTGCCTTTTGAGTTACGTGTTGAGTTTAGCTAAGCTTGGCTACCTTTGTTCTATCCGACAGGGAACGTAGTAAATCGGTGATCAACGATGAAATCGGCAACTTCCAGCTGCTCCGAAAAGAGAGCAGCGGTCGCAACTATCCGCTGCGCCGCCAGAGTGCCATCTCCGACTTCAAGCCGAAGGTGTCCAAGTGGACGAAAGTGAAGGCGGCCTTCAAGTGGGAAAAGACCAGTGCACTGCCGTCGAACGAAATCAAGAGCACCGAGGCGATGATGATTCCGGTGAACAACGAGGTGGCCAGGTAGGGTGGCACCTACGAGGACCCGCTGGCCCCAAGGGAGACGAACGGGCGTAACTGATACATATCGTTGCCTTGCAGATACCTTCGAGTGCCATCGATACCTTGCGTTGGGAGTTCGGGCGATTCGGTGTTCAGCTCGTCTTCCGGCATCGTCGTCAGCGGTGGTTCGGCTCCGGGCACGCCGGGGGAGAACAGTTTGGCCAGCTCGGCGGAAAACCTTACCGACATGAACGAAACGGATCCTGCTCCTGGTGGCTGCGGCGGCGCCCGGGAGAGACGTAAGAGTAGAAAAAACACAACATTTTTACTGCTTTTCTCGCGTTCAGTTCAGCTTCCTGTCCTGTTCTCTGACCATCGCTACACCCATCGGACCTTGGGCCATTGGCTTCGAAGTTCGAAGCACGGTTCCTCCAACCAATTCCTCCAACCTCCCGGGGCTTATTTTTGCTTACATTCCTGGCACGCCATTGGTTCCGTGTCTAAAGGGAGGTAACTTTACAAACAATCATCGACGTCTCTGTTCGACTCCACTTGGCTCACCGCGGATGCCACAGTGGACCTGGAGCGGTCGTCATGCTGGAGCATATTTATAGAACGTGTAACTGCTTTCGCACGTAATAACGGGCGTCTCGGAAAAGAAATTTCTGCGCCAATTGCAGCAATCATTCCGGTCGAGGCGTCGGGTGCTCGAATGAGCTGCGGTAGCATTTTTTTGGCAATCTTTTGCCATCTTTTTGCGGCTGCGGATGATCGTGACTCCAGGGTCCAACAGGTTGGGTATCGTTTATTTTGGTTTACCACGATTTTACAGTATTTGCTGAGCTATTTTTGCGACAAAGCTCTTCACTTTTTGCTTATGTAATGCTCTAGCCACAATGTTAAATGTATTACATATTAAAATATGCGCTAGACCGTTGACGTGGGTTTTTGAATATTTTACGAATATTAGGACGTCGTTGATCGAGTGCATTCGACATTATATGAGACTAAACCAACGTAGGAGCTGGCTTGTGAAGCATTTAAAGAATTTATCCACAGTTTCGTGAATGCAGGCAATAATATCTTTTGTTTATAAACCCAGTGCTCTAGAATTGCTCATTTCTTGTAGTTTTTCTCGAAACAAAACACGCTAAATTTTGAACATTGCATGTTCGCTTCGTAGCTACGTAGGTGATAGAGTGGAAGTTATACGGAAAAGAGGCCAGTTTTTCCGAGCGTATATGAACTCGGTCCTGCCTCGGTTTGTTTAGAGTACCATCGAAACGATGATGGCTACCTGGCGCCAAACACGCTTGGAATCTCTGCCAGACACCCCGCGTGATTTTTACGTGCACTTTCGGGGTGTGATTTGCGTCAAAAGCGAATGGTGGTACCATTAGCATGGCGCCTGGGAGCAACGGTGCACGTAATCGACACCAGAAAGTATCACTTACTGTTTCTGTGGAATTTGGAAAAGAAACGGAAGGGAGAAAGAGGGATAGGCTTGCAGAACACTTTCCCGGCTGCGAGCGCAAGATCAAATAGTCATAAACTGTAAACTGTGGCTTTAGGTTCTACTGTTGGTACTTCCAAGAGACTTGTTGAGGTTGTGATTGATTCGCGCAACTTTATTTGAAAGGTACATGGACGTACTCGAAGTTCTTACGCAACTTGAATTGAAATGCTAGTACCGCCAAGTTAATACCTAGATCAGTGGAAAGGGCGCTCCATTATGATCCATCTCCAAGTCCTTCCAGCTACTTACCGGATGCACTTGAACGTGTCACTTTTCTTATCCTTCCGCGGTATTTAGCTTCCATCTGCCGTACTCTGGCTGCTGGCGTCGGGTGTGGATTGTGTCTGCCGCTGTTTGGGTGTTTCCTCGCTCCCGCGCGCCATCGTGTGAACTTTTCTCTCCTTCCTCCCCAGCCACTGCCCAGCCCTCGCCTCGCACAACCACCCCCGCGTCCTTGCTACCTTTACCGAGGACCGCGCTTAAATGCCGCCCCGGCTCGTACCAAAATACCACGCCGAATGGAGCGTGGAAGGAATTTGGGGTTATTTTTAAAACTCTTTCTCCCGACGTGCAGAACACCACACCTGTAGAGCAAGTGGACTTCGGTACACGGTACTGCCGTTGTGCTGTCTCTCTTCCCCTCTCTCTCCCTCTCTCTCTCTCTCTCTCTCTCTCTCTCTCTCTCTCTCTTTCTGTATCCCCTACTATATCGATATGCCAGCTTCCTCTCGGTTCCTCTCATGTCTCCTGCTCGGCGCATTTGTAGCCGCGAGTGTTGGACGGGTGGGCGACCGAACTTGGAGACGCTCTGGGGACGGTCTGGGAGAATCGCTTTCAGGTTTGACCCGAAAACGTGCGCTTTTCTCCGAATTCTAACACCGTGCCGACAGGGGGGTTACATTTTGTAGCCCTTTACTTGCCTTGGATGGTATGGCAACCAAACGGGAATGTCGCGTCACTGGATCTGCTAATTGATTAAAGTCTGCTGCAATAACATAATTAACCCAATCGTGCAAAAGGCAGAATGGCATTTGCTCCATTGTCTTCACAGAAAATTCTATTATAAAATGGTCCAAGATACCTTCCAAGACTTAAGAGAAAGTGCCCAACATGTTCTGTTTCGGGTTAGATTGGCAATATCTTCTCGAACGCCCTCGTTAAAAAAGATAAGTAAGATAAAACATACATAGCGTTCGAAGGGTGTGCGCAGTCAAGACTATCTAGCTGCCCGGTTATATCTTTCCGTATGTAATTTAAGAAGACTAAAACAGTGCAATTAGACCTGAAGGGTATCAAACACAAGTTCTTCTCGAGTTTTCGGCCTGTTTTCAATGAGCCTACGCCGCTGAGCATAGATGCCATCTATGAACAATCGCTTATGGGATGTTTATGATAAATGTTCGCCAGTTTTCGGCTGAATCGACACATCCCGTGAGAAACCAATCCGGGCCGACAAAAACACACACATATCCAGAGAAAACTGCACGAATGGTGCCACCCGAGCGTCGTCCCCCACACGGCGGCATTGACCGGTACCGGGGCAGGTAGCCCTGCACAGCGCGGGGTATGTGGAGTGGAGTTTAAAAATAATCCCGGGCGGCCACCGAAACATTACAGCGTGACTACAACGTAACCGAGCCGCTGCTGGTGGCCGCTGCACGGTGCTGCATATTTGTGCGTGTCGACTTGCGATGTGCCGTGGAAGGGCTGCGTGCATCTTGGCGCGATGATCCACACGGGAACGGGGGGAGAGGGGGGGGGGGGAGGAGAGTAGGAGGGCAGACGTGACGTTGTGCCTTTCGTTGCATGCCTTGTTCCGGGTTCAAGTGAGATCGAAGAGGGATTCGAAGGCGACGAGTACGCACATGGTGCAGTTGTTCTGGGTGTGTAATGGGAGGGCGCCTCAAGTGTGCCACACCACCCCCTCCCACAAACACGCGGTGCAGTTTAGCTCGAGCTGCACGCACCGGCCAGAGCATCCTCGCCGTCCTGCCGAACGCGGCCCGTGTGGAGCAGCTCTGGCCAACCGAAGTCGCCTCCCGAGACGATGGTCCGCTGTGTGTGGAGCTGCTCGAAGATATGCTATGACATAATCGTTCTATTTTTGTACGCTGCTGCTATTTCGCACCCGCCTCCGGTGGACGCGTTTCCTTCGGGCCGTTCGGCTGTCGGCACTCACGCCGGCCCTGCTTCACACGCACACACTTGCACACACTGCCTGACCCTTTTACACCCTCCGGGGGAGGCGACGGTGTTCGGGTTTGAGATCGAGACACGCCGAACTCGCGCGATCCATCCCGGGGTTTTCTTCCAGCTTCCGTGCCAACGGGATGGGTAGGGTTAAGGTCGGAAATAAGGGGTGGCGTGTGATGAGTGGATGTATGCAACGACAAAAAAAAACGAAAACCAAGGACTGTCTCACCAGGCCCAGAAGAAGCGACACGGATTTCTTGCGGTTGAGCCAAACGGGACCTGTCCCCGCCTCAGCTTCGATCGCCGGCGGATGGTGGGGTGGGGGGGGGGGGGGGAGAAACAGGTGATTTTACTTTCAATTGACACACACACCCGAAGGCGGCATCATTAGTGCAAAGTAGGTCAATCCGTGGTCACCACGCCCGCAACAAACCGTACCGGTGCGATCCGGGCGTTGCGCATGTTTCGGGTAAATCCTTCCAACTACTTTTGGAGCTGTTACGTCCATCGCGTGGTCCGTGCGTCGGCGATCGATCGGAATCGGTGGACTGTTCCTGGATGACCATCGGTGTATCGTGGACGTGATCCTCGTCCCCACCCCAATCACCCAGCCCAGCCACCCTAGTGCTCATACCCAGCGTCAGACTTTCCCGCCCGCGGCGCTGAAAACAATAAACAAACTTAAAATAATCGCGCAAAAGCGCTATCATCGTGTGGCGGCGGTGGTTGTATGGTGTTCTGGTTTGTATCATCTAACACTTCCTCCCCGCGCCGACCAACCGCCTAGCGGCGATGCGAATCGCTAGATCACCTTTCGGCATCGGTTTTCCCATCTCCCGCCCGCGGCTGCGGAATGTTTATATAGCGAATCCCGCGGCAGGCCAAATAGCAAGGGACTTACGCAGCGGAAAGCGAAACAATAGGTAGGATCTAGGAGTTGATCGCAAGCGCTGGTAGTGTTATCGGAAGCCCATGGCGAGGCGTTTCTTCGCTTGTCGATTTTTAACACCTTCGCATCGAACACCTCGCGAGTCAGATCATTCTGGGGATTGTTCGGCTTAAAGAAAACTTTCTTAGAAAAAAATACTAGGATGGTTGGTGGGATGGTGGGTGGGGTTCGGACCAACAATGGCTATCGAAACCCACCCAGTAAATAAAAGCACCGCTGCAAAAAACATCTTACCTTCCCGTTAACTTTTATATTTTCCGCGGCACGCGAAATACGCAGCTCTTCGCGGATCGCCCTTTCCCCCGTTCCGGTCCAGGACTCCAGGAAAATGCGCCGCGCGACTTCGCCGACGGGAAGTGAATCAGGGAGGTGGCAAGAAGGCGGGGAAAGTGTTTGCCCCCGTCATTATTTATGATCCCTGGACGCATGTTTTTCATTCGCCGGTCGTCGACAAGCGCATTTCGCGACCTGGTGCGGTGTCGATGAAAAGACTTTTCCGGCCTCACGATCGGCGGACGATCTTCGCCGTTCTGCGCCCACCTTTCCCCCGCCCATGATTGGCGATGCATGACGGATACCAACTGCCGCCACCGCGGTATTCCGATGTTACGATGTACCGATGAGTTCCAAGCTTCGGCTGGGTGTCCGCGGGAGTGGCGGGAGGAAAAATTCGCTCGCTCGCGGAAGGAAATGCTTTTGCCAGTGGTAGCACCGATCGTTGAGTCTGGTTGTCGGCAGAAGCGGGGTGGCAGCGTGTGTATCGATCATTGATCATGATGATTTGTGTGTCGATGGGGTGGAAAATAAAGTCGTCATCTTCTTGTGCCCCGTACAGACGACCCTTTCCTCGACCCGACCTTTCACAATTTACCGCGACCATCGCGTTTCTTAGATCTCGATATTCTCGTTACACAAATTCTCGATTATTTTACTTGGACCATACATATGACGCGAAAACCAAATTAACATACCTACTAGCTTAATACTGGCGATTCTAGATATAAATCTTAAATGCTTTGACTTTGATCGATTACTAAAAACTTCCTGTTACCAAAAAGTGTCTACACACGGGGCGAACTTTCTTCGCGAACTGGACGTTGGCAATGTGTAAGCCTATGCCCGGATCCACTGCGAACTTTCCGACGCCAAACCTTTTAGACAATGAAGCTAGTTTGGGGAATGAAATTTCAAATGGAAATAGGGAAGTGCGGATCAGTATTTGTGCCTATCCAGTTTTAAATAGAGACGCATAGGCGATTGATGAGCCATAATGGTTAAGGTGATGTAGTGTCTTCAAGAGGTTGTATTCAACAGTACAACATTCGCATCGGCATTAGGAATCGCGAACCGTTTTTGGCAATACCGTTGCACGTGAAAGGTGCACGTACCCAACAGTGGTCTCATGTGGATCCGTAAGGATCATCATGAGTGGACCATCATCAGTGGATCATGTAAGGGATTACCTGAGCGATTCTAACGCTTAACCTTGATGGCAATAGCTGCGCTACGCAAAACAGCAAATTAGCACAGACTGTGCTCCGGTCCATCGGTCTGATATACCAGCTTGTTCGTTATCCGATTTTCTCCTTCCGTTACAACCCATCGCAATGTATGTTCGGTTGGGTATTTCACCAGAATGGACTTTCTACCTCACGGTGAAAACTCCGCGGGATTCGAAACGTGTGAAAATCAGAGGCTAGCCACAAAACACACGAATGAAAAAGTGGAAACCCAGAAATGGCATACATATGATGATCGTTTGCCACCCATTGGCGAGATGGGGCTGGTTTTTTCCACCGTTTTCCACTCCCCCCCCCCTCCCATCACCGCAACGGCCAGGAAAAGCAGGCAGTCCTTTAGTTCGAGTACAGCTCGTAAATCAAAACGCTGAATGGGCCAGGAAAGAAATATTTTCGCTCCGGCCAGGCAATAAATAATGGCTTCGGGACAAAGGGGGAAAAAGCCCGGCCACCGGCAGGAAAATCGCAAAAACTGCAAGAGCGCAATGCGTGCGTATTTTCATGGGCGTGTGTTTGTGTGTGTTGTGAATTTCTTCTGTAAACACGCCCAAACATGCCTCCGGTTTCGGATTTTGTGAAGTGGGCAGCGCTCGGCGCAGTGGGATTTCTCGACATAGAATGTTTTTCCCTCCCGGGCCGTTCGAAATGGACCACGCGAGTCCTTGATGGTTGACGGCCTTACTGGTGGGAAGTGTGTACTCGCGGCCACACGTAGTCTGGTGATGCGATTTCTGTAGCGGACCGGCTTGCGATCACAAGAAACAAAATGCGCGGTTTTACGATGAAGGCGATGATTTGAATTGGTTTAAAACTTGCCCAAGTAACCAAATCGAAAACTTAACTCGATGAAAAGGCGAAAATCGAGAAAATCGAAGGTTAACCTCATATGGGTTGGTGCATCCCGAACGCAAACCGAACTAACGAAAAAAGCAACACCAGTCCATCGGCGAAATTGCCAGTTTCACGCTCCACACGCGAGAGGGGTCGAGCCGATGGACAACGGTTGGACACTTCTCCGACAGACATTGAGTCGAGACATGTTTATGTTTATTTATTTTTCGCACCACGTAGTTCCGCTATCGTTCGCCGTTTTTCTGTTCGTTTTTTGGGTGTGTGTTGCTGTTCCTTTGCCGGCCATCATAAAGCCAAGGAAGTGAATATGACGCGAAGTAGGGTGTTTGTTTGTTGGCCCTGCGTAGGTGAGAGTGATTTGACTGTTGGAGACCTGCTCGTGTCACCACAGTCGCTGCGTGCGAATTTTCTTCTCGTTTCGGCCCGTTTGCGGTAGTGGAGCACACAGTTTTCCTCCAAGGTTGGTGGCATCATTCTTTTTTCGACTCTCCTTTCAGTGCGTGTGTGTGTGTGTGGGTTGGCTGCAGGTTTTCCTGGTCGCTGCTGACCTTCACTGGGCGTGTGTATAGGGTACGAACTGGCAAACAGTTGTAGCTGGGTCGTCAAACCCAACCTGGTTTGGAATGGCAGATATGCTTCAATGATATTCTTCGTGAGGATTCCAAATTTTCCTTTTTCGTTCGGTTTCTTTCCGCGTGAACTCAAATAAAAATTCTAAAGCGGCACAAGGGCGTGCAAAGGTGGAAAAGGCGGGAAGAGGTGGGATTTATCTGAAAAAAATTGATATTACACCTCGGTAGACCAAATTTTTCTAAGAGTTTCGCGAAAAAAGTTGTTTCCGTGAAGTGGTAATTCGTTGCACTGCTTAAAGAAATGTAATGCTTAATGAAATTTCAGGTGTACCTTATATACTTTCCGATTTATTTCCCATCCTGCCGAGAGGATTAATTTGTTACTGGAGAGATCTCCCCTTCACATTTGTTTATTGCATACTGCTACAAGGCCGATTCCATGTTGCAGTGACTAGAGGCACTACCTAAACTCCAAATCTGATGATCGGTTATGGGTTCGAATCACCATCGGTCTCGAATTATGCCCTGCCAATTAAGGAGGTGAAAGGCTTGTTCTTCTGTACCACCGTATAGAGGAACACCTGCTGGAGAACCTTGAACCATTTTCCTCTACCTGAAATAACTACCTGTGGGTGTAGTTTCCGCGAACCGTATTTTGGAAACGGTTCAGTGCACGGTCCACTGACCGACGATGGAAAAGCGCAGCAAATAACATTTCGACGTTTTTGCTAGCAGCCCCATCCTTCTCGGGCCAGTATTCGACCAGGCATAACGGAAGGGAAGGCCGCAAACGGGACGCCAGGGAACAATTAATTTAATTGTAGTGTTGATTTGTTGATTCGCGTTCCCTGGTAGCGGCGACTGTTTATTTAACTCTCTGCGCAAGATGCATCCATTTGTATGTCCGGATTTGCTGCTGAGCCAGGTCAAACGTGTAATATTCGCGTGCGAATGGTCCATCGGCCCAGGGGGTGCGTGATGGTGATGGGTTCTATCAATAAATAAATCGATCCTACCAACGAAAAGGTCACGTTAAAGTCCGTTTGATCGATGTCCAACGAACCGGTTCGGTTTGAGGCTGTTTGGGGCCCGACTGGGGCATCTCGTGTTGATGCATATTGGCTTGTTTTCGTTTGTTTCTTTTTAGATGCAGTTCTAGCTGCCAAAGCTCTGCCGCACGTCATGACGCGCTAGCTGCTCTAGATGTCACGTAAAAATAGTAGCATCTTCAACGTGCGAAGAGAAAATAGCCATAAGCGCGCGAAACTCGCAGTGAAAGTGCAAGGACCGTGCGTGATTAAAGGGTGTAAACGGGTGACAGGCGAAGGGGAGACAGGCGCGGTCGGAAATGCGTTTTACTTTAGGTAAATCCTCAATCCTAAATCAAGCCCACATCTGACGCACCGTCGCTGCGACGAAAAACGCACAACGGACGGTGTTTGGGCCCGTTTTCCTTGGCCCGCTACAATGCCAAGAGTTGAATGAAACTATTTGCACATGCTTACGCACATGCTGCATCGCACGCGCAGTTGCATTGACGATCACGTTTTCACAACTTGCCCATGCACAATATCAGGGGGAATTGGAGAAAGAATTTCCCAACTATTGCGACAGTGTGTATTATAAAGTTACTCGACTTTTTGTACAAAACTTGATCCGGAATACCAGAGACTGTTGGAAAATTGTTTTCTCCCAAGATTTGCTTGGTGTTGTAATGGTAACGGGCGCAGAAAGAGTGTGCGTAGGTGACTTAGTCGCTTCCGCTAGTTAGCCTCGAGGCAAGTAATGGATTCGCGTAAAGTGTGAACGGTTCTTTCGGAGAAAAGGGAAAATAAATCTATCTATGACTATCGCTTACCCGCAATTGGCCGTACCACGAAATCGACAAGACTTGCCCTCCTGAACTTCAAAGAACTCGGTCCGGGAAAACAGATATCGGAAATGGTTGGAGCGCTGGCTTGGCTGCTTCTACTTCACGGGTGATGTATGAAGAGATTGTAGAAAGGAAGGAAGTACAATTTTATGACTTTCCGCCGGAGAGAAAACATAACCGAATATTTAACGGTTGTGGTTTTAAGGGGCAGAGTGGGCGAAGTGCGCCTTGGGTAGGGCTTAGTGAATGTAAGGATTGGAGTTTGCCAGCCAGATATGTTTGCTTATGTTTCTGATTGCAGAACAGTTTAGAGTAACTGCACTTTTTTTAGCAGTGGACAGAAGGATCCATCATCGATTTTGCCTACTTTAAACCCGTTGGAACTATGCAACCCCTTACATAATGTGGCTGACATAAAAAACAGAAAAAAAGCAAACAAATCATAAGGTTGCATATGTTTTCTAAAAAAAAAAAAGACATGAAATGTAAATGTACGCCAAAAACCCCAAAGCACAACGAAAACGATCATTTAATCGCACTATAAAGCATACCCATGAACAGCACCAGCACATCGAAACAGTTTAAGCGCAAAGTAAACAAGTCGTAAAATAGGGAACCAAACCATGAAACACATGGGACGGTCTCGCTCGCTCCGTCCTGTTCCGTACGCGCTTCAGTCCTATCTGTGTTTGTGTGGCGGAAAAGGGAATAAAATTAGGCCCAAGTTGCAAAGATGCCGCGGCGCTGTCCGCTCCAAGACTGGGCGAGAGCAAGGAGAGGACGCAGTCGCAGTTTATTTCGAAAGTGAAAACATATGGTCCACTGCCGATGACGCCGATCCGTTCCGTTGCCGCTGGCAGGGAGTTCTTGGAATTCGGGGAGCCGTTCTGCTGCGCGCGAAGATGTAAGGGCCACACCTCTCGTGACCGACCTATCTCGTGGTGGCGTTACAGTTTCAGCTCCAAATTTCCGGCACTACTATGCCAGCCGGGAGTGCCCGAGTACGCTGCACGCTTTCCATTCCTCGTTCGGTAACGCACTCGGCAGTCGGCCGGCTCGGCTGCGAAAGAGGATGTCCACTGGGCGACGGTTCCAGCCGGGGTGGAGCGGGCGAGAGGTGCGTTGGGTTCGATAAAAATATGTCGATCCGGCTAAAAATAGCCACCCGGCCGTGCCACCCGCATGTTTGCACGATTAGCGAAGACGTTCCGCATTTGGCCGTGCGTTTCGTGGAGAGAAGACATCGAAGACGGAGGAGCTGCTGAGTGGAGTGGAAAGCCGACGAGAGTCATGGGACATTGGTCGATCCGAGGTCGAAGCCCCAACCGCGTTGGTCATCGTCAATTTAGTTAATTGTTTACGAGACGAATCCATTCGTCAGCAACGGCACGATGAGCGATGTTGCGCGCTCGACGGTGATCGCAGACAAACCGGTGTCATGCTGTCTCCGCTTTCCGCTTTTCAGATGGCAAACGGGACTCGGTGAAAAGCACGGAGCGGGGCAGCCAAGATGAGGACGCACGCCGCTCCCGGTCGCTCGACGGTGAGGCAATCCTCGAACCACTCCGGCAGATGGATAAGGTGAGTAGCAGTAGCAGTACGCGGGCGTATACCACCGGGTGTGTGGGTGACTGGATTGTAATCCCGTTGGTGTGTGGTCGTGTGTAGTTTTTTTGTTGTTGTTACATTTGTTTGTTTGCTTGATTTTAGAACAAAAACAAGTCGGCATGGAGTAAAGTGAAGGGTATCGTGAAGAACCATCGGGGCTCGCTGAAATCGAACGAGTCGCGTCGAAATGCCAAGCCATCGAACAGCGTCGGCTGCAGCCGCGAGGCGAGCCCCTGTGAGTCGATGGACGCATGCGAGATGGCAGCACTGCAACAGCGCGACCGCTCGGATTCGTTTTCCTCCAGCCAGACGTCCCCCGGCCATCGGTCGTCGGCGGTGACTCCGACGTTTCTGCTTCTTCCAGCCGGGACGGTGTCCACGGCCGCCACCACCGGTGACAGCAGTGCACAAAGTGGTCCGAATTCTCCCTGCGGCTCGATGCCGACGCAGGGTACGTTTTCCAGCGGGGACGATGCCGACTGGAAGCCTACGAGCGTGAACGAGTATCGAACGGCTCGCAGTGGTAGCGGAGATAAGGGGGTTGGTGCAGGGCCTCTGGTGTCGGTGGCGGCGGGTTTGTCGGTTGCAGCGACGGTCACAGCGATGACACCCACGACCACGAGAAGCTCCCGCAAAAGCAAACACATACCTGATATCGAATCCGTACCTGAAGGAGTGCCCATCGAAACGAGGCCACATGGTGGCGGCGGCGTTGGTGGTGCGCCTGGCAGTTCTGGCAATGTACCGTTGGGTGGAGGCCTCAACAGTAACAGCAACAGTAGCAGCAGCAGTATTAGTAAGCTAAGAAAATCTCCCCCGAAGCCGCTCAGTCTCAGTCGGCAGCAAGAGTCGATGGACGTGTCCGTGTCGGATCATGGCGACAGTGCCGGTCTCTCCCTTTCATCGTCACCCGGTCTGAAGTACTCACCAAAGCGGAAGAGCTACGCCGGTTTATCGCTTGATCCAGAGGGATCACTGCCGGCCAGTCCGTCCGGGAAGCAGTTCAGCTTCTTCGGTGGTTCCAGTGCGGTTCCCGCTTCAGAACGAGTAGCCGAAATGGTTGAGGCGGACTACTCGAGCGGTGACGTTTCGGACCAGCACACACCGAAGAGGAGACCGTCGCCGAAGAGCCGCACACTGCAGCGCCAGCGGGAGGAGATAGAACGGCGGTATCAGGATTTGCAGCTGAGGCTGCAGCGTGAGTTTGACGCGAAGCAGCAAGAATGGGAGCGAATGCGACCGGCTGCACTCCTGCTCAACAACAGTCCACGTAAGCATGGAGCACATTACGAATAGTGGACGAAACCACTGAAATTGTAGCGGTTGGTATATTCCAAAGTATTCCTTCTAGTAAACCAGTTCCTGAGGGATGACACGTGCAGCCCGTCCAAGTCCCAAACATCTCCAATCGTGGAGGACAACCTGACACCGGATTTCAAGAAGAAGCTCAATGAATGGCGCACGAAGGTACCGTACATGGGATGTCTTGTTCAAACGGCCCATATAAGCACACTGTTACGATATTTTTGTATTTCAGCACCAACCGCAGTCGTCGAAGGATGTAGCGGATGCGAAAAAGAAACCGATCACCGATTGGCAGCTGTGGAAAACGGGACAAATCAAGCTGGAGGGTCAGGGCTTGAAACAGTTGCCAGATGCAAAGGATCTGCCTGAGGATTTTCAGAAAAAACTAAGTGAGTTTTCCGTCCTTCCGATTGTCACGTAACGTATATTTACAAAAAAATATTTCGCTGTCCAACTACCACTAGCGGAATGGAAGCAGATGAAGGCAGCGAACAAAGTTCCACCCTACACGAGCCAAACGTCCCAGATCACCACCGGTGAAGCTGGTACCTCAATGAAACGCCAGCAGCAGAAGGCGACCGGTGGGACTGTAAGGAAGTCGAAAACGGCCGACGAGCTCGAAAAGGACCGGCACCAGCAGCAGCACAAGACCGAAGGCCTGTCCAAGCTGAAGGCGCTCGTGAGCACATCGGAAACGCCCAAGAAGGAACTGGTGGTGCAGACAACGAAGGGCTTCATCAAGTTTGAGGGAATATCGCGCAAGTTCACCCGAAAGTTGTTCGAGTGGGAAAAGGCTAAGGGTATCGGGCCGGAAGCGTCCACCATCGCCTTGCTGCATCCGGGGTACGCGCCGGTTGTGGTGGAAAATCGGGGCGTTATGCTGGACACAAAGCGTATGTTCAATGTCATAAACTTTCAGCAAAAATCTTCCAGAGTGAGGTTTTCGAATGGCTTTTTTCCGATTTCAGGAGAAAAGTCACCCGCCCTTGGACGATCGCTCTCGATGGACAGCATTGCTCCGAATCCTTCCGCCTCTTCGATTTCTCATCAGCCATCTAGTCTCTCGCTCAACGATGCCGATGAGCTGAAGGACGTCGATAAGGACAGTGGCTCGAACCGGCGGGTTTCATCGAACCCCGAGCTGGAGCTGGCACCCGAAAGGGAAGAACCGAGTGCAGTGTTAGTGGAGGTTGAGGATGAGGTGCTTGAGGTTGTGGATCCACTGTTACCGGCACTGCCAGGGGAGGAACGGAAACAATCGACCACTCTAAGTGTGAACCAGAAAACTAAAGAGTAAGCACATGGGTCGTTCAGTTTAGTTGGTTCATATTTCAATGCATGCCTTTTTTATGTTGCTGCAGACCTGGATATTCGTCTAGACCTTCCAGTAATAGCAGTTCGATCCTCAAGGACTCCACCAAGCTACTGATACGATTAAGCGAGCAGGATTCAGTTGATCGGGACGAGGTGCGCCGACTGAAGATCGTTCTACGAGCGCTGATCGCGACGCTGCCGGAGTTCGTGGAAACGGGTTCGCGCAACAGTATTGCATTTTTTGTCTACATGAAGGAACTCGCCCTGGACGTGCTCCGCAACCTGCACCGCTTCGACGACGGTTCGCTCAAGGACGCCGGCGAGGTGCTGAGCAACGTACAGACGATCAACGGGCTGGTGGCGGAACTGAAGAAGTCCCTGCACTCGTACATGAAGTACGCCACCGGTAACGCCGACCGGCGGACGAAGGATGAGGATATACCACAGATCAGTATTACGCCCGCCATGGGGGCTCAAGCGACAAGCTCGATTCAACGAACCGATGACTCATTCCGCAGTATGGCGACGATCAACGTGACGCCAACGTTCGTGTGTAACGCCGTACGGGTGAACACGGTAGAGCTGGTGCAGCCAAACCCGGTACGGCGGTTTCCAATGAGTTCCGAATCCGAACCGGCACCACTCACTTCGCAGTCGCCCGACTCTTCTGCTCACACGGCGGACCCGAGTACGGCGCAGGTTGTTTGCAAGGACTCGCCGGAGAAGGACTCTCGGGACGCCGCCGGGAAGAAGCTGCAACGGAATCTCAGTAACGGTAGCCGACGAAAAACACGCATTAAGCGGATGGGCTCACGGCAGAGCAGCAAGACCGAAAGCGACAGCGACGATAGTCCGCAAAACTACGTTCTAGATGTGCCGCGGAAGACAAAGCGCAAAACGAGCCGAGCGAAAAAACCCTCCTCGGATTCGACGGAAAAGTTAGCTCCGAATGTTGGCGAAAAGGCAGTGGACGATGTAGTGTACGTTTTAAAGATAAAACCAGGTCAGAAGATCGAGCAACTGGAGCGGCCACAGCCACAGAATGCATCGATCGGGTGTGCGACGCAGATGACTGGGGAAGACGTGCTTATATCGCCACAGGAAACATGCGTGGAGTTGTTGGAAGCGTCGCACCCTTCCGTGACCGGTCAGCCGCCGGTAAGCTGCTCGTCCAGTGTGCTGGTGAAAACGAGGCGGAAGATATTCACCACAGTTGAGAGTGACGGTTTCGTCCCGTTGGGTAACTCCGGCAGCAGTAGCCAAACGGTTGCCATCAGCCAGGAGCTGGAGTCGGGATCTGGAAACGACGTGGAGACGGTAACTAGCGTCGTACTTCCGCCCAGTCAGGATCAGAAGATCGTGACAAATCTGCCACCGCTTCCACAGTCGCCTGGCATGCAGCGGCGGATTGACCACTTGAAGGCACCGGCGAAGGAGCTATCTCCCAACATCCGGCTAATGATCGCCAAGTACAACCAACGGCTTACGACGGAAAAGGGCGTCGGAAGCTCGCCACACAGTTCCGGTTCATGCTCGCCGGTCGCCTGGCGATCGCCTGTGCTCGACCGCCGGGTGCGCAAGCAGACGGAAAAGTACCAGGAGACGATACAGCTGTCGAAATCGGCCAGTGCCGGTAGTTTGCGCAAGTCGCTCAAACAACTAGAAGCGGCAGAGGGTGGTCGGGAAAGGCTATCGTCCGGCGAAGCGGCTGTCGGGGAATGCTTGATCGGTGATAGATCAGAGAAAGATCGCCCGAAGGTTGTGATCAAATCGTCCAGCACAAGCAAGATCGAGGGTGCCAGTAAAGAAACGACACGGGAACACCGCGACCAGCCCGGGGCGGCTGACGAAGAATCTTCGGACCTTGGCACCTTCCTGGCGTACGACAGTCTTCGGCGGCGAGACACATTGTCCCGACTTGAGAGGAGCAGAGCTATGGCGGGGAAAGAGCATCAAGCGGAGAAAGTAAGCGAACCTTTCCCGAGCGCTTCGAAAGACCCGGCAGCTAGTCTAGCGGCTAGTACGGGAACGATAAAAAAGGAACGGCTGTATAAGAAACGCACAGAATCTCCCATCGCAGCGGGGACTACCGTAAACATGGGTGGCGCTGGCAGTAGTAGTAGCGGGGGCACCGGCGGCAAGAAGGTATCCACTCGCAGCGACAAATATTCCCGCTGTCGATCCGTCCCGAGCGAAGAGTGCGCCACGGAGGTGTTGATCTCGTCGAAAGCGCTCAAACCTCCAAGTCCGAGGTTGATCGCGAGAAGAAGACTTAACCTCGTGCAGCAGAGGCCGGAGTGTTCCCGTTCGGCCCCGACGACACCGCTGGAGGAAAGCCGTAGCATTCTGGTGCCGATGAGTCAACGGGCGTTGAAGCTGAAGAAGGCCAAGGAGGATTTTCTACGGACACCGACGGTTAACCGTTCGGGTGACGTGTTTACGCCGGCCTCGGGGCAGGTTGGGAACAATCGCATCAGTCAGGTCAGTGCCATCAGTACGGCCTCGTCCAGTGTAATAGAGAGTGAGCTGATGCTGATGAAGAGCGCCAGCGCTGGTGTGATTGGCGCGGACTCGACCACCGACGAAGGGTCGCTAGCTGCAATGCACTGCAACGAGTCTGGGTCGCTCTGTGTCGGAAGAGACATCGGAGGATCGACATCACGTCACAGCATTAGCACAATCAGTGAGACCACGGGTGGTGCCGGTGGGTCTTCCACGGCAGGCCACAGTGGCCGCTTCGGAGGACTCTCCAATCTCGCCTCGAAACTGCGCAAGGTGAAGCTACGGCGCAGCAGTAAGGATCTCAGCAAGATGCATGCCGTATCGGCCCTCTGTCGGCAGAGCTTGATGGTCGACATCAGTGGCGAGGCAGCGCTGAAGCTGGGAAGCGCACAAAGCCTCGGTTCCTCGCGGACTGCCGATGGACGTCAGCGGCGTACCGGGGAAGGCGAAGATGTGTCCGATGGGCGCGATGGAGAGAGTGAGCCGCTCAAGAAGTCCGGAAGTGTGCAAGCGATTTGCAATCGTTTTCGACGCAGCGGCGAACGCAACGATGAGCTGAAGAAAAGCCGCAGCCTGGGTTTTCTCGAGCCCGACCGGAAGGGCTCAGGATGAGGCTATTGGTGAAAGTTATGTAATTCGCTTCGCTTTAGTTACACCTAGCAACGCCGGTGTACGTAGTTGGTTGTAAACTTATCAGAAAGTGCCAAGCAAACCATTGTGTTGTGTAAATTGTTGCCCGATCCGGAGACGTGAGTTGTATTTTTCGATGAATTTAAAAATCGTTTTTCGAATACTCGTTCGTATCCTGCCTCTAGTCCAGCAGGATCGCCCCTGCCAATGTGGTTTGGATAGGAAAATACGAAAGGGAATGGATTCTCCCTAAGAGCAAGCATGATCGCAAGGAAATGCGAACGGTTGATGTCCCGTCGTTAGTTGTTTTCCCTTCTATTGTCCATGTTTTTTTTTATTAAATTTGCTCTTGCGAAGGGTATTGGTGTTTTTTTTCTTCGAATGGAAACGAAATAAAAAATGATGAGTCACATTGGTTATGTTACCAATAGGATAGTTCCTTGACTTTAACGTCAGTGAAGAAGAGACGAATGAAGCCCCAGTCTTCGATCTCTCTATAATTAAGTGAAGAAAGAAAACATCGAAAAAATGATAAACGAGGAGGTATATGGGAGGGTGGTGCCAACGGTAGGTGACTTTTTTATACTCCGTGTATCAGCTCGTAGCAATCTTGCTATAAATGACCTTGCAACTTCCCAGGTGGCATGTCCGTGTATGTCGATTAATGTCGTTTGGTGTGCTTATCAGACGTTGTCATGCTGTAAAATCGATACGTCACAAATGTAATCTCTGCGAAGTACATCCGAGCGTCCATGCTGCATTCCCGGGGCATTGTTGTGAGGAACTAGATACTGGAAGATCACCAGGTCCAGTGTTGTAGGCGGGTATGTAAAGCAAATCATGACATGGCAACCCGCATTATGTTCACTGATTGAGCGGAAAGGCACATCACCCCCATATTGATGAGACGGCCGTTCCGACCGGGTATGGCAGGCAGGTGATCCGATTTGCATTCGTCACCCTTGAACCGTCACGCCACAAACTATCCTGAGCATGTCTGTGCACATG
Source organism: Anopheles plumbeus (assembly GCA_034621735.1). Taxonomy (NCBI): domain Eukaryota; kingdom Metazoa; phylum Arthropoda; class Insecta; order Diptera; family Culicidae; genus Anopheles; species Anopheles plumbeus. Next base: position 8,455,806 of record JAOEFI010000003.1, read on the forward strand.
TGCTCGTCTACCAACCCGCTTTCCACCACAACGTCGTGTGAGTCGCCATACAGGGGACTCTTATCAGCTGGCATGCAATAAGCAACCAGATGCGTCACCCAATCCCGCGCAATCGCATCTTGCTGAGCTAGATTGTCTTCAAGTCATCGTTTCGGTTTTGGATGAAGCAACATGTGCCGCGTCAGAACTAAGGGAAACATTGTAGTGCGCCTAGTTTTGGCAAACAAATGTGATTATTCCAGCACCTGTACTGGCGACATAACGAATGCTGGTCTGGATAATCACCGGGAGTTCATCAAAGGGTAGGTTCTTTTCCGTTAGTTAACTTTAATTGGTCAGTTTGGTGACCCACGTGGCAAACAATCATTGGCGTTCGTGCAAAGTTGACCCCACGTGATCAGCAAAGAAACCCTCCAAAAGCTGTGCCGAAGTAGAAGAGGTCGGTGCATCGGTGCGTTATTGTCCCTTTGCTGTGCTGGACGACGAAACGTGTTCGAAGTAGATTGACACAGGCAAGCGCGCACATTGATTTGTGATTAGTTATCTTATCGGGTGGGGTGCAATTAATCCAGTCGTAAAATTGCGCCAAGAACACATTGTTTAGGAAGGTGAGTATGCAGTGAAACGAATCATGCGATGTGCTGAATGTGTTGCAGTGCCGATTGACTTCGGAAAACGCGATGACATTCGAATAAAACCCCTTTGCACTAAGCATAGATGCCGGCTTCGAACAGAACTCGATTTCGATACCGATGCTAAATACTCAGTCGAAAGAAGACGTGCCGAGAGCTGTCTGGGATACATCCTCAGGCCGTTGCTCCAGTGTACCTCCGTTGAACCACTCGACACCCCAGCGGATTCATGCAGGCCGTTAAACCCCGGACGCACTCGTCACCCGTTCGCTCGTTCATCAAATGGAAAGAAGCGATGGAACAAAATACCCGAGCTGACCTTATCTTATCATGCGATGCCTCATGTACCTCTTACCTGGCCGTCGTTTTCCTAAGGTGAAAGGGAACCGATGCCGAATGGTGCAACCGGGGGGAGAGTGCGACTGGCTGCGCAACACAGACCAACGAAACTGGCAACCTTCCGCGGTAACGGGAAGAACGTTAGGGTGAAGAAAGGGTTGGCGGGTTGTGTATCAATCATTTTGTGGCCCGATAAGGGAATTCCATTTTTGATACGAATCCGAACCGCACCGAGCTACCGAGAAATGCGCCCGGTTGTGTGATCGAACACCGCGATGGATTGTCTTTCGTGGAGTTGGATGAAAATGGTGCAATTGAAATAACACGCCAAAATGTAGGAATCATAAAACTGCAGATTATAGAGTTAGTATCTCATACAAAGTTAACATACCTTATGTAAGTTGAGGGTTTGCTTCTGTTGCTAGTAAACTCCTCGTTTGAATCCCAGTGTCAGTACTCCGTTGCCATTAAATATCATGTTTTGTACGGGTTATAAACTTTTTGTAGCTCATTGTTAATTTTATGTCTCAATGTTCGCAACATCTTCTCCCCAGTAAAGGGTTATAATAGGGTTAGAAAAAGAAAGAATAGCTTTAGGAGCCACTATACTTCTAGGGATTATCCACTCACAACGGTAAGGGTAAATGGTAAAGCATTATTTCCTGTACTGGACAATGAATCCCTGGGTAGTGGTCATTGATTTCTGGGTCGTAATTAGGAAATTATATACTATGTTTTCACATAGACTTATAGAATAACCATCCTTCTTTAGACATGTTTCTAGCAGATGCAGAAAAAATCGGATGATATATGCTCACTTCACCTCAGTAAGCTTCGCTCGTCTATGCATCGAAGTTCTGAGCATCAGGTGTCTGCAAGCAATGGGCGTTCAACACCTTTCAGGAATTTATTTTACAGCCCTGTGGGGATTAGGACGTCTTGCCTCTTCTTGCCGATTCATGGTGCGATCGAAGGGCGCGTTGCCTGAGCCGATACTGGCCAGCAAGTTTATTGGCTTTATTCTTCGCTGGATTCTTCTTCTTTCTCCCGGAAAGCCAAAGGGAACCATTGCACAAGATATTCGTAGAAACCGATAAGCCCCGTCTCGCTTCGCCACTCAAAAAATTAGCCACAAATCGTCGCTGTCGCAGCGCCGCAACCTGCAACGAGGTCGAAATCATTGCGCAATGACGTTACTGTAGGCAGTTAGTTTCCCCCCTTTCCTGCCCCGGACCAAGCTTAAGCTGTACCTTTAGCAACCTTTCTTAGGGAAGGTGTCGCCTTCGAAAGGCCCCTGAGCAACTGGGCGGAAAGTGAGGAGATCTAATTTTTCGTCCGTACTAATCTGCCGGGATCGACGTTTTCTCTTTCCGATACCGGGAACCGATATCCGCACGAACTCTAGGAAGCCTCGTCTCATTGTATCTGTGGATGTTCTCATACGTGTGTGTGTGTGGCTTACGAGTATGGGTGGTTTACAAAACCTGCAACTCATGGCGCAACAGCGATCGAACGTAAGGGAGACCCACCCCACCACCTTCCTTCATGAAGGGTTCGCCTAATTTCGCAATGGCTGCGCGCTGCTTGTAGTGTGACACAACTATATATGCCCAGCAGCTCCATTGCAGCATGGCGGGGCGCGAAATTTTCCCGAGTCGGTGTCTTACTTTGGCTTTAATGGGTGTCGTGTAGAGAAGAAGAAAAAATCTGCTATTCGGCGAGGCTCGCACCGCTTATCATCGATAGTTTCATTTCACGGCAGATAGTGAGTACCACCGGCCGCACCACAGGGAGTGTTCTTGTGTTGGTGACGGGCGGCTCCTTCCCTCACCGGTTTAGCCTGGAGCCGCACACGTGGAGGCAGGGAGGGTCTCCTTTTTGGGGGGAGGGGTAGGGGGGAAGTGTCAAATAAAAGATCAAAAAATCCCAACCACCGGGTGGACGCGTCGCTGGCGGCAGAGAGAGAGAGAAACAGAGAGAGAGGGAGAGAGAAGGAGAGTGAAAAGGAGAGAGAGAGGGAGAGAGGATGCGCTGTGTGCGGTCGGACTGAGCGATTTCCCGCTTATCAGCGATTTCACACCGGATGGACCCGGGACCGACCGGGGAGGTAGGAAGCGGGTTACATGGGGTGGTGGGGCGCTGGTGGATGTACCCGGGTACATAAATATGAACGACACGGTCCCATCGCCGGTGTGTGTCGTTTATCTATTGGCCGCGCGCGACCGCGGACCCGTCCCAAAAGCCGCACGGTATCGCTATCGCAGACTGAATTCTACGTTCGATGTGTTCGATTCCAAAGCCGCAGCGGAAGAGAGCGGAATTGATAACGGAGGGTTCGGTTCGGTTGGCGCACACCAGCGCGGCAATGGTCCGATATCGATTGGTGTTCCCGTTTCACTCACCGACTGGTCGGTTATCTGGCCGCCCGGTGGTTATAAAAGCTGTGTAAATTTTAAAATTTCTCTTATAACAGTGCATAGCTCGGCGTGGAGCGGGTCGGTGACAACGTGCCGGAGTACAATGGGAACCGTATTTGCCCGCGAACGCCCGTGGCTGACGTGGCAGCCATTTTGTGGAACGCGCTTAGTTTGGGACGGGATTTTCACGCCAAGGTGTGCCAGGATTCGCGCTTGAAAGTGCCCAAAATCTGCTGAGAGTGTCCGTGACCCCCTAGTGACCCGGTTGTGTGCAAGAAAAGTGGTCCGATAGGTTAAAGGGTCGTCCCACCGTTCACGCTACGATCGTGGGTATTTTAGATCGTGGACAGACACGTTTCGCGAGGCTCTCGGTGAGCAGGTGGGACGCGTCCGGGTGGCGCGCCCGCATCTGCTCCCGTCAGAGCCTTTTCTATGCTGTCAGATCTACTTCATACCCATGAATGGTGGCGTGATCCAACGTCAGCGTGACTCACCGGTCCGCGAACTTCCGGAGCAGCAGAACTGAGCAGTTGCTCACCGTGACGCCTTACTATCACGATATGGAATAAGTGGAGTAGTGGTCTCATCGCTTAGTTTCAGAAAAGTGAGATTCTACTTCTCCGACTTAATTCATATCTAGTTGAATCAACGGTCCCGCCAGCAGTGCGCGAGCTAACAATCGAACCGCACCCAAACGCGCAATTAACACCCAGAAGCAGCGGAACTAAGTACGAGAATAAGTAATTGGACGAAGTAACTGAAAAACCATTAAAAATTGCTTCTCTTCCAAATATACGGATGAACGGATGCTTTAGTTTGAAGAAAACACGCGGGCGAAAAGTGGGTGATCGTTTTGATAACGTTAGGAAACCGTATGACTTTTTTGTGCCGAATCGTTAAATGGATTAAGAATGGAATAAGATACTGGCGAGATACGATTAAGCGAACAAAAAATGAACTGCAAGGACTTCAACTTCATCTTTCATGAAGCAAAGTGTTCGCTGTTTAATTTACTTCAAATTCATAGACGGTTACCATATTTAAACAACGCAATCACCTGTATCAAAAACTCCTAAATGTAGGCAATGTTCAGCGTGTAATGGCCACCAGAGAGCGCTGCACGGTAAACCGGTTCAGTAGAATAGATTGGTACCAGAACAATTGTTTTCGTTTTTGAAAGCTCAAGAAATGCTGTGAATTGTTGCAAAGTTTGGAAAAGTCCGGAAAAAAAATAAATTACCTTTAATCAAGATACCGAGTTCAATTAGGTTTAGATTCAGATAACATGCTGAGTGTGGATTCTTGGTGGCAAAGGAATTTACCCAGTCGAACGTCCTTCTTCTTATGTGTTTGCTCTTTTTCCTTATCCAGCTTTTACAGGTAGTGAGAACCCCGCGTGACGGAAGGAAACATAATGCCACCTGAAGCAATGGCGCGCTCGTGACGGATGGTTGGCGCGCGAAACGGACTGCGCGACCAGTTAATTTTGACGCAAATGGTGCCAATTGGCAAGTTTGCGTGCCTAAGTGACACCAAACATAATCCTACATTTGAACAAACCAACATCTTCTTAACTAGAAGCACAGTTCACGATCTACAAAATAGGAGGAGATGACTCCAGCCCGGGGGGAAGCTTCAGGATTAGAAAAGCTTGTTAGTTAGTTTGTTTCTTGGCGGGTTTGTTTAAAATCTCACACGATGTCATTGAGATGTGCAAACGCAGTGCAGGCGATTTTGTGGCCAAAGACAGCTCGCGGTGATATTATAATGATCGACAGCTACACCGCGGCGCTTCTCGCCGCTGTGTCCTGATTAGGCAGCGGTGGGCACATTTTCGTGGCGGAAAAGGATGCGTCGTATGGCCGCGCGTGCAGGTAGAGACAGCGCCGGAGAGATGGCAAACATTAGGGACGAATAATTACAGGGTTCTACCGCAACGCGCCGTGTAGAGTGCGATAAAAACTGGCGCGACCGCGCCGTTGCGTTGCGATAATCGTTTCGGGACTCGCAGGATAGTTTTGTTAATATTTCTTTCGGAAAATAAAAATAAACATTCCAGCCCTCCGCCAACCCCGTTCTTCTCCGCCCACCGCAGCACATCTCCATCGCCATCAGGACTGTTTGAGTTTCGTAAGATTAATAACTCAGTGTTTACGACCGAAGCCGATGGAAGACGGCTGAAAAGGGGTGAGGCAATAAGGACCTCTGCAGGGCCAGACAGGGATACAGCAGAGTCCGGGGTGCGCTCGTTTGATCGCTTTCCGATGCTGGGTAGGTGGGTGTGTTCCGACAAATTAAGGGAAGCCGATAAAAATAAAGTTTCAATACTTTCGTCCTTCGATTCCATTGCGTATTCATAATCACCGCTCGGCAGGACCTTTCGTGCGGTCATCACAAAGGAAGGGGGTTTGTTTAGCCGTATTTGGCCCCAGGTCGATCGAGTTGTCGGGGAAAGTGCTTTAGAAAGTGGCGTGATCGCTGATCGAAGCCGGTGGTCCTGGAAAAGTCCTTAAATGAACAAACTACGGGTAGTAAAACGAAAAAACGGCGTTGCGGCATCCGTTTAAATTATACAGAATCCTGGCGCTGTAATAGTCGTGTGAAATTGTTAATAGTGTCGGCCTCGGCATTGAAGCCACTTTCGATAGAAACCGCCATTGATCCTTTTGTGCTGCTGAAGGTGAAGGTCCGGTCCTTTGATCGTTAGATTGATTTATCAAATATCGTCCTTCTGTCGCAGGCATTTGCTGACAATCAAAGGAAGGAGTAAGGCTATAAAAAAACCTATAAAACGTATCATATTTTTATTCGACAATAAAAACATAATATCTTTTATATCATTAAATACTGGTTTTGATCGTTTTTGAATTTATTGAAGGGTGAGTATTTTATGGCGACCTGAAGTTTAAACCGAAATCGTATAGATATATTTCTTCGCCTCTTCAAGGTTTAAGACGGATATCGAACAAAATTTAAAACAAACAAACTGTAGCAACTAACCCACCCAATATTTTCTGTTCGGGATAGAATGCGAAGGTTTGAAGGAAGGCACGATTGTCTGGGGAGCACGTAAGAAGGGTGCACAAACTGCACCCGACCGCAAAGGGAAGGTGACGTTGTGTCAAATTACAGATAAACTGTGTGTGGTTTAGATCGTTAAGCTGCCAAATGAGACGTCACTAATTCAGTGATCAAATCTGGCTTAGCGAACATCGCCGGGTCGGCCTGGGCAATCCTAACGGTCCTTTTCTTTTTTGCTTTTCTGCATCGCCGGTAGAGAGGGGTAGTTTTGGCTTGGGCTTGGGAGTGGTGCTGCTGGCTCGAGATTTGCATTATCTGCCAGCCAGCACACTGTCATCAATCATTGCAATCGGATGGTTTAGCTGCCGGTGTGGCCGAAGCCCGTAATCCGGGCCCGTGCACGGGATGAGTAGCTTTTAATCATACGTTTTTATTGGTGGTGTGGGAATTTTGGGCCCCCGTCCAACCCGTGCGTGTGCTTAGGGATATGCTACAATGTTGTGTTCTGTTTGCGGGCGGAACCGCAATGAATGTTTGCCTGCGAGGGACGCTAATAATGCACAAATGCCACTTGCGATGGAAGAGGCGCACGCGTCGATCCGATGCATTCGGCACCGGCCACAGGTGGTTCCCGTTGCTGCTGTTAGAAAACAGTAATTGGAGTTTAATGTTGGGCATGCTCTTGCATCGCTGGGAACGGTGAGCAAAGTGCGCATGCACATCTTCTGGCCAACTTGACTTATTTTTTTATGACCGGGTCCCTAATATCTTTAAAATATAAAATAACAATTTGGGAAAAAAATAACCATGCGCTCGTGTTCGTGTTTTACAGGAGCCGCACAGTTTACAGAAAACGTTGAGTGACAGTAGTAAAAAATGGAACAGCCAAATACAGCGCAGAGATGTTACAAAAAAAAGCAACTCCCATAAGAGCTGTAGCAGCGTGCTCACGTCTGCTGAATCCGAGCTGAAGTTACGAAAAATCGATCAAATTTCAGCTACTCCAGTACGGCACAAGAGCATACCAGTGGGATGAGCAAAGAGAGCCAGGGCGGCAGAGGCCGGTTCGACGCCGTCCTTTCCGCTTGAGTAGCAGCAGAACATAACAGAAAAAAGTTACGCTTCGACCGGCGTACCACTCTCACCACCTCTCCTGCTCCTTGCGCAGGTCAACGTATGATGGTCACGCCAACCACAACGTCATCGGCAGCGAAGATGGCTTGCCTTGAGGTGAGAGATTTGGTTCCTGCCGGAGGGAGGGGGAAAAAAGGTGCATTTCCAGGAAACACCTTGCCCGATTTCCCGATCCCGACCACGCCACCTTCCACGACGTGACTTTGGTCGAAGGTCCATCAACCTGTGCCGGCCGAGTGCAAAAAACGTGGTTGGGGTGTGCGTCCAGGTCCGGGATCTAGTAGGCTCTACGTTACGCATCGGAAACGGTATCATACAGCCGACAGCAAAGATCGCAGTAGCCTGTGGTAAGGGTGAGGCCAGATTGAAGGAAGTTTGACAGCATCGAAACGCGACGAAATTTGAAGACAATCGGAAAGCATGTCCGAGCAGAAGCTTAAAACCGATAAGGACGGAATACCGATCGATGATCCGTCGATACCCGGGTGGTCCCGGTACCTCAACAACCGCACCATACGCGGACGAGCGAATGTGAGTATGCAACCAAACGCGCGGAGAGGGTTCGCGCCCTCCGGCCGCTAACGCCGAATGTCTCGAATGACTTCAAAAGTTTGTTCTCACCTCGGTCCTGGCCTTTCCGATGTTGCAGGTCGCCAAGACGACGCTCACGCTGCTGCTGCTGGGATCGCTGTACTACCGCTACTTCCGCCCCGTGGAGCCTACAGTGAAGCGATTGGCTGAGGAAGCGGGAGAAGGCGGGAAGACGGCCAGTAGCCATCTGCCGTCAGAACGAACGTCCGATGTGATTTGATTTGGATGTTTTGATCGCTGGAGCGAGATCTAATAAAAAACCTCAAGTGCACGTGAGTGTAATCACGCATCGGAGCTCTAGATCGAGTAGCAAACTGCCCAAACTCCGATCCCAGAGGCTCATCGAAGCCGAGCCGAGCATTCCGCTCCCTCCTTCTCCGCGTTCTCGCTCGAGACGCGTCGTCCGTAAGAGGCCAACCGTACCATAGCGATCACTTTTGGGGCACGCTAGGCCCATTCGCTGGCTCACCCTCTTCGCTTACAAGAGCCCTTCACCTGTGCTTGGCCTGCGGGTCCCGACCAACACTCGACCGAGCGACCGATTGCGGGCCTCGCGTTTGATTCTGACCGGGCGCGGACGAACCCGGCCCGGATCGGACAGATTTCTGATTCACTTTCATTACGTATGCAAATTATCTAATGTGCCTGGGAAAAGGCGCACCAGCACTGGATCGCGTGCGGCCCAATGTCGGAAGTTTCGTCGCTCCTAGTTATTCGTTCACGGCTGCAGGCAATTTGATTTAGTATAGTTCGCAAGCAACCAAGACCTTCGCCGTGTAATCCTTGGACTGGTGGACTCGTTGGGCATCGCACGATCCAACTAAGCAAATAGCCTCCGGGTGTCCTGCCGATCCTGGCTGGCGGATGCAGCGCCAAACGGAAGGATCAAACTTCGTGTTAAATTGCTGCCGCCCTGTCGCCGGTGGGGCAAATGCGGTGGACGAGGACTGGGACCGCTTGAACGTGGGGATAATGTTATAAAATTGGAATCGATTCACTCGCACCGTTTCGGGGCGCGTTCCAACAATGTTTGGTACGATTCCCGACCCCTTGCAGGCCTCCGGGACGCTTTGTTTCCTTCCTCTGTTTCCATCGACGAGTTTTTCGGACAATTTTCAGAGTGGCCATCAGTGGACCGCCGAACGTAGTTGCCCGGCACCCGTTCATCTTGTGTTAGATGAAGAATGAACTGAAGCACGGAACGAAGAATGTTGACGATCAGCGTGCGAGACTCTTGCAGGGACCGGAGACGCGAGCTGGATTCGAGAAAACCGATCGAAGTTAGGCGAGATTCCATAGAGTTCAAGTAGCGAACCGAGAAATCACACTCTGCACCGCCATGGGAGCGATCGCGAGAGCCATTCGAGATAGACGGTTTTTTTTCGCTGCTCCTGGACGAGGTAGCAGGAGAGAAGGACGGTAACCCGGTAAGAGCACTGCTCACGCGGTAAGTATGTAAACGAGCACCCACTAGAGCAGGACTCGGTTTGATTCGTACAGTTTCCCGGGTTCCAATGCGCGCCGGACGCGAAGTAGGTCCCCTCCGGGCCGGCCCAAGTGGATCGAAGAAGATCTTCTCGATTGTGATGAGGCTTTGAAATTCTTAGCGTTTTCTTTCTTTCTTTTTTTGGTTAGAATAACAATAAAAATAATCATAACAAAACGGGCCAACTGTGGCAGCGCAAGCGCACCTTCGGGTCCAAATGGATGACGGGAGCAACAACTCCACACTCCAGCTCCAACAGGAGTCCGCTGCTTTCTTCGGCCGGGCGATGGATGGCGGGAAAGCGATTAATCATCTACATCATCGTCATCACCATTCCCAGCACCGTCAAAGGGGTCCCGATCGTGTCCCCGCGCCCCTTCTCTGGCGTGCCCCGTGGTCCCTGGTCCGGTGGGCCCATTGAGATTATGTAAATTCATTCTAGCCATTCGTTCACGTCTCGGAGCCCCCGGGGGCTGTTTGGATAACACTTTTCGGGAGATTCCCGTTTCGGCCGTGGCGTTCATCCCGGACGTTGCTGGCCACCGTTGCGCTTGGTGTTGGATCGCCGTGGATCAAGCATGGAAGGCGGCCACAATGGGTTCGACATTCAAGACTCGCCGTGCGTGTGTGTTTAGGAACCCTGACGGAGGTGGACGATGTTTCGGAAGCTGAGCACATGTCAGTCCAAGAACCACGTAATTGCTCCAATAAAATGATCCCATTGTACGATGGCGTGATAATTGAATTGGGGGCATCCGTCCACTTCTGGGTGTAGCTTCTGGAGAGTAATGGTCGACATGATCCCTGGAGTATCACTCGAGATTGCTTTCATAGAGCTTGATCGTGTGCTCTACATACTTAATCGCCTCGCGATGGCTACCGTACTCTTGGCGTAAAGGAACAGCGGTTTCAGTTCGGTAGAGATAATACCGATTGTTGGTTCATGGAAGACGGACCGAACGCTTTTCAGCACTTTCACTTCGATTCGATGAGTTTTTTGTTATCTATTTGTAATCGCCGATCTTCCCCCAATTCGTTTCGATCGATTGACTCGGCGCTTCCGGGAAGGTGGTGCGACACTTGATCACTTTCATCGGCCACTCGACGGCCCGATCGGTCCGGGACGATAGTGTCAACTGGGCTCAAGCGGCGTTACCACCCCGTTGGCAGAACAAATGAGCTGCCATTTGTCACTTTAATCTTTTTTTAATATGTACACTCCTTACCCTCGATGGGCCCGATGGCACCGAAGGCCCTCCGCGGTGGAACAGGTAGGCGTTTATCACGAAAAAAATACATACCACACGAAACAAGGGTGTCGTAGGATAAAAGGGGTTTTTGTTTGACGCATGTTTCTCTTGTGTTTTTTTTTTCGTTTTTGCATTCGGTTGTTCTGCCGTCCCAGTAGAATTATGTCGTCACTTTCACCCGTTGACAGTTGCCGGTGGTGGTGTTTTGTTTGCGGTCCTCTTTGGCACTCGTGTTTTACAAATACAGTACCGGGGAAGAGACCGGAGTACGGGAAGAGCCCAACACCCCGCTGGGGCAATATGTATTTTTTCGAACGACATCGAAAGGAAATGCTCTCTCGCAAAGCCCTACAACAGGTAGCCGGGTTCGGCCCTACGCAGCCGAGTGGATATCCTTTTTCCGCAGCAGTTTGCAGTAGCAAGAGCGAACCGTCCGTTTGGTGGTGGTGCGGGAGCGGTAGCACCGGATGCGGCCAGAACCGTGTGGCGAAGGCAGAGTTGTGGTGGGTGCCGGTTCCCTATGCACCATGTGCGAACGACGAGCGAACGAACGGACGGGCGGCAGCGTGAAGGAGACGTGATTAATAAGTGGAAAATTTGGTTTCCGCTTTCCGTTTGCCATTGGTTGCTTCCAAAGTAGCTCAGACTGAAGCCAGGGGGCCGGGAATGGATTAATTATGTTTTAGGGCGAATTAATAAAGCTTGTTTGTAAGCAGTGAGGAAGCCTTCGCAAGTGTACACATCCTTCACGATGCCAACGGATGAACTTGTGGTTCTACCGTTCTGCTGAAGGATTCAGAAAAAAAACCCACCAGTAAAAAAAAATCGAACTCGGAAGGAAAGCCCGACACCGGTCGGTACCGTTAGTGAGCGGCGATGGAAAACATAGTTTCGTTGCAACCGTGAAATCAGTTTGAAACATATCGCACCGTGTTATCCTTCAGGAACTGTGGTTTAAGAAGCAATCGGTGCTACAAGGACCTCACACCGGAAGTTTACCGGTTGCCGGTGAGTGGAGTTCGTTGTTTGCGCAGGAAAGATACAGTTAATTACGAGTGGTTTAGGATAGACGATTTGGGAAATCATGATAGTCTCATTATTTATGTTGTGCTTAGGTTTCCTTTGGTTCGATTTCGACGGTCTGACATTTAACAACTTTCATCAATCATCGCAAAGCAAAACTAGAATTATACCTTTTCAAATAAGATTTCTTCTTTATTTTATTCAATTACATGAGGAGTTTCACTGATATTTTTCTTATCAACTGTGTTTGGAAATCTAGAATAAAACGTTCAGTTGATAATTATAAATCATTTATGTCAAATTTTTCTTTTTTATAGAGTGTTTTTTTTTGTGATTCGAAATTGTATTCAGTTTTTGGGTTGTCCTGGTATCCTGCGGAACATTGAAGGCACATAAGTTTTTCAAATCATAAGTGGTAAAGCGGAAGCAAAGTTACCATCAACTTAGGCTACCTGTGCGAAGAAAGGAAAATTGAATACGCGACCCTAAACAAGTTGAACGTGTGAGGGTCGTTGGCTCCCGTGTTCGGGGACGTGTCAATCTTGACCCCTTCATATTTTAGTTTCCTTATTTTTTTTTGCGGACAAAATCCTCGTACAAAGTGTTGGCAAAATTCTATTTCCTGCTTTTTTGTTGCTTGCTTCCGATTGATGATTTTTTTGTATCATAATTTCGGCATGTGCCAGCTTGTGGGCTTCAAGCTCACGGACACATTAGAAGAAACGACAGATGCGACGATTACTGGATGGGACACTGCTGGGATAGTGTTTTTTTTCTATATGTGTGTCTGATGGATGATTTGACAATGGAAAAAAATACCGCTTTTGTGGCGTCAAAAGGGATTTGGGCTAAAGTTAAAACCCTGCAAAAAGTGCACCACGTACCATCGCATGCATGTAAGACGGAGGAAAAAACGACAACTTAAAACAGTATGGCCCTCGCCCGGTTTGAAGCCCTGCAAGAGTTCGCTGCTTCTTGTTTCTAAATTTTCTTAGAACAAAACGCTAAGCGTTCCAGGTATCCCACGGGCTGGGTTGTTGTGCGGCTGAATCGGTTTTTATTGGCCTATAAAAACCCGAGTCAGTATTCGATGTCCATAGCCTAAATGCACCGAAAGACGTAGAGAGAGGGAGAGATACATAAAGGAAGAGAAAGGAAAAGGGCTGACACCCGCAGGGTTTACCTTCAGGGAAGTCGCGAACTTGGGCACCGCAAAGATCCTTGGATCCCAAATTAGAAGGCGTTAAACAAACAACTCAACGGCGATTTGGCGTCCCTATCGGAACGCCGGAACAAAACTCGCGCTCTCGGCGAGCCGCACACTGACGCACTAATTAATGGGCCGAAGGTAGCCGCGTGAGTTATGAGTGATTTGTTTTCGCACCGTTACAGTTTGGCGAACGACGTCCTGCGCCATGCCGCGGTCAGTTGCATCAAGGGCAGTCTGTCCTATTAGCGGCCTTTGATGTCTTTATTTCGGAACACTTTCAGGCATCGCGGAAAGGGTTTTTTAGCGCACTGGCGTTTTATGGAAAAGGATGGAAAAAAGGACGGTTTCAAAAAAAAACTTTGGGTTGATTGACCTGTCCGCCCAGGCACGTTCGAGTCGCACAGGTTAACTTGTATATTTTGGAAGGTTCCGATAGCTCCATTTCCATTTGCAGTGCATGGCATTAGGTTCATTTTAGCGTAGGCTACCAAGGACAGTACGCGTGTACCCCTTGAACGACGTGGCAATAACAATAGCACCCCAAATGATGGACCTCTTATGAGTGAACCTTAACAACCGATGATTTTTTTATGGTGGCCATAGATATCATATAGGGCTTTATTCGATGAATTACAATTTGGTTTGAATGCAAGGGAAAGTGTTGAAGTGTCAAACTGGAACATGGGGCACCATTGATGAAAAATCGATACAGTTTTTTCCGACTCCTTTTTTGTTACAACAAAATTACTAATGCGATTGTAGTTTAGCAAGATTTATTACCTTCGACCCATTTTGGGGAAGCAGCATTCTTTTATCCACGCGATTGGAGCCCTTTCAGTGTTTCGCTCGTGTATCGGCGCGAAAGGGATGGCCAACAAATCTGCCGAACCTAGTGGCCCAGTATCGAATTAATCAAATCAAATCGCTTCGGGTTTTCAAATGGGCAAAATGAACAGGCTCCACGGGAACACGGTGCTTCTGGATCTTCTGAGAATTCCATCGATCGCGAGTTCTCACACTAACCGATCGACCGACTTCGGGTGCATGGTGTGGGAATGGAGGCTGGAAGCTTGCCATCGACTCCGGCGGAAAACAGTTGCGATCGTGGAAACGGAAGTGGTCAGGAATTAAAGCATCGAAAAGCATGAATGAAATCGAACTCGAGCCAGGCGCGTTGGCAGTAAAAGTGTTTTCTGAATGAATTGCTCACCACAGTCGGTTTGGTTGTAAAAGTAAAAGTCGCTCTTGAACGGTCGATAAATTCACTCTTTTATTACCACCTTCTCCTGTACAGCTGCTGCTGCTGCTTCTTGCGGGTTTCCCATTCATCCTCGCAGTTCACTTGCTCATCCGTGAGAAGGACACTGGTTTTGTCACTTGCTACATGCCGACCCGGGAAAGGATAAGCCAAGACACTTAGTGACATCGTAACGCCTACCGTTTGTCGTACAAACAAGAGGATAAAGGGATGACAAAGCTACGGTTTTGTTTTCCCACGTGATAAAGTTAACCATTTTACAACCCTGTTCACCGTGCTTTAGTGTCGTTTGACTTTGGGTTACGTTTGGCCCTCGAGAAAGGGGGTGTGTAGTTACCCCAAGGGGTTGTCGGACAAGGATGCATCCTTTTGTTGTCCTTGCGCTACCTGGGACCGTTCTGGACGCCTCTCTTAACCCCCGATCGCGGCTGACGCAGGAAGAGGACTTTCGAAACGGGTTCGTCGCTTGTGGGATCGTTCATGTCTTTTGTTCAATCGCTCGACTGTTGAACGCATCGCGCGGCAAATGACGTTCTTCGGAGAGCAATAACGATGGGATGCGCTAGGTGTGCACGCCTTCGCCTGTAAACAAACTGGAAACACTTCTTCTAACGTACCGCAACAATAAAAAAACAGACCATACCGCAAATCCCCCGCGAACGCCACGAAACCGCTTTGGCAAACACGGAACCTGGTGGTTTTGTTCCTGGGCTGAGGTCGTCGGTACCGCTTGTGGCTTGTTGTGGGAAATAAAATCTCTATCGCCAGTGGCCGCGGCGGCAAGTTACCATTGGCATAGGCCATTAAAAAAAATTGCTTGTCAAAACGCGCCGGAAAATCGGTAACATTCCCATTGATTTCGGTGAATAGAACGAAAATTGGAAGTGCCTTTCAATTCCTGCGCCACACGAGTGTGTTGCATCGAGCAGGTTACATCCCTGCTCTTTGCGATGGTTTAACTCAGACCGTAAGGGGGATTTAAAAAAATCATTCCAAACTGATGAGGGAACCAAATTTCGGAAAACCAAAACACTTCTATCAAGAAAATAAAAAAAAACCCTCACGCTTTTCCCCGGCGAGTCCTTCGTTTTGCCACCGAATCGCAACAAGTGTTGCAGGAAAAGGAATAAGGACAACAAAAAATGTAAGGTGATAGAAACAAAAAAAAATGACGGCGCAGGTAGAAGTTGTTTTGAAGGGATTTTTTTTCTTCCTCATCGTTGAACAGGTACCAGATCCTTCCCGAACACGGTCCAATCCAGCCGAAACATGCTCGATTTTATTTGAGAATAATTGTTTCAGCTATTGTGCCAGGAATTGGATTGAGGGTTTTCCTCCGATTACACACGGCCCGGGAGAAAATTGTGCGTGCGTGGAAGTGGAGGAGTTATTGCGAAGCGGAAGAAAAGCAGAGCACTTGAGCACTCCAGGAAGTGGATCGTTGGGAAGGTTTGTTGGTAAAAGAACACAGAAAAACAGAAAAAAACGCTACTCCAATTCCGGTGTCCCCGGAAAAAAGGAATCTTCCAGTAATGCCGGACGAAACGCCACACTCCTCCCGGACTTCAGGACCTCAAGGACCAGTAGAAATTGATTTATAATTATAGTTTCCGATCCAGTACCCGGTCGAGCTGTTTAGGCCAATCATAACTGTCCCGCCGGTGGTTTGGCTTGGATTTGTCAGAGGTTACTTCCCTGGTCGCCATAATTGGCGCTATTGTTTCGCTAATCATAGTTTACGCTTCGGAACTGGTGCATGTCAACCCACGAAAACCCCGTGGTCACGGTGCCCACCCGGAAACAAGCGTTGGATGCGTGCAGGGATTTGAGTGGAAAATTGATTTGGTCCCACTTGGCCAACATGGAGGACCCGGCTGGGCCCGCAGGGTTCGTGCAGGTGTTGTTGGAAGGGCTACCGTGTGCAGATTGTGTCCGTCGTACGACGCCGATGGCACTGCGATGGCAATATGGTGAACAGAAGTGTCGTTTGTTAGACAAGAAGAACCAAAAAAACACAGCCTGCTGGCGACTGGGATGCTGATAAAAAAGTGAGTTTTTCCTTCCAACTATGTCTGGCGATTAACGTTCGATGCATGCATTTTTCGTGTTGATTAAGCATTCAAAGCCCGAAAGGCAAAAAAGCAACAACCAAAAACGCGTTCACGCGCACAAAAAATAGGGCATTTTAACATCGTTTAATTATGACCATAAATGTTTGCACCAGAAAAACCGCACACACTCTCTCACGTTTCTGGCGCGGCGTTTGTTCGAGCCGCAAAATTGCAGTAGTGCGGAAAATGTCGCAAACCACAAGAGCCACACAAGCCGCACACACACACACGCAGGAGCGGCTCGAATTGCGCAAGCCACGCTGCCCATAGTGTGTGGGGTCTTCAAGACCTGCAAGCTGAAGGAAAGCAAGAAAAAAAAATGCAAGCAACTGTAACATGAGACATACGCTTCATGCAAGGGGCAACTTTTCGATGATCTGGATGCACCTTTTACGCCACTGCAATGGCAGAGGCAATGAAGAAGGGTTGCCGGTGGAAGGGGTTAGAACCGAAAACTGTCGCAAAACGCTTTCGGCAGAACTTTCAGCCACTCTGTCGAAATGAAAAGTCGAAGAACTCGATAAAAAAAGCCCTCCAACATGGGAGAAAGGTAGGCAGAACACGTTGCCCCTTCACGTTCGTCCGCTAGGTAAACGGTAAAGGTTGCCCCGGACGGGAGACATCCCCAAATCGGAAGATGGAATTTTAATTCCCCTTCCACCCGGGTGGGCGCCTCTAGCTTGACTTCCTGTCGAACATTTTTCCCACCGGGCGGAAGTTTCATCTGACCGTAATTCCCATCGTCCTCCGGCGAGGCAACCGATGCCAATAAAACATAGATTAAAAAAAAATCCGCTTGACCATGGACTGAAACCTTCTGAATGTGAGGCAGCTGGGGGGGGGGGGGGGGGGATGGGAACACGGCTCGGTGCGACCTCATTCTGAAGGACCCTTTCCGAGAAGGCACCGCCGGTAACGCTCTAGAACAGGCTCGCTAGAACCCGTTAGCGAAAGGATTCGATTACGGTGCGTCGGCAATGGTTGGTTATGATAATTAGAAAAAAAAATGTGTGTTCGAACCTAGCTTGATCTGGGTTTTGGGATTAAACAGACCACAAAAAAGAGGGAACACACCTTACGCACATGGCAAAAATCATGCGTATGGGTGCGTCAGGCGCTCCCGACCCGGCGGCCGGTTGTTTGGTGCGGAATTTTACGCTCAGCTGAAAGTGTTGGAACGGATCAAAACAAAAGCTAATCAATTAGTTTGGCAGGCAAATACCGACCGAGGTCTGAAGGGAACGCGCGCAAAGGAAGCATGGTCTCGGTTCAAAGATTTCTTTGGAAGAAAACGACGAAGATGCTTAAAGTGTACTACAGTGAAGGGTGTATGTTCAAGTTCACCGTATATCATATTCATGGATTTTGAGTTGATCAATACAGTTACGCGAACATTTTCAACGTTACCACACACAACAATTGATTTGCTGTGTTCTGTGTTCAATCTGTGTTTTTATTATCAAATCAAATATGTTATCTGCTAGTTATTGCGTTGTAAGTTAAAAATGCTGTAAAAGATTGATGGTTTTACAGGATATATTAACTAGTGTGATATATTTGCGGACAGAAAATATGACTATTCCATTACCTCAATATTTTATTACAATGAAAGCTGTATTAGTAACAAATCAATTAAAATAACATTAAAAAATTTAATAACATTTTGAATTTAATTTTAAAACACTGAAAAGCAAGTTGCATTTTAAGTTATGATGCTATACAATTATATCTTGTTTAAAATTCTATAAAATATTATGTATAGAACTGATGCAAGACAGAAAATCATGCTCACCACTTGTAATTTCTTTCATCACTGTAGCCTGCCTTCTAAGCGCTTTACGGTGCTGGCCCTGCGTCAAGGGTATTGAATAACACAAAGCTGGCCCTAATCCTTTCCCGAGCAGGACGCACTCGTGGGTGGCATTCGATGTCGGGCCGGAGCTTCTGATCGAGGATCGGGCCCGCCCGACGGCAGAACATTAGGGCAGGTCTGCTTCTGGCAATAAATTATGCGAAGCGAGTTGTCCCACCGAGAATGAGTTGTGGGAGCAAAATGTGAAGAAAAAAAACCAAATAAGCCGAGAAGATCATTTTGCAGAAGGAGGAGATCCGGTGGTGGCGCCACGGCCGGTGCGTGTTCTAATGTTGCGCTCTTCTTCAATGATTTTCCATCGCCTGGCAACGATCGACGCCACCGTTTTATTGGATTTTAATTTGAGACAATTCTCAGGCTTCCTTTCGTTCCTTTGCCCGTTTGTCATGCTGTCGTCAGATCTCCGCCCGGTAGGACAATGCCAACAAAGACGCCTCCTGCCGTCTCACAGCGCTTTCGTACCCAGGATCATAAATAAAGCAACAACCTTTCTGTCACCCTTCGCTGCGAGGCCCGGTGTCCTACGCAAAAGGACTCTGGAGACTGTAGAGTCAGGCCCAGTCGCTTCGGTGGTCGTTTTCAGGATATGATTCACCTGCCCGGAGGGAGTGTGTTCACGAGCCCAGTTGCGCCCGCTGTGGAATTCCTCCGGTGCAATGAGTTTCTGTCTTCCCGCTCGGCTTGTGGCAGCTTTTTCTTGCTTTCGAGCCCACCAGGTTCGCTGACCGCCTATGCGCAACATTCCCAGCGGGTGACATGCAGATTGCAAATGCGAACCCATGACGGACAGAACAATGCGTTTTGCGGTGCGGTCCCGGCGTCTTGCGTACGGGGGAGTTCTTCGGCGACAAGGACCTGCTGCACGACGTCAAAGCTGTACTATAGAGACATAAAGCATAAAAGCTAAAATTATGCACCCGATCGTCACCCCCTTACCTGTCGAGGAAGGGTCAGAAAGGAGAATGAACGATACAATGTGCGGCCGGATGGAGCCCGGAAATATGATCGAGGTCGCCACCAGCGGCACTCCGGAACCGGAACGGGACAAATTGAAGGATAGTTTGTCAAATCGATAATCATAAAATTATAATCCCTTTCGGGGCGCAGGATCAGTAGCAAAGGTATCACCGTACACACGGCGACAGGCGACACGAACGGCTGCAACTTATCATCCCCCGCCGAAAGGTAAAACCGAAAGGTTTATGCACAATTGTAGCCCTTGGGAGCAGGGCAGTGTGTCCTTTTTGCACATTCCGCCATTCACCCAAAAACGGTCGCTCGGTCTTCGTTGAAAGCCGCTTTGGAGGGAGGAATTTTGATTTTCTGCACAAGATAGAGGAAGCACTGTGAGAACCCCGCACACCACTAAGTACCCTTCGCCTGGAACACCGACGGTCCTTTTGGTACGGAGCACGTGGAGTTTTGCATTTTCCATTAGCAGTCTGCAAATATCTGCACCTGTCTCTGTGGTGCTGGTTCTGGAGAATCCAAGGATCGCTTTCGTTCGATTCTGGTTGGCAAGCAATGCCGGCGATAGTCATCGGAAAGATCAAACGGTTCAACAAGGAGCTGTGGAAATTATCGCCGAGAGAGCATCCACTGGACCGGAAAAAAGAAAAACAAAAACCAGAGAATCGCAAATTAAACGAAAACGAATTCTGGAACAGAAAGCAAAAAGGTGTCCCGATAAATCTTCCCGGCCAAATCGGGAAAGGGGAAATTAGTGACCACCGGTTGAGGATGAATTTAATTTCCGCTAGCTTCCCTTGTCTCTCGGAACGATCGGCAAACACTAGCGCTGGGCGGAAAAGCGACGGAAGAAATGAAGGAAAGCTTCACCATCAAAAAGTTAAACGCTGAACCGCCCCCCTTATTAAGGAGCTCCCACGAAATGGGGTGGAATTTTCTGGAAGCAGCCAAATCGAACGATCACCGTCAGGGTCAAAGGGGAAGGATTGGTTTCGGGTGCGATCTCCCCAAGGGTCAATCAAAAAGGGTTTTTTTTTCATCTTGGATTAGCAGAACGGTCGTGAGAATTTCTCTCGCAAGACGCGCAAGAAGATTGACTGATGATGATCCCAACTCGATCAACTCGAGGACGCTGTCGTGGGGCGAACGATGCCCGAATCTCCTTCCCTTCGAACGCCGTCTCGCCATCGTCTAGTGGTACGGTAGTGCACGGAAGCCGATGAAATCTCAGCACCATCCCTTGAGAGCCCTTTCCGGTTGTGGTGCGTGGGAAAGTGAATTAATTAAAAATTGGCGAACCAAGGGCAATGTAAACAACGAACGGCGGCGACTCCTGTTCGGGGACGGGAGTTAGCGCATCGCGTCCAATCGATGCGATGGTCCTCCTCGGCCCGGTATGTAGGTCGAGGATTCGGAAGCAAGCGGCCGGGGAAATGAAAAACCGATGCCTCCGGGGCACACAAGCCCGACGACTGCTGCGCAATACAGCCCGGCAGCGGTGCGAAGCTGATGATTGGTTCACGGCACGGCACGCGTGTCCTGGGTGGCTGTATGTGTCGGTTTTTTTTTTTGTTTTGTTCATCTCTGTTTTCCATCGGGGACGAAGAACCCGGGAGGAAAAACGAACGGACGGCGAGAAGAGCAGAGAATGATCGGAAACTGGTGCAATCGAGTTGTGGCCATGGAGGAGCAAAGGAGAAACATGAACCAAAAGATAGACTGGAAGAGGAGTGCGAGTCGAGTTCTGTTTTCCACACCGTTCCACGCGGCTTTCGTGATCGGGATCCGAGCCGAAGTCGAACCGCGTACCGAACGGCCCGACCGTTGGGAAAGGTATAAAAAGGCTCGCCCTCGGGGAACGCGCGGTCAGTTCGAGAAAAGCCCTTCTTCGAGACGAAATCCAAGTGTAACGCAACGGGGAAATGAGTGCGACGGAAGTTTTCTACTACCAACAAAGTTACCCGTCCTTCTACGGCCAGCAGCAACTCCAGCATCAGCAGCAGCAGCAGCAGCTGTTGCACTCGTCGCCGTTCGACCATGGGAAGCTGGACGTGGGCTACTTCACCGACTACTATCCGGCCGTGGAGGCTGCTAGTGACGAGTGTGCTTCGACCGAATCCGGAGATGCCTTCCCGCACAGCCCGCAATCCAGCAGCGGCGAGAGCGTCGGTACCAGTCCTGCTGAAGCCTTCGCGTGCGTGGACTCCCGCTTGGGACTGCTGGCCAGCCCGACATCCGACGACGGTAGCAGTCACAGCAGTTCCGCCTCCGATAGTGACATCCTCCCGTGCGTTCAAGTGCCAGCGACGACGAAGAGCAAACCGAAGCGGGGCGGCGCGGTGCCGGTAGTGGTGCGGCGGAAGCGCCGTCTGGCGGCGAACGCGCGCGAACGCAAGCGGATGAAGGGCCTGAACGAGGCGTTCGACCGGTTGCGCCAGTATCTGCCCTCGCTGGGAGACGACCGGCAGTTTTCCAAGCACGAAACGCTGCAAATGGCCCAGTCGTACATCGGTGCGCTGGTGGAGTTGTTGGACTGAGCTGAGCGGTGGTCGGGGGAGGATCCGAAGATCGGATAGGAACCGTGGGGAAGCGGGATCACAAACGGTGTGCCTGAGCTGCAGGAAGCAATAGTTAACTTATTGATTGTTTTTATGTTCTGTGTACAGTTAGATGGTATTCGTGTAGTTTGTAAGGTACTGTTTTATTTGGTTAATAAATGAACTATTAAAAGAAAATTATGCTGAGAATATTTATTCCACACTTTAGCATTGTGAAAAGAAAGAAATTCGAACAGATTTGATAATTGATAAAAAAATAACTGTCAATGGATCTAAAATTTTGTTATTGATATGTTTTATAAAATCTTCTAGAAATTTTAAAAGAAGCGTATGTTGCACTGTAACTACATCAGTCTTAATTCTGTTTTCAACTAATTCAAATCAACTATACTAATGGTCTGATTGTTTCTTGTATATTTTATACATTTAAAGCTTTGGAGAAAACAATTAGTTTAACATTTAAAAAACAAGGGAAATAATTACCTGTATGTTCTTGATTTTGTCAGTAGAGCTTTAATTATGGGAAATTATTTGTTGATGTTGATTATTGAAGTTTTTGTAATCGATTTTCCTTCACGTTTTCTCTTCTCTTTGAGGTCTATGTAACACAAATTATGTTGTAAGTTAATCAATTATCAGTTCATGAAGAAGGAAAAGTGTTGAACTCTCTACTACTGGTATTATTACTACTTAAACACTGAAAAACTTTTCCAGAAGAGTGAAATAGATGTTTTGAACCTCTAGTCCATTCCGTCGAGTTCGTTGACAAACATTTCCCAATTTCCAGATCCATTCAACCCGCTCCCTCTTTTCATGACGAATAAATTGGTTTACAACGTCAACGCATTGACATTCGCATTCGTACGTTTTGTGTACTCCATCCTTAATTTGTCCTTTGTGAAACATTCCGCATATTCGTCGCTCGGATAGCGCCGACGAGCACCCCTCGACCCTTGTCCCGGCACCCGCCCGGTATCCTTCCGTGCAAGGTGCCAAAACGATAATTCATTCTGCCGAATCGTGGGTTCGGCTTCGGTAGGCTCACTTGCCCGCTCCGCTGTCGGCGAAAAAAGGGACTCCTTTCATGAAGGATGCGGCACGCCAGCACGTGGGTGTGATGCGCTTTGGGCAGATTTTAACAAAACAAACACACAACAAACGTGTGTAACGTATGGCCCTTGCGATCCGACATATGGCCGTGAGGATGAGAGACGAGCGTGGGCCTGGAAAAAGCACTTTTCACCGGGATCGCAGAGTATCGTTCGGCTGCGTTTTGGTGAATTTATGTGGAAGACCCAGAGCGTTCTAGGCGCAGGATAAGATAAGCATGCCATCAGGTAGGTTCGGGACAAGAGTTTGCCAAATGTTCGTCGGGACCAAAGCGTTGCACAAGATGAGCGTGCACAAGAGAAGGAGTCCGAAGGAGCTGGCGAAGGATGCTGGAACTAATGTGACGTAACGCCGTGCGCAGCTGTTTGATGCCGGGATTACAAAGGATCCGAGGGCAGTCCGGAGACTGGTGCTGAAAATCGCGTCAATCAAAATGGAAATGAAATTAGCACGCAAGGAGAGGCTAGTCCTGCCAGTGCGCACGCGTTTGAGGCGCTCGTGATCACGCGCAGGCACGAGCACACTTAATTCGAGCCTGATCGCAAAACGCATTCGCAACTGGGCAACCACTCGCTGTATTAAGAACGAAGCTGGCCCAGGCCAACGAAAATTAGTTCCATAATTTACTGGCACGCAAAATGAGCATCACGTAGTCGATCCTTAGACGGGCCTTATTCTTCCTCCGCAACAGCTCCGAGCAACCTGACGCGCTGTCCCATTGGTTTGGAGGATCCGGGCGGAAGAACTTTGGGCGCCTCTTCACCCTTTCTCGACTGCCCGGAAGTGGTTGTTAGGAGGAGACGTTGAAACAGGAAGCCTTCCCAGCCTTCCGCCCGACGCAGCCATTGTCAACTGGTTCACCTTTTTTTTCTTTCTCCAGCGCCCTTACTGGCCCGGGCTGTCGACAGCAGAAGGCGTCACTTGTTCGTTGTTTTCGGGGTGTGCTTCACTTCTTCTCCTTGTCTTGCTTTTGGTGGCTGTCCGTTTAAGCTACATCCGAAATCGCAACATATGTTGAGCCCTGCACGATCCTGATGAGTTTTCCTTCACGGCTACGGACATTTTATTTTTCTTCGTCTTTCTTAGATACACATACAGGGACGCAGAAAACCTCCACACTTCCCCTAGTGCAGTTTGATCCGTTTGCCACCGGTTGCCCCCTCCGGGCGTGTAGATCCTTTGTGCGGTTTCCTGCGATGACGTGCATCTCGTGCAACTGACTCCTCCGGAAAAGATAGTATGAAAAACTAGAACAGAAAATATGCAACCTGCAGGAAATCGAAAAGCGCACAAAACACTCATACAAAAAAAACAACTGATAAAAAACATCCACAAGCACATGAACACTCGAGGAGGAAAGAAGAGCCTTCGCCGTATGGTGTGTGTATTTGTATTTGCGTTTGTGGCTTTCGATCGCCAACAGCGCGCCGGTGTCCAGCGGGATCGATGCTCACGCATGGCTGCGTTCCATGTAGGGGAGCTTTATGCGGTTGGTTGGCTGGTGCTGGTAATTTTGTATTGTGTTACACGGAGCGTGTGCCAGTCGCGTGGCATTCTTGCAACGCGCAGGAGGAGCTTGCGCTGATAGTTCTGCTCATAGTTGCTGATGTTCGAAACGATTTGTAGGCGATGCTGGATAAAGGGGAGTCGAAGGGGTAAAAAATCTCCCATCGTTGCTCCAGGATTCTCCTTCAATTGTTGTCCGTCGTTTTAGCAAACCAACGATTAGTCCTGACTTTGGCTGTCGTTTTTTAGGAGTCACTGTACTTGTTGATAATGATTGCATAATACAAATTGACTAATTTTTTATGTTGATCTTTATAACTATGCAGTATGCAATAACACAAACACACCAAAAACTTATGCATTGGTTTACATAGGCACTCAAAACATATTTTATATACTTTCACTTTTCTTCTGCCATGAATTCGATTCTTTATTTTCTATTTAGGACTAGAAGGACTTATGATAGTGAACCCAATGGGCGCCAAACTGGTGTTTGGTTTTCTTTATAATAATATGAGTATTCCGAGTTCAGTCATTACCTCCAAACGATAATTTTTCATGTTAGTCGTCTCTTTCAACGGAACTTATTTACCAACGATGACAAACAGAGACTCTTTTGAAATTGATATTGGAATTTAAATGATTGCACCCGCCGTGCCGTGCCGTTCCAGTAGTTCCACATTCGACTTCCTCCCACGAAAGATTGTCTCTTTTCACCCAGAATCAAATCTATTTCCCCGGTCTTTGTGAGACGTAGGTCCCGCGGGCCCGCACTGCTTCCGCACTCTCCGCCAAGACAAACACAAATTCGCGAATTTTCCACTGTTTGCGCTGCGCAAACACATACCACCCATTGCGGAGGAGGTGGACACCGTGCTGGTTCACCATTTTCGACGGGGTCCAGCTATTGTCCGCTGTCCGAAGGGCTCGCTACCTAGCGCGAGATGAAGCTTCGCGTTGGCTTATGCTTGAAAGTTTGCTGATTCTACTGGTGGTAGGAAGAGCGTGGATTACGCCATGATTGACGCACTAATTGGATCAATGCAATGGCTCCGGTCCTACGGAACGAGATTCGGTTTCACTTGACTCCCTGAACCCTGGAACGGCCCCCGTGACCCGCTTCGGTCCGTTTACTGCACGACCCGTGCCGTTCGACAACGGTTACGCCAGAGCCACCAGAATCGTAACAATTAGCAACGTTTGCGGCCCCTCGGAAACGTTTGGAAACGGAATTGCATCATTTCGTGGCAGAAGTAGTGTGTGTGTGTGTTCCGTGGGTAAACATGGACCGTATTTATTTTAACCCGTTTTTTGTTGTTGTTGACTCGTGTAGCCTTCCATGTGGGATCATGTGGGTGTAATGGATCGAGTAACGCGAGGACACGGCACAGTAGCCGTCTTTTTTTTATTTTAATTTCAATTTGACGGAAAATGAAATTCATTTCATAAATGATGAGCAGAACGGGTGGAAGGGGTTGAAGCTGGAGAACAAACCCTGGAAGGACGAAAGGAATATCAACATCCATCATCCAAGAGCCGTTTGCCTATCGTCGAATGGTTTTTTCTCCTTCACCCAACCAGGAAGTCAAGTGGATAGCATAATACCCTGGGCCCTCTTTTGTCCAGTCCCGGTTGCATATATGGACGATTAAACATCGTTGAGATGCAGGCCATCCACTTCAGGCCGGACTGGGAACACAGTAGGCCACCGTTCGCTTGGTTAGCTTCGGGAACATTTCCCCCAAGGGTGGGGTAGGAGGACCATTGGACCTGATGGAAGGAGGGCGCTCTCCCATTTCGCTTTCTCCGTACCGGGGTCCACTTGTACCGACGCTTGAATCACTGTCAAATAACTGTCATAATAAACAGTGCAAATGACTCGGCAGGGAGAGATTCGAGCGCAGAATTGAAACATTCTACGAAGGTTCCTTTGTTTATATATTTTTTGCCCGAACCTTGAAGCCAACAGGTACACTCGATGGTGATCGATCATATTGCTTAATTCCACCAGAAGGCTACAGATTGAAGGAGGGAGAGAGAGATAGAGAGAAAGAGAGAACTTGGGACGTTGCGTGAACGGTGACCAGTTGTGCGTTTGCGTTTGCGGATCGTTCGCTGCCAGGACCTCCGGCCGGCCGTATTCCCGCGCTGCGTTTCAGCTCGTGCCTGTGGTTTAGGGGGCAGCAAACCTATAATTATTTCAGCGGCCGCAACTTTGTAGCGCATTAGGGAAACTGTAGCATAGTGCGTGTGTAGGGGTATGCCGGGAGAAAAATGTTTATAAAAAAAAACATACCACAGACCGGACCAGGCCGACGATTCCGATCCGCGGATCATCTTTCTTGCGTGGTGCTGGGCGGTTGGGGTTCGGTGGCAAGCCGTACCAAGCGCCGCGTTCGGGATCGTTTCCGAGAATTCCGAGAACACGAACACCGTCCGGCAAGTGCCATTTATAATTCCAATGCCTCGCTGGACAGAGCACACAGCAGAGGGCGAGACGCGTTTCGTTCGCGACCCAGGGATCCGCGGGATGGAGACGTCACAGGAGAGAAAAAAACAGGACACAAAAAATTCAAATGTGCCAAGGAAAAGCGGTGCGTCGCCGGACGGTGGATTTCGTCGGTGCGTATGATTATCACAGCGTGCGTCCGTCCAGCGATGGTGGGGCGAGTAGGAAAAGGACTCCTAGGACAACGCGTATGATGGAATTGATTGAACCGCGGACTCGAACGCTGCCCGAAAGGGTAGTAATATTACGGGTTGTGTGTTGTTTTTGGGGTGAGTCGATAAACACGCCCCGACGCTAGCGGTATGTAAACAAACAGCGCACCCGATGTCGAACGACTGCCGCCGGTTTATCCGGGAGGGAAAATTGATTCATCCCTCCGCCGAATGGTGGAGTCCTTTGAAACGCGTCCGAAGCTGTACGCAATACCTGGCTGCAGGTAGGCTGCAGTTTGATTAGATTACTTCTCGGCGGAGATTTCCTCAACGCACTTTCTGGGAACGGATGGCGACATACTCCAGCAACGCGCGTTGGAGTGTGAATAATGATGAGCTTTTCGGCATCTCTGGAAGGGATGCTGGAAATTGAGTCCTCATCCCCGCTATGCCTGTCAAGGAGTATAATTGGGTGCATTGCGAGAGATCAAGGGTGACTGCGGACGTGACTTGATGAAAATGGTTATCGGTCTAGTTTCACCCTAGATGTAGGGTGATTGATGGGAACGGGTTCATAAGGATGTGTTTGGCAGCAAACGCGGTGAATTTGTTGGATAGGTGCGATTGTTGATGTTGTAAACTGTGATGCTCATCCTGCATTGGTTTCACACAACATGCTTGATGAGATAGATATATTAAGCGCATTTTCTTCCTCGAATGTCGGCAAGTATAACCTTTTTCGATTCAAGTCTATCTTTGTGGTGCTTTATTAACAACGTACTATACATCACAGTTTAGTGATGATATTTGAGACATACAAAGCGTGTCACGTTTCTTTTGTTTTATTGTCATGCTACTAGTGGATTGATCTGGCGTTCATTTTTTTTAGGTAATTACACACTGTTAAAAAATTACGGTAATTGGTATAAAAATGGTTAAAACTAATATTTGTCTGGCTGATTTAAAGTTTTAGAGCATAATGATTAACCATTTGTTGGGGAAAAGATCCCGAGGTCTTTCTAGAGGTAACCATCTCCTGTAATTCAATGAGTGGAATGGATCCGTATCTATAAAGATCTGGGACTAATCCCGAGATATTTTCGAATCCGGGCGTGGCAAATTCTTCATGGCGCAAGCTGCAATAACTCCTTTCCTGTGCCTTTTTACGAGACTACATAACATTTGAATTGCCAACGAGATTCTATAACCATTTATATAGTATTGGTGCAGTTTGATGGCCTCTACGTTGGATTAGTTTTTTATATGATCCCGAGTTCCCATCATCAATTTTTTATCTCTTCAATTATTGCCGGTAGACAGAGAACAGAGAAAATCCCGGCCTGAATTTCTACACTTTCCGAAAGTGAATCGCGCTCAACCATTTAATAAAAACAACAAACGCAACTAATTGTCTCCCCTAATGACCGCTCATCGGAAGAATCCTTTGGCGATTGGCGACCAGGGATCGAGATTGCACGTGAGGGAACTTTAGCGTTTGGACTCTAGCTGCGTGTTAGCGCCCGCGGACCTTTTTGGCTGATGATAGTCATTACGTCACACTGACGCGTTGATCGAACTGGGTCAAAATCGATTTCCGGTTGCGACCCATTTCGATTTCGGAACAGAGGACGGGCCAGTGTGAATTGCCGAAAGGAGTACTAATTGCTGGCTGCCAGGGAGCAGTTAGTGGCGTGCGCGTCGTGGCCAAAACGAGGATCTTGAACATGTCCCGCCCGATCCCTTTCGCCCCGAGAAGTGTCCGATCGCCATGTTGTGCTTTCGATTGATACAATAGAAAAAGGATTCACGTGAAATGGGAAACATTAATTTGATTCATAGTTCCGAAAACGTTGGTTTTTTTTCTTGTTCCGCTCCGACCCTTTCTCTGCCATTCGGTCTTCGTTCCGGGTTTCATTTCCTTCTGCTGTTGTGGGCAATGTTCCGCCTTGCCGAAACATTGAAAAAAAACCGAAGCAGCCCTCGCGACGACGCGATCCCAGTGTGATAACAGATGTTGGAGTTGCTCGAGAGCGAAAAGCTCGACATCAAAGACGGAAGAGACCTCGGTGGAAACACAGAAATCCCACTCCAGAGAGGA
>JAOEFI010000003.1:8485152-8497652 GCA_034621735.1 Anopheles plumbeus
TGCTCGAGAGCGAAAAGCTCGACATCAAAGACGGAAGAGACCTCGGTGGAAACACAGAAATCCCACTCCAGAGAGGATACTCCACGCAGGGAAGGATCTTTAGGAGGCTTTGAAATATTGCCACGTCACGGCGTGACGATCCTGGACGATCGCAGCGATCGTGAGCTTCCAGCCGGCAATGCTAGGATATGTTACGCTGCATTATATATCCCGAAAGTGTATCCTTCACCCTTTGGCTTACTCCGACAGCCCCCGGGGCGATTATTTATTATTTCCGAGTTTCGGCCAGCGAGAAACAGCTAAAACACACCACAACCGAAGAAAGCACCGCGCGGAACCACAACGCCGTCCGCGGGTGAGTGTGAACCGGAAATCGATTATGTAAATCTGGCCACTCCCCACAGGCCCACGAGAACTCTCTGTGTACTGGCGTTCCTCCAAAATCTTTCCCCTTCGCTCGCGGTGAGATTAGCCCTGGACCCCTTGCGGTGCACCGGAAACGATCTGCCAGTGTGCGAGCAATTTTCGCAGACGTGAGTCCATCTTCCACCGCCGAAATGGTGGAACAATGTAAGCCCTGCTGGTTGCGAGCTACTTCCGACAGCGGCATGGTGGACGCACCGGAAGCCCGTAGTCTTGTGCGAGGTGCGTGCTTTTCGGCAATTGCAAGGGCGCAATAAAAAGTAACTACAGTTGCAGGTTGCTTTTGCCAAAAACCTGAAAAAACCCTCTACAAAATAACTCCATCTAGGAGGGTCAAAACGTAACGGAAGGTGCAAGGAAAACGGCACGAAATCCTGCGCGCCAGCTGAACGATTGACGGAGAAGGATCAGTTTCCTGACGGCGTCCGACACCAACTGACGGTATGGTCTTGCGCAGGGACACTCGAAGGAATCGAAGAAGTAGAAAAGGAAGGGAAAAGAAATGGAAAAAGCAAAGGGCAACATGGGACCACGGAAACCACTGCAGGATCAGGACGAAAGTGGCCACGTGTGCATCAACCCCGATTCGTTCGCGTATGGTCATCTAGGGTTAGGACCGACGGTCGAGCGTTGGTCATTAGATTGCCATCGGTATGATCGCTCGGCCTAGATCACTTTACTAGTTCATTTTTGAAACACCATGCGTCCCGCTTCCTCCCTTCGTTTCGTTCGATCGCCTTCTCGCACTTTGCTCCGTTCAAGTTTTTCTATCTCCTCCTGCCCATCCGCACGTGCTGGCATATGTTTGATGGTTTTTATTTGTTTTCGCCCTAGCCGATCGTAATTAGTTCGTATCGTCGGGAGGGCGGGAGAAGGGGGGAAAAAGAAGCACCCCGGGCCCGAACAGTTGTTGGAGTCCAGGAGTATCATCCTCGGATCGAACGATCACGCTCGCGGTGAATGCAATTGCTCGGAAAGGATCGCGTTTATTTTCCAAGGATTCCGATCCATATCCGATCGCACAAAAGTATCACTTACGGATACGCTTGCGTTACGAGATAGTATTCCTCGAAGACGAAGCCGAAGGATTAGACGAAGGTTCTGGTTCAACGATCCTCTCCGCGTGTCGATTGACCTTGACATGTGCGATCGCTCCGCGGGCTGGAGTGTCCTGTTTCCCGCGGGTGGAAATCGTCCTGCCCTCGTTAGCCCGTCCATTAATTTCGAACACATCCTGACAGTTTACCGTCAGCGAAGGCGCCTCGCAATAATTGGCGGCCCCCTTAAGGTGATGATGTGTGCTGATTGCGATGAAATCTGACAGGCGTTGACAGCGATCTCCCAAATATTGGATGATTGTCGGCACTTTTTGTGTGTTCTTTTTAATTTGTTATTCCTGGTTTCATGCAGATCCCTGCCGGTAATGTACCAGTATGGTTTAAGTAATTTAAAACGAATATATCCACTGAAACTTTGATGGATTCTATGCGGTCAATTCTGTGAATTTTTAATGATAGAAAATATGTACTGTTTAGTTTTTGTTTTAATTTGCTACGTAGCTCGAAATAACTGTATGAACTTTTTTCCATTGTTATCCTTGAATCGGGAGAGATTGCATTGTTCTGCCTTTAGTTGGTGGACAACATTGGGTCCAAAGTATATATATTTTCCGAATAAATTAAATCTTTTAGGTTCTTTACGAATCTGGATTCATTCAATACCTTTGTAGAGAAAACTGATAGTTGGGCAGATAATGGTTTTCAGTTCTAGAACTAAATATATTAAACAGTGAACAAGACATAAGTGGAATATCAATTAGCAGAATCAATATGAAATAATTTTTTCCGTCTGGTGTAGGAGTCGAAATGGTTTGTAGATCATTTACTGCAATCGTTTGGAAAAAAACGAAGTTCCTAAGAACTCGAAAAAATAACAGACTTTGCAGCTATGATCTTAATCTGAAATTGGGTTATTCCTTCGCTAAAGGACGAACATTTCTCTTTATTTGTTCAGCCCGGCACCAAACCACCGACTGGCACGGCTCGGAAGCTACTCCTCAACCTCCCACTCGAACCGACCTGGTCGGCTTTCTCCTGTGATCATTGTCCTCGATAAATGTTAGTGTTAGCGAAGATGACATCTTGGCTGCCGTCTTCGGTCCACTACTGCAAGCCCACTTGTGGTCACTAATTAGAACCTCAAAGCAGCCGCAAACGGATCATACCCTTCGGCGCGTTCGGACCTGTGGCGGTGACGGTTCAAACGAATCGCTTTCCTCGGTCTCGCTCTCCTAGGAAATTGTCGGGACGAAAAACAAACTACAGTGACGGGCGGTCGCTTCTTTTCAGGTCACTTCCGCTTGCTCTCCTGGTCCGAAATTGTGCAAAGGGAAAGCCGGGAGTCTCCACGGGAGGGGGTGTTGTTTTAACAAATTGCCCTTCGTACCTGATGCCCTGCGATTCGGCACCAGTTGGGCTGGTTGCGCAAAAATAATCCACCATGCCGCTACCGTAATGAGTAGGCGGAATGGTTGGCTGCCGAGTTCGTCCTTCCGGTGGAAGGCGTAAGGACTCCGTGAGGTGCTATCGTCTTGAGAAATCATTTCTCTTTGGCCGTCTCTTTAATCTTCTTGCACAACGGAATGCACAACGGAGATGCTTGCGGTCTTTGCGGAACAGGTAACAAGCGAGGAGATGGATTTGCGGCCAGCTTTCGGCACTTTCGGAAGGTGTGAACGTATCCTCCACAACAAGGGTCCCTTTGTGCGCAGAGTAGACAAAGCAGCTCAAAAGAAGCGTGTGTCATTCGTTCCGCCCAGGACGAGGGTGGACTCCGTCGCCGGTGGAACGAATTGGTGGAGGCATGAAGTCCGACGGACACTCTAAAACTCGCACCGAACCGCGGACCACCGGGGCCGATTTGGGATCACCCGGTTACGCTAAAATTCGATGAAATTTATCGACGACCTCAATTCGAACGCTGGCCACCAACGGCTGTGTGGACGCTGGCCTCGGATCCTTTCGGGGTGGATCGATAGAGTTATAAATCACGGCAATAAGGATGCGCACTGGCGCGCCTCGTCGGGTTGAGGGTCAATGTGATTTTTGGGGGGCGTTTTTATGTTTAGGGTTTAAGGTTTTCGATTAATTTGAAAGAAAGCCTTCTTAGCACACAGTGGAATTAAATAATCGGTATAGAACGGACCTTAGGTTCAGGTTATGGTGCCAGTGCCATAGATTTCTCTTGCAACGGGATCAATTGGAGGAATTTTGTAAGAAATGGTAGGTAGATAATAAGACGGCTGAATGTGTTACCATATTCTGATATCGCTCACATAGTGGATAGAATAAGTTGTATATAATAATGCCTTCTTTTCGAACTCTTGTTGTTTGAGTAATTGTAATCTAATAAGCAGCTAATAGTCTTCCCAACCGTCCCTTAGGTACTACTTTCAATCGAACAGAGTCCTTCAATTAATAGATCATTGTTGGTAGCAGGACATCAAACTATTCTTGAGAACTTATCATTGAAAGGATAGGACATGAAAGGGTAGCTTTGACCAAACGCTGAAAGTGTAATCAAAGTTAATGGGACGTTACTGATAGGCTTATTTAGGAAAGGAGGGAAGAATAGTCGATATTATTGAAAAGCACACTGGCAAGACAAATATCATGTCCATCTCAAATGTCGTGTTTTAAACTTTTCTAGACCGAAGACTCGGCAACCTTCATGATATGCTGGTAGAGTTTTTTTATTAACATTAAATAAGTTCCACCTTACAAATCGTTTGGAATGTGAAGAAGGATGAGAAGGATGAGACGATTTACATAACACTGATGTGATTCACTATTAATGAAAATAAAATTCTTCTACAGTTAATTTCGTAGGTTTTTTTGCTACTCTAATTCTAATTATACTTCTAATCATTGGTAAGTCGTCTTTGTCTTTGATGCATGCAGCAGATTGACGTTAGATTTGTCCCTAAATCGCAAAACTCTACAAATTGGGGCCATATTAATTCCCACTGTTAGTGTTTGAGTTAAGGTTTGTTATTGATATCAACTATTTATGGTATTGGACCTGCTATTGGTCAGGTTAAATTTTCAATGAATCCCCAAAAACCACGAATTAAAGAATGGATGCATTTTGCTCCTTCTCGCAACCAAAACCGAACGTCACCGGCACGCCATAAGACACGGCTCCAGCTCGAAAGGCGTATAATTTACCGTTTTACTCAATCACCCTGTTCGCGGGCCGGTGTCTGGTTCGTTTATTAAGCTAATCATAATCCTCACATCCTGCAGTGAGTCGCATCCCCGAAAACCGCATCCCGATCCCCAGAAGGGCTAGGGCTCCGGGGGCTCGCTGCCGTATAAGCGATCGTCGCTTGCCGAACCTGCCAATTTGCTGTCCACAAACGGTGCAACCATTAATGGGAACCTTTTCCGTTGCGCGGACCTCCGGTCCGAACGGTGCGGGATCCCGATCAGAAACCCATTCAAGCGCGAGCTTATCTCGCGATCGCATGGTGTGCTGTTAAGTGTTGTTTGCTTTACCCTCCACCAGGACGTTTATTTGTTTTGCGGCGAGGATTGGCGAGAGGAAATGAAATTAAAAAAAAAGCAAAGTATACCACAAATCGCTAGGAAGCGATAACCCTTGTGCTCCTTAAATGTTGATCCTCGCCGCGCGGGAATTTACGGGTGCGATATGTTCCCGCCGAATCCGGCACCATAGCTGACGAAAGTGCCGCGAAGTTTCACGCCGAGATTGATTGAGCAAGACATCGGAAGGGCTCGGCTCGTAGTGCGGCGGACGGGCAGGAAATCGTGTAGGGCTTGCGTTTAATCGATTACCGAAGGGCGCCGGAGTGACCGACCGGGCCGCCCGTTTGCCGATGAAGATGGTGGAAGCGATGGCAATCTAAGAAACGTGATGAAAGGGTGATGAATTGGTTTCGTTGCTGCTGGCAATAGTATGGAAGAAGGGCTCGCGCGAGCATATGCGCCGAGGGGAAAAACAAACAGAATTGAGACATTATGAAGGAGATCCACTTGGGCTGTCGAGAGGCTGTTTTTCGCTTCGGTTCTGTTCAGGTTAAAGATCGCCACGGAATTGGATTCGACGAAGAACGGCGGAACGAATCATGAAGGCGCGACCGTAGGAACAGCACACGGATCAAACCATTTTCGTGGCCAACTGTGAACAACTTGGAGAGCGTAGGGTTCGATAAGAAACTTGATGTGATAATGATCGAATTCGCACTAATGAGACTTTTTCCTCAACCGAACGTTGGATCAAACCTCTATCGCCAGAAACCGACCGTGTGCGGACGATGGACGAGATGCAGAAGAAATGGCACAAACAAACGGGAGTGAGCTGAGACGAACACTTTCTTTGCTCCTTTGCTTCCTGGCGCCGCTTTTTCGACTGTCATCGTTCACTCTTCCTAACGAGCGTCAGATGAAAGGTTCCCGCCGGAAGATTCAATCTGTGCCGCAAGGATCAGCACCTCCCGGTCCGGGGCAATTACGATCGATCGCTCCGTTTCCGAGTGGGCCCCGATGAGACTCGATAGTGTCAGGTTCGATCCCGGCCGCAGTCCCGAACGACAGATCGAACGGTTTGGTCAGCGGAGGCAACGAGTCACTTACGGACTCGTTTGCTAACTGCCGGTTAATTGCTAGGTTTTGCGGAGTCGGTGTTCTGATTTGACGATGGCCGGCAAAAACTGGTCAATGTTTCCTGCAGCCTGGAAACATTGACCGTGGGCCGAATTGCCAGCGCGCAGGACATTCGCAACATGCTTGCTACACACATGCCGTGCTGGCCATGCACTTGTCTCTGTGCGTGCAGTAGCTCGTGTTCGGTTCGAGACATCTGCGGTTGCGTTCTCGTGCGGTACAAGGTATGATTGATTGCACTATATTTAGGACGTGAAATCTACACAAAAACTGCTATCACCGCATGCAACCCGCCAGGGGACGCCGGATGCCGACTGTCGAATTTAGCAAATTAAAAGATAATTTAACACCTTTGCCTCGGTATCACTTGTTCGTGTCGGCCGCACTTGCCCGGAGATCTCGAAGGAGACCTTTCTGTGTGTGTGTGTGTGTGTGTGTGTGTGTGTGTCTCAAAGAATTCTTTTTTCTAATGACGATTTCGCACTTTCGGCTACAGCCGGAGAGTTCCATTCCGACGTTCCCCGTGTCCCACTCGCTAGTGTCCAGCGCAAGGAATCAATCGATGGGCGGAGGAAGATCACTTTAAGCGGCGCATATCACCGCACGCCATCGAGGGCTTCGAGTTTCAGAACACTCGAGCGGCCGGGGGAAAAGTTGGGAATGAAATTTGAAGAAAACAAGAACCGCGTTGCGCTGCCACTCCTCCAACTTTTGGGGTCATTGGGATAGACCTGCCGGTAGATGTGGGAGGGCAAGGGAGATAGGAACAGGAAAGACACACATTTAGAAGTCATTATGCTAAACAGTACCCTCCCCAGACACACACACACACACACACACATACACATGGTTGATTCCGTCTGCGGTTGATCTGCCGACAGAAATTCCTGTCATTCCTGGCGATTCGGAAGAGGCGTCGAAATATTTCAAGTGCAAACGCAAGGGCCGTCGAAGCCATGCCACTGTATACTGGCTGGTTCATGCGGAGACCGAAGAGAAACGTCAGTGTGACAGATCGCCTCAGAATGTGCTGAGGAATTTAAACAATTTGTTCAATTCCATGTGTAACCTCGTTTATCTCACATAATTCGTGTCACTAACATAATTCTTCTAACATAACTGGGGTTTATTTCTGGCTAATGCTAATGACTAGATTTCCTTGAGTTATTTATGTGTATGTGAGTATTTACTGAACATTTATTATGTACAAACATTATGCCTCATGTACAAGGAAATCCTGATTATATTTATTAGTTACGCTTGTAACCGGTTTGTTAGTCATCTTGTTGTTTAAGTCATGCGTCATATTTCTCATTGTATAAACTTGTGCATCCGAAGCTCTCGCAAAGGTCGTGGATAGCATAACAAAAAATCTGTATAAACAATAAATATATTTCAATTAATATTTCAATACAGTACGGCAAATGGAACCCTTATTGAATTAGGGATTGCAAATACCCTCAGGGGGGGACAGGCTAATTTCTGAACACCAGTTCCCCTCATGCGCGGCGAGTCCTGTCCGCCTCTTTCTACCTTGAGGCCTATAAAAACAAGTGCATTCGGTAATTACCCTTCACCGAAGAGGCCAAGCGGTCGTTTAACTCCTGTGGCTGTGTGGCAACATTTCAGGCGCTCACCCCTCGAACGCATTCTCTCACGAGACTTCTTCGCGAAAGTGCGATGACGAAAGAATGGCAGCTCCCTTCCTTCCGAAACGCTCGCAGCTATTTAACGCAATTTGGAGAGATTCGTTTACATGTTACTTTATGCACCCGTTTAATGTTGTCTCACCAACGTGGACCGGTGCGCTGGAACAACATGGTTTCTGACGGGAGAGAAACCCGCGGCCCCTTCTCGAGCGGTGTGCTTTGTGTATCGTAGTGCACACCTTGGGCTACACTATGTCGATGCGATTCCTTTGTATGGGTAGCCTTATGAGGGGTTTGCTGTGCCTTATCAAAATGACCAGCGGGGCGTTCGGGAGTAGGCAACCGGGGAATGCAGTCGAAGAGCGAACTTCCCAACGGGAAATCTCGTCCCGAACCTTGAAATTTAATTCCCGCTCGCACCACGAACTCGATTGGCGGTGGTCCCGCTTTGAACCCGGTTGGCCTACGGTTTGAGGTCGCCTAGCTCTACATAAACTTGCGGCTGGTGTCCTGTGGCTCATTGTGCGTCTAATAAAGCGATAAAATTGGCCACGGTTGCACGGTCGGGGAGACAATTAATATTTCCCCGAGATCCTGGCCCGCAACGCTCGCAAGCACACACACACACACACGCGCGCGCTCGTAGGAGGCGCACACCGTGCTGATCGGCAAAAGAGGTCCTTTTACAAAGCGGAACCGGAGCGAACAAAGGCCCAGTGCGTGTGTACGCGCCGGCAGAGAACAAAAAAAAAAACCCCGCAGGAGTTTGGAAAGAAAACAGGACTCTTCGAAAGATGACGAAACACCGGCCACCACCGGCGATGAAACCGGAGGGATGGTCTTTGTTGTGATTTACGGATGGGGAGAAATTTTCTCACTTAATAAATTTGTTTGACGGAAAGTGCCACCCGCCAACACAACAGAAAGGGACCAACAAAGCCAAGAAATGCGCGCACCACAATAATGACTTGACCGGTTGCGGTGCGTCGCGGTGTTTTGAGGATCGGCCCGGTATGCCTTTCCCAGGTTCCAGGACAATCTTGTGTAACAGGTTCTTCGGTGAACAGACAACTATCAAGGCGAATGCAGGCGAAGCTGCGAAAGACTGGAAAAGCAATCAGATACTGTCGATTCTGGAAGAGTCGAGGTGTGTCTTTCCTGGCTCGGTTATCCTTTGACTAAACATGTACAACATGCCGAACGTTCAGGTGCAAGGAATGAATAGTTTATCAGCTATCAACAACTGAGTGCTGCTGCATCTAACCTACTTCACCACTTTGGCAAGTGCAACGACTCGAACGTGCAGGAGCAGGTCGATGGGTAAAAGAGACAGAAGCGAACAAGTGTACACGGTGATGAGGTGTTGTTGACCCAAGCGAGACAAGCAAAAGATTTAACGCTCGTTTTTCGATCGCCGTCTTGAGTGAGTGAACAATCCTCGAACCGCTGGTAATCTGCAGACGGATCCTTTTCGGCTACGACGCAACTGAGGCTGGTCCGGTTAAGTCGAAAAGGTAACGGCAACGACAGGGTTGAGGGTAAGGAGGGAACCGGTGTGCGCGTGAGGTGCAATAAGTCAAATTGGGTGTAATTTAATCTTTCTCTCGGTGCTCTCGGGTGCTGCCAAAGTTCGGGGGCTCCTCTTTCGCTCACGGGTAATGAAACACGATCGAAAGAGGTTTTAGGGTGGTCGAAGAAAGGAGCGATCGGTGCAAGGGTGCAAGTGATCTGCTTTATCAGCTTAACCATTTCGGTGGTCCCGGCGATGTTTCGAACCCGTTGCGTACGGTACGAAATCGATCGGCAAGTACGAAACCAACGGTAAGTTGTCTCGGATGAAGGAACACCGGGAAAACCGACCAGGAGAGAGGTCAGCAATAGAAGATGATGACAGGACTGCAACGGTTCTCCGCCACTCGTAACGATCCTTATAATGTGGACAAGATCGTCGGGTCTTCCAGCGTGTGATGCACTGATCATCAACCGTGAACCACCTCGTAAATTACCGCCCTTCCGGCAAGTTCGGCCAGCCCTATGCACCGCCTTTCCGCACTCATCATCATTAGCAGGCGACCAGACGTTAAATGCGTTTAATTGCCGGTGCATCGGTGGCCTTAATTAATTTCGTCCTTGCGAGTGACGACCACGGTGAGCCTTTTTTTATGTTGTTTTCGGCAAAGCCGTATGCGGCGTCAAAAGACCACCGTCGTTGGGCAAACAGAAAACACCACAAATAGCCACCGTCGGGGGCGGTAAAATTGATGATCCTGTTTCCGACCGGAACTTTCATAACAGGACATGATCACGGGGCCGAAGTTTGGTTGAAGATTATTCGCATAACTACAACCAAGGATATCATTAGACGTCGGGTCCTAACGTCGATTATCTGCTGCGTTCCAAGCAGGCTCCGCTTTGTGAGCAGATCCCATTTCTTGCAAGACAGATCCTCGGCCTTGTAGCAGGACTTCCCGGCGGTATCCTACGGCTTGACTCGAAACCTCGAATCAAGCTGGAGCTGCTGCACGGCGAGTGAGAGACTAACGGATTCGTTTTGCTGTCAGGCTGATTAATACGAACCTTACAACACCCTTTTATACGGAACCCAGTGACCACCCGAGCGACCTTTTATTTTTAAATCCTTTTTCCCGTCTCCCGGAGCTATCGGGCGGCTCCGGCGTGTGAAGTCAACTGAAGCTGGAATGCTTTATTCTAATGCTGTGGTGCCAACGAAAGCCGCTAACAATGACCATCATTAGACACCAAGACAATTTCCTTCGTGGCGGGGAGGCGAAATTGAACTCGGACCACCTTCCC
The DNA here is from genome assembly GCA_034621735.1 of Anopheles plumbeus. Classification (NCBI taxonomy): domain Eukaryota; kingdom Metazoa; phylum Arthropoda; class Insecta; order Diptera; family Culicidae; genus Anopheles; species Anopheles plumbeus. The sequence goes on from JAOEFI010000003.1 coordinate 8,495,723, forward strand.
CCAGGCATGGGTCGTTTCTGACCCTCCCCCCCGTGCTGGCATAATTTGCTCTATCGATTTGGGCACGCACAGGCCGGCTCCAGACACGCTCGGCACACGCGACTCGTGCCTCGGTGTCTACGATAATTTGAAGTGCCCAAATTACAAAGTATTATTCATGAGAGGCTGCCCTAATCCGTGTGTCCTTAATGGGAGGGAGCATCTGGGATCTGAGTCTCATATCTGGCACGATTCGCACATATTTCCGAAACGCCGACGATTTGCAGACGAATGCTCAGCTCCCTAACAAGGCGAATGCTCCCGGTCGTCCTAGCTGCGATTAGAAGCTTGGTGCGCACCTCCACCGAATGTGTGGACCACGTGCGTGTGGCGAACTGGGGCGGAAAGTGTATCCCATTAAAGCTAATGCTGTCCCTAAGACGACGTCGCTCCGGGGTCCAAAATTGGATTCTCATTAGGCTAACAAGCCCCAAAGGAGCGAAGACGATCCTCCGTAACGTTTTTGTCTCTAAGCATCCCGTTGCTCGTGTGGTTGTCATGAGTGGTTTGAGTTGTTTTTCCTCATCCTGCAATTGTTTCGAACGAATTCACTCGTTTCCCTCCGGACCGAGGATACCGATCCATTTTCCACGGCCCCTTTTCCAGCAGGGCCGACGTCCACCTTAAAGGGCCACCATCGGAACGAAACTTGCTGTGTAGTTTGTCGGCGAAAGTCGGCAACGAATGCAAGTGAGTTCGGAGCATTCGGGAGTTTTAGGTTCTCACGCCGTCGTCAACGTCCTGTCCTAGCAAAGGCACTGCTCGTTCGCGATCGTAAAATTATCCCACTCCCGAAGCGAGCCGTCGACCTTCGAATCCACAATCGGTACATTCCCACAGCTTCCCGTTACCGGTTCTCCTTCGCTTTCCTGTCCCGCCGTTCTTCCATGACAAAAGCGATCCCTCCGGAGGGATCAACTTGTCCCGATCCTTGAAGGCAAGCAATCGTTTCGTTAATTTTTCTTTTCTTTTTCCCCGTTTTCCAAACACCATCCCAATCAGTACCATTTAACTCTTCCACCAAAAACAATCCAATGCCAAAGGTTTCCTACACGCTCCGGAATCTACCGAAAATGTGCATCCGAGGAGGACGAACTGGAGGAGGAAACGCGAGGATGAGGCAACCGACCGAGGAGCGACCAGCCAAGTGTAATTTTAATTCCGATATATCCGCGTGGTGCTGGCGTACATCAAGTTCTCCCACCGATGTGTAGAAAGTCGACGATCAATCGGGACCCATCCGGTGGTTGCTTCTGCAGAAGGATACGGCAGCCGAAGCAGTCCTGTGAAGACGTCGTTTGCTTCTCTCTCTCGCTCTCTCTTTTTGGTGTCCGCTCGGCGAGGAGGAACTACGTCGCAGCGATTATCGATAATCGCTTGCCGAAAAAACTGGAAAATTCGGGCCCAACTCTGCCACGAACGTCGGCACCTAGCGGAAGAACGATCGTTTCCTTCTCCGGCCGGGGGATGGCGGGGATTGTTAAAAGTTCGGGTGTCGCTTCTTGATGCCCCCCGCTTGATGCGACGGCTACACCGTTTTACCCTCGCGGTTGCGTCTGACAGGCAAATTAGGGGCCCGTTGCTTGGATCCCGCTTTCGGACGCTTTTTGCCTCGGGGTCCATAATTGCTGGCCTGGGGTCTGAGCGGCAGCCCCAGGATGAGCCGGGACAGTGCCATACCGAATGCTCACACACGAATCGTTCGGGAGGATTTAAAACCATTAGCTGATCGCGTAACCGTGATCTCGTGTTTCTTTGTTTATTTCCTCACACAGGAACTAGCAAATCAAGTAATTCACCAGCAACGAAGAAGATTCCTTCCTTCCTTTTCTGATTGCCTATTTTACATACATTATGGTTTTCTATGTTTTTTCCTTTTTTTATTTGTTTC
>JAOEFI010000003.1:8518974-8586473 GCA_034621735.1 Anopheles plumbeus
TGTCTTTTATTCTGCTCGGCCACGCTGCTGGCGGACAGGAAATTGAGCGACGTATAATTCAGTTTCAGCCACTCGCCCCTGTCGGGTCGGAGGTTTCCTCGGGGTGACGGGAAAATTGGGGGAAAACGCGCACAGAAATTCAACCGCCCCGAGAGTATTATTCCTGTGTGTGTGTTTACACGTTCGTTCGGGAATGTATTTCATGTTTCAGCCACCGGGACATTGGGGCAACATTGACACATGGAGCAATGTTTTTCTGCCGTTGAATGCGTTGACTGTTGCCCTTCGGGCACTACAATCTATCGCACTTGCAAACGCATCCTGACCCAGCACAAAAATTCGCACACGCACATGAAGGACTAACTTTTGCATTTGACCAGCGAAAGAAGTTTTTTATTTCGACAATCAATCAAATGTAGCAATCAAAAGCATATGTTTGATTAAAACTACTTTATGAAATGCAGTCGAATGTGGAAAATTAGATAATAATTGAAAAGGTTTCGGATATACTAGGATGGAAAAATAGCAAAGTTAAAAGGCTAACGCAAACGCCTGATTGAATAAAACATTTCTATTTTCCCTCTGCACGAATTCGGAAGGTTCTCAGTCCTAAATAAACACGAGAAAAATCATTCAATTGGGCATGCTCGAATGTCTCATACAAAAAAAAGAAGCATTTTAAACAAAAAAAAACAAACTCATAGCCAATGGTGTAGAAAAAACGTTGTTCAGCCGTGTGGTCCGTGGGAGTTTACGTGAGGCATATGAGAGATGAGTCACTGAGCGTTGTCTTACATATTGTCTCAGATGCTCATTCAGATAATGCCATACTGGTTGGGTTTTAACAATAAGATGTTTGACAGATTGGAAATAAATGTAGAAAATATTATAAAAATGTAAATAGATTTGAGCAACCTCGAATAAAGGCTTGACAGTTGGTGGTTGGGCCTGAACAAAAAGAATCATTTGCGTCAATGTATCCTGGTTTCTTTGACCATTGGAGTGTGAACTACAACCAGAGTGTAAACACCTTCTACGTTCCGGAAGGTGCTGTTTCGTTTTCTGTTGTGGAAAATGGATGGTTTTTCACCATGGAAAATTGATAGAAAAGGTAATGGAACCACCTCTCGATGCTTTTGCTAAATTGAATATCTACGGAAAATTCCGTCCATCTCAAACCTATGTATGTACCGGTGGTGGGTGGGACTTATCAGCACTACTCTCGTTGCTTCACTACAAACCCAGTGGTAGGAAAAGTGTGAGGGTGAGCTGACTTTCGTGAGCAACATAATTTGCAAAAGTAATATCGAGCAAACAAATAACAATTGGTGTGGGGAAAGTCAACCTCACCGAACAAAACACACATCTGTATCTGTCAGCTATCGGAGGCGCGTAGAACAGAATTTCACTGTCGTCGTCGTTAAAAAGGAGCGCTGTCGGATGTTGCGGACATTTTCTCGAAGCAAAACTTATCTCCGCTGGCACGAGCAGACGGGCAGACGATGTGGTAATTAAATGATAATCATAGAAGCAGATGTTCCGTACAAAACTCCCACTAACTTTATCGTCGTTGTCGTTGCGGTGGCACATGGGAAAAAGACCCCTGCCATACACGTAACAGAGCGACTTTCAATGAGTTTTCCTGCCGGTTTTTTTTTCCCCCGGCAAAGGTACGGCGAGTTCGCGATAATTTGTTTATGGTGCAAATTAAAGCGACCGGTACTGTTTTTTGTTGGTACCGTGAAGCAATTAGCGTGGTTGAGTTGATGTGATTTAATTCATACGAATAACGAGAATCGCGAAAAGACAACGCGAACCATTAATCCGGATCCACGGGTCATACTTTTCCGGTATCATTTACCGGTGGCTTTTAATCGGTTGTTTTTTATTTTTTATTTCGTTCTAAAGCAGGTTTCACACGGCGAACGATTTTAAATTCAATCAGGCTGGTGAAATTAATCACGCGCTATAGATGGATTTTCTATAAATTAAATTACTGTCACGATTTTCTCAGTACGAAGTGAACAACTGTGGCATGAACGATTCGGGCTAAATGTGTGTGTGCGTGTGTTTTTTTTTTGCACAACACACACGCCCAACATGCTATGCTGGAGGTCATGAGTCAGTTGTTGATTTTTTAAATTCACTTTCCAAAAAGCAATATTAACATTTCAACCCACTGTTGAAATATGAAACAAAACCACAAATATTTGCTTTTCGCAGACGCAGACGATGGCACATTTTCGTCGCAGGACGGAAACTCTCTCTCTCTCTCTCTTTCTCTCTCTCTCTCTTTCTCGCTCTCTTCGTACCACAAATTCACGGTAGAGTGTTCCTCGCATCGTGAATCTACATTATTACGATATTTTCAAAAACCAACCGCCCAAAACTGGCGATGGTTTTCCCCGTAGATGGTAGGGATATTTTCCACAGACCTTACGAACGTGTCACGAGGTATTTTGTTTGTTTTCCACAGCAGCCGAAAACGCAGCCAGGCTTGCGACGTTCGTCGTCCGGGCACGGGTTGGCAAATAATAATGTGCCACTAATGAGTTTCGGTTGTGTATGGGGTGTGGTTGTGTTCGTTGTTCGGTTATTTTGGAACAATTTAAACAAATTGTAAATAATATGGAAAGCTCCAATAGAGGACAATTTGTTGCAAAACAGGTGAACTTCATGAGTGGTAGTTACCTCGTGTTTTTTTTTTCTTTCGTGCCATTATGCTGACCTTCCGGTTCATGAGGAGCAATGCTTACAGATATTTATTCGCATTTTCTTATGCAGAAATAAGTGTTTGAAAAGACCACATATTTTCTTCTGTACAAACACTTCATGGAATCATAGAATGTTGTCGACTGCAAGCAGCACCATAAGCAGCTTTTCAAGAAATTACGTTCCGGTAACGAGTCGTTCGGATTCATGCGACTTCGCACAACTATCGATGACGAAACGAACTGATTGAATTGCAACATGGTTTTAGATATCAGAAGTTTCCTTCGCAAACAGCATAAATGAGTTGTAAGCAGCGACGCGTCTGGAGATATGCCCGCGCATTTCACCGAAATCCTAGACCGTAAGTAATGCATTAAACATTCTCCTGGAAGTAAACATTTGGGTTCGATCATCTCCGTTCAAATTGATTACAAATAAATCTTCAACGCCTGAAACGTCTTCAATCGTACTAGGGTTTTTTCTTAGAAAATTTGCCAGACGGATTTCTTGGAAGCAAATAGCAACGAAAGCGATGGATTATTGGTTCAGGTACCTTATAGTGCGATGAATGGGTTCAAAGTGGGCGAAGTGAAAATTATTCATCACCATAAAGGTTTCAATGTGCTTTGCACTGGAGAAGGCAAGACATTACTTGTCGTTAGAAAAGCTAGCAAAGTTTGTCGTTAGCCTTTCACTCGTACTATCTTTCACGACATGTTGAAGCAAACATGGTGCAGGAAGAACATGTCCTGTACGATCTCCTTGCTGCGTTGTTTGATATAAAGAGACGGAAAAAAGGCGACTATTTCTCAATCGAAACCGGAAAACTGACCTCGACCGTGATTGGATCGGAAGCCTCATATTTATTCAACGGGAAGTTCCCAGTCTAGCAGGACACATATTAAAAGAAGCAGTACCTCTCCAAGACATTCTTACACCACCCTTCAGCCGGTCCCTTTCTCTTTCTCTCCTCCTTGCAATCTTTTCGAGTGGGATATTCAATTTATGTCAACGGAATGATGCATACTCTTCCCAGCTTTCTTTTTTTCCTTCTCTCTCTCTCTCTCTTTCTCACTCTCTCTCTCTCTATCTATCTCTTTTTCTCTCCATCTCTTTATCTCTTTATCACAGCCTCTCTCTATCTCTTTCTCTCAATACACTAAACACCGAGTCTTTTGCCGCAGCGCACGAACGAAGAGTGACAGGAAGTGAATAAATTTAATAGTTTTCCCTCACTCACCGGCGCATTCCCGCGCGTCCGTTCCGGTCGACCGGTAATGGACGCGCCCTCCTAGTGCAACGGGGTTAGCACAAAGCTAAGAGCCGAAGGTGAGTGAGTATGAGAAAACTTTAAAAAAAAGAAGCTGCAAGCCACCACCAGGTGGTCTCACCAAATGGAGTTAGTGACCGTGGCAGAGGTGTTTTCCGAATCAACCGAAACCGCGGGCGGAAAAGTTTGTTACCGGTCACAAGGTAGCACACACTGGGAAAAGGCAAAAGAAGGAACAAACATTGGCGTGAGTGCTCCCGCAACGCTTGGCTACCCCGAGCGGAACGTTCAGGACGCAATGAGAGCAATTTATGGTTTCTTGCATCCGTTCGTTTCCGGCACAGAGATGGAGAAAGAGGAAGACGACGAAAAAAACCACCAGTAAGGGCTTACCCTAAAATGTTGGAAACAAAAAACCTTAAAATAATGGAAAAGTAACATTAAAAGCATTCGCTGCCGGGAATGGGAGTCGGGGCCCTCCATCTGCGGGCCTTTGGTTTTTATCATTCTTAAATCGTCCGGTTGCTGCAACGGTATTAGAAAACTTATTGCGATCCTAGCGAGAAGGTTCGTATAGTCGAAACAACAGTTTTGCTTTATTGCACGCTATCAGATCCCGGCGCTTACCCGTTATCTTTTTCCGTCGAGGGAGTTTCCACTAGCAAATTGAATTGGAAGTGCTCGAAGAACTTAGCTTATCGTTGGCAAACTTTTCCTCGCCCGCAAAGGGCAACCGTGTTTGAAAGAAGTATGATCATTTCTCCCTTGATCCCTGCACCATTTGGCTTCGATGAATCATGCTTTGGCGAGATTGCATGAAAATCTTTCCCCAGCCGTACGTGATGAATCAACGCACGGGAACGATCCCGTCGGCATTTGTACCCCATTCGTAAATACTAATGAAATTCGAAACCGTGGTGTACATATGTACACACGCAAGCCATATTTACGATAGGAATGGCTTCGGAGTATTCAGAGATTTTCCGATTCCGCAAGAGTTGAGTTAAAACTGCCTTTTATTAATTTAATTTAAGTGGAATTTCAATTTTTACAGCATAAAATCAACATAAAATTATATCATATTGTCATATTTTTTCGGATTTATGATATCAGAAACTGATGTTGGAATACATTTCATTGAAGCGAAAGACCTTATAATCGAAAGGAAAATCGTTGAACAATGGACACGGTCAGATTTCTTCAAATGAAACGAGAACTTCTCCGTTCGAGAAGTTGTTATCTTGGATGGAAATGATAAATAAGCTTCCAGCTCCCCAGAAAGGCAGCCTTTCACGCTCACGTCTTGTCGTTCTAGCGGAATGCTATTAATCACGTCACTTTGACTCCGCATGCCCATTGTCCTGTCGAAAGATAAAAAGGTCCTTCCGCAAAGTGTGGATGCATGTGCCTTGTCCTTAAATAGCAACGTTGTCGGACGCTTTCGTTGATTGATCTGGTGATTTTTGTAGCCGTGTGAGTCGTAGGCCGTCACAAAGGGAACTTTGCTAAGTGGACGTAATGCTCCTAACAAGGTGCCTTTCTGTGTCCAGATTGTTTGGAGTCTGGAGTGCGTTTTTCTTTCGGTTTTGTTTTTCTTCTCAAATAGTCCCTTTAATTTAAATTAATTGGGTTATTGACTTGCTTTAATCATAACCTAATCAAGACAAATAATTCAAGGCCGAGAAGGTTCAACTTAGCTTTTCTAATGAGTGTGCTCGTATGTATCACAGAAACGGCCAGGCGGCAAGATGAAGCGATTCGGAAAACGAATTCAATGTTGCTGCGGTATGGCGCTGTGAAAACAAATTAAAACAAATCTCAGCGAGATAAGTTTGGGCCACTTTTCGGAACCCACACCACAGTTCTATCCGCTTTGATTCGAAGAGGAACAGAATAGAAAACAAAAAACCGTTTTCCAAGTAGCGGGAACGAGCCAAAGGGAAACCCCAAAAAGGTCGTAGTATTCTCAGAGAAACAATTAGCACGGCACGAAAGACCACTCTCGGCCCACTGGGCGGTTATTACAACGGGTGCACACACCACAGGAGGAAATGCTAAATTTTAAAGCGTTCTCCAGATTAACCACATTTCGCACAACGTTGCGCAAGGCTACCAACACCCTTATGGACGCTTCGTTAGTTCCAATAGGAAAATGGCAAAAGGAAACCCGACATTTTATTGCGCCTTCAATTGTTTGTTATGCTCGTTTCGGTCCGATGAAGGACGTCCCCAAACTCAAAACGATGCTCTTACAAATGCCATTCTTAAGCCAGGATATTATGATTACAAACAACGTATTACCGTTTTTATTATTCCTTAGCTGAACGTAGACGGATTTGAAAAAAAACCTTTTTTCTTCTAATGAACAAATTTCTATTATAGTTTGTCATGACTTCATTCACGCCTCTGGTCACAATTTGATCAATTCGAGCACTTGAGTGGAATCTCCACCAATTAGGAATTTAACAGTCCAATATTTCCCAGCATTTCGCAATACTCATAGGTCCTGTTTGCGGTTGGTTAGAAAAGGTGATTATTGAAATCGGATTTTGATTTGCTTTTATTTTATTTACTTCAAAGTTTCGGTACTGGAATATAAATAAAACCCTATCCTCTAAAGTAGTCTAAAGTAAGTATATAAAATAAACAGCTGTACGATGGAGGCGCCTGGTGCCCTGTACTTTAAATCAGTAGCATGATGGCAGTTTGCCTTCACTGTCCTTGTACGTGCCAGTCATGAACATACGATGGATAATTTTCTCATACCATTTTAATCTACTTGCTATATAAAACCTAAATTATAAGATTTATTTCAAAGAAACCCGAAAGAAGCATCTTTACTTCCTTGAAATGCTTTGAACAAAACCATAATCAAATGCTTCCCTTTTTACCACTCGCTATCAACATCATATACATATGGAAATAACTTCAATTGCTTTGCCTTCCCAGACTAGACCAAATTGGACGTACGAACGGAAAATCTTCGCCACCAGGACAACACTCTCTGTCGACTTTCGTGCGCCGTGTCAACAGTGCCGCCCTGGGAAACGTTGACCGCGGAATGTCGTTCGCATGTTACTTAGCGCTCCGTTACACGGTCGTCCCTTCTGCAGCCGAATGTCACAATGCGACAGTTGTTGAATCGATCCCGGTTGCACCGCGCACCAGCCCCGTGGCGGAATCGGAATGGAATCACATTTGCGGTCCAAACGAGATTAGCACCTCGGGCCAGATTGCGCCGACCAGCTGGCGCCATACGAGTCGACAACCCGCCGGCGAACGGAGAACCCTTTTTTTCCCACGACACAGGACACACGAAACGGTGTTAATTTATCGCCTCACTTTGCATCGCCAACCATATCCATATCCGGACGGGGACGGCCCCGAAAGGTCCTTTCGAGCTGCCTGAAAAGCCAGAACGCGATGGAGACACATTTTATCTTCCCTGTTTGCCCTGTGGAGTACGCCAGACCTATGTTCTTGTCTGTTCCAGTGTCGGCCAGACCTGAACGGTGGGTTTTAACGGAGCAAAGGATGCGCGAACAAACACAGCATACGCAGCATAAAACCTCGATGGAAAATATAATAAATTCGATCAATCGGAGTCTTTGTGTGGAACACAGCGTCGTCCCTAAAAACGGCCGAAACGTTATCGAACATAGTTTTTCGAATGGTTTTTCGATCATCGCCCCCATCCTGCCACGAACAGAAGGACCCAGTAACAACGCACTGGCATTAGGAGAAAAGACATCCGCCGCCCACGGGAAAAGAAGTGCAACATCGGCAGGGATCAGGGATAGAAAAGCGCCGGAGGGCCGCGGAGGGTTTGCCAGTGTTCCACAAGGGGATCGATTTTAATTAAAACATTGTTACTGCTAATGCTAAGCGATTGGATCGCCTCCGTATTCTCGGCGAACGGTAGTGGCGCTGTTTGCATTGCAGTTCGTAGCCTCCCGCCGGCCAATTCCGTGCCATTTACCGAGTGGAGGATAATCAGCCTGGAAGCGGGAAATCATTTCCACTGATTTGTTCGTATGCCCTCCGGCTTAGGCTTTCGTGGCCTTTGCATAACGATGTAATATGAGAGGGCAAGTTCGGAAGAATTCTTCCAAAATCGAATGAAGCTCGTAAAATTATATAAGACGTTGTAGCGTGCAATATATTTACAGAAAAGCTATAGAATAAATACGCATGGATTACATATAAGATTCGCTTAACTTATAAAAATAACAAAATGTAGTGAACAAATATTGAAACGAGCGAAAAACTATTTCACAATAATAATTTTCTTTTCAGCTAATCAAACAACTGCGAATTATAATTGTTCAATGTGTAGAAAACTATTTTATTTCTTAGAGCGTATATTAAAATCATCATAAAATGAATACTAATCAGATTTACTCGATGCTCTTCGTCGAATGTAAATTTGTTTCCATTTGTTTACAAAAGTAAAACAATATGACATAACCTGCACTTGAAACTGTAAAACGATGCCCGTCGTCCATTATTTATTCATCGTTTTCCGAATTCAATTTCCTTTCCATCGAACGCCACCGATCGCCGGCACTATCGCCAATTGAAATCCGCTCAAGGCGAAAGCCGAACCATTTCCATTTTGTGGTACCATTGACCCGGGCGATTGTATTAATTGTGTGAAATAGAAAAAGGACCCCCCCCCCCCCCCCCCCCCCCCCCCCCCCCCCCCCCCCCCCCCCCCCCCCCCCCCCCCCCCCCCGGAGGTGGTAGATTACTCGACTCCTCCGCTACGTCCCAACGACAAGGGCGAGTGCTTTCGACAGTCCGGTCTCGTGCAGGAGATTAACCTAACGGAAATGGTAACAGCAAAACTGCACACACACACACACAGAAACGAACCGCACTTTTGCACGGCAAGATGCGGATATCCGTTTTATAAAGAAAACCCATTTCCAGCACAACTATTTTACCGCACGCCCGCTCGCCCGGCCTCCCTTCACCCTGGAGTAAACAGTCCCGACGACTCCGGGCACCCAGCATAGTGGCCGAACTATGCCGCCCAACCCATTCATCCGTCCGATGCAACCAGCTTACCTGATAAGACAGCACTTGGTTACCGGCATGAGCAAAAAGGTGTTAGAATGTTAATGCCCGACAAGTAACAACTGTTTAAATTTAATTAACAAACATCAAACGGCACACATGGCAAAGACGGTACGGAGCAGTGTACAGCCCGGGCTGTGTGCTGGTGACGGCTCCAATGACACACAAGGGCATGCTGGTGTAGAGTAGACCCTCCGCCGTAACGGGGACGACATTTTAGGAAACCAAAGCGAAGAGATGAGTGGCGAAGATTGGCAGAACTTATTGTGCCGCAAGTTCGAAAACAGTTGCAGTTGTCGCCGGGCGCCGGTTCGGGACCTAAAGACGCCTCGAGCCAGTCTGACACATTTTTGGTTGAGTTCGTATCCGCTACAAATGAGTTGACTTTGTTTTTAATTTTCTAATGCTCGAGGCCAAACCACCGGGAACGATAGCGTTAGAAAATGCCGAAATATATTATAATACCTATATTTTGTTTTTGTATTACGGTTCTACTCACGCTTACTCAGAAAAGGGCTTGAAATTGGTTCTAGTATTTATTTTGGGTTAATGAAAATCACAACAAAACCTGCACAAGCTCTAATCACGATGACTGCGTTCGAGTTGCCAACGAGCTGAAAAATTCGCGCCATCGCCTCCTTCCCGCACGCTCGCCACGAAGCACCTGGGGTTTTTGCGTTGCAGCACTTCGGTTCGCTCAACAGGTTTTGGTAACAGTGGTTCACGAAGTATCCGACCCCATACAACCGCCAATCATCAGGTTACGGGGCAGCCGGTGGTTCGGCGCAGTGGTGTGATGCTGGAACGGATAAACTCCGGTACCGTTACTACCCTGGATAGGGTGCTTCTGCTCGCCTATGCCACAGGGGAATGCTAATCAGTCACCCTGGGTACACACTGCACCTGGCAACCCAAAGGCAGGATAGCTCCTTAGATGTTCCATAGCTTTGTAGATGTTATTAAAATATCGAATTTATCCCCAGGAGCAAAGGCCTCCTGATTATTCAGTCGAGGATGAGTAGGCTAATTCTTCTCGGGATCTTGGTTAACCAGAAGGGAGGGTTTCTAGAACGGGCGCAGAGTAGTGTTCATCGTTCAATTAGATCAATTATCGAACGATGGTACAGAGACATTATAAGAGACAGTTACCACAAACGTGCAGCTGTTTCTTTTTTTGTGTTTATCTACATCACAAATACAGTGCTGTGCAACAGTTCAGCATTTCTCACACTTTTTTTTATTGATTGCAATCAGAAAAGATATAAATAGTACGCATTTTAGGAAGAATCGCTGCACAGTACTATCGTTTATTTGCATCAGTGCACTACAGATTCCATAATAAAATGGTATATATTTTGGTATTTCGACAAACGGTTTTTTGTTCTTTCAAAAAGTTTCACTGTTCTCAGTTGATTTGCAAAGGAGAAGGGCACTTAACGGTTTAATAAATTAATCTCGCATTCTTCACTTCTGTACAGGGCAGAAACCCCCAACTGTATGTTTGTGCTATCAAAGGGCACTCTTTTACGCACTCACAGCGAACCCTGATTCCTCTGTTGTCGTTCACGCAGAATGTCACTGCTTCAGTCGAATGGTTTCTTTTCATACTCTAGTTTAGTTCTACTGCACCTGCCTACTCAAACTCTTCCTGAATCTCCTCGTCGTCGCTCATGCTGGAAATGGTGGCCGTCGCTGGCCGCTTCACCTTCGCCACGTTCACGTACGGCTCGAGGTTGACGCCGGTCTCGGCGACGAGCCGGTCGAGCACCGCCTTATCCAGCAGCTCCTGATGGTACCAGTCAGGTTTGCGCTGTGCTAGCTCTCGCACGTAGTACAGCGCCTCCGAATGCTGGCCTGTCGCGATCAAACACTCGACCAGCAGTGTCAGGAGGTCCCAGATGCGCACCGGCGGCTGCGGCTCCTGCTGCTGGTGCTCCTCGAGCCGCACCTTGATCAGCTTGATCACGTTAGCGTACTCGCGCCGCTCTGTCGCGTCCTGCAGCTCGATCACCCGGCGCACCTCGGCCATCGCCTGCTGGAGCGTGTCGAGCATGGCCGGCGCCGACGGCGGCACGGACCGCGCCAGACACTTGGCCGCCTCCTGCAGCGCGTTCAACGCTTTGTCGTAGTCGCGAAACTCATCGATCTCGGCCTGCGCACAGTTGGCGTAGAAATTCGCCAGTTGACTGTACGCCTGCCCTTTGGTGTAGAATGTGACGATGTGCTTCAGTATCTTCGCGTCATTCTGCCAGTTGAGCGCCTGTAGATAGTTCGCCGCCATGACGTACACTTCCTTGTGGCGCGACATACCGGCGAAGAAGATGATCTTGTCAGTGTCGCCCGACTTCAGCAGGCTCTTCATCGCTCGCACCTTGTCGCCCGCCTGGGTGAACTTCTTGGTGGCCGAGTGGTAGTCGCCCTGTTCCTGCAGGATTTCGCCCAGCCGCAGCAGAATCGCGACGCGCTCGCCCACCTCCAGTCCGTCCGCGTCCTTGGCCGGCGTGAGCGCCTCGGCCAGCGTTTCCGTCAGCGGCACCCGGTGCTCGGCGCACACAGCCAGCGCCGCCTGCAACTGGCGCGTGTTCGCCAGCAGCTGGACCGCCTTGTACGGCTGCTCGATGCCGACAAAGAAGTCGGCACAGCGCGCCACCAGCTCCGGATCGGAGGCCGCGTCGAGCTCGGACGCGATCACCTGCAGCGATTCGGGTTGCTGCGACTTGAACGCCATCTCGACCGCCTTGTGCAGCATGCCGGCACGGTGGTACAACTCCACGGCGCGCCTGTAGTCTCCCGACTCCTCGAAGTACGCGGCCGCGGACGCTTTGTCACGCGGGCGTGCCGTACACGCCACCGTCCAGAGGTCGTCGTGCAAGTCGTTCTCCTTGCAGATGCGCACTGCATTGCCATAGGTTTGGGCGCGCGTGTAGAACCCGATCGCCTCCTGGAACTTGCCGCTGTTCTCGTAGTACCGCCCCAGGTGGTAGCAGGCGGCCCGGTCACCGCTAGAGCGCGCGATCTCGTCCGCCCGGCCGACCTGCCCGATGAAGCACAGTATGCGCACCTGCGCGAACCAGTCCTCCGAGCGCTGGTAGATCTTGAACGCGCCCTCCATGTCGCCGCTGCTCTCGATGTACTGGGCCCACCAGCGTAGCAGGTCCGGGTCGGTCGTCGCCTGCATGTACTTCTTGAGCGCGCCCGAGTCGTCGATCAGCAGCTGGCTGATGTTGTGCATAAGGCTGCTCGTCCGCTCGTAGTACTGTATCGCCTTCTGCGTCTTGCCGTTGTCCTTCAGCCACTCGGCGTACCGGTGGTAGGTGTTGCGCAGGTGCACCCGGTCGAAGTGCTCCGCCACCTCGAGCGCCTCGTCGAACCGACCGGACGCCTGGTAGAGTTTGTTCAGCAAATCGTAACGGCTGCACCGCTTGTACAGCGCCTCCGCCTCGCCGACCATCTCCAGCTCTATCGCCAGCACGGCGACGCGCGCCTCCGGCTCCAGCGTGTCGTCTTCCATCGCCCGGCGAAGCGCACGCACTGAGCGAGCCCTCCGCAGGTGGCCGAGGCACACACGGGCCACATCGAGCCGGCCGGTTTGGACGCACAGCCGGGCCAGATTCATCCACACCGTGTCCGAGCGCAGCGAGCGGATGCAGCTGAACGCCTGGTCCATGTTTTCCTGTGCCACGTTCAGGCTAAAGTTCAGCACCATGCTGCGCGTAGCCAGATCGCACGCCTCCAGACCTTTGAAGTCACGCAGCGGCAACCGCACGATCTCGTTCCGTTTCAGCACCACCAGATGCGGTACGCACAGGTTTATCAGTTGATGTTCGCCCGCGCTCCCCAGCCCACTTGCTTCCGGTCCGTTGCCAATGCTTCCACCGCTGGCTTCCGCCACCTCCAGCTGCTTCAGCTCCGAACGCTGTGCATCGACGAACATGACGTGTATCTGCGACTCGGACTGAAACGCCTTAGTTCCTGACTGTTGCTGCTGCTGCTGTTTGGGCAGCGGCTTCGTCTCGCATGCCAACAGTCGCGCATCGTCCGTGTCCCAGTAAAAACCAATCGGTAGACAGTGCGCCGACACTGTGTTCCCCGTTACCAGTTTTCCACCGCCAGTCGTCGAGTCGAGTTCCTTGGAGTTCCAGTTCCCCCGATCGTAGGGGTGTGCCGGTGGCCGTTCGTTCGAGCCTGCGGCGCAGCGGAACTCGCACGGGTTGATCACGTTGCTCTCCAAATTCCACAGGTACAGCCGGCCGTCCGGGAGCAGCTGCTCGTTCGCGATCGTCAGTGCCACGTGAGTGCCGGTCGCGTTCGTCTTGGCGAAGATGATTTCACCGAACCTTTCGAACATATCGTACGCACACTTCGGCGGCAGCAGCAGCTTGATGTCGTGACGTGATATGTCGTATAGCTTGATGTAGCCGTTTAGCGTAAAAATGGTGAGGTAGGGTCCGAGCAGATCGACACCAATAGGTTTACCTACAGCATAAATAAAACAGAAATAAAATTCGAATTAATAATCTTCCTTGCTGACCACTGAAGCATCATGATTCAAAAATCGTTCTTTGTCAGGCTGTCTACTCCAGAAAAGAGGATCCATCCATCCGGTATGCTTACCTTCATTGTCGTTGAAAACGATTTCGTGCAGTATGACCCCACTCATCGAGTAGATCTTGACCTGCTCGATCCCGAGCGCCACAATGTTCTGCTCGTACAGATAGACCGCCACGCAGTCGATGGTAAAGCTGCACACGAACGAGACGACCAGCGTGCTGGGGTCGTCATCCTCGGCGCTGTCGTCTATCTCGGTCCCGCTCGTGCTCTGACCAGACCGTCCTATCGGAGCACCCCGGCCGAGCGTATCGCTGGTGTGACCATGCGGCGGCTGCTGTATGCGATACACACCAATGGAGCGCCCGTTCGTCACCACAATGTGTAATTCGTTTAGCGCTATGTGGATGATGGAGCTGTCGGTGCGCAGGACCGTTTCCCGACCGCTGGCGTGTCGGAGCACTAACTCGTTGGATTTGCGCTGTGTTGCCCACACGGTGCGGGTATGCCCAGCTAGCAGCGACTGCTCCTTCAGGATAAACACGCTCGACAGGCAGTTCACCATCATGCAAGGCCGGTTCGACTCCGTAGTGCCCCAGGTAAGGCTCTTGATCGTGCCCCGGACGGCCGTGACGTTGGTCAGCTGCCAGGCGGCCTCGGCGGAGCTGGCGTACGCCCGAGCGTACGCGCCCGTCATTCGGCGCCAGGTATACAGGTTGCCCTGGCTCGTACCGGCACTGAGTGTCTGCGTGTCGCGGCAATACGCCACGCATGTGAACACCTCCTGTACGGTCGCGGGCAGCTGACCACCGTCCACCGTCGCGGCCGTACTGTCCACGCCGGTTCCCGTAGGTGTCGGAAGCTCCATGGCGAGGACGTAGTTGTCGTTCGTTTCGATGTCCCAGATGCGCACCGACAAGTCGCCGGTCAGGATGGCCAGCGCACAGCCGACCACCCAGGTTATGGCGCTTTTCGAGCCGGACACCTTGCCGGACAGCTTCACGCGATCGAGCTCGGTTATCTGTCCGCTGGCGTCCACCTCGTAGTGGCCGATCGTGATGTCCTCCATCAGGATCACTATCGAATCCCTGGAAATGTCACCAAACAGTTAATCGCGCTGCTCGCCCGCTCTCTTTCCATCCCACCACTTACTGCCTCGGGTGCCACAGTATCTGCGTGATGGGAATGCTATCGTTACGCACGATCTCCGTGCAGGTGCCGGTCTGGCTGATGTAGTACAGAATGCCCGCCTGGGTGCACGCGTAAAAGCAGAAGTTGTCCTGCAGGCTCGCATGGGCTAGGTTGCGCACCGCCGTTCGCGGCCGCCAGCTAGTCAGCTGATCCAGTGCGGCTTCATCTCCGGCGACGGCTGCCCTGTGAACGACGAGCACGTGGCTCAACATTAAATTCGCTCGATCCGGTCCTGCCGGTTCGGCCCTACCTACCTGGCCAAATTGGTCAGCTCCTTGCTGCTGGCGCTCAGGATTGACCGGCGGAAAGTTATGTGCAGCAATGGGTCACGCAGGTCGTGGTTGAACATGGTCAGAAACTGTGACTGCCCGTCGAACCGCCAGCCCGTCAGCACGCCCATCGCGTCGGCAGTAATGACCCGGCCGCCCTTTTCGCTGAACTCCAGCAGCATGATCGGCGACTTGTGCGGTCCGTTCACCGTTGCGAAGTCGCGCTTGCCTTCGAACCACGTGTGAATCTCACCATTCTCCCAGCCCGTCAGCAGTATTTTACGCTCCGGATGCCAAGTGAGCACGGTGGCTTGCGAGGTTGCGTGTACGGGAAACGTGACATCTCGCAGCGGAATGCCCTGCGGTCCGAGAAACGAACGTAAATAGAGGATCAGCCCGACAATTGTTACCGCAGTTACGTGACGGTCACCTACCGTATCGTCGAAGATGGTCACCGAACCACCCCGTTCATTGCTATACGACGCCACGGCAAAGATGGGTTCCACCGGGTGCCATGAGCTAACGGTACTGATCGCTTCGCTGTCCAGGAACTGTACTTTGGTATCGAAATACAGCGTCATGCTGCAAACTGCACGAAATTTATTTACCTTATCAATCAGCTTCACTCGTACCGGGAGGACTCTTGTAAAACGGTGCTCAGTGATCGCCGCATAGAAAAAAGGCACAATCGTTTCGCGGCGCACACAGCACCACTTTTTGCAAGCGGCGTTTGTTTACGGTAAAATCATAACAACCGTCACCATGGTAATGAAGGTAAACGAACGGACAGGTATCGTATCCGCACTATGTTTGCTTCTCCATGTTGGTTTGCAGCTTGACGTTTTGGCCGACTTTTGTGTACACTTGTCTACAATAGAAATTCGTAGATCAAATCAAAACAAGTGTATTTAATGAATAATCAGCTATTTGTTTGACCACATAGACATAGACGATTCGCTAGAAAATGACAAAATATGCATCTAGTTTTTATCGTATCATCGACCAGCAGTAAAACATTCGCACTGTAGACAAACATTAATGGGACAAACCGTTTTGTAATAAGCGAGCCCTGCGTGACCAGTGCGCAGAGTAGTTAACAAGCGAACAAAGAACCTACAAAACGACGATTTTCTCATCATTCTTTTGCCATTTGTCAACGCACGCTAGAAAATTTAACCTCCTCTGCACAAATCATGATGACCCGCAAACACGTAACCTTCCCTTCATTTGTTATTCTCGGTGATGCTTCGCCTTCCAAGGTCAACCATTCGTACTGCTCATACAGCTGCAAGAACCTGTTATACCCACTTGCTAGCTACACGCTATAAAAGGGATATGAGCAGCATATCTTAACCGTTCTATGGAAGCTTTCACCTACAAAACAACGATTTTTCCTTTATTCTTTTGCCACCTGTCAAAGCACGCTAGAATGTTTAACATCCTCTGCACAAATCTTGACGACCCGCAAACACGTAACCTTCTCTTCATTTCTCATTCTCAGTGATGCTACGTCTTTCAAGGTCAACCATGCGTACCCCTCATACAGCTGCAAGAACCTGTTATACCCACCTGCTAGCTACACGCTATAAAAGGGTTATGAGCAGCGTATCTTAACCGTTCTACGAAAGCTTTGAGCAAAGCTCATGCCTGAGTGTGCTTTCACTGTTTCGGACCGTCGAAGGATATTTTTGCATGAAACGAATGAAAGAAATGATAAATTTAATAGAGCCGCTTCCCTAACGACATGATACAGTAAACTTTATAATAACGAAAACTTGATAACATATTCGCATCAATGAATAGGCAAAAATGCAATAACCTACGGATGAACCGGAGTGGACTATTGAAAATTTTACTAATCAAATCAATTATTACTGCAACCTGCTTTTCTATTTATGTAATATTGGAAATTATAAGAACTCCTTCGGACATCTCGCCCTGCGGTTTGCAGGAACTTCAACTTCGGTAAGCAGAAGCATACCGATGTGTGGGAATGTTGAGGATAAATAAGACTACTGGCAGAGCAGGCGACAACCTAGCACCCATCGAACGAAGTCCACTGGCTACTGGCCTGGCACACGATGTATACGGTACGAAGCGGGCAGCGGAGCGTCAGCGCGTCGCCGTACAGGAAGGAGTTACCGGCGAGTATTTTAGCGCCGTGCGGAATTTTCGGCCGTCCGCAGGAGATGGCTGCGATGGAAGGAAACGGAAAAGAACAGGTGTTTCAGTCTTGAGAGAACACCGAGAGAGGAAATGGGTTTAAGCGCCCCACACTTACGTGTGCAGCGTGCCATGATGAGACTCCAGCGTCCATTGGCCTGACACTTGATGATCGGGTGGCCCTTGAGGACGTAGCCGGGCGCGCACTGGAACTCGATCTCGTCGTCGACGTAGTACTGGGTGTCCATTGACTCCGGAGCGATGTGCATGTTCGGGCGGACCGGCGGGTTCTCGCAGAGCGCACCTTCACAAAAGCCGTCAGGCAGGGTCCAGCGGCCTTCGGGGCCACACTCACTCACGCCCGACCCGCGCATGCTGAAACCCTCCTCGCACCCGTAACGGACGCGATCGCCCACGTCTGCCCGGAGGTCGCCGTAACGGAGCCGCTCGAAGCGCCGGGGATCGTGCGCCGGCCCCAGCCAGAGGGTGCGCAGGTCCGCCGCCACCACGCGCCCGTCGATCGGCGGGCTGGGCAGCTGGTTCATGAGGCAGCCTTTGGGGGGTGATGGTGGCGTCGGTAGTGGTGGTGCCTTCGGCGCCTCCGGTGCCAGCCCAATGATCTTCTTCAGTGCGGCCGCCTCGCGAGCGTTCCGCTCCTCCTCCCAGCGCTGGTACTGTCGGTAAACGGGCTGCACGACGTGCTTCAGCAAGTACTTGATCTTCGCGTTGGTGTTCTCCTCCATCGCCACGTCGACCTCGAGCTCACCGTCGTAGTTCAGCTCCCGGTCCATCAGGATCACGTCGATGAACTGGCAGATCACGAACCGGTACGCGCTCTCGACCGGCTCCGGGTAGCGCGCCTTTTGTCCGATCGGCTCCAGTGAACCGTACAGGATGAACTGCAGCAGGTTGTTCGGCCGCAGCAGGCTATCGGTGGCGGCCGGTGAGTTCTCCTGAACCGTGCGCACCAGGAAGGAGAGCAGCTTCACGTCGATGCTCGAACCGTGGTCAGACTCTCGGTGCAGCGAGAACCCGCCCAGATCGCTCCAGTTGCCGCCGGCCGCCTGGAAGTGGCAGAACAGTGACAGAGCACGCACCACCGTGGGACCAGCAGCCGGGGTGCAACCGTGAAGCAGGTAGTCCTTCAGGTGTTTCCAAAAGTGCACGTCCGGTCGACGATTCACCCGTACGATCATGCTGGCCGGGGTCGTCTGCGTCGCCGCCACTGCGTCGAGTGGAACACAGTCCGGCAACGGCAGATCCCACTGGCCGCCTTCGCCGCAGGTGAGCAGGTTATCGCCCTCCAGGGTGAACCCGGCCGCACAGCGGACTTCGGCCAATACGCCCACATCGTACGCCGGCAGTGTGCGCCCTATGGCGCCCCGTTCTGTGGCGTAGATAATCGGTGTCAGGCCGCCGTCCGTGTCCAGCGTCAGCGGCGGACACTTGAAGATGCTGATGCACTCCGGCACCGGTGCGGACCAGGATCCGCGGGCCGTACAGTAGAGCACGTCCGGGCCGTTAAGCACGAAGCCTTCGTCACAGCTGAACCGTGCCTCGCCGCCGTAGCTAGTCTTCGAAAGCGCGACCTGCCCATTGGTAGGAGCTCCCATCGTACCGCAGCGTATGACTGTGCGAAGCCATGGGTTGATGGTGTGCACGGTGTGAGGATACATGAGACCCAGCGGTCAAGTGTTCGACATCACAGGACGAGGCATTAAAATAAGAGAAAAAAACACGAATAAGCGAGATTCGCAAGGATGAGGAATGGAGCACCTACGCTTGCAGAACTGCACCCCGTCCGTCGTCCAGCGGGCGGTGCGCATGCAGTCTGCGTGTGGGGGCCCGATCAGCTCGTGTCCCTCGTTGCAGCGGAACAGCGCCCGCTGGCCGTCGTACCGGACCGAGCCATTCGGCAGCGTGTGGTTGTGGGGACAAGCGCGGCAGAAGCCCGACGGCGCGATGCGCACCTGGCCGACGGTGTGGCGTTGCGCGTCCGTCCACCGCACGAGATCCCCATGGTAGGGGTCGCAGGTCCGGTAGAACAGGCGGACCTCAGACGCCGCGAGCGGGCGTGACCACACGTCCACGTACGCCATCCGGCCGCGGAACGACTCCGTCTCGCTGAAGCCTCCACCGAATCCGTCCTGCTCCTGGCCGAACACGAACAGCCCACCCGTCGGCACTGGGACACCCGCGCTCAGGTTCCAGCCGGCCACGCGCACCTCCCCGTCGAGGTATAGCTCGTAGCGGCCACCGGCGGCGGCGGTCCAGCTGAGGCACAGGAAGTGCCACTCGCCGTCGTTGAGCGACACGTTCGTGACCACGTGCGCACCGTTCACGTACAGCACCAGCCCGCTGTAGTCGGTGAGCGTAAGCGCGTTGTCCTCCCAGGCCGTCGCGTACGACACGAGAGCGCCGTAGTTGAAGTCGTCGTCCGTCTGGTACCAGCCACAGACCGAAAGCGCCTCGAGAGCGCCACCGTGCGCCGGACCCGCGATCTTGGCGTAAGCGTGCACCCCGGTCCGCGGGTAGTCGAGCACGAAGTCCACCGACGGGTGTTGCTCGCAGCGATCGCCGTAGTAGCCGGTCGGGCAGTGGCACCGCACCGTGCGGTAACGCTCCTCCTCCTCCTCGTCAACGTAGTCGTCCTCGTCGAAGTATGTGGGATCTTCTGCTCCGCTGGTGAGCAACTGCCGCAGTTTCACCGGTTCGCACAACGCCCCGTTACGGCAGTAATCGCGAAGGGTCGTCTCGCACGGGTTGTCCACCGTGCTGCAGTTGGGCCCACGAAGTCCCGCCGGACAGACGCACCGGTAGCTGACCGAGTAGAGACTCTGGTTGCTGCTGTGCTGCGCACCCGACGACTGCAGAACTATCAGTAGCCGGTTGCGGGCATCGCCACCGTGCAAACAGCGAGCCGGGACCGGACACGGCTGATAGTCGCACGGCTCCAGCTGGCACCGGCGGCCCGTCTTGCCCCGCGGGCACACGCAGCTGTAACCCTCGCCAACGTTCACGCACACTCCGTCGAACTCGCACGGGCTCGGCGCGCAGAAGTCCTTTTGGCGCTCGCAGCGGTCTCCCTCGAGCCCGAGTGGGCACTCGCACACCGCGCGCCCCTCCGTCTCCAAGCAGCTGCCCCCATTATCGCAGGAGTCCGACCGGCACGGGTCAACGTAGTGTGCACACAATGGCCCGCCCGTGTGTGGCGGAAGACACAGGCACTCGAAGCCGGTCCCATTCTCCCGGCACTGGCCCCCATTTAGGCAGGGTGCGGACGCGCACACGTCCAACAGCCGCTCGCAGTGCTCCCCGACGGCATGCTCGCCGCAAACGCACGCGTACCCCTGGGCGGACGTCGGCTCCAGAACACACCGACCGTGCGGGCCACAGACGGTGGACGCTGCAGCAAAACTACTGTTGGCGCCACCACCATCACTAGTGTCGCACGGCTTAGCACGCACCGGGAAGCAGTCGGCGGCCCGGGTTGCGCCCCTCGCCGAATTGTGGCCCGGCGGACACGCCTGACAATGGGCCCGGTTGTACTGGGCCTGGTACTCGCCCGGCTCGCAGGGTCGACAGAACGGCATCAGCGTCTTCTGGTATTTGGTCGGCGGTTGCGGCGGCGGGAGCGGTGAACCGCCTTGAGCCGCACCGACCGACTTGGACGGCTTCTTCACCATCAGCTTCAGCTTCGCTGCCGTGCCGGGCGGGCACTGGGCCTTGCACTCGTGCGCGTGTTTCGCGCTCGGCCGACGCGTCGAGTGGTACTTCGGGCAGGGCCGGCAACTCGACTGCCCGGTCTGGTCGTTGTACGTACCAATGGGGCAGCCGACGCACCCGTTCGTCGTGTAGTTGTGGTACGTGCCCCTCGGGCAATGCACTGTGCGGGGCAGTGATGAGTTTTAAGCGTTAGACTGTGTGGAGCATGTGAGTTCAGCCGAACGCGGCCACGACGACCTACCACAGATCAGCTTCCGGGCGATGCTACCGTTCGCGCAGCGTATCATTTCGTCCAGCTTCAGCACACTGAGGTCCAGGTTGAGCGTACCCAGCCGCCGGCGTAACTTCCTGTTGCCATTGATCTTGCCCAACTCCTCCTTGATGCGCTTCATCACCACCACGTAACACAGAGTGGGACACCGAGAGATGGAGTGAAACAAAGAGGGACAGAGAAAGAGAAAAAGTGGGAGAGAAGAGAGATAGGACAGAGGGAAACATGTGAAACCACCCGCATCAGGGGCCTCACTAAAGGTGTACGCTCACAGTCGAATCTAAACGGTTCACTCAGACTGTGTAACACAACTCCAAATAGTAGCATCTAGAATATACAGTCCGGGAAAGCTACTTTTGTGTTTTTTTTGTTTATCTAGTGCTCTCGATGTCATAATTTTTACGAACTAGGATCGTCCTCTAGTCGGAAAGAAGTACATGTACTCCGGGCGAACCTTAACCATCCCTACCTTAATGTTTTCAGACTGTTTTCCATCGGGACGCCACAGGCCGAGCTCCTGCGAGACGCGCTTGTACACAATCACCTTCACCGTGGCACGGTTGAACTGTTCGGACCTGGGCCCCTGGGGTGCTGCCCTACGCCGCACGATCCGGTACTGGGTGGAGTCGTCCGGTTGGGCGTTGGTGTTCGGTGGTGACGTGTCCTGGTTCTGCGCACCGGTGCAAGCCGGCAGCGTCGTCAATAGCGTGCAGTTCTCCTGCGCACCACACAGTGCCCGCCGCAGTTCGTCGCCGAACGCCCTCGTCACGTCCCCGAGCGCCTCCTCGTCGCTGCAGATGGACGGCTCGAGGGCGCCATCCAGCCTGATCGTCATCACCTTCTCCACGCCGGTCGGCTGCATTGTTTCGCTGCACTCAGGCACGTCCGGTGCGCTGGGACCCCAGGTCGGGTGGCTCCGGTCGCAAAGTAGGCGCACCGTGTCGTCCGGCTGGTCGTGGAATGCATACTCGCCCGTGCAACTGAGCTCGCACCAGACGTGCGACGCGTTGTGCGCACACACCGAGATGCCATGAGGAGGCGCCAGCACCGGACTGTCGCAGCTGTACTGGCGCACCTCCACCGTCACCGTGCAGTTTACCGCGTTGCCCGACGGGTCGACCGCCCGGTAGTGCACCCGGTGAACGCCCACCGGCAGGTAGTCGTGCGTGGCGCTCGCCGTGATGATGACCCCGTCTGCGCCCGAGTTGTCGTAAGCCAGCGGTTCGTCCCACTGGACGAGCAGCTCCTGCGGGTTGCTCGCGACGCTGACGTACTGCACCGGCGCATCGACGCACTGCTCCAGCACCGGCGGCGTGTGGTCCACCACCGTCACGGTGAAGCTGCAGCGAGCCTTGTTCTTGAACGCGTCGACCGCGACGTAGGTGAACTCGTGGTCCCCCAGCGGCAACCGGGTGCCACCGTCCTCGCGGATGGCCGGCTTTGACCAGTACGTGTAGTTGTCGCCGCTATTATCGAACACGTACGGCTGCTGGAGCCGGCGCAGTACCGCGTATGGGTGGTCGTCGTCCATCAGCACCGTGTAGTTGCCGGGGCACTCGAGGTACGGCGGCACCACGTCCACGCACCGGGCCGTCTTCGTCTTGCTCCACACGCCGGTGCGCCGGCCGCCACACTGCTTCGTCGACGGGCCGCTCTTCATCTCGAAGCCGAAGTCGCAGATCAGCGTGCAGTTGGTGCCGAACGCCGACTTACCATCCGCGCAGTCCGTCGGGTCGTACGTACCGTATGCCACCTTTGGCAGGGCCGGACACAGGATCTCTAGGGGGAAATTGGTGAAGGGGGCCAGATAAAATAGGAAAATATTAGTTAGGTAAGTGAGTCATAAGAGCAATGAGGACTCAGCGTGATTCCTAGCGAATCGATTTCAGTTGTCGTCTTCAAGGTGTTAACGTTTAATGAGGACGAGCAATCCCCGTATCCTTCCTGATCAGCTAGGACGCACAAGAGCCAAACCGACACTTACGCTTGCATGTCGTCTGCAGACCGTCCCACTTGGACAGCGGCAGGCAGTACCGGTTGTGTGAACCCTTCAGGTAGAAGCCCGGGCCGCACTTGAACGAGCACTCTGTGTCGACCGGCATCGCCTCGGTCAGCCGCTCGGACGTCATGCTGTAATTCTGCAGGAAGGACTTGTTGCGCGGCGTGTAGTCGTAGTGCAGGCCGAGGTCGGGATTGCTGCACACCGCCATGCCGTAGTACGGGATGCTGAGCGGTGGGCATGTCTTCACTGGCCGCCGCCGAGATGCAAGCACAAAAACAAACGAGGTAGGTAGAAACAAGTAAAAGGGAGGAAAAGGCAGCGTCGTGCAAATGGCCACTCACTCATGCACTTCACCTCCGTGCCGGACCACTCGCCGTTTTCCTGGCACAACCGGATGCTGCTGCCGGTGAGCTCGTAACCGGGGCGACAACGGGCGCCGCACGCTGCGTTAAGCACCTGGCCGCACGGCTTCGGGTCCATTACGAAGTAGCCGTGCTCGGGCGCGCGCAGCTTCGGGCAGGTAATCGCCACGCACCGCCCGTCCTCGTTCTCCTGGTAGCCGTGCGGGCAGACGCAGTCACGTGCCGACGTGGCGCCCGGTCGCAGCGTGATGTGGCGCGTACTCCGACACGACTCACAGAACCCGCCCGCATTCCAGAACGTACCAACCAGGCACGGGTGACAGTCACCGCGCAGGCCCGACCCTGCGTACCCCGGTGCGCACGTACAACGATAGTGGCCACTAGTAGGGCTGCAGCTGCAGACCGCTCGCTCGTCGCAGCATCCACCCGGGCCCTTCAACTCAACTCGATCACACAGCCGGTCGCAGAGGGTC
Source organism: Anopheles plumbeus (assembly GCA_034621735.1). Lineage (NCBI taxonomy): Eukaryota > Metazoa > Arthropoda > Insecta > Diptera > Culicidae > Anopheles > Anopheles plumbeus. Next base: position 8,543,041 of record JAOEFI010000003.1, read on the forward strand.
ATATTGCCGACTGGCACTGATGCACCCGCCCGGTAGTCTAGATGCAGCGCCTGTCGGACAAGCATCTCGAACTGCTCGAAGCTGGCGAGCAGGTAGCAGTGGTCCGGGGAAGTCACCAAACTCGCCAGCTCCTCTCCGTTGCCCGTCACGATGCCGATCGCGAACATCGTAACACCGGCGCTCTGCAGCCGGCGCGCCACCGGTATCGGACTCGGACCGTTCGAGTAGCCGTCGGTGATGAGGAAGATGACACGCGCTGACGCTGCCACCGCCGCCACCGTCCCTAGGAGAGCTTCGGCCTCGCGCAACGCCCCGTACGTGTACGTGCCGCCGCCGCTGTACAGGATCGCCGGTAGCTGATAGTTCAGCAGCAGACACTTGTCGTTCGTCGGGTGCGGCTCCGATAGCTGGTCCACGTGGCGCGTCACCTTCGTGCGCGAGCTGAATGTCACAACGGCGACGCGCGTCCGGTTCACGCTGACGTCGAAGTCGGCCAACAGCTTCTTCACGAACCGCAGCTCGCTGTGGAAGTTGCTCGGCCCGACGCTGGAGCTGGCGTCGATTAAGAAGACAATGTCCAACCGTTCGCTGGCCCGCTTTAGCTTGCCGATGTGCTCCCGAAAACGCTCGCTTAGTCGCGCCAGTACATCCGGCTGGGCCGGGTGGACCCCGTCGTCCCCTCCGGTAGTCACGTTAGGCCACGTTGAACCACCGGCGTTTGCATCCTCGATGGCTGCGGTCGTCGCTATGCTCGCTTCCGAGGTGTCATCGTACCAGCTCGCGCTGGCGTCGCTGGACAGCTCCAGCGTTGGCTCACGGCCAGCAGACTGCTCCTGCAGCTCCGCTCCAGCAGCCGAGCCCACCATTAGCAGATGGATCAGACGGACGGCCGCTAGGATCCGCCATATTATAATCCGCTCAACATTCTTAGAGATGCCCTCGCGCGGCTGCCCCATAAGCTTCATTTCAGAGGTATTACTTTCTTTCGCAATCTCTCGCAGCATCCACTTCCTGCTTTCTAATCACACACACACACATGCATGCGCCAGCAACGCACACAACGCCGTCGTCACACTGCACAACACTGGGCGCTCTTATCTGACTATTTAGATATGCTGAACCATGCGCCTAAAACCTAAAAGCAGCACGCACGCTGACGTGCGATCAAAGAAATACTCGCCAGAAATACCGTCGAACCGTCACAGATCTCAAGAGGGCAGGGCGGGGTGGGGGGAATTTTTCCACCCAAGCTGCAGTTGGCTGGAACGTGCCTGTCCCGCAAAACTCACAGCACACCCACAACACTGGACAAACTCGTTCAGTGACTCCAAAACTCCGGGATGCGAGGTGACTCCTTCGACGGGCTGATCGCAACTGTGAGAACCCACGAACGTTTATGTCTTGCCATGTCACACAGGCACATCGCAGTCGCCGACACGAGATAACGCAGACTTATAGGCACTATAGTGCACCCATCCGTCTTTTCGCAATGAACGTGTCCCAAATCGAGGAAAGTTGGATTTAATGGATTTAATTATTTGTATCAACGATCTGACGAAACTCGGTCCCAGGTGACGCCGAGGCGAGAATCCTGGCGAATAAAGATGGCGAAGCTTAACAGCAGAAGGTCAAGCCCAAAGATGAGAAGGATTAAAGCGGCGTTTCTTTCAAATTGTTGTTCAAATACACAAGACGGAAAAACATTATTAGCCATGTATGCTGCAGGTTAATAATGACAAGTTTATAATTTGTTGTATTCTATATTTATGTCATTGCCGTCATTTCGTTTTGTATTAAGCTTAGTGTGTGTGTGTGTGTTTTTTTTATACATTTAAATCGCTGTAATCTATTTTGTTTCTGTTCACTTGCTTAGGGGGAAAGTAGTCAGATTAATTTTAAACCTTGTTACTTTTTCGATCCGTTTCTACTGGCGTCTATTTGATCGCTTGATTTCCTTTCATTTGTGTCTCCTTTCTTTGTTTCACTAAGCTGCTTTACACTGCAGACTGGATTGTTGTGTGTCTCTGAATTGTGTTCTGTTTGTGTTTCAAACTGGTGGCATTGGTTTTATAACATCATAACTACTTTTAGTAGAGCTCTAATTTTATATTCGTTTGTTGGATAGCCGTTATTTTTCTTCATTTTTTTTCTGTTTTTTACCCCACCTCTACTGAGTTTGTTTTTTCGTAAAGTTCCTATATATGCTCATCTGATGTAATTATAATTGTTTCATCTGAAGTATGTGTATAGATACACATAGTTATGTTTTTGTGTATATATATTTGTATATGCATAATGTATAATAATATATGTCCATTTCTTCGATTTATGTTGTTATGTGTCCTATGATTCATAGCTTATAATTTTTTTTTCTTGCTTTGCGTCACCATAAGTTTTCCTTAAATGACATTCAGATCCTATTTATTTCTTAACTCCCGTTGTTGTTTGTGGTTTTTTCTCCTTTAATTATTACTCACTTCAACCTCTGTTCTCCTACGTGCACGAAAAACGCGAATGAATGTGTTTTTCCAATAGCTCCTTTTTGCCTTTTTCTTCTCAATCACTATTATATCTCCTCCACCTATCCTCTCCCTCTTGCCACCTTCTTTTCGCGTTTTCCACTACTTCTACTATACCTTTGTGTAAAAGAAATTACTATTACTGCGCCAGTAGTTGCGCACTGTTGAAGCGTGATCAACTTAGGATGAGGTTCGATGCTATTTGTACAAGCACAAGGTTCGTCAAGGATACGTACGGGTTTTCTTACTGACACGGAGTGAAGATGGCTGATGCATAAGAGCAGACTGCGTTCCTTCGCATTGCAGGTTACACTGTGCCTGCGTACATTTCCGGAAAAGCAAAAGCCCACAACAAAATCCACAACCACGGTTTATCGCAGAAGGAGGAAGAAGGTTACGTGCTACCGCATCATCTCTTGGGGGACAAATACTACGTAGGAAGCTTCAAATTGTCAATAGTCTTTGATCGTTGAAATCATCCTTCCAGCGGCCCCACGCGTCCTGAGAATTTCTGACTGACTAACCACTAACCACTCAACTTCCTCAGCTCCTGCGCACCTTGGTTAGTGATAATCTCATTACTCATTCTCCCCTTCCTTCCACCAGCTTACCATACAACACACAATCACACAGACAGTCATGCACACAGCCCATGTTTCACTTCGCGCGTCAATTTGTTAGATTACCTACATAAAAGATGAAATTTGTTACATCTGCTTCTCTATCACTTCCTCGCCACTGTTATCTCTGTCACTTCATTGTTCTCTTTTCTTCCCTTTACCTCCCTCCCTCTTCCTCTCTCTTTCTCTATTTCTCTCTCCCTCACTTTCTCTATTCCTTCACATAATGCTTCTGACTTTGTTATATTTATACCTTGCATTTTTATCTATTTGTTGCATTGTGTTGGTAATTAGGTAACACTATGATGTGCCGCCTGATCGCGAAAGAACAAATATTGAGAAACTGATTGCATTTGCACCTCGGCCATGGAGCACCTACCGACAGCGAACTATAAACTCACGCACTATGTATGCTTAGATTCTATCTGTGGCGAAAGAAGACCGAGCGTACTCAGCGTTCCAGGTTCGCTTCCCTGCTTCGTTTGCAATGTTTTGTTCGTTTACTTCGTTAAGGAGATATCTAGGATAATATGATTTTCTTACGCACCCGGTGCCGGGAATCTCAATTCACATTCCCTTCACCCCACTCTCCGCGCTGCGAGTCCGTTTTGTTTGTTTTATCCGCGTTTTCAATTTGTTCCTAATTAAATCTCTTTGTACAGCTTGTGAGCGAAAGTGTGCCTCGCAGAAGCGGAAGGGAGAGAGAGATATATATATATATATAGAGAGAGAGAGAGAGAGAGAGAGAGAGATAGAAAGAGATGAAAAATGTTCAAATCAAACGGTTGCGTTTCAGGTGCGGCAGGATGCTGCGGATCTGCGGGCTAAGTATACCTTATCTATCGTCTACGCACATATTTTATCAGCACAAAACTATCGTGTACCAAGTGAGCGTTAAATTTGCAATAAAGTTTAAATATCCTTTTTTCGTCCCTACAGGTCCTTTATACCGGTGCGTACCACCCTCTTCGCGATCCGATACTTACAACGATATCCTAGGAATACTTGCCACCACTGTCACAAGAGACGCACGCACTAGCGGCACGCCTCGCTCGCTTCCTAGTCCTATGTAAATATTGCCAAAAAATAGTACTATAATTTTGCTCCGTAGCTTTTCCCCATATGTCTCCGTCTGTGATGCTTAGTATTTTGTGGGTTTTTTTTTATTTCAGATCATGCCTATATCGATTACTCATAGTATATTTGTAATGTTCACCCATGCACCCATGACATCTCCCTGCTCGCTACCATCCTCCTCTTCTTTTTCCGTCCTAGTTTTGCCCACTTTTGTAAACTTGTCCGTCGTGAAACAACTTTACACACCAAAGCTGGCCCGAATGATTCGCTAGTTTACTGTGGGCGTTAAAATAAGCCAAAACAACGGTTATCATGAATATCCTTTTGCCGCTAACCTTTGGATAAAGTAAATGAAACTGCGCGGAAACTAGTGCCAGAGTGATGCGAATTTATATATCAAAATTTATAAACGAGAGTACATGATAAGCATAAGCTGTTGTTGTGCCAGTTTCCACATGCAAAAAGACGGGTAAGCAAGTTAAAACTCCATGCCAGCCATAGCTTTCGCCATTTTCAATTGGTTCAAATACTCTAACTCTACATCCCTTTCACAACACGGCGTACCGCGAGTGTCGTATTCTCGATCTCATGTGTGTATTGATGTGTTCAGTAGCAATAAAAAGTTCAAGCCGTCTGTAAAAATTGGTACTCGTTTTATATTAAGTGTGAAAAACAATCGTTTCAGAAAATAATTAAAACAGTTAACATTGTACTTTTATCATTGTACTCATATATATTTAAAAAAAAGAATGTGACAAGAATTGTTGCTCTCGTTAAAACCATGAGAGTAAAAAGTAATCATACTCGTCTCGCATTACTCGTCGGCAATTTGTTTACGTTGCTCGCATTTTATTTAAATACTCGTCATGTTTACCCTTTTGTTTTATTGTTTCTCTAAAATATTCCTCTCAACGCGCCGCTAACGCGGCATCCGCAACTTTTTCTTTTCCACCCATTTCTTCGCCTTCCAGCTTGCAGTCCTTTAAAACCTAGGCATCCGACAGATCCCTGCATACTGTTCAGTAACATTTACACACTCGTTGCGCATCGGTCTTGCTTCATTGCGTTAATTGTTTAAATATAATGATCATTGTTAATATTAGTATTATAAACTGGCTCCACTCTCCCCTCTTGATTGTTTTCTCGTTTGATTCAAATATAATACAGTAAATTTAATAGAATATTAATAATATAATTGATTATTCTATAAGTTTTGTTGGCTTCTAAACTCCCGCTGTCGTTAGTCAAATCTTTAATCTTTTTTTTCTCCTTTTATTTCAAGTTATAAGTATTTCTTTGTCACATCTGTTTTTGTTTTGTTATATCTTGCGCATCTCTTGTTGCATGTTGCATCTCTTTGCCCCATTAAGAATAAGTATGTGTGTGTGTTTTTTTACTGATGAGGTGCACGCGGAAGCGAGGAGGAAGGAATAAAGGTAAGGTGAACGCCGAGGTTCTTCTGCTGCGTGAATCAATATAGAGCTCGTTGCCGAGCACAGACGAAACTAAATAAAATCAGAATTCCATAGATTACTAAATCTTCTACCGTTCATTTCTAGATTATCTAGTACAGATTCAAATTCGCGTTATCAAGGATCGACTGTAATAGCTTTGTCCCGAAAGAAGTGTCGCTAGAAAAAGAAGGCTGGAAAGACATTACTATCTCATTACGATTTCATATGTGCTTGCTATTATATTATCTCTCCTGTAATCCCTTTCTCTTCTTCTTTTCCTTGTCCTTTCTCACTTGCTCTTTCTCTATCTTCATTATAACCTGCCCAATGGCATGGTTCGCGATAAACTGTCCTCCATCAAATTCATAGCAACGAGTCCTGAGCAGCATAACGAATCACCGATATGCTGACAATGCATCTCTCCGTTATTGTTTTACAAATCACGATTTGTCAACAAAACAATCTACGCCCTTCCTCTACACCCTTGAAATGCATTGTTTTGTGCGAGATGCGTCTGTGTTGTACGCAAAAAAAATACAGCATTGATGCCGATAACAATAAGATTTGCGAACGTGTGTTAAATTGGCTTGTTTTTTTTTTTTTTATTCGATATCTTGCATTGCTCAGCATTTAATTTGTTACACTCGGGTGTGTGAGTTGCTTTCGCACATCACCACTGTAGGCCTTCGCCTTTCTCGAACGATGTTGCAGTTTTCTAGTTATTTCTTTAATTGCGACAACTTGTCCCGCGCGTTCGCCAACCGCGTTTCATAATTATTGTTGCTTGTGGTTATCGATACCTGAAGTGCTAATATGCGTTTGTTCAATATGAATATAAGTACCTAGTATACTATAAATATAACGCGCCCCCGGCGGAGCTCACGCTGCGGTTTTGCCTTGGCGGATTTCGTCCCCCATTTTCGACTTGTAGGGTTTTTTGTATTCTGGCATTGCAAGGCAAATTACAGGCGAACCTGGATAGAAGAGAATCGAAGACAGCTTGTTTCTCCGTTCGAGTGAAAACAGCCTAAATCTGTCTTTGCGAAAGTTTGCTCAATCGTGCGAGCCCGTTTCGTCCAGGTTTGCCTGTATTTAGTTGGTGCACATGTTACATAATTTAATGAAGGAAAATATCTCTTTCTTTTTTTTTGAAACGGATATCTCCGACTTCCTCTTCTCTTCCTTGGTTCCCGAATTAGCTGGAGGAAAATCAATCGCAAATTACAAATGTATTAGGATCTAATTTTTTTTTTCAAAAACCTGCAAAACAGCGTTTAAACTGTATATTCTAGACACATTTGATATTGCTGTAAAAGTATCTAGCATTTTTTTTGTTAATTAGCCATCAATTAAAATCACACCAATCCGTAAACGCTCGTTGTTTAAATTTGTTGTGCTTCAATTTCGTAACATGTTTAACAGCTTACAATGTAATTTCGAACCAATCGGCTTCATCAAACGTACGCTACAGCAATGGGTTGCTGCGTTCGCACAAATTCCAATTCCGTTCCTACTGGGCTCTTTGTTGGTGTGACTTGTCGGTATTTACGGCGCGAGTAAAAATAGTAAAACAATAGGAACAACAATCTCCTCTACGTGGGCACGTGTTTTGACTACTTCTTCTGCTTCCTTTTTCCTGGTGTTGGTAATTTTCGGAAGGAAGTAGGTGGAGTCAAGTCTGAGAAGCTTCATTGTTGGTCTGTGTGTTCGTAAAACTTTTTGCCCTTTTGCTGACATGCTGCTCTCGTCTCATACGTCACACACATCCTTTCCTGTTTTTTTTTCTTATTTGGCCTTTTCACTGTCCGGCTGGGGTTTTTTTTCTCTTCTGTTTTGTCTTAAGTTCACAAACGGTGGGATGGTTATTACATTATATTTTTTTGTTGGTCGATGGGTGTGGATGGTGTGGTAGCGGGTAGAGTGGGAGGGGCAGGGGGGGGGGTGTAGGTGTAGGTGTGTTTTAAAGGTTAACATTCTTCCTTCTACATACTACTGCTTATCACTTCACTTCACGGTTGTTTCCTGTTTTCTATTTTCCTCAATGGCGGCGAGAGTTAGTTGGTTTGAGATACACGTTGTTCCTCTACAATTGTACACACCAGTACGGAAGCTGGCATCGACTGGGCTGAAGTGCACACTTAAGGTTGGTGTTCAGTTCAGGAAATTGCGTCCCAGCCGGAGCAGCCGGAGGTGGGTATAGGAAGATAAAACGCGCCGAAAATATATGTGCTTTGGTTTCTACTTTTATTATATAGTTTAGTTCACCGCCCCTACTACGCGCGATCAAAACATCCAGCGTTACTGTTAGTTAGTACATGATCATTTGGTTTTATTTTTCTTTAATAGTAGGCATCCCTCCTCCTTCGATACCATATAGAGGCCAGAAAAAACACGGACACGAAGTCTAGATAATCGCTAAAGTGCGTCCGTCTTCCGTGGTGGTCGACTGAACTATGTTCCTCCTCTAATAGTACCGGGAGCTTCGAGTAGTCCAATAACAATACTTTCGGTAAGTGGTACACACGAAGAAACACACGGTTGACAAGATTCATTGAGGACACATGTTTTTTTCCTCATCGATACACCGAAAGCGGTGAAGAAGCGATAGAATTATGAAGCGAAACGGGAAAAAATTGATCACATCATCTGGTTTAAAGTTTTTGATTCAAAAGTACACACGAAAAAGATCAATTCGAACAGAACGAGTAGCGGAGGCGCGGAAGAGGAATGGATACTAAGATAAATTAAAAGATACAGACGAAATGTTGAACAAATGTCATACTTTAAAGTACTACTGCGCTAGGAATTCCTTAAACAGCTGCTATGACAGCCGTTATTGATAGGTGTTGAATATGGGTTCCCTTTCGTTTCTAATATAGTATTTTTGTATGCTTTAGTTTAAGATAAGATCTGTTTCTATATATTTCTTTCTTCTCTAACGTTCTCGTTGTCTACCTTTCTATCTCGCTCCTTCCCTCTGTTTACCTTTCATACTCTCTACCCCTCTCAGCCGTATGCTGTACATAACTCCATCGATTTATCTCACTTACTTTAGTTATATATTCATTGTCTCTTTTTGTCATTGTCGTTCTTCCTTCCAAATTCCAGAGGCCTTCGTGCGTCTCTACCTTTCCCCGTCGCTTCCCCATATCTTACCCCCCCATTTTAGTTTCCCACAATCTCACTCCCATTTTTAACATATCTGCTTTCTTCTTACTGCTCATTCCAATGTTGCATCGTACATGTAGATAAAGTTACGTGGTAAAAAGGTTATCGAAAATATACGCTTTTCCAATATTCATTCTGCTGCAAGTATGCATTAGAGGTGTACATCTCTGTGGATATCGTGTTTCATAGTGTTTGCGTACATCTCTCTAGCGTCACGTACGTGTGTATGACATTATATTTTTATTTTTTTGTGTAGTTCACTAATTATCTTCACCGCGCCACCATATTTTCAGCGTATCACACACCACATGGCTGTTCACAAACATGCATCGATTATAATTTGGGTGTAGAAATAGGTTTGCGCGTGTGGAATGATTTCATTGCTGCATGTGCCGCGTGGCAACATTTATTTGTTACCCCTTCGTCTTCCTGTGTTAATCTCGAACCTTTTTGCTTTCCGTTTCGTGCTTCTGCTATCGTCGCAAGCCACGCGCATCGTCGCGCAGGACGCCCTAGGTTTGCAACTGGAATCAAACCGGCTCACACAACATTTCGGACGGTCGACTCTCCTGATGGGACTGTCCGTCTACGTGCGTAGTTCACAATACAGGTGATAGCAGCATTAAAGACGCACACCGAAGCTGCACGCAACTATAGCGACCGGTAAAAAGAAGTACCAGATAATATCTTTTGGGTATAACTATAATAACTTATCGGAAAACTTGTAGAATACTACCAATCATCTTCTATAGTGGCTAAACATCGCGCAGTACTTATTTTGAAAACCGTTGCTCAATCGCGAGTACAGGAACGTTTGCGTTTGCGATTGGATGGTGATAGTACGAAACGCCACCTAAATATATTCAACCGTTACACTCAACAGTGCGTTGCCTTCAACAAGCGTTTAAAAGCTTCCACTGAATTGTCCCATTTCGCGGTGCCCGTTTCATCTATTTGTTTATGTCATTTTAATTACACTTTACTAGTGCGACCGATGGAGAAAACAAACGGCTGCCCCGGGAGTGGCAAACCCATCTTGTTTAATTCAGGTTTCAATTCCAATTTTGGTTTGGTTTTAATTTCGACACTTTGTGATGGAGAATAGAATGAAAATGTTCGTTTGCAGTTGCGCCAACAACGATAGACTGCTCAACAGTTTGATTGTGTTTGACATCATTACGTTGTGGTGGAAAACGATCATTAGAGCGCTTTCCCTTTTTTGGAAGATAAACAGGCCCTAAACGGAACCAACGGACTGCACTGACCCGCGATTGCCTATCCTCTAACTGGCTACCCAGTCGACTACCACAGATACACGAGATTGCAATGCAATTGAACCGGATGGGACATATGTTATCGGACATTTTCTCAATTGCTACCACAACCAGGAGCAAAGGTAAAGCAAATTACATTTCGAACTGGAGAAAAGGGGGCCAGTTAGGACCAGTTAGGGGGAAGAGTTGACCACAAAATATATCAGAGCGGGTCAGTCAGAGCAGCTCTTGCGAGTTGGTGATGGGAGCGACGATCGAAGACGGTAGACGAGCAATGGTAAAGTTGCTCTGTCAAAGGATCTTAGCATAGTCGAAAAAGTGCTGGAGTACAATCACTGTAGTCGTAAGTGACCAGGAGCGCGTGTCTCGACGCTGTCCTCGATTATCCTATTGTGTTACTGCGTGGCAACAGCGTGCCGCGGCCAGGGATCTATCATACAACGACTTGAAATAAGAGTAAACTCAAAATAAATTACACTCAATACAGTGCCTCGCCTATAGTATGTAAATAATAAAACCGTTTAAAACCGTTCGTTACTACCGCGCTTAAATGCTTTTAATTCGTGGACCAACAATTTAAAACCAAAAAAAACAATATGCCTTAGATCTAAAGTAAGGAGGTCCTAAGAATTTTTTATAGAAATATGAATAAATAAGAGAATTTTGTATTCAATTTGAAATTTGATTGTATCAAACTCAACGACTCGGAATGAAAATCGACTTTCAAATCGACTTTTAGCACTTCGACTTTCAACGCATCGAGTTTCATAGAACCATTTCAAATTCCACACTGACTAACATAAACCCCGTTCACTACATTGCCGTAAAAACATACGCTCCGCAACACGCAAAACTGGGTTATGCAAGCGTATGAAAAAAGTCTGCTGTAGAGCCACAATCATGGTACGAAGTTTCGAAAGAAAGCATACAGTATTGCAAAAAACGCCTGCCAGATGACAGACTTGTAACTTGTTGCCCGATGAGGTGATGCAGTTGTAGTGTGGAAATACTTGATCTGTGTCTTCTCTGGCTGTCTGATTGAAGCCAGACGCGTCAGCCGAGCGATCTCACAGAGATACTTGGGCGAAGGACGGCATGCGATACGGAAAACCGTTCGCCGACCTGTTGTAGCCTAAATTGTGCATTTAAATATTATATCCGGATGCTCCCTTTGCGCTGTGCTTTAAAAAAAACCGCGTGCCAGCGTAGGCATCCCACTCCTCCGGGCAAAGACAGTGTTGTCCTTGCCACTCCCCTTCTACATGCAATACTAGGAGCTTCCGTATCGACTAATGACGAGAGACTGGATACATGCTGTTTGTAAAACATACGCCCGCCGGGCAAGCTTCTATTTCCTAACATTGCTACCTTATGACGACGATGCGTTGTGTTCGCGTTCCTGTACGTATTTGTATGTTTCTAACTTGGCAGCCACGGTTGTCGCAAATTGGTTGATTGGTTGTCTAAAAACCGAAAACGGAGCCATACCATAGTGTGCTTGGAAGTCGGCGCACCGCTGCTGCTGCTGCTGTACTCGCCTCTTGTGCCTTTTTTGTCGTCACTTTCTGGATTTTGCCGGATTTTCTTTCCCTTTCTTCGTTCTCTCACTTCGATTCACGGAAAAACTCGCTTCCGCTTGTCAACAACGAACTTACGCCTGGGATGTGGCGGGCGTTTGACAATAAGGACACTCGCGCTGCGTCGATGCGCACGAGTCACACAAGACATAATGGTTGCAGGATACCAGCGTGACCGAGCGGTTGTTCTCCTCGCACTTCATGCACTTGCTGGCCGTGGTATGGTATAATACTGTATCAACTTCCTCGATTGCCGCTCGTAGTTTGGCCTAAAAATCGGAAGAAGAACGTTAGATGAAGGGCGAAACTCACCCGGATGGAAGTGTACATTTCGAAAAGCAAACTATACCAACCTAAACTACGTATGTTATGCTTATATCATTAGAAATTGACGTAGACCGTGACAAATACCCAATCGTTTGAATATGTTATGACAAAATCAATATTCTGTCTGTTTTCTACTTAGTTAATCTACACTTTACTTTTATGAAACCACTCTGAGGATGTCGTAGGTACAAATGGCATATAAGAGATGAAACGAATATCAACTGAGGACTGAGGTTTTGAAAATATTTGCCAACAGGTTTTACGCAAAAACCCAGTTTTATGAAAAGAATCTGTTTTCAGGAAGGTGTTTTGTTCTGTTCAAAAATATAAAAAGTTCGTTCGCGATTCGCACGAGAAAAGTAAATTGCCCACAAGCTCTCTGCTCATCTCTGGCAGAAGTATTTCTCTGTACAACAAGTACAGGGTCTGCTACGACGTGAAACACGCTTCTCCGTGGGAATGGTGACCTCCTACCTGAATGCTCTTCAATTTCGGTAGCGACATTCCGCGCAGATCGCTCGAACGGTAGTTGATAGAACCGGCTACGCTCAGCTGATCCAGTTTTTCCTTCAAGGCTTTCACGTGCGATAGTGCTTCGTCGCGCTGTTGCTCGGCGATGGCCGTCTGGGGAAAAGGCATCGAATCGATTATATAGCTCATGGTTTGCTTACTGCTGCTGCTACTGCTACTTCTGCTACTACTGCTGCGACGGGATACGCTACCTTGTGATTGCTCTCCTCCATCTGCGCTTTCCACGCATCGCACGCCGTCGACGCCTGCAGGACGTGTTCCTCCCAGCTAAAGAGCTGTTGCGCCGTCTTGGTGGCCAGCTCTTCCCGCAGGCGATTGATGCCGTCCGCCACCAGGGGCGATATCGCGTACTGGTTCGGCGTTAACGATTTGCTGCTCACCATCGCAGCGGCCGAAGCAATCGACAGTGACGCCTGGTGGAACTGATGCTGGAGCTGCTGCTGTTGTTGCTGCTGCTGAACCTGGTGCTGTTGTACTTGATGCTGTTGTTGCTGCTGTTGTTGTTGCTGCTGTTGTTGTTGTTGTTGTTGTTGCTGCTGCTGTTGTTGTTGTTGTTGCTGCTGCTGCTGTTGTTGTTGCTGCTGCTGCTGCTGCTGATGTTGTTGCTGCTGTTGCTGCTGCTGCTGTTGTTGCTGTTGCTGTTGTTGTTGCTGCTGCTGCTGTTGTTGCTGTTGCTGTTGTTGCTGCTGCTGCTGTTGTGATTGTTGCGCCTGGTGGTGCTGACTGTCAGCGAACAGCAAATTCGATGTGTTACTACTTAGCTCACTACTTAGCGGATTCAAGTCAGGCATTCTTCTGCAAGCGAAAGGAACGTTAGCACCCGCATATGATTGGTATCCCAACACCCTCTCCTTCCCTCCTCCCCTTCCCCGGGTTCGTTCAGGTTCGACGACGCCACGCCCCGCAGCTTACCTTATCTCCGGACTGGCGGACAGCCCGTCGCCGAGCACGGGCGATATTATATGCGACTGGAAGAAGAGATTATCGGTATGGTTGTGCCCATAGGAGTTGCTGGTCAGCTTCGGCGCCGAGCCGCTGCCGATGTGATGGGTGCCGAATGGATCGTTCAGGCCGAATAAATTCGAGTGTGACGAGGGACTAAAGTTGTGCCCTAGAGAGCTGCCAGGAATGTTTACCGGTGCCGACGTGCCCTGGAGAATGCCTGCAGCAACGGTTTAAAAAAACCAAAAAAAGCCGGATAGGTTGGTTTACCATCGTCTGCTCGCTCGCTGGAGGTAACTATGCTTACCAGAGATTGAATTGCCCATCGGTGAACCGGGAATGTTGACTGGAGCCGAGCTGCTGGCTAACAACCCTGAAGATGTCAAACCGGACATGGGATTTTCCAGCCCGTGCATGTTTTCGCGTCGCCCCAAATCGTCTGGTGGTTACAGGGGAAAACATAGGTCAGCAAAAAGGAGGGGTTGCCAAAACCAATCTTCAGGTAACTGAATTTAAACTATGTGTACACTTACACACGGTGTCTAGTGGCGATCCTATACTACGTAGGTTGAACGTTAAACACATTCGCTTGCGCTGCTCGCGCTCCATAGGATTCAGCGTGAGATCATTCTCAATAGCCACCATCTGTAAAATGCTCCAAGGTGCGTTAGCAAGTGTCGTAGCGCAGCTGTGTGTAAAAAGATGGGCAGGAAAAGACACTGCGAGCGTAAAACGTACCTGTTTTGGCAGATCCGGATTGAAGTCCAAACTCGACAGCAGAGAACTCCCACCTCCAGCGCCCCCTACGCTACCGTTGCCCCCACCCGCATTCGGGCCGCCGTTGCTGAGCAAGCCGATCCCGCAAAGCGGATTGCCGCCAGCGCCACTGCCACCGCCGCCGGCACCGCTGCCGCCACCGTGCCCGTTACCGAGTAGGTTGGCGTTGGTTTTGTGTTGTTGCAGCTGCGAGCCGGGCGCCTTGTTGTGCGAGCTGTGGTTCGAGCCAAGGCTGCTGGTGCTGGCCGACTCGCTGCTCTCCGCACTCCCATTCTGCAGCAGCTGGAAGTACGAAAGATTCTGCGCGGGTTAAACTCGATACTGCTCTTGCTCTTCTTTCGCCATGGCGCTGCTACAGCTAGACACCATCCCCCACCACTGGGGGTTTCCCCGGCTCCAGCAACTCACCGCTAGCTCGTGGCTGTCTTTTTTACTACCGACGACACCGGAACCAATCGGGCCACCGGTCGAGTTGGCACCGACGCTGCTCCCCAGTCCACCGAGCACGCCCGGCGGTGGTCCGACGACACCGGAACCACCACCGGCACCACTGGCGCTTGATCCTCCACCACCTCCGCCCCCTCCACCAGTACCGTTTCCACCGCTTTCGCCCGGCGGTAGTACCGAGGACAGCATATCGCTCAGGGCGAGCGCCTGCGAGTCAAGTTCGCGGCCAATGTCTTCCGTGACGACATACGCTGCACGAAAACGGAAGCACAAACAATTCGAACATAACAGAAACAGCTTAATAGCATTGGAATTGTACCGAACCGGACGTGGACCATCTCTCGTAACACGCGGTTGCTACATGACCGGCGAGGAAGTTACCGTAAAACCGGACTCGACTAAGTCAAGACGCATCTAACAAGCCAACATGTTTCGTACAATCGCACCATGATCAATATAGTACACATCCGTGTACTGTCCGTGTACAATGATCTGTAGTCCTGCGCAGGACTTGCGACTGCCCGAAACATGCTGCCCGACACGCTATTGCCGAGAGTAGTCCAGCGCAGTAAAGATTTGTTTTCAACCAACAAAAGTGAACCCGAATGGAACCCGGAACCGGTGCACTCCGCGCTTCGGGGTTCCGTTCAGGGTATTTTTGTCCCTTTTTGATGAAAACAGATCCGAAATAATTATCCTAATGTTGAAAAGTCGCCTTACGTTCAACGTGTGCGAATGCGCAAAACACCGAGCGCGGACAGTAGCCGGCCTGCTGGACGTCGTTGCACTTTGTGGATTTGTATATTTCAGGGTGAAACTGCTGCTCCGTGCGCGTATGGCAGTACTGGCAGTTTTCACCGGCCTCGCAGTTGGCCGGTTCGCCCCATTCCTCGCCATGTTTCACATTGGGGCACGGTGTCGATCTGAGAACAGAGTGGGCAACAGACAAAAACGAAAGTTAGTAGGGCCTCCCGACGTTTGTTAGGTGTTTTTGCACCTACCGGTACTTGTACTTCCTCGGGCTGCGTCGTTTGTCCTTGCTGTTGTGGAACTGCGGGCAGGCGTAGCCCTGCCGGCAGAGCCGGGGCGGACGCTTGCACGGCTCCGTCTTGTAGTGCGCCAGCACGTAGTTGGTGTCCTGCCACTTGGGGTCCTCGTTCATCAGGTTTCGCTCCTTGTCCAGTACGTTCGGTCCGTTCAGGCCCTCCCCGGTCACTTCCGCGTTCTGCAGCGCCTCCAGCTCTTTGATGTCGTAGACCGGCGGCCGCTGGTCGTGGATGCCGTGCGCGAACGCGCAATGGTGCCCATTCTTCACGCAGTACCCGCGCGTGTCCGTGTCGTGTACGCACATGCACGTCTTGTAGTAGCGCAGATGGTATCGCCGCTCGGTGTCACCCGCCGTGCGGTGCAGGAAGGGGCAGCTGTTGGAAAAACAAAGTACATATATTAGCACGTTTATACCCTTCTCTCCTCTCCGATTAGAGCATGTAATTGACCACTTTTCGGTTGTGTGATATCAACCAGACGCTAGTGTATCACAGTTCGAAGCGAAAACATGTATCAACGGCGGAACTAAAATGGCACTAGGCCTCCCCGGGCAAGTGCTATGAGACCCGTGACATGTGGGTCGATCGTATTTCTTGTGATTGGATTAGGCAGACGTTTCAAAGGCAACGAAACACAGCTGCCATTCAGCGTGCGATCTAGAAGGGTCACTGTATCGTACATTCACGGCATTCACAAGCTAAGCATTCGCGAGCACACGACCACGATTGATTGATGGACCTGCTTATGGCCATTGATTTCTTTCCATTTTCTCAGAAAAATCATTTTCAATGATGTCAATTGATTGTGGCGGTATGTTGATGGTGACGATAGCTGTGGACTGGTTTGAATGTTGACGGAGAACGAGCACACGTACGTTTACATTGTTTGTTTTCGGTCGGTTTCCTACATTTGCAGGATCAATGGATGCGATTCATTGCCAGAAGAAACACTTGCCGAGAAGAAACACGATCGCGAGTCGTCCGAATGTTCAGAAAACTGACATCGACGCGTCAGGTTTTGCTCGGCACACTTTTACATTCAGAAGGGCACATTGGATCGAACGATATGATAATTATTTTTTTATTAATTTTAGACAGACATTTACGTTGTCATACGTCATTTGCGTGTATATTTTTGTTTCACCTTTCTTCACTGCCGTATTCCCAATATGAGAGTGAAAGAAGCTACCCAAATGTATGAAAAATCACGGGGTCGGAATGCTGTAACTTGTAGATAGAACTAATGCAGTCCACCCAGCACTTTTTACAAAAGTCTGTGTAGAAGATCCCAAAAATTGAACATCAAATTAAAACAAACAAAAACAAATGTAACAAGTAGTAGATATGTCTATTATTATGAGGTTTATGGCGACATAATGAAAATGCGAAACGCCCTAGGAAGCGAGTTGAAGAATGAAGAAGGAAAAAAGCCACAACCGGCCAACAGCGTTTTCCCCGTTTCGCTAACACATTGGCATGTTACATGGATGGAGAGGAAATTAATGTCCTCGTCGTAGTAATAAAACTCGCCCATTGCACTGTGCACTTACAGTTTTATGTTTCCACTTTTCTGCAGCGCGAGATGGCATGTCTAACGGTAGCAGCGGAAACACGGATTCCGTGTGTCTTTCAATGCAAACCATATGTGCTATGATGCATTTGATAGTTCGCAAAGATGCTCATCTTGCATCGACAGTACATACAGCCAGTGCATATGACGCACGCGATATACAGCAAATAGCGAAAGAGAAGAAGATATCGAAAACGACATATATAATGGCATAGTACGGAGAATGGCATCAAGATGCACTGCTGACACAGCTGGAACGCATCGACCATCTTGCCATACATTAAAGTAAAAATAAGGCCCCCTCGGGTCCCTCACAGCCCCCAGCAACCTTAATCTACCGAACACGCTGGAAGGTTCAAAGATTCACTTCGCGGTTAATGGGGCTGTTTACGGCTACTTCTCGCCGCTCGTAAAATGTTCCGGACGGTAACGGTACATCCGGAAGGGAATTTATGCAACGAATTCTGGACGAAATTAGAATCGAGAAAATGTGATATGCAACTCTTACACTCAATCATGTAAGCTTGGAACGCCGTTTGAATTTCCAACTTCTGTATGGTCTCTGTGGTTTCGTAATTTGTTTATAGGTCAAAGCCGCAAAAAACTTTGGTTGACGTGCGACGGTTCCATAAGCAAAAGAAGAAGGAAAAGTTACAACAATAAAAAATTCATAAATCTACATTCGTGGCCAGTTTTCGACCGCGCGGCTGGCTTATCATTCACGTGGCCATTGCGCTCAAAAAAGAAAGGTAACATTACCATTACATAGCCCTCTACCGCCGTATAGATATGCGTTTCAGATAGGAAGTTTCATACTGCTTGTAAACTGAACGAAATTCTTACATCCTAATTTTTTGTTCCATTTCGTTCCGTCATTTAGATATGCCGTATATTTAGAGCGCTCTAAATATTTATACAAAGCAGCATCACCGGCATAATACGGCCCGAATTTGTTTCAAGTTCATGATTATTGTTATTATTCCATATCGCAATACCGCTTCATCAAATGTCAACAATTGCTTGTATCCGAAAAGGTCAAAAAGTTTGGTTTGACGTCTAAAGGCGAACTCTCGACGGCAGTGAACAAAAAGTGCCATGTAGCAATATGAGAGGGAAAATCACTTTGCTAACAATCTTTTCCTTTTCTATTTTTGCAGCGAAAAGCGCTTCAATACCAAGAAAAGTACGGGATGACGCACGCACACTGGCATGCCCTTCTTAGTTTCCAAACTATCGCACTCATTTCGCATGACCCAGAAGTGCACGCGCGCCACTCGTCCATTATAGCGTTTACTTTGTTCGAACACGCACTGCACGAACGATCGAACGAACGAACACACACACACATACTCATTCTGCAGAAGCAGCGTGTAGTTGGACGCCCTGGGAAGGAACATCTCCAAAACAAAGGTTACGAAGAATTAAAAAAAAAGGAAAAATCCAAGATGGCGAAAGATGACGCGCCATTACTGCCACTACCACCACCGTTACAGTTTTCGCAAACATCGCCCTGAGATTATACCGAAAAGTGGGTAATCGTTCATGAATATTCCTTCAAATAAAACGAGTAAATACAATGCAAAACATTGACCCGCAAAGGCGCACACAGTGCATCGAAAAGCAAACCCATAGCAAAGACAAGACCGATGACGACGTTGTAATCAAAATAAAAACATTCGAATCGCCATTCCCCATCCCGCTCGCGTCGACAGTTGCACGTACATCAATATGCACACACACTCAGCAAGTTTAAACCGGTTGTCTCGCTCACACACATTGGCAGGAAGTGTGGCGAAAAAGAAACCGAGAATGCACTCGTAGTTGTGGGAATCGCGCGTCCATAAACTTCCGGAACGGATTGACTAACTTTTGGTCGATGTGTTGGATGCGGATGGGGGACAGAAAGGAATGCGGATCAATTGGGTCCTAGATAACAAAGCAAAATGCTGCCTGGCGGGGTCACGCGCTAAAGTTAGCGTCGACCAAGCGTTAGCCGAAATTATAGTTTTTTTGCGATAAACGTGTGGTCGATGCGTCCAGTACAAACAAAACAAAAAAGGGCTTCAATTATGGCCGCCACGAAGCACGCACTGTCATTCCACACTTTATCATCACATACGAACTGCCTGAAACGTAAAAAAAACAAAGCGAAACGGTAGAAATAAAGATCTACCATTTCCAGCCAAGCTCTTTGCAAAAGCATTACGGAAAACACAGAACAATGACCAAAAACATATAATCGATGCCTCGGCGGGCGGGTTCGTTTTGTTTTGTTTTCGCATTCATTTGCAGCACTACCGAAAATGACGTTTTTACCAATCGAAAAGACGAGATCCATTAAACCGGGAGTTTGGGAGCTTATCACATACGAACTATTTTCGTATACACAAACGAAAATGTGCCAGGAAATATGAATTCAATATAAATATGAACCATAGCATAAGTTGAACCACGGGAATCGGTGCAACGACCGGTCGCCGTAGCTGATTCAATCGACGCGCACTTCGCCCTTACTTACTCGTCACCGTCCGGGCATATTCCGGTCGTTTCGTCGTACTTCGGGCAGTAGTTATCCGCACTGTAGTTGAATGAACCGTCCCGTCTGCGTACCGGACGGCGGCGTCGCTGGTTCATAAAGTGCCAGTTGAAGCACACGAACGGCCGATGTTGATTGCATTTGTGCTGCAGGAACGATGGGCACTGCTCGACGCGGAATTCCTTCAGGTAGCTGCAAAAAAAACGAAAAGAAAGCAAACGAATTTGTTTAGGATAGCACGCAATTGTAGGCGGTGCGTACCGTATGTCTTGCAATACAGCGCGCGGGCAGTCACCATCAACGCGAATGGTAGCGCCTTCTGGTATGCCCTTGTCCGCCATTTGCCCACAGTCCGGGACGCCACTACTCACGTATAATGGTTGGGTTTTTCTGTTTGCGTTGTAAACAATGATTTTGTTGCGTCCGCGGACGCCATTTTTATGGTTTGTTTATCTAGCTTCACTGCCGCGTCGCTCGAGGGCGCTGTCTCTACTGGAACATGATTAACCAAAAATTGCGTTTTTTCTTTTTACAAACCGTCCACCGACAATCTAAGCACTCCGTCTGTATTCGCCTTCGCTAGAGCTCTTCTTTGTGAATGTAGCGAACGATAACCGCAATCATGACCTATCTCCGCAACGTCACTCACCTTACTGGAATGAGTGCCCTCTGTTTGGCACAGTATATATAACCTGCTGGACGCAATGAATCACTCACATTCGCACCGGAAAACTGTGGTAGCACAGTGGGTCTTATTACATGGAAAAACATTTATTCTTATAATTTCTTGTTGGACGCATAGGCAAACGAAACAAAAACCCTCAGCTCCTTTTTTTTAATTATAGAGACTGCCAAAAAGGGCGGCATTCGTCTCTAACCATCAGCTACGCTCCGTATGCATAGAAGCAGCAGGAAGATAGTTCCATGTATGGCAAAATCATGCAGTTGATTTACGCTGTAGTGAATGAAGGAAACCTTTCGACATATATATTATATAAATGGTCGGTAATATGTATCCTCTACGACCGTGACCCAAGATTAAAGCCAACCTGGTAAAATTAAGCCTCTAATATTCGCTGCTGCACATGTCCAGCCCAAAGTTAGGTATTGTGGACAGCAGCCCGATGTTCTTAGATTTTTTGCTATCAGAAACGAGCAAAATCGCCCCAACATATTGCCGGAGAAAAAATCGAATACTTTGTTAAAAATCAAAATAAAAAATCCAATTGTTTAGTATGAGGGTTATATGAAAACAACTGCCACACAACAGTGTATGAAGGTCAGTTGATATGATTAATTTTATTTGTCCGAACATCGCGTGCTTAGTCCTAATGTTAACAGATCAACTGTGGCTCGAACTCACTTTCCAAGATGGGCCAAAGTTTTAACGATGAAGGAAATAATGTTTACAGCATTGTGACAGCTAATCATTTGACAGTAGAGAAATCAAAATACCCATAAAGCCAAAACTTGAGACTTTAAGCGTGAACCCAAATATAGCTACAATCCCAACGAGCCAAAACTTAACACTATATGCGTGAGGAAGGGTTTTTTATTTAAATGTGTGCATGAATATCGGTTGTTTTGATCGATTTTATTGTCAATGTTGGGGTGTGTGCGTGTGATACGGGTCAAGTTGGGTGAACGTCATTAAACTGTGTTAGTTGAGCCGATGGGAAAATTTGAAGCGACCATATTTGACAACTTCTAGCTTCCAGGCATAGCAAGCTGCGTGCGATTAACAGTAAGTCTTGGCCAACTTAGTGATTTTGTTTTTCTTTTTCAGATCGGGATCACGGAATGGTAACGGACTTCAACGTTCTATTTGCTGGTCGGGACACGGCAAACGAACCGATGCTGTAGTTTGAATGGTATGGTCCTTTATTTTTCAGTGTCAAGAACCGCAGCAACTTGCTAACAAGTTTTCTTTCTATTGCAGATTTAATAAAGAATGGATAGTCGCTGGCGCTGCTTCGATGCGTACGGACGACGAATCATCTGCGATCCGGAAGTGGCTCGTACAAACTGACGAGCGAAAACCAAGCTGAGCTACAGAAGATTCCGCAGTTCAACATTTACTGTGATGAACGAGTGCGTGTGACGATTGCGGAACAGGCGCGGAATGCGTGGACGGTGAAGTAGCAGACTGGATGGATGGATGGATTTGGATTTATAGACGCTTTTAATAACGGGATTAATTCGCCTCTTAGTAGCAGATTCTGAGGTATGTTTTTTTGTTTTATTTTACAGGAAGGAAATGACGACAAATAAAGCATAGCTAAAAAGTCAACTACGTTTTTGAGCTTTCTTTGGACAGCTTGGTGCTGATCGGATGAAAGAAAGGGAAGAGGGAGAAAGAATAGGAAATAAAATAGGAAGTAGAGAAGTAGTAGTGCTATTCATGCCATATGGATGTGTTCGTGCGATTCGCCCGCTTCGTAAAGAAACTGCTTTCGAAGGCGGTTTACGAATTGTCAACACGTGTTTGACGTTTTTGGCTTCTTGAGATGGGTACAGCCTATCCCAGTGGACGACTCCTCGAGGCGGTTCTGTGATTTCTGTGAACGTGTGAATTCAGTGAAGTGCGAAACATTTATATGAAAGTGCGAAGAAAAAGTTTAATAAATCCGTGCATCGGAATAAAAAGTGATTTGAGTTTTTGCGCTTTATTTGGGCAGCTTTGCGATGCGCGGGAGAAAGAAAGGGAAGAGGGAGAAAGAATAGGAAAAAATATAGGAACTAGAGTAGTAGTAGTGCCATTCATGCCATATGGATGTGTGCGTCCAAGTCGCCCGCCTCCTAAAGTTACTCCCTTAGGAGGCTATTAGGAGTCGTCAACAAATTTCAACAAAAATCGAATCTTTGTAGAGACATGGGAATGGTGAAACAAGTAACTATCATTCTATTATAGTTGCTTAATGTTATTGCCTGCTCCAACACTGCGATCGAACGTGATCTTTTAGACCAGGTCAATTGAAGCGCCCAAATCGGCCGTCAAGCATACTATACAGTATCGATTGAATTGTTTAGAGAGATGATTCGAAAGGGTCTCACAGTAAAGCAGGCGATAGTATTCGAGACCAAACCGAGCCGGAAAATCACGCAAGCAAAACAGGGTGCGCGGCAAGAAAACCATGGCAGCTTGTAGAATAGGTCAGTCATCGAGGAAACGAACAAATAAATAGATACAAAAAAAGTAAAAGTCACACAGAGATTTTGTTGATCTGTCATATATACTTTGTTGATCATATCATATAGCAAATTATTTGTTACTTCCATTCCCAGTGAAGTGTCCCAGTTTAAAGTGTGTAGCAGTGAGTTTAGGTCTCGATTGATAGGCTGATATCCCCCTTTTTTTTTTTCTTCAAGGCAGCGGCTGCACATGAGCCTTAACCGTCGAGCAGCTCGTTTACAGTCCGCACAAGGATGTCTCTCGCCTGGATCTTGTTCCGGCAGCCCGGATCGATGCAAGTCAGCTGTACGGTGCGCACCGGCTGGAACTGCAGGAAACCGTTGGCGGAGAACTGACACTGCTTTAGCGTGCTGTTCTCCGGCGTCAGCTGAAGGTAGACGAAGAGGGCGGGCGCGCTGACGGACACCTCCAGGCTGACGCTGGTCAGGTTGTTGCGCTCGCTGCAGACCGCCGCCACGACACTGACGGTCACGAGGGCCGACGCGGTCGCCGCGCCACGCACGTACTTCAGCTTGTCCAGCAGGACGAAGTTTTCCGCCACCAGCTGCGAAGGCTGCTGATGCATGGGCTCGTTCGGCGCACGGCGAGTGGTCACGAACAGCAGGAGGTGGTCAGCTGGTCGGAGCCCCTGCTGCGCTAGATGCCCGTACACGTCCCAGCGGTCGACGAGCGCGACTGCGTTCGGCGCAACCCTGACAGCCGGGTACTGACGCCGCTCGACCGGCCGGAAGCTGCCGTACCGGTGGATGCGTACCTCCACGTCCCACAGTTCGTCGGCGTCAGGCGCGAGGGTGTCGCGCACCGCTACCACCTCCAACTGGCGCCTCTCGTTCACGAACGCGGCCAGGTGCGCGGGGGCGAAGATGTCGCGCAACCACACGTGCAGCAGCTTGAACGTGCCGCCGTACTCGATCGACGACCAGGACGGCGCGATCCAGACGTCGTTTAGCTGCCAGTAGAGAGTGCCCATCGTGCCATGCGTGGTCCGGCGCGCCCGGTACACCTCCGTCTCCGTCTTCACGATTATCGCCTGCGACAACTGACTGAGGTAGATCAGCTGCGGCCAGTAGCCGGCCGCGCTCGGGTCGCTCGGGAGCGGCAGGTTGAAGCGCAGCATCGCCAGGATCGGCTCGTGGCCGAGCGGGCTATGCTGGCGGTGGCGGATCAGCTCTCCCAGCTCCGTCGGCCCGTAACTACGCGCCTCGGGCCAGCTGGTGAACGCAGGGAAAGACTGGTAGCCGTACTCGGACACGAACCGGCCGCCACGGTACTGTGCCGCGTTCCACCCATCTAGGAAGTAGTTGTAGTAGTGCACTGTACCCATGTGTGGGGGATGGAAATAAAGACGAAACGAAACGTTTAAAAGACACTACCCGTAACAGAACATCCTTGACGTAGAGCGCTTGCTTTTTACGTTAGTGATTAGCATAAATGATATTATTTGGAGAAACAGTGTATGTCAGACCTCTTGCGTTTTGGAATCTCACCCCTGCTGGAGCCATAAAAGCTCAACGATAATAAGCCGCTTGCAGAGTGCTCAGAACTACGCTTACCATCACCGTACAGGGGATCCTGTGGGTTGCTGGCGATGTAGTCGTCCTTCAGCGACTGGTCGCCGTTTGAAGGCGACGAGAGGAGCACCGGACGCCACCGGTCGTTCGCCTCCACCTCCGGCAGCACCGTGTTCACGTAGAGCTCGACGTACTGGCCGTAGTAGACGCTGAAGTTTGCGGCCGTCTTGTACCAGTTCTGGCGCAGCGCCACCTCGTTCTCGTTGTTCGTCGCCCAGACGGCCACGCTCGGGTGGTGCTGGATGCGGCGCACGTTCTGCCGCACCTCGTTGCGCACCGTCTGCAGGAAGGCCGGCTCGGTTGGGTACATCGAGCAGGCGAACATCAAATCGTGCCATAGCAGCAGACCCAGTTCGTCCGCCAGCCGGTAGAAGTGGTCGCTCTCGTACAGCCCTCCGCCCCACACGCGCAGCATGTTCATGTGTGCATCGCGGGCGGCATACAGCAGAAACTTCACTGCCGGGCGGGAGACGGATGACCGTCAAGCATTGAAATAAAAAAGAAAGAATAAACACACACACACTACATATACTACACAGCAGTCGTGGGGAGAACCCTGAGCGAGCTAGCGTTGTTATGCTGCAGCTCACCGTAGTTCGCGTCATACGAGCGCTCGGGCAGCACCGAGGAGGGAATCCAGTTCGAACCCTTGGCGAACATTGGCACATCGTTAACCTTGAAGTAGAACATCAGGCCTCCGTCGGCCGCCCGCTCCTGGTTGAGCTGCACCGTCCGGAAACCGATGCGCACCACTTTCTCCGAGATGAGCGTGTCCGGGTGCGGCAGCTTGACACTGTTCACCGCCGCGTCCTCCCAGCGCACGTAGAGACTGTAGAGGGCCTGTTTGCCGTACCCGTTCGGCCACCAGCGCTCGACCGCATCCCGGCGCACGGTCAGCCGCTGCTCGACCAGCAGTTCGCCCTGCTCGTCGGTCGCACCCGCGACACCCCGCGTCTGCTCACTGTCCTCCGCCAGCGGCACCCCACTGCAACGAGAGTCAAGCGGTAGAGCGGTGTTGAGTCGCAATTCCCCGGGACTTTCCCCCTTCGTCGGAATGGCCTACATAATCTTGAACGTCAGCGTCCCGTCGATCCGCTGGCTGGCCAGCCCCGTCTCGAGGTACACACCGATCACGACCGTCCACAGCTCGTCGTCCACCTCGCCGATCGCCACTGTCAGATCGCGGATCAGCGCAGAGCTGTAGTATTCGAGTCGCACCGGCTTCCAGATGCCCATTGACGGCGCTGCCAGGCCCCAGTCCCACGCGAAGCTGGCCTGCATCTTGCGGATCATATTGACGTGGCACTGACCGTGGTACACGTCCGGCGGGCACTCGGGCACGATCGGTGGCAGGCCGGTGCGCGCCTGGGCTCGCTCATGCGCCTCAACGACTGGCGACCGGAACTGGAGGCGCAGCTCGCGAGTGTTTCCGTCGCACTGCCGGGTAGAGGGTAGAGCAAAGATAAGAATGACAATGTCTTTCGTGGGGCCAGTCATCAGTGGTGGTATGTTCCAGATCCAGAGACAGAAAAACAAAGTTTCAAACTGAGTCGGATGCTTCTCCTACAGTGCAGTTCACACCTCCTAGGGTTGAAGGGCCCGGTTTTCGGCTAATCTGCTAAGTGATTTGATGACTACTCCGCTGTGATCACTCTCAAATCAATCCCTCCCCTTTACCTGTCCCTTGATATCGAACCGATAGCGCACGAACATGTTGTCGGTGGTGCCGAGCAGCCGGTTGCCCAGGTAGACGCTGGCGAACGTGTCCACGCCGTGAAAGGTGAGCAGCACGTACTGGTAATCATCCGCGAGGCCTGCTTGCGCCGATTGCACCGAGCCACCGTGCCAAGAAATCGAACAGAAAATAGAAAAAAACACGTCATAGTGAATTCCTAGTCTGCTTCCGTAAAACACACGGTACGGAAAGGACATTTTTCTTATACACCCATACAATAGCAAACCAGCGGACCCGGGTCCGATTGCTATCGTGTGTACGAGAAAAAAGTTCGTCTTCCGACGGTATGCGGTTTCAGCTGTCAGTGTACACTCACATGATAGATTCGTTCGGTAGATCCAGTCCGTCTGACCGACCCAGCTCGTGTTCACGTCGTTATACTCCTCCAGCAGCGAGCCAATGATCATGCTCTGCTCCAAGGCCGTGTATACTCCCGATGGAACCGTTTGATTCGGTATGACATAAACTGGGGAAGGGGGAAAATGAAAAAAGTGAGGGAGAGAGAGAAGCAGGAAATAAAGCGTAGAAGATGTGGGACAGGATACAGTAAAGCATTGCGACCTCTTTTCAATGCTATGTCCCTTGCAAGTTACTCTTAAGTCATCTCACCCCCCTTGGTGTCCTGAATCTGCCACAGTAGATCGAGATCGAGCTCAGCGGAGCGCTTCGACGTAACGTGCTGGTTCAGCATGATCGTCACCAGTAGCAGGATAACGAAGACGAAGAACTTGAGCGCATCGAGCATGTTGGCTTCCCGACTTTTTTCGATTTATTATTATTATAACTTTTTTCGGTATCTTTAAGGTACAATTAATGCCGGATGCCTTGTGCCCTGATCGAAGCTGTACCAATTCGCCAAACCACAAAAAATCGCAAACACAAACAGTTCGATATAGTGCGGGGCGATGAGTATCGATCCTAATCCTTATCGAAGAGAGGCGGGCTCGTGCGGGGACAGCTTGTTTACGATGTGTTGCAGATACGATGAGTCTTCACTTGAACGATAACACCTCACTAGGGATCAACGGAACATACACACGTAGAAATGCGATGCTCTACTGGTAAAGTGACGATCGCATACAGCATCGCTCAAGAGAGTTTTACTACTTTTCACAATGCGGTCCGCCGGTCCACGGCAGCTTTTGGCGAATTTATAGTTGGGCTCCTGGTCCAGGTGATGACAACGGCATTAGAAGCTAATCCGGCGTGTACTCGCCGTGTGTCTCCGCTTATCACTCACTAGCCCCGTTCGTCACAATTACATCTGTGGGAAGTGCGGCCGACTGATAGTGGCAGCATACGGGAGGATCAGCGTACATTATCTCCCCCCTACTCGACACGCTCTTAATCGCGCGTTCCGCTTTGGCTTTCTCCCTCGCTCGCTTCGCCCGGCACACTTGCTCTCTTTTGCACGCCACGGTCTCGCTCTGCCGACTGCCGCCCTTCGGACAGCAAACAAGCTCGGATCGAATTAGCGAACCCACTCGACCGTTAATGTCACAGAAGCGGCAACATATTACAGCGAGCCCAGACCGGCTCGCTACTCCACACCCGGCGACGCTTTATATTGTTTACGGTGCGACCGTCTCGGACACAAAGGACGACACAACGGACCAATTTCTCCAATAACGGAGCCGGCCCATCGCCAGATATAGCTCATCCGACGGTAGATGAAGTGGATTAACGGCCCTCGAAAACGATCGCCAATTGGACGAGTTCGCACGGTTCGGATTCGGACATTCGGGCACACGCAAAGTACAATCTAGCTCTAGCAAATCTGCCCCCGGGAATGTATGTGCGGCCAGCAGCCAGGCGAAGATACAAACAGAACCGCTAACGATGTCGGACGGTCATCGACTGCTGACGGCATAAGTATTCGCGCCTTATTGCAGGTTCCCTATTCGCGCACACGATGCACAGTTGCGGCTCCCATTCGTCGCCCTGTTTCCCCCCCTCGCTCCCATGGTTTGGTTCTTTCTCAGTTTTTTTTTTTTTTTTTTTTTCCTTTTTCGTTTCCTTACTTTGTCGGTTGTCCCTTTCGGCGTGCAGCGTTGAATTGGGTCGACGCTGGCCCCGGCCCAGCACATCGGGTTGCATTCCACGTCAACTCTAAAACGATGTCTGGATGAAGGGGTCCCGAGGGAGGTGAGTGGTGGTGTGTAGTGATGCGCATACGCCGGACGGACGCAAGCAGAAAGTAGTCAATGGCGGAACAGAAGGAAGAACGCGTTCTGGTCGTTGCCGAAGCGGGCTGCAGGCTCCCCTTCTCATGCAGGATGTCCATGCAGGCAGGATTAATTTCAGTGATCACCCGGTTACGAGTCGACTTTTCCGTTTTTTAGCGTTCTGAGCGATGAGCGAGGGGCACGGAAGCGCATCGGCAAAGGGATAAAGGTGAAAATTGGCATTTCAACGGATTCTTCACATTGACCGGCCCGCGTATGTGTAGGCGTGCTTATGTGCACCGCCGTTGCCTCATATTGGCACAACACAAGATGGGGATTTCGAAATTTACCCATTTACTAGTCCAGTCGGCTTTCCTCACGCCACCCGGCCTGCCTGAGGCCTTGGACCACGTACACCAAAAGGTTTTGCAGCACACGCATTATCGCTACTGGTGGATAGCTCGCACAACCGCACAAAGTGGAACAAGCAAAGGTTTTTGTTTGAGTTGACGTCCGTTCTCCACCTCACAGTCTAAAGGATGGTACAACGTTGTTGCGAATGCGGTAAGCAGTTGCCTGGGCTCCACAGCGTTCGCTATAATCAATGGCCCATCTTCACGCCGCCACTCAGCCACTACGGATGTGGGGTCACTTGAAACCACCGATTACCCACGTCGATAAGCCGAACACGAACGAAACGTTTGTATGGCATTCCATTTTCCTCAAATATTCGCTCAAAAACCAAATCTACAACACCACCCTCGCCCGGTAACTTTCGAGATAGTATCGTTACTTGGTTGGAGGATGTAATGGACATAATTTAAAATTTGCATTATCCAGATAGACGTTCTTGAAGTCCTAAAATTTTTCTCATAAACTTCATTCACAGCTAAACGTAAAATGATTTAATCGAAAATGTGACATTTGCTTTCCTCACCCGCGCAAGTGCCCTTAGGTGCACAGGTACTCATTTTGCATTTTCTTTTCCGCATTTCGCTAAAAACAGCTTGGAAAAACTCACCAAGTTCCCGCAGTCCAATCCAGCCTAATATTATGGGTGCTTGTTGATTGACGCGTGAGTTAGACGGGACAAAGGGAGAAACGTAGCCTCGGATGGTTGACTGGATGGTTGCCAAACCCAAGTAGAGGCCTTTTTGCCTCTCGAACTCGACCGCGGGTGTCCGGTTACCGGTCAACCTCACTAATCGCCCCGTCTTGTATACCCAGTTCTCTCCCATTACGAGGCTCATGAAAATCGTTCCAGCATTTTTCCGGCGGTAAACGAGCTGTCCACCGAGGCGTAAGTATAGTATCGGTTGCTCTTGGGCCCAATTCGGAACAGTTTGTCACAGGTTAACTGGCAGACACCAACCTCCCCGGGAGAAACCGTAGCGAATTTTCCGTCACCGAGCCCGTTCCCCAAGTGTTTTATACGCTATGTTTATTTTGCTAACTAACACCCACACCTCATTCGCCTTTCCGCACGGTCCGGGCGCTGTGTGCTTCTACGGATTCTCAGGCACCTGTCCGGCAGCTATCACGCACCGCTTTGTGGGGCGCAGACGGCTCCGGCACTTCTGCGAGGCTGCGTTCAGTCATCACCGTACACAAGAAAAAAGGAAAAAAACATGCATCTGTGTTTGCTACTTACCTACTTCAATCACCCGAAAACCCCATATATGGGAGATAAGCTGTGTTTCGGTACCTAGTTGTGCACTAACAATGCCACACATTTTTTCCTACATTTTTCCTTTCAGTTTTATTGCGTAACTATTCGGTTAACAATATGGAATATAAAAACGTAAGAAAAAAATTGTTCTATTAGAAAACATAGGTCTATTCTCTGTTGAGCATCCATCCATCTGTTGTGCTTTTTTTAATACACAATCACAATTGAATAGTTAGTTCCGTACTATTCCTGCCCTCTGTCCTTTCGTCCAGCGCTATTGCAAGCAAGAGCCTTGCCTCATATCGATCTTGTCGTTCATGCATTTTCCCTATATTAAACTATAATATTTGAGCAATTCCGTTTCCGGATTTGCCCCCGTAGTCGTCATCACTACGATTGTATGTATGTATCATTTTTCATTTGCCACCACATACTTCTTAAGATTCTTTCCTTCTCCTTTCTTTCTTGTTGTAACGTTTGATCGCTTTTCGTCGCGTACCTGAACCTAGGACCCAAACTGTCTCTAACTCGATGACAGATCTTCATACTGCAAAGCCACGTAACGGTCGGGGCTTAGTTATTGGACACGTCGTTGGTTTTTTTCCAACTTAATCGTACCTTCCTGCTTTCATACTAATTGGCAATATTAAACAAAGCTATTTCTTGTCCGTTCGCAGTATCGGGGATAGCCTAGAGTAGCGGAGAGCGGCGTGTTCCATTTTTTTCGCAGAAAAAAAAACTCCCATTCTCCCCGGGTGTAGATCGCAAACAGCACAGTGTTACTTATTTGAATTATATACCTTCGGCTAGCAGCTTGTCATCCATTGCTACCTCTACACCCTAGTAGGCATGCTTGCCGGAAAGTTCGCTTGAGAGCGCCCTACAAAAGTTTGCAGCAACGATGGAACGAACGAAATTTGACGCATCCTACATGAAATCTATAGTCATCTGTGGCCGTCGAGGACCTCCATCTCCTGTATACTTCTGTGGGTAGACAGCATTCCAAGTCCTCACATTTGACCTATAACCTCACATTTGACACCTCAGCTAGACCACCCCGCATTCCCGCAGCGATGCGTCTGCTGCTGTTTCTTCGTCTTCCTTCACCGTACTACCATATTCCTTCATCTATCCAACCGGCGCTTTATCGACGGCTTTCGGGAAACGGGCAAACGGCTGCGCTTTTGGCCCGTCCGGAAGCGGAAGAATGACAAAGCACCGGGGAAGACCGGTATTCAATTCAAGCGACTCGCCGTTCTGTCCCTGGCTGGCGTACAATGAAGGCAGGATGCGTCTGGCGCCTTCCATCGTATGTAGACTGCATCTCCAGACCCCAGGATGGATTCTGCTGCTGACGGCCAGTGAGCTCGAGGCGGGAACAAAACAAGGGTGGGGGAATGCCAGCGAAGAGGAAACTGTTCTTCAACACCTAGTAGTGATCGCTCTAGAGTGTACCCTCTAGAGCACCCTAGGCAACTGGTCCTCCGCTTCCTCCGTAGTCGAGTAGGCCCGGGTTTAGCGGTGTATAAAGAGACGTTGTCGAATGTAAATCCTTATTTCTTGCGGCAGTTACGTGTGGCTACAGGACAGTGTAACAGGACTGCAGCCAGCCCGCTACTCAACTCCCGACCAGTAGGAAGGACGCAGTGACGGCGCACCGTGGACGGAGCAGCGGGCAGCGTGGACTGTGCAGTGGTACCGGTGCTCCCGGCGCACGACTACGCGTACTGCGGTACTCCGGCGGAACATCCGTGCGTCATCCGGAACTCCACGTACTTCATACCTGCATATGGTCGTCGTTGGTGCCGCGGCAAGGGTTGGTTGGTCCGATGCCTCCGGAGTAGGGGGCGGAACGGGAAGAGTGGCAGCAGGAGACAGGTGCCCGGGGGTGGTGGAGGTGTGCCGATGGAGAACAGGAAATTGAAGGACATGGGAACGTTAGCGTCGTCAGGACACACCGCGGGAGAGAACGGACAGGTATCGAAGGAATGAGTTCAAAGTTAAGTTGCTTTCGCCCCGATCAAAGCGGTACTTATTCTGTGCCCATGTAGCGCCCATATGGACAACTTGTGTACGATCAAATATAATTTGCTCCATGGCGCACGGCCAAGGTGTTTGCTGGCGAACGGGTTGATAATGATGGGTGAAGCCGTATAAAATGTGTGTACCCGTAAAGCATTTCATGAGAAGCGTCTAAGGATAAAATGAATTTCTTTCTTTTCCACCAAGAATAATGTTCATAAGTAAGAATGAAACAATAACAGTAAAAGTTACAGAAATTTGAATTATGTGAGATTGTTAATATTAGTTTCGCAAAAGTTTCAAAACATTTCCAGCACATAGGTAGGTAAAACATGCGGATTGAAATCGTACTCCTGATTTGCTTGTTCCATGATTTGCTTGTTCCATGATTTGCTTGATACACTGTATGTTTATTGTAGAATATTTGAAGATTACTTTGGCTCTTTGTTCGTGTCCGGCCATCCTGTATTCACCTCTTTTTTTTGGGGAGCAGGTAAGCTACCCTTTGTTAAGTGAACTATGAAACGGGATAGGAAGATAGGGAAGTTACTTGTCGTGCAGCAGTTGCACCAGCAACCAAAAGTCACTGTACATAGCGACGATATATAGTTGGTCACAAAATACTGGCGGTCTAAAATAGAAGTCCATATATCGTTATCCCGGAATACTGACGTATTACAATTTACTGCTACAAATAATTAGAAAAACAGAAAAGCCAGAAATCCCGAACTCCAATGATCTATGAGGTAATCTTTTCGGTTAACATATACAGTACAGAAGGTAACAAACACTGTGAAAACCGGTGTTAAAAGATGATAGAGCTTTGAACACGTCCTTTTAATAGTAAGATCTAAGTAACTCGAAAGATATTCAATCGAAACGATACTAACAGCGGACTTCGTCAAGTAGATTTAAATGAAAGAAGGGGAATGAATTGAAGGCGGGACTGTGTGGGAGAAGGGAGAAGGAAAGTTCAATGACTAAAAGCAATCAATGTACCGAGAACTGCTGCTGTTGTTTGTCTCTCATTCGTCTCCTAGTCCGTGCTGGGAAGACGGATTGGATGCTAGCATGGCATAGCACTTAGCCCTATCTTCAACGCATCCATTGTCGACAAGGAAATCGGCAAAGGCGACACCTGTGAAGTTGAAGGTTGGTAGATAGTGGGTATTGTGTGTTCTGGTAGCAGTTTTGTCCAGTACTGGTGTGTAAGGAGAAGCAGTGGTGGATTTCGATCCCCCGAAAGGGATGTGGTATGGCAATGCCTGTGCGCAAAAAGCCCGCGGCCAAGAGCTACTACCACCCGATAACTGATTGTAACGACCAAGTCTAACTATGTGCAATTTTTAAGGAAGCTTTACCACCATCGGTTGGTCAGTAGGATTCAGTGATTTCCCGAAGCGGGAATATCTATCTTTTCATTTGTCGTTTGAAAAACCCGTCAGCAAACCCGGGCATTTCAATCCCAAACCCCACCAACCACAAGAAAACATCAGCAATTCTCGGGGTGTCATGTCGTGCGGGTGCAGATGTATTTTGCAGAGTACGAAGAAAACGACAACTTACCGCTGTTGTGCCAGTAGCAAAGTGCAGCCAGCACAATCAGATGCCACAGGTTGTGCGAGTGGCCGATGCAGTCGAACCTTCCGGCGCACCATCGTTCCGGAATTTTAGCGACGTAGATGAGAAATGCCAAGCCAGACAGCAGGTACATCGTAAGGACGCGCGGGATAAACAGCTGCAGTGGAAGCAAGTGCCATGAAAACGACAGATTGGATCGAATTAGTAGCATACAACATTGGCGACCGCTGTGCGTACGGTGTAAATATAAATGCTTGCAAATAGTATAGATTTAGGCGCAGTGAGTGTGCCCGACATGCTGCAGAGGCTTCACGACGAAAAGCAGTCGCTTGATAGAAATTCACGAAATTATCGGCTCGGTGCGGGCAGACATGGGAGACATTGGCCTTGTCCATCACCAACCGTTGGCTTGACGAATGGATCGGACGTGCAGTTAAAATCAGCGACTGCAGTGAAGCACCGTTTACGATTGATTTTGCAATCAGCTGTCTGGGAGGTCGGTTGCTATACCGCAGCATATGACATGCGATCTCAATTAGGTCGCGGACGCGTAGTTCAAGGCTAGGATTGCGTGATAATAAGCGAGACACACACAGGGGGCCCCGAGACACATCGTACGCCCGGTCAGCTACACATCGAACAAACGGAACGCTTGGATGGGCGCTACGTTCAGCAGGACCGCGCTTCACTTACCTTTACCATGGTGCTTTCCGAGCCGCCCATCACGTAGTACCAGTGCAGTGTGGGCACGATGCCGTACGCAGCCCAGGCGACGAACGCCACCATCTTTACGTGCGACGGCACCTTCAGCCGAGGAACTTGTAGGATCATCGCCGCGGTGAAGATGACGCCAATGGTAATCATGTAAAAATCGCGCAACGGCTACGGGAGAAAAGAGTGAATTAGTGGGTGGCAGAGGTTAGATCGCCGCACCGATCGGCTCACCTGGTTGCACCAGAACGCATAGTAGATGCCACTCATGAAGATGGCCAGCAGTGATAGCGCGATACCGAATAGATCGAACGCCAGCAGCCGGTCGTAGCTGCTGGCCGAATGACACGAGAACGTGTGGTAGATCGACGAAAAGATCATGCAGAGCTGGAAGGCGCACAGCAGCATGCCCACGATCACCTTGTCCACGGTGGTGGCCTGTATCTGCAGCATCGCGGTGTCGTAGTAGGCCAGCAGCAGGAACACGAACAGGCCGAATACGTGGCTCCAGATGTTCACCGTCTCGTTCGTCCACCAGAACATGCTCTCCAGACAGAGCCGCACCGACAGGTACGTTCGGTAGCCGGTGCGAATGAACGGGTTGAACTGTAGATGCTCGGGGGCCTCCTCGTAGCAGACGACTTTACTCCGGCGACCTTTGCTTTTCTTCTGGCCGCCGCCACTACACAGCTGCAGTGTCGAACTCGCGGTGCCATCGAACTCGCTCGACAGTGATGCCTCGACGTTCGCCTTTTCCATGCCATTCTTTCTGCTCAACCCATCGAGCGTTGTTGCATTGGTAATGTTCTGCAAAATGAAGAGGGTTGGAGGGAAGGAGGGAAGAGAGAGAGAGAGAGAGAGAGAGAGAGAGAGAGAGAGAGAGAGAAAGAAAAAACCCAATGTTTACTACACACTCACACAAATGGATGGATTAGAATTTTTCTACATTGACATCGTCTGAAGTTTGCGGTCACTGCCCGAGCACTGTCGCTGTCGGTCAACGTAATATGAGAAACGCCGCAAAGCGCGCATCGCATACAGATAAACAGGCCAAGGCTGATCTTATACTTAACTATCGTGTCCACGGAGAAAAATATGAAACCATCTTAATGGCAAGGTGTGCTCGGTGCAGCAGAAAGTAACAAACGGCGCGGACGAATTAATATTTCAATGATCTGAAATGTTAAATCACTCATCAACCCAGATTAGGTGACTTCCCAAAAAAAGATTCCCAATTCCCAAAAAAACAAAAAAAGAATTCCCCTTCGAAGACACCCCTGATATGTTTCAAATGTTGATACCTTGCGGTGGTTGTGGTGAGGGCGATGCTAAAGAAGAGCACCCTATAGCACCTCCCGCGTCACACGGGCAAACATTTACCTATGACCCACTTAAGCGTCGGTTTGTTGCTCCTTATGGAACAGGTTTTATTTCTTCGCCCCGCGCGCATCAACACCAGTCACATGCGAGGGTTGGCGGTTTTTCATTGCTCGTAGGTTCGAAGTGTTTAACAATTTATGAGGTCGCTGATCGCCGACCAAAACATACAGATATATATGCGACGGTA
The DNA here is from genome assembly GCA_034621735.1 of Anopheles plumbeus. NCBI lineage: Eukaryota > Metazoa > Arthropoda > Insecta > Diptera > Culicidae > Anopheles > Anopheles plumbeus. Next base: position 8,579,120 of record JAOEFI010000003.1, read on the forward strand.
CACGCAACGATTCGCTGAGCGTGTTAAACTTGGAATATGTTGAGCAGCAACCTGCATTGGATATTTGTTGACAACTCACTTTTCGTTGTTGTACGTATGTAGAAAAGAACGAAAGTTCGTGAAGCGACTCTAAATTGGTGCCACTATTGCTTTACCAAGTTGGTTCCTTTTTTTGCGAAATCTTTCCAGCCGGCAAAAGTTAAACATCCTGGATGCACTATTTAAACTGATGTTTTCTCCACCGTCTGCGCTGTATATTGCAAATACATAGCGGCGTCGGAAGTTACGCACATAAAAACCGCGTAGTTTACCTACCTTGCAGTAAGCGGTCATCGCGAACGTTCGCCTCGAGATGATGCGCTGGCAAATGTGTGAAAAAGCAGTCGTTGGAAAATTTTACAATAAGTGAAGTGCACTACACCATGCACTACCTACCAAATGCTACCTGTGCGAGTGACACGGATGCCGCCGATCACTCCGTGGACCGGTGGATTCAAGGGCTAAATTCAGTAAAGTCAACCACACCCAAGCACACACACATACACAGAGCCGTTTGGCTTCACTTTTCACAGAGTTTCTGTGATCCAATAAGTAGCAGGCTGCCTTTGATTGATCCTTTGATTCCTATTGAAAGATGTACTGCTGTTGTTGGGTTTTGTTCTTCGATTCTAAACCCACCCCGACTAGGGGATGCTGCATGCAATGGGGGTGTGAACGGCCGCCAAGGATTACGAGCGATGTCAATCGAATTTTTTCACCAGCGTGCGAGAAATAGAAGGAGGGTAATAAAAGGACTCGCTTTTCGCTGGATGAACACAAGCAAGCTGCGCGCACGACACACAACGAACGTAGCAAAGCACCACCGAGCGGGAGAGCTCGGCACATCAGTTCAACTCGCGATCGCTAACTGTTTTTCCGTCGAATCGAGCGCCACCTGATCGCCACCGTCACTATAATGTTGCGATGATCGAGCGCGGCGATGCACCGGTTTGGCAACCTATTGCTAGGTGGAACCGAGTGTGAATGTGCTGTGGAGGGAGTAGTTGGGGGGAGGGGGGAGGAAGAAGTTGTGCGGCGGCACCTCTGATCCAAATCAGCTGTTGCCGAAACGAAAGACTCCACTGTGATACCACCACCACCACCGACAACAAATGGTTCGAGTAGGACTCATTCGTTCGATCAATTTTTGTTTTCCCCATACGGCGACAGACCACCACAAGCAAAACAACGTAACAGGACGATCCAGTAACACAGCGGGTGAGCCTTGCCGCAAAACGTTTTGCATGAAAAGGATATAGAACCGTGAGCATCGGTTTCATGCGATCGTGCTAGGACCCGCAGGACTCTCCAATTTCTGCCATGCCTCGCAGTCGAACCCACCCGAACCACATCACCTACACCAAGTATCATGGAGGAGGCAGCCAAATACGCGCTACTATCGGTTTTAGTTATGTATTCATGTCATCCATGCTGGAACGTGTGAGATAACGGCGAAATTGAGGTAAAACTCTATCCGAGCCTAAGTGTGTCGGGTTACACGCAAGAGGTCGGGGAGAGTTGTAGGCCAGGAAAACATGAAACTGAAACCGCAGCGAATCGCTTGTATAGCCGTGGATGTAGTGCTAAGGTCGTGTGTTTACGTTTATGTAACCGACCGGTGGTATGGAGCGTATACGGGAAAATGAAAACCTTTATCGCACAGTCGCCGCGCCACACGGCCGGTCGACAGATCTCGTTGTTTCTTTTCGATTCGATTCTCACATGACAACTCTCACTCTCGCCGGCGCCAGCAGCACTACTACAGTACGAAAAACCGGTGTGGGAGAGGGAGAAGGCGACCGATCTTGCTTCACAAACTGCACGAGCCTTACTAATTGCCCGACGGGCAATGGTTACAGAAAGGAACGACGAGTGGGGAGGAGAATGAATGAAAGAAAAAATAAGAAACAATCGAAGGCAAAGATATGTGCGAAACGATGACGACACTTGGCAACACTGCTGCTGCTGCTGCTGCTGCTGGTGAAGCACGTTTTTGCCCAATTTCATCTCATGTGGTAGCGCGAGAAGGAGCCCGCGTCCGTGGTTGCCCTGTGTGTAACCTGCTGTGGCAACTGCTGTGGCTGCTCTCTAGCTACGTTGCCTAGCGCTCGACAAAGCAGCAATTTCAACATCAATATATAAATGACGCAGAGATTCTGCAATTAACGCCGTGAAAATCGTTATACAACGGATCGCAGGTTCGAGCGTTCGAACGCCGGGTTGGGTAGTAGTAGTGTGTGATACACACGGCGTGGCAAAAAGGTACGGCGTGGAAAGGAAATAAACGTACCCTCTACCTGCGACATTAGCTACATTAGCGCGGTCCGATAGCTACCGACAGGTTGCTAAATGGCCAAAGAACGAGTGAAGTGTCGATTGCACGCTCCGTACGCGTTCCTTAGGTGGTGCGGTTCCGGTAGAAGTATCGGTTTGGGCGCCGGGGCACGATCGAGGAGCTAGCTCAATGAGGTTTTCTTCACACTTCAAGCGTCATAGCACATGTTTGACCGCCGAGTTAGGAAACTCCGCGCTTTTCGCATTCGCAAACACTTTTTACGCGAGTTTTCATGATTTAAAGTAGAAAAGACCTGCTGCTGTTTAGGAGACTGATTGAAACACAGCTCACGTGCTCTTCTGATGCAGTGATTCAGCAGTACACAAAATCAGTAGAAGAAAAACTATGACGTTTTGCAGCATCTCTCTGTGTCTTGAGACAGGAGCTATTTGGAAAGTAAATATGTTCGGATCGGGCCAACGTAATGCAATGCCGCGCCTTACAAGCAACATTTGTGAAGCGAATGGGTTGTACTCCACACCCATACCATACTATATATCGATGCCGAGCGGCAATAGAAGGTTTGAACTTGATGAGATAACATTATTACCTATAAACACGAACCTGCGCGATCGCGATTGTGGAACCATTGGGTCGCGGATCGCTGACCAGGCAGGTGTCGTGTTTCCGTGGTTTGGTGATTGTCAAAAACGGCCGAACAAAACTGTCCGGCAAAGGCGCGATTGCTTGCAGCTTGAGCGTCAGCAGCCTTTGCGGCCAAGTGTCAGTGAAGCCAAGAAGCAAAGCGAAGCCGTTTCTCGTGCGGCGTTTTTCACACGACTCAACGCACCATAGAACATGAAGGTTGTTTCGGTGAACCGAATCTCTCGAACGTTTGCTATCGCAGCCGCTTGTAACTATGTCTGACATGTCTGAACAATCAGCCGGAAGAATCAGCGACGGAAAGCAACGACAGTGCACCATGGTGCCGATCGGTCCCGGGATGGCGTCTTTTCTCTGTACGCAGACGCACCCGACCCGGGTGTGGACCAGCCCAACGAACCGATCCTCGGATTGGCCAATTAAAACTATACACTCAGCTCGACGATGGTGAAAATTCCTAGCCAGAGAGAAGTCTGAAAAGTGTCCAGTCTTGACAGTTTGGGGTGGGGGTTAATGGGGTGGTAGCATCGCTGGGAGCAGGGTAATAAATTAGACGGCGACTATGAAGAGAAAATCCAAAAAAATCATGCAAAAACGCGTTGCATCTACGTTCGGCAGAACACTTTTCAAACCACCCTCGTACTGCTTGAAACTGCACTGTTTTGTTGCACTGACAATAAGTCATTTTGGGCCAGTTCAAAACAGTTTGTCCCTGCTTTATTGTCCCTTTTTTTTTTTGCACCCACCGATCGACTGTTCCCATTCCTGCGCAATTGCCAGACTTCGATCGGGTTGGCCCGGTCGGCCGTTTCGCGTGTTTTTCTTTTCGAAAGGGGGTACAAAGGTTTGTTTTGCATTTCGCCCGCAGCAAACAGTACTGTAGGGGCAGTATCGGCAGTAGTTCGGCTGCACCAAAACCCAAAACCGCAAACGAGCCAACTGGCGGAGGGTTGGCAGAAAAGAACCGAGCAGAGAGTAGGGGACGGTTTGTTGGCGAGCAAACAAACCACTGGCCACCGTCGGTTGCCCTGCTTGTGGTTTGGCTTGTTAAAAAAAATCACACGAATGCAATTTCGAAACACACAAATCAGGAACCTGACACAGGGCGACAGAATGAGTGCACCGACCGATGCCCTGTTTGTGGTTTCCGTAGATTAAACAACGAACCCCTGTCGATGGAAGGCGCGTCGCAAATCGGAAGAAAAGCAAACGTGGGCGAGATTTCTCCGCGGCGTTTTTGTGCTTCCGCTGCGTATCTCCTATCCGGCGTTGCCCTATAGTTGAGGAGAAAACACAAAACCGACGACCTCGGTATGATCGATGGGGCCCGCTGAGGATGGGGAAAATGGGACCTCCCGTGTTCGCGGCAGCAATAATCATAACCGCGAAATCGCATGCGCACGCGCGCACGTGAGCGCCAGAAAAGCGGCAAATTGGTTTGCTGGTGGTTTCGCGCGCGTGCACGTTGGTGCTGCAATCGTTTGATCCGCGAACAGAGTCGAAAAAAATACACGGCGAACCATGGATTGGACCAGTGGTTCCCAAAGTGGTCCGTACCGCCCATCAGTGATCTTGTCCAATATATCTATTTATTTATGCAAACATATATCTATTTATCTATCTATATAGTGATATACCTACATTTGTGAATGTTTTTTAATATCAATTTCATCAACCGATGGTTTAAAGATATTGACTGTTCACCTACCGTCACGATAAATTGTCCAAAATTGTGTTTTAACTTGCATTTTCTACCACATTCAAACAGACGAACTGTGACGGCACTGTTTTGAACCGAACACGCGATCGTAACGTGAAATGTAGCTGTGTTAGAATCGATGTGACGTCTGCAATTTGAATGTTCCATTTGTGTAACATATTTTGTCGATAATGAAGAAAGAAGTGATGTATTGACTTTCCAACACAATGAGAAAAATAAATACAGCAAAAAATGTGTAGGTTTGGGAACCACGGAACGATCGGAGAAGACACACAGTGATGGCGGCGGTGGAGTGCTTTCCATATGTTCACTGACATATGTTGCCAGTAGCTGCCAGTCTGGGCAGCCACCGACGGAGCTTCCGCGCCGTGATTGTCATTGGCCACAAACCGAAACGGCAATACAAACGGTTGTGCGAAATGCTGCTCATCCACGTGAGCGCTATTGGTGTAGAGTGGAACAATGAAAGCAGAAAGGATAGAGAGTACCCGCAGCCTTCACCCGGGGAGATCGCACCCTTCGCCTTGGAACCGCCTTTCCTTACATAAGCTTTCATTCACGTGAAATGGAAACGAGTGGAACGAGTCGTTATCGAATTCAGTATTATATATTTTTGCACAGTGCCAATTGTTGCAGCGCAAATATTGCGTAGTTATGTTTAGCCTAGCGGAAGCAAAAAATTATGCAGAAAGTTAAACGGTGAGTGACAGAGAAAACGAAAGGAGAAAGGGGAAGAGAAAGATGGAGCGGTCCAAGCATCTAAGATCACAGCTTTTCTTCTTCAATATCCAGATGAATCTAGAATCAACCCACCAAGCATATGTGTATTTGTGTGTGTGTGTGTGTGTGTGTGTGTGTGTGTGTGTGTGTGTGTGTATCTGTGCTGTTTTCTTATTCACTTCGTCGCCTCGAGATTGGCAGCCGAGACCGCTCGCTCCGGTCAATTGATGGCAATCAAGCTCTAAACAACCTCCAGCAAATTCAATACACGGACAAAGGACACGATTATTGCACGGCGTATCATCAACGTTGGAGCAAACAATTGTTCAGCACACCATTAGCGCAAAAGAAATCACCGGAACGTCGGTCAAGGGAACCCCAAAAAAAGGACTGTAACCATCAGTTCTAGCTGCGTTGACCCCAGTGCGATTTTTTTGAGGTTAAATTATGTCAGCAGACAACAGTAGAACTTTTTCACCCGTTTTGTTGTCGTAAAGTCTTGGAAAGAAATGAAAAACGAGAAGCTTCCAAATGCGGAAAATTCGACGTCCACAAGGAGCACCATTGATTATTGCACCCTGATTAAGGGGAAGGCCGAAATTGAGAAATGGTTTTATTACGGCCAACAACTGCCCTACCACAAACACAATAAAACTATCGATATAGTGTGTAAACATTTGGGCCAACGAAATCAGGCAGCCGTCTTTGGCATTGGTAGGTCGTCGCAGAAGTGGCCTAGGTCATGTGACCGGCCGAGACGAGAACACCGGGTGAGGGGGGGGGGGGGGGGGACCACACGAAAACGTGACCCGGAATTAAACCAAGCGGAACGAGCCGCGTCGAACGTTCGCTTTTCTCTCTCTTTCTTGCTGTCTATCGGTTCGGGAATTCCATCGCATGGGATCTAATTCAATCAACGCGACAAAAATGCTGCATATATGATAGCAACGCAGGCAACAGACTGCGACACAGGTATCCTCGCCTAGGAAACGCCCTCGATCGGCGCACGGAGGTCCTGCCCACCGTGCCATCCCATTCTGTATCGACCTCTCATCGTTTCCGGTTGGTACCGGGTGGGCTTACCTTCTGCGGATGTCGCTGGAAGCAGCCTGACGTCGCCATCGTGTCGGAAGGATAGCCGACGGAGACCGTTGATCGCAGGATGCACTTTGTCCCGCAGCCGGGCGGCCCCTCCGGTAGCAGTTCCGCTTTCAGCAGCTCGTTCCACTCGTTCATTCTGGGTCTGCCTCGGCAAATTGATGGGCGGACCGTGCCAGCAAAACTTGATTGCAGCCCAGCAGCTTCGTGAGGCCACGGGATTCACTCACTTCACCTGTGTTGGCCCTGTGCTGCGGTGTTCTACGTGCAACTCCGATTCCCGGTTTCCCGAACAGCCGGGTTGCGGGCTGCGTCCCTGCGAAACAAGAAAGGATGGAATTAAGAGCCGGAACACCACTTGCAGCTCAGTGGCTCCATGCGCTGGAAGGGCACGACGTCATACGCCAATCGGTTCCACTTCCGGAATGGCGACTTCCAGCCAATTCTGTTCTTTTTCCAGTCTCTAATTGAATCATGCACGAGAGTGATTGGAAACCCATAACCGTTGCAAGTAGTAATGGGCTCAGATTTGCCAAATTACTGGCACGCGCACGAGTTACCCAGGGTGGTCGAACCAATATGCCGTTAGTTAGTTTCGAACCGGTGGTCGAACCAATGTCCGAAACAAATTTCGGGTATCGTATAAGTTCATTTGGATTCGCCAGCGATTGTCTTTTCGTGCCATTGCCACTACTGTAAGGAGAAGGAAACGCGCCAAATGCCCCCTTCCCGCCCTCCTCCCTTTCCCTCTCTCTCTCTCGCTCTCTCTCGCTCTCTCGCTCTATCTCTCTCTTTATCTCTCTCTCTCTCTCTCTCTCTCTCTCTCTCTCTCTCTCTCT
>JAOEFI010000003.1:8607953-8634794 GCA_034621735.1 Anopheles plumbeus
CCCCCCCCCCCCCCCCCCCCCCCCCCCCCCCCCCCCCCCCCCCCCCATCTATCTCACAATATAATTGGCCCAATCGGACGAACTGTCCAAGTCTGTCCCAACCACTGCACACTGTTCGTAGGCCATAAACCAGGGATGCCAGAAAGGCTTCCAGAGCGCGAAATGTCATTGTTTCAACCGCTCCCCTCGCTCTCTCTCGTCGGTTCAGTGGAACGTGGAGCCACATTAACATCGTCCATGTGCCGCGTTGACCGCTCCTTCCAGCACACTGGAAGCTCCTACGATAGGTCACGAGAGTCTTGATTGACCGCCTTAGTGAACAGCACCGTGCAACACGTGCCCGGCATGTTCACCACTGTTAGGTCATCGATCGACTGAGCTAAGACGCACTCCGCATGCTTACTTTCTAATTATTGTTTCTATCTTTGTTCCCTTCTCCCTTTTTCTCATTCCCTTATCGACTCCCGCTAAAACGCACGAACCAACGCACCGCCGATGTTGTGGTAAAATAAAAACAACCAAAACTTGACGGCCTACTTGACGACGTGCACGCCACAGGTTCAACCAGTGCTACGGTCTGTTCGGCTGGTTGGACGGACTACACGGGACGGATAGCGAGTTTCGTAAGAAAAAGCAGCACCAGCGGCACCGGCGTATCTTTAGCCTCAAATCGGCCCGCGAGCTCGTCCCGGAGCACTGACCACGGAGGGAAGGACGCACGCACACCGGACGGAGAAAAGGATGCACGTGGCTGCGGATTTTGGCACTTCAGTGGATCCTGCTCGATCAGGCCATCCGGGAGCAACATCGAGCGAGCAGCGTCCTCCGATTCAAGGGTCGACACATCCGTGCCGGTTGGTGCGTCATCCGACAGGGCATTTGAATGGGTGAGGAGCGTGAGCCCATGGTCTTTTCACGCACCTGCATAGTGTCTAAGTAACAGTATTATATTATACATGCTGTATGGGAGGGACTGATTTTATCTAGCGTTAAACGAAGGTAGCATAAATAGGTAAGCTTTTGCAAACAACCCCTACTTTACGATTCGCGGTTCCAAGCGTATCAAATACAAAAGAAAAACCGATAGCTCCATCTGCGGTGCAGGGTGTCTCGTGTGTATCGAATCGATCTTACATTGGGGCACAATAAAAGTGACAAGCCGCTGGGCTTGGTCAGTGAGAAAAATTGATTATTTTGGTGCTCCGTCTCTGTGTACGTGTGATTTAATTTGATTCCTTCTTGATGCAATTAATGAATACATCCTCTAGTTGTGGTATGTTCATTCCCGATGCGGCAGTGTAACAATGAAACGAGCATAAGGTCACATACGGAAACTAATTTTCCAGTTCATCAAGCAACGATGCCTATTAGCATCGAAACAGCAGGTTTTTATCCGTTTCATAAATGGAGCGAACGCTTGGCAAGACCGTAATGAAACACAATGACTCGCGTTTTGGTGTTTTCTTTACGGAGAATTGAAATGATGGCGCTCTTGACTTGATATGATAGCTAGGTAGCGGCCCTTACCATAAGGACGCAGTTTTTGTGTTCACTTCCGGCACATCACGTGTCTAAATTGTTTTTTTTTTACGCCTCGAACATTCGGATAACGCCGAGGTCAACGGGGAGAAACAATTGCGGGACTTTCCAGTTCGTGTTCGCACTGTTAAGTGAAGCTGAGCTCGTATAAAACACCACAGCCATAAAGATGTCACATCACTAGGCGTATATTTTTTGTTACATACGTTTGTTTTTAAGTTAAGTTTAACGTCTTAACTTTATGGGCAATAATTAACATTATTGAAACCAGCTTACAAACGGTCACCGAACTTTGCCTACAGAAATATCACTCAACGTTTACGACCAACGAGAAGCGTTCAGAACTGTAATCTAGAATTCATCTTGACTCCGCAGTTCTTGTAAAAACGAAGTTGACCTCGTGTGCCTAACTACAGCCACTATTATTCTTCAAAGCATGTGCGTTAAACTAAGTTTTTTTCTCAACCCGGCAATTTCAATCTCACAGCGTTTATCATTTAAAATTTATCAAAGATAAATTAGTTCATCGGGATAAGTAAGTATGAAATGTAGCGTTTGGTAAGTACGACGGGTTTTCTGAGATTCGTATACGTCTCATTTATCGTATACGTATATGATAAACAACGTATGTCTAGGAGTTCATGTTATATACGAGAAATACAGCATCCTGTCGGAGTTGTTTACTTGGTTTTTTGTTTTCAAATGAAAACAAGCTAGAAATACTTGCGCTACAGCACGGAGGCTAATGTTCAATTTATGAATAAACAAAAATAATGAGATACACCATTCGCACTTTATTGATGATCAAAACCGGTTCGATTTCTTTCCAACGTTTTGAACATATTTCAAGCATAGAAGAAATGTTTCCCTGTGAAAGAAATTTATAATACGTCCCAAAGAGTTAAATAAACTTAACAGGAATCCACAGGAATCTAATGCCACTCTCACTGTATTCGTTGAGCTTAAATTGTCGATTTTTTTTGTTATTAGCGTTACTAACGTTACCCAAGCGATGCACGTTCTTAGAGAGCTTTCGTTGAACATTAAAGCTTTTGGGGGCTCGCCCCTGCGAAAGGGGGAAAGTTTGAAGCTTTAACGCTCGATTTCTAAAAACAAAACGGTAAACATTTTTTTATGTTGCGAATTGCCAATTTAGTTGCGAATAAATAAAGTATATAGTAAAATCAAACACACAACTCTGTGAAGCCAAACGAACCGGAGTACCAAAAAAATGTTTAATTTTTCTAGAGCTTCTATCTTTGCAACAGGCACGATTGTGTGCATGTATGTATAGAAGTTGAACACCTTCCACAGCTCTTAATCTTTGTGTTATGGTAAATCTTCTATGCTACCTGTATTGTTCTCCACTTGGTTTTGAACCGAGTATTTATAAAGTAAACCATAACATTTTTCTCCTATTTTCCTTTGCCAGCCTTTCGTCGGCGGGTCAGTCATAAATACAAATAATACGCATTACCAGCACGAGCAAAAAATACCCAAAAACAATATTATTGAATCGAACCCTTTTTTGTAATGGTGCTCTTTAAATGGAATGCGATCGAAAAATATGTGTTTCTCTTCATCCAACGCAATGAAGCGAAGTAATCCAACTTCATTGAAGCACGTTCCCACCCTTCTCCGCTTTGTATGACAGACCCTTAAATTTTGGTGTTATTTTTATCCGTGACGGAGCATCCCGGAAGGGGTCATTATTCTTCAACATGTCTTCTTTTTGGAAGGATTCAGCACAGACCCCAGCAGGAAAACATCTCGTTGTTTTTCTATATGCATGCCGATTTCTGGTATTAATGATTTAATGACGCCTCATTTATTCTGGCCTCTCTAAGCTTCTCGGCACGCTGTAAGGACATAGGCACGTTTAGACGAAGGCAATCAGTTAGATGAGGCTGTAATCAATTTTAAAATAAACACATAAACACTATCAAGCACAGATAACGTCAAGGATTTTGTTTATTACTTGAGGGCAATTTTTTGATTGCGAATTTCCTTCCGGAGTTAGGTTAGAAAACAACCATACAGATCATTTCCATGGTTTTGGCACCAGTTTTCAACATTACATTGGTGCCCATTGATCCCTTTGTACTCGAGACCTAGTTCACATAGAATACGGTTTTGACTATACTAGGAAAGTGTTTCCCACACACCTCAAACTCATTTGTTAATCAAATGAACGTAGTGACTCGTATCAAAGCGCCACTAAAATTCATAAAAACGCTACGGCGCCATTCAAGCGCAATGGGATAAAACCATTTCCATTTGGCCAATGCCAGTTTCAGGCGTTTTAATAGCCGCTACGTAATGTTTTGATTGTTGTCAAAAACAATATTCTGCCTAACCGTGCGAAAAGTAATCTTTGGCGGCGCCTCGTGCAGACTCATGCGCCTTACTGCAACTGGATAGTATCGGCCAACGCAAAATCTTAGCCATTCAATCAGCCATTTCACGCTGTTTAACACCGACACCCGAACGAATGACGGCTATAAATCTTCGGACTACAAAAACGAGCCGCAGGCTCTGCCAACTATTGCTAGTAGCCGAAAGCACCATTCCCAAACCGGCAGCCCACTACAGTTCCTCATCGTTATCTTATAAAAATTCATACTTTCTTGGTCAAGGTGTCTGCATTATTGATGGTTTTAGCTTTAGCGATCTCCCATCCCCCAATCAAGACAACTGAGCGTGAACCCTTACATTTAAAACGTCAATGCTTTGATAATCGCACACATCAATCGAACAGATTGTCGTCACAAAAATGTTAATGTATTGTATCCAAAAAAATGTCAATATCAAAATCAATATTACTCACTGTTACTGAAACTTCTGGCCGCTCATGTTATTATGTAATAAATACAGCATCCGAGTTCTCGCAGTTGTTGTCGGGCAAACCAAACAGGCTACATTCGAACGCACTTTAAAAATCCATATGCAAACAAAAGTAATGCGGTCAAGAAGGCAAATAGCAAGAGAACGTACAAATCTTCAAATCGCACCTTTCGGTCAAACATGTTGTTGTGAGATCCGAGCCGGACAACATGTCAACAACTCGAGGAGGGGCCGCGCACCATAAGTAAATACCGGTGGTTGAAGGTCAAATGTACTATTCCTCATTATGAACGATTACCAGGCCAGACTCCTACTATCGACGCTTGATCCGGTGGTCCACAAGGAACGCCAACACCGGGAGACCGGGCGGGGAGTTTGAGTTCGCCAAAGTTTGATCAACATGCCTATGCAGCGGGTGATCACATTTAAGTCTTCGGTGGGTCGCCGGCGGAGCAACAGTGCGTGCTCCATAACTCGTCACGTTGCAATTGCTCACTAGTGCAGAAGTACTAGAAGCATGGTTGTGTTTCGTTTCCGTTCCTCGGACTATCGGAAGCGATAAAGGTGAACAGAAAAAAAATACTAAGCGTATTAATTGTGCTACTGTTGTTCTTCCGGAACAGTTTTATGTGAATATTTAGGTATAAATGAAGATCAACGAGTTAAAGATATCGTAAACGATCGAGTATTCTGTGAGGCTTCGCGGAATGTGAAAAATACACGCTGCGTAACGTAAATGGTTAAATGTTATAAAAACGGCCAGGAACGGAAAGCAGTTGTAAAAAAAATCTCCACCCGCCATCGACTTTCTTCAAACATCCATAAGTTGTTGAGAGTAGTGCAAATAGAGAAGCCAACCAATGCTTGACATAGTTCCGTCGTAAAGTAGAAACGCGTGCACGCTCGCAAACACAAGATCGCGCCAAACAGAGCGTATCACCGTTAGTTCAACCTCCATTATACTAAGATAAGGTAATGCATAACACAAAGTTGTAGTTCAACAGAGCACCAGTGTTGGGAGACTGCTGCGATACTACGGGCCACGAACGCTGATTGAGTGTCACGTGGTCTTCACGTCGTCTTGTGCCAGAAGTTCGGCACGTGGGACACGCTCGGCTGCCACTCAACACCTCACAACAGCGGATCTACCGACGGATTAGCTAACAGAAATCCCAAGAGCTGTAAAAGTAGGCAAGTGAAAGGGCATGCACCTCGGTGGAAGGTCACGGGAGATCAGTCTGAAATCGTACCACCATGTGAAAAGCATCGGTGTGCTGCACCGCCCGATCCTACTCTGCCTCCTGCATCCACAGAGAGCCAAAGCATAGCGGAGCCCCTGGCCCATGCTGGCACTATCTACCCGGCATTTTGGTTGATGCTTGTGAAACTGATCGGTGATGGAGTGACTTCATCGCATTGTGTGGAGGAAACCTTGTTTTGTTTCACGTCCGATGACACCAATATTCATTTTAAAGCTAGATTGAGTAAAGTTCCTGCCGATGCATTACTACGAAGATGTCCGTCCGTCCTCTTCGGGTCACCTGATCAGAGTTCAGTGGTTTTCTTCGATTTCCGCTTTGATTCGGACGCTGTTGCGACATCCACGTGTTTGGTTCGGGTCAGTTTTCACCCAGCTCGCACAACGTTAATGTAAGCTCTGAAATTGGAAATTAGTAGCCAAGAGGGGACAAAAACATCCACAATCAGTTTCTGCTTTTTTTTCTGTGGCAAGGTCTTAACATTGGAAAAGGCAACATATGCGGTTGATAGTTCAGTGACTCCACTAAGATGGTCACATTCCTTCCTTAGTCTGGTATGGATGCGGAGAAGCGTTGCTGAAGCCCGTCACATAAATAAAAAGAAATTCAGTTCCAAGACGTATTCTACAATAGTAGCCAAATTTTACATTGTGATTTCCTTTTCAAATCTTTGTTGATAGATTAATGTAGAATATCAACTGGGCATTTGGCAATTAGGGCCAAACATAAATTTCTAAGCTTTCGACTAAGCAACACCCTTCGGTGTGTCGTACAGGGATGATAATCCATCTGAAAGCACAACACGAATCCAAAACACGGAAGTCATTATCTACTCAAGGAAAGGAAATGCAGAAGGATACAAGTTTGTTACAGGACCTTGCCACGATTCGCTCAATCGTGCTGGGATGGCACTTTCGTGCCGAATCCTAGCCGAGGTCGTCCGAACTCTGCTCGTGCGGCGTAGGAACTCCATTCAGGAAGGAGGTCGCCGGATCTGGTAGATGTCCTGCTGTTCGAAATACAATCGGGAAACAGCTTCTAGGGTAGGGGGAAAACAAATTCTCACCCGATTCCCTCCGAACGCTGTCTTCGGGTAAATCCGCTGGACCTATCTGATCCTCCCCCACTCTATCTTAATTCCAAAAACGAAACTCGGAGTGAACGGTCCGGACACAACACACACATAAAACTGATCGACCACTGCCGACATAGACCGACTCTACCTACAACATCGCCCAGGCGTGATATGGCTGAGGCGCGGTTCAGTATCGCGAGACACTTTGGGCGCAGTCGGGCAGTCTGGCACGTGCCACCGAAGGACGTACATCGATCCTCATCCTTTGCATTTCGTCCAGTTATCGATATTCAATATAGCTAGTGCGAGAAGTGAACTAAAAGAGGGAACAGCAATACATGAGTGAGACTACCGAAACGTAAGTGCGACAATCGTGGTGGTGTCTAACGAAACATAACTGCGACGGACGGTGGGTCAAAGAAATGGCGAACGTACTTGGTGAATTTTTGAATGCCACAAACGCGTCAGCATTCGCACAGCATGCGGCGCCGAACTTTATCGAAACCAAATGGAACCAGCTGCTCGATATAATCGGTAATGTCCACAGATAGTGCGCTGAGTGAATGCCGATCGAAGTAACCGTGCCTGAATTTGATCTCTTTCCCCACCCACCCCATTCGAAAAAAAGGTGACGATCCCAACATGCTGTACGTTTGGTTTCTCTCGGCGTACACCTATTCCTTCTTCTGGATCTTCGGCATGATGTTCGTCGCGATGGACCTGACCGGTCGACCGCGGTTCCTGCGCAAGTACAAAATCCAACCGGGCACCAACGAGCCGCTGTCGTGGCAGCGCTTCAAGGAGCTCGTCCTGACGGTGCTGCGCAACCAGTTCCTGTTCGGAGTGCCCACGTCCTACCTGGTGTACCACACGTGCAAGCTGTTCGAGACGGAAACACCGCCCGTCCGGGTGCTGCCCACGCCGTACGTCATCGTGCAGGACATGCTGGTGTGCATCCTGGTCTGGGAGGTCGCCTACTACTACACGCACCGCCTGCTGCACAGCCGCCACTTCTACCAGCGGTTCCACAAGCAGCACCACGAGTGGCACTCGCCGGTCGCCCTCGCTGCCATGTACTCGCACCCGGTCGAGTTTGTGCTGAGCGATCTGCTGCCGGTCTACGCTGGGCCGGTGATCATGCGCAGCCACGTATTCACGACGGCCATCTGGTTCTCGTACGTGATGATCGACACGCTCGCCGACCATTCCGACTACCATCTGCCGCTGCTGGCCAGCTCGGAGTTCCACGACTACCATCACCTCAAGTAAGTAGCTTGAACTAGGGATAGATTTACATTCACAGCTGCCTCACCTGCCCACCTATGGCCGGAGTATGCCCATGGAGCACACGTGTCTTTGTCAAATAAAATCTGTTTTCTTCCTCGTTTACCATTTGCAAACGTCCTCTACTCTCATCGGCCAGCTTCAACCAGTGCTACGGTAACTTCGGACTGTGGGACCTTGTGCACGGCACAGCCAAGGAGTTTCTGAAGAAAACGCAATTCAGGCGACATCATCGGCTGTTTACGCTCAAATCGGCACACGAATGGATACCGGATAAGAAGAAGGAGTGAAGATGCATCGGTAACATTAGCTTCCCACCTGCTGCGGTCCACCTCATCCCACCACTCCATGCCGTCTCTTCCGTTCTTAAAGCACTCAAAGGACTAAAAAGGATAACCGCGGTTGAATGCAGCGCTGCATCAGTGGTGTTTAAATAACACATTCCAGTTACCGCGCGTGTGTGTGTGTGTGTGGGTGTATGTTTAAAAGTGCCACGTTTCTTTGCTCAGTAGAGTTCGTCGTCCTGTTTGGTATGATAATGCCACTTCCACGACACAATAGTCGCGAGGTTTCAACATATTCACAAGCTAAAAGCAGTTTTGGACTGAGGATTAACTAAGGGTTCAGAGATCATGCTAAAAGCGCGATCGCTACAGGCACATTGATTTTAACAGTTGCGTGTGTTGTGAGGCCTTATGCAACAGTCTCCATCAATCATGTTGGAAGCATCGAACGAAAACTAACGCGCCACGCTTTGTCGCTTTTTACTCGGACCGATCGCAGATAGCTTCCACCGTTCCACGACCGACGTCTGCTGCTGCCGCCGTTCGTGCCCAACGTGTCACTGTTGACTCCCCAGTGCTCTCGTCGCGCGTCGACCTGTATGACCTCTCATACAGGCCGATTCGAACCAGTTACCGTAACTATTATGAACGAATTTTGAAAAGATTTGGATTTGAACGAGTACCTTGCTCACTTTAATTTAACTACCTCTGCCTCTACAGAGTGGCAAAATGTCAGGAACTTTGTATGTTGTAATTACGACCCATTATTGTTGTTGTAGGGTTAGATCTTTACACGTGGCCGAGTATATGAACGTTTTTAAGCTAGTTTTAAAGCCTGTATGTATGATAGACCACCGTGCCAGATGAACATTTACGAAATAAATTATTATATTTCTTTAATGCGGTGCAAACAAAACAAATAATACGACTAATACGGTTATGCCGGTTTGTTACGCATAGGCGAAATATTTGTGGGACAAGGTCAACCTGTTTTCGCTTTTTTTTTTGGTTAGTTACGGTTAGTTATTAGAAAAGATAGCGATTCGCATACCGGCAGTTCATGGGATAAGGATTATAAAATGTATGCTAAACTTCTTCTTCTTATCTGACCCGGTCAAGGTTGAGCCCGTGCTGACATGGCCTGGTCACCAATAGTTTTTTAAATGTATGTTAGTGTTGAAATGTAAATTAATGAAATTTCAAATGTGTTTTTGTTCGAAGGCTCCAAAAAGGATGACGAACGTTAAGTAGATATGTTTACGATTATCGTCTGGTTTACCTTTCTCACCACGCACATTTCATCGTCGTGGATCACTACTGCGCGACTGCTATCACCTCAAGTGAGTTGGGTTATTCGAACCAGCAGGCGCACCATAAGCTGCATCGAACAGTTGGGCCAGACTTGATTCCATGCTTTCAGGCAATACTTCATGTCCCACATTACACTTTTGGGGGTCACTAGCGTACGCCGCAGTGAAAGTATATCCCGGAGGTACCTTGCTGTGCAGGCGTGCAACGTAAAACTCCCCGAAAAGTGAAACCTGAACTAAGCGCGTGGTATCACTTTACAATGAAAAACCAGATTCGGACTAGTACCACTGGCAGTGCAAATTCTTGTTGTTTGTTGATTGTTTTGCAAAAGGCGATTCCAATAAAAACTCATATCGTATCGATCGAAACCCTTCAATTATGAATCGTTCAATTGCCTCATCGATTTGCTGATGCTCTCCGAAAAAATATGGTTCCGTTCACTAGAAGAATGTTCTGAGGATGGAATGTGGAAATTATTGAACCTCATTAAATTTAATGATTTTATTCAGGCGATTTTTTTGGGTCCCAAAAACGGTTTGTTTTAGTTTGATGTGTATGTGTATGAGTGTATGACCTTAGATTCGTTTTCTTTTTTTTAACAAGTTAATAGGGCATGAAACTAAAAAACGATATTCCTATTTTGTGCAGTTTGTATCAAGAAATAACTTTAAAACCTTTATGGGTGTTCGTTTCTCACCATCTGACAGATTTTGTTTTAAACTCCTTAGAATCCGCAGCATCCGGCAGGAACTTATTTAATGTACTTATGTATTCTGTCATTATGAATAAATGCATTCCACCATTGAAAATTGAGTGCCTTGAGAGTTCGATCTGTCATGTACCTAGTACTAGAGCGATTCAATCGAATTTTCGGCAGGAGATGTTAACTACCAGCTACAAGCCTAATTGAAAAAATTGCCTCCGTTCTGCTCGGCCTTCCTTCAAATTACACTTCAAGTAAACACAGCGCACGAATTTGAATTATCATTCCCTAATAGACTAAGCAACAATCATTTATGGAGCAGAAAACAAACATGTTCTCGTCAACATTGGCGAAGAAGCTACAGCACTACGTACTACACTATTCAATAAACAAGTTCTACTTTTCAGCGCAATAGTTTAAAAAAAAAAGAAGCAGAAATCGTGATCTTCAAGTACAAATCTTCCCCAACCTACTCAATTGTTCAAGCGACTGTCTCCTAGTCTGTTGCACAGAATAGGATCCTAGGGAAACCCTTATGCAAATTTCATACCGCCAGCTTGTGTTCGTAGAATCTAGTGCCATTTTTCAGCGGATTTTCCTCTCCTGTTTTTGTAATGCAACTCCAATTGCTGGAAAAGCGAAAACGACTCAAACGGAAACCTAGTCAAATGTAAGTTCCGTCGGTGTCGCTAACCTTGCGAATGTTTGAAAATGATAATTTCTTGTCCATCGTTGAGCAGTTATGCTCCACTGATCTCCGCATCATCCATTTTTGTTGCCATTCTTTTTGATTTTTTCTATCTGTAGAATCCCAGCACCGAACCATTTCAAAGCCCTGTCAATGAAAAACCACTTCTTCCACCATGACAAGTATATCCATGAAATGCCCTTAATTGAAAGAAAGGAAAACGTTTGAAGGTCGCACTACGAAAACACATAATTATTATTCGAAGATTCTACATGTCATGTCAAGAAAACGTATAAAATGTCGGACAACAGAAGATTACAAAAGCTAAATAGAAATCTATATCATACATATACAAACGAATGCTCCTCTCGTTGTGTTCATTGTGCATGTTGCCAGCTTTGTGGAATGTTTGCGTTACTATAGCGTTACGGGGACGAGATTAGCATTTATCCGTTGGTAGGCGCCGCACTGACCGGCCAGTATGTTAAAAGCTGTTGTTCAACATTTGAAAAAAAAAGAAACATGTATACATTGTTCGCAGTCCAACATTCGGACCGTACATTCACCGTGAGTGAACACCATGGGAACACGGCCGGACGAAGGTTAAATGCTGTAATGTTCCTAATTATACCCAGAGTCAGCCATCTCCATGCTGGAAAACTTGCCGTAGCCCAACCCGCGCGCCAAAAACAAAACCAAAACGAGCGGGGAGCTTGAATTCGTTAGATTCGATCTACATGGAGGATGGCCAGATGTGAGTCTTTCGAGGGTAACCGCCGGAGAAACATCGAGGCCTCATCACAAGCCTCGCACTGCCACTCGCGACGTGTCGTCAATTGGGAATTATTACCCAGAAAAGGTGGTTGCCTGGGCCGCTTTCCCGGGGCGGAATGGCCGAGTGAGAAAAGTGCCGGAAAGAACGTTACAACGCTTATTTTGTTCTGCTATTATATTTTCCACTAGAACCTTGCCGTGTGGACAGTTTAGTGCATAACAATGAACAACACGATGCTAGGAGTGTCATCAGTGAATCTGACTGCAGAATCACGATTTGACGACATCGAAAACCACCGATCGAGCGTTCCGCGTGGCATTGTGGAACGCGAATGGAACGCGCTGCTAGACCTGATAGGTTAGACGAATCTACAATTATCTTCAATTGGTGTTTAAACACGCGTTCTTTGAACAGAGACGAGGTTTGAAAAAGGGTTCCTCCCTTGGATACTGACTTTGTTCAAACATCCTTGATTTGTTCCAAAGTGATTGGAACAACAATCAAGCCATCAAGCCATCGTCCCATGCCAAGTTTCAAGCGCATTAGTGCGCGGTGACAAGCAACGTTTACGATTAGTGTACACATTTCGAGAACATGTTGAATGGGGAAGAAAGGCTCAAATCGAAGGGTTGGGAGGCAGTGTTCGTGTTATGGTTCGTGCATAGTAGAAAGCTACTGTTTTGAGGGACGCTGTGACATTGAGTACGAATGGTGAGGTGTGTTCCGCCGGGGTATTTAAGGTGGTCGTATAAGAGAGAACACTACGGATCTATGGGGCTACGGGAATCGGTAGAAAATTCTAACCTGGTAACAGACTAGTTTAAAATTACAATCGGTTTCGAGACAGCTTAGAATTTAGGGCGTGTGTGTCCTTTGAATGCATTCAGCCATTACTCAAGTGTTCCGTTCCCTACGATAGGCGATGATCCGGATGTACTGTACGTGTGGTACCTGCTGCTGTACTCGTACGGGCTGTACTGGGTCGTCGGCGGACTGTTCGTGCTGATGGATCTCACCGGTAAGCCCTCGTTCATGCGCAAATACAAAACCCAACCGGGGGCCAACGAACCGCTCGGTTGGGACCGCTGCCGACGGCTCGTCTGGACCGTGGCCTACAATCAGCTGGTGTACGGTGTACCGACCACGTATGCCACCTACCACGTCCGCAAGCTGTTCGTCGAGAAGCTGCCCGACGTGCGAGATCTGCCCACGCTGGACGTCGTCCTGCGCGACATGTTCGTGTGCATCCTCGCGTGGGAGGTCGGCTTCTACTACACCCACCGGCTGCTGCACTCGAGCTTCTTGTACAGGCACATCCACAAGCAGCACCACGAGTGGAAGGCACCGGTGGCTTGGGCGGCCATGTACGCGCATCCGTTCGAGTTCGTCATCAGCGACCTGCTGCCGGTGTACCTCGGTCCCGCCATCATGACTAGCCACGTCTTCACGATTGCCGTGTGGCTCACGTTCGTCATGTGGGACACGCTCGGTGACCACTCGGGCTACCATCTACCGTTTCTCGGCAGCTCGGAGTCGCACGATTATCACCATTTGAAGTAAGTACTTCCCAACATTACACCGCCACAGCACAGTGACTGGCAAATTAGGTTGCGTTTCTAACACTAAACTCCCAAAAAAAACCTTATGGCTATTCAATAGAAAGGGCATGGAAGGTTTAAAGGGCGGGGGGAGACCACAGGTTGGCCTGAAAACGTATCATTACGCAAAAACCATCAATGGCTTAATGACAGTGTTTCCCAAAGATCGACCCACTTTGCTGCACGAAAGAGGTGCCCACGTGTAGTGCAATCCCTACCTTGAGCGCTCGTCATTGCGTCAATGCATATAATGCATTTAAGAAGCCACTCATTTAATATTTCGTTTTAATCCACTAGAACAATTCTCTTGACAAATTCATGTTCTAATTATACATATAACATTAAATCAGTACACTGGATAACGAAAGGTGCAAATAGAACACATTATGGATTTATTTTATTTTATTTGTTTCTTATAGCTTCAACCAATGTTTCGGGAATTATGGATGGTGCGATCGACTGCACGGAACCAACGAAGAGTTTCGAAAGAAGAAACAATACCAAAGGCACCACCGAATTTTCAGCCTTCGGTCCGCCAGGGAGCTAGTCCCAGTAAAATAACATAATTTTTTGAAACTTATTATTCTATATCCTCCAAAAATTATGTTTTGTAAAGCTGCTACCGTTTAGTAGAGTATGTTAAGACTTGTTGCTTTTTTTTATGTATCCCTTTAACTGTTAAGATGAGAGTCGCAATAATTTGCGTGTGTTCCGTCGATTCTAATCAACCATGTAAGTTTTACCGTAGCGCAACAAAAAGTTACCACGACACCGGAGACACATTGCAAAGCCCTTCATTACTTTCATTTACTGCAACCGGGACAATTACTGTTAAATATGCAATCACAATAAAACCATAAATGGGACGACTCTAACTGCCGCATGCCTCACTCTCCCGAGAAAGATCAATCGCTGTCGGTAAGTTCCGCGTTTCTCCACAATCAAACAAAAACCCACCCCTTTTCGCAGTCATGTTCTCAGCAGCTCGATTAAAGATCAATACAATATCATTCGAGATCAGTTACATCACCAAAGTGTGCTAGGTCAGTGCGCTACGAAAGCGAAAATATGAAAAATAGTTTATTATACGTTCTGCAAAACAAAACACTACGGTTTGTAGGACAACTTTCAATGTCGATGTAAAAACTGGCCTCTAAACATGCTAAACTGTAAAATTAACCATGACCATAGACGACTCTCCACTTCCATCCGAACTGTTAATGGTGGGGTTCAAATTCGCCAATTAGCAGTGAACGTTGTACTACAGATGCCTCGCTGCGTCATTAGGAAGAGCTGTTCTTTTTAAACTTGTTCGCTGCACAGCAGCGGAAAGCAGGTAGTTTTGAATAAACTTGCTGTAACGTGATATGCTGCATGCATAGCTGCTTAAGTTAAACAAAAAATATCGGAACAGCCATATACGTATTATTATATCACATTTGTATGCTTGTACACACATGGACATATCGGTTCACATGGCTTGCCTACATGTGCTATGACAAATTCTCACTGGCTTTAACACACGTAATTGAACGAATTGGTTGTGGATGGGAAAACACGATCAACTATGTGCCACATGGCCAATTGGACGTCTACACGATGTGTATCGTGTTCAACGTGAAATCGGCTGAACACAGCCTTGAAGATGCATAAAATATACCTCACAATACTGACCCTCTTCATGTGATCATCCGCATGCTTCCAAAAGCTTTCCGTTATGAAATGGACAATAGATGCATCGAAGAGAATGTAAATTTTGTGTTTGAAGGTTCATCACGCGGAATGGAAATGGTAGAGAAAAAAAAAATGATTTGTCTTCGTTCAATGTCGGTTTGCTTTCTTTTGCTTTTGAACTTAAGGTAAAACGGATTAAGGTAAAACTCGTAGATAGCCTGATGCAAAAGTGGTTTGTATTTAAACCAGCTGAGAGAATGTTTCAAACGAAGACAAAAATTGATATACAAAATTCAAGCCAGTTTTATTCATAAAACATCATTTCAAACAAAAACTGTTGCCTATCAGCAAACAGGAATGTGTGGACATGGAATGGTTTTTTTCAGTTAGCAAACGATACACCAAACGGGATGCAAATTGCTTTCCTTTGGTTGTGCACCGTATCCAGCAGGAAATGACGATCGACAGCTTCCAGCGAAACGTATGAATCCCAAAAGTTGTCAACAATCGCCAACCGATGATTCCCTCCGTACGCGTCGACGTCCGCCGGCGAGCTGAGTGTTTCGTAGTGGATACCGTTTTTCATCTGCACCGTGTCACCCCGGTAATTGTGGCCGTACACCACGTACGTCCCAAGACTCTTAATGGCAGCACGATTTCGCTCAGCACTGTTCTCCGGATGGGTAGCAGTAGGTGCGAACACGGTTTTCACCTTTTTCTCGCAGACGCCATAGTCCGAACCGTAGCAGAAATCCTCCTTTCGGAATGTGTACGAACAGTCCGGATTAAACACGGCGTAGCTATTTACCCAGACGGTCTGACTGCGCAATCCGTAGGCAACTTCGAACGTAAGCGACAGTTCCTCGGTCCAGAGAGACACGGAGCCACCGTTATTGTTGTTGGCCAGTGACACTGCCTCCTTTGCGGTGCGGAACGCGCCCAACACCACAACCGGACTGGGCTCGATTGCTGATGCGTCTGGCATCAGATATTGTACACCCGGTACGAACGCAAGCGTAGGTTTGACAGGGCTTACGTCGGAGTCGTTTTGTACCAACTGAGCCCCTAGCTTCTCGGCCGCATCGAGTGCTTTCCTGAGTGAATCCTGAAGGAACTCCTTCTGGCTTTCGGTAAAAGGCTTTAGCTTGGCTTTTACCAGCTTCACAAAGTCGTCCCTTATGTTCTCCTGAACCAGCACACTGCGGATGGCCCATGGGGCATTGTTGGTGGACCATGCAGCCGCCAAACGATCACTGGCCGATTCCAGATCGCTGCTGTCAAACACTATCATGGTGCAGTACGCCACATGCAGTGGGATTTCAGCGGTTAGGGCCAGTTGGTCGCCATCGTGCTTAAAAAAGGATGGGAACTGCAGAAGAAGTTTAATGAACTCGCCAGTGATCGGGCTATCGCCATAAAAGTACAGCTTAAACCCGACGCAAGTAGCACGCATGGAAGCGTGCAGATCAAGCATTATCTCAAACAGCGACTTCCTTCTATCAATCAGCACCCGGTGCTTGGACTCTGGCTTATCAACCAGTCCGTCATCTTTTAGATTCATGTAGAATTGCATGAACTTCACCGCCAGCTCAATTTCGGCCGCAGCTTCCTCTTGCGGAAGGACGTGCACAGATTCGATAAGGGCTGCTTTGTGCCTCATAACATAGCTCAGGAACGTTCCAGCTTCACTGTTAACCGAATAGAAATAGCAGTCCAGCATACTGGACATACATGACACGGGCTGGAGATAAATTTGTATCAGCATAATGGTTATGTATGGTAAATTTTCCGCCATGATTTACTTACCATCGTACCGAATGTTTCAGCCATGGCACTCATTTCTTTTTTTTTGTAGCTCTAAGCTGTGTCTAATCAAACTAGTGATAATATTAAACCTAATCTGAAGTAGCGGCAGCAGCACCGAAGAGGAGGAAGAAGATTAAAAGGTCGGTATACCTGCCGTTCTGCTGCAAGCGTTGTCGTTATTGTGGTCACAACCGAAATGAGTGAAATTACGACTGCTGTTGTTTTGCTCCAGAAGATGTCACGATCGAAACTTCAAATTCGGAAAGATCCATTTGTTCTACCAGAATTTTGAACGGTAACGGAAAACGGTACTTGCGTTCGTACATAAACAAGAATAAACAAGCAGTCCTGGGATTTAACACCTTATACACTTCTTGATATTATTTGAACTTAAGATTAATAATTGCATTTGTCAAGCTTAATTGTAGAGAAGAAATCCTGGTGTTCGAAAATGTGATGATGTTTGTGCGTCGTTGTAGCCCAAGTGTAGTACCTTTCTGTACATTGTCAAATCTGACGTTTGCCGGTAGAGAGAGGAATAAATTTCACAACAATCCACGAAAAACTGTAAAGCATTTGCAACAGCATTTGTTTTTTCCCCTAAACTAGTTGAAAAGTTATTAAACAAATATTTAGAATAAAATTAAACAATGTTTAATTGCCTTCGCCTAACTTCATCTATCATACGAAATGGTGCAAACGGTGGTGGCAAGTTTTCTGCATTTAAAATCAATAACCCCGCAAGATCATTCGTCAGTCATTGCCAGCTAGTCAAACCAACCGTAGATGTATTGACCGTTCGAGATGCTACAAAGGTACTAAAAGTAAATTATATTGTATCGCATATAATAGAAGTGGGTTATTTTCATTCTTTTCACCCACAGAACAGTCTCCTCGCGATTACTAGATCGTTCCGCGCTCCCATCAGTCGATATTGCACAAAACCAAACATACCGGAAAAGGGCAGTAAAGCCGTCGGCTACTGGCTCCTCGGCTGCAGTGGCATGGTTTTCGTAGCCGTCGTGTTAGGTGGGATTGTGTATTACGAATTTGTGTGCTATTGCGTGGCCGTCATTATTGACGAGATTGTAAAAAGGACAGGGAAATAAAAATCCTCCGCCAAAAGCTCTAACCAATGCCATGAGGTGCATCACTAATTTCTCAGCACACTTTAAATGACTGTCGATACAGGTGGCGTGACGCGGTTAACTGAGTCCGGCCTCTCGATGGTGACATGGAAATTACTTGGCGAAAAGCGACCTTCCACTGATAGCGAATGGCGCGAAGAGTTCGAAAGATATCAGCAGTTTCCCGAGTTCAAACTGTGAGCACTAACAAGAATTCCATTGCGGCTTTCCACTTAAATTGGTATTATGTCTCTACAGGAAAAACCAGGACATCTCACTTCAAGAATTCAAATTGATCTGGTACATGGAGTATGGTCACCGTATGTGGGGTCGTGCAATCGGAGCGTTCTACGCCATTCCGGCTGTGTTCTTCTGGAGCAAGGGGTACTTCAACCGTGGCATGAAAGTACGCGTGCTCGTCTTTGGCACTCTCATTGGCTTACAGGGTCTCATGGGCTGGTACATGGTAAAATCCGGCCTGGAAGACCGATTCCACCGAGAAAGCGATGTACCGCGTGTTTCGCAGTATCGCTTGGCATCCCATCTCGGATTTGCATTCGTCCTATACTCCCTATTCCTGTGGTCTGCACTGGACAAACTGCTACCGGCACAGAAGCTGCTCGGCCAGATTCCGGCCGCAACCTTTCGCTTCAAGGGTCTGGCACACGCGACGAAGGCGGCCGTATTTTTCACCGCTCTCTCCGGTGCGTTTGTGGCCGGGCTAGATGCGGGACTTATCTACAATTCCTTCCCAAAAATGGCAGACCGGTGGATACCGAGCGACATTCTCGCCTTATCACCGACATTGCGCAATTTTACAGAGAATCCAACCACCGTACAGTTCGATCACCGCGTTCTTGGTACGGCCACGCTTTCCCTCATTACCGGAATGTTTCTGCTTTCGCGCAGAAGAGTTCTTCCAGCAAGAGCTTACAAGGCGGCGACAGCCGTTGCCGTCATGGGATGGGTGCAGGTGGTTCTCGGTATCACAACGTTGCTGTCGTACGTTCCCGTTCCGCTGGCAGCCAGCCACCAGTCAGGGTCGTTGATACTTCTCTCGCTGGCTATTTGGTTAACGCACGAAATGAAACTTGTTAAACGACTGCCTAAATAAAAGTGATAACATTGCTTAGTACCAACTACAATCCACAACCGTTCATCCTCGTTACTTTAGTAAATTAGCTCAACAATAATTGTAATTACTAAGGCATTCAATTTTGTAAGTACTCTTGTCATCTATAAAACCATCAACTTTCACATAAAACCCAACGAATTTGTCGAACAGGAAGCTTTTATTTTTATTAATGCTTCACAGTTTCGAAACATGGATTTAATCGTACACAAACTGCAATAGATGATGTTGTATATTTGATGCTTACATGTCATCATCAACGTACTCGAACGGTTCTGGCGCGTCCGGTTCCTTCAGGTCATCGTTCTTCGGGCCACACGCGGCAACGGGTTCAACCAGCACCTGATCGCCTCCAGCCGTATGATTCATCATGACAATTCCGCCGATCATTACATCCTTCAGTGGTGTGTAGGGCGTCCCTTCGGCGATACTGATAACCTTCAGCTGTTGGCGCATCACACGAACGGGGTTAGACAGGATCTCGAAGCTCGGTTCCGGTTCCTTGGGCGTTTTGTTGTTCTTATCCTTGTCGGCTTTGTCCGTTCCGCTCGTTCCTGCAGCTGCTTCATCTCCTGTCGACGGAGCCGGGGAGCCCGTGCCAGTGGTAGAAGTGGGCGATTTGTCCTTCTTTTTCGATTCCTCCTTCACCGGCGTCGTGGTTGTCGCGGTCGCTGCCGGTGTGGTGGTCGGTTTTACCTCGTCCTTCACCTTCACCGGGTCTTCTTTGCCTGTCGTCGCTTCCTCATCCACCTCCATCTTGGTCTCTCCGGCAGCCGCGGCCGAGTCTTTTGAGTCCTTTTTCTTGTCTCCCTCGCGGCGCTTGGCACGTGCCGCTATCGAAAGGACGGCCGTGGTTACCTTTTCACGTTCCTCGCGTTTTTTCTCTTCCAAAGGAGCCGGGTAAGCGTACAGCGATGGGCGTGCGGCTGACTTGAAATCGATTTTCGGCATCTTCAGATCAGAGTTCAGCGCAATGATACAGGTAGGAGTAAAAGCAAGCGACAGGCAGTGCGACAGTGGAAACCAGTACCAGTACTGCGTGAACAAGAGCATCCCTACGACGGCCTGTAGGTTCGTATGACCGGTGCGCGACTGCAAGCTGACAGTCACGTTGCGTCCACCTGCATCGATGATACCTTGGGCCAGAATGGCTCCAAACTTCGCCATCACGTCCTCGTGCTTGTTAGTAATTACCTGCGTGTACAGCTGCCGGAAGAATGTCACCTTCGGGCAAGTTTGGTCGGTGTGCTGAATCAGAATCATTGCCGATGCAATGAGTGCCCCCTGGCGCACGAAATTCACCGGATCGAACTTGGCCATCGGTTCTAGCAGTGCGATCGCCTCCCGCGAACCTGTTCCGGCGCAGGCAATACCCAACGCCATGGCGGCACCGTAGCGAACATGTGGGTTGTACGATTCTGCCAGCAGCGACACGACCGAGGGACACTGTTCCGGTGAGCGGAACAAAATGAACCCAATGGCAGTGACGGCAGCGCGACGAACATCATCGTTCACATCGCTCACGGCCACGTGCAGAAGCTTCCGGATGGCCTGGTTGTTTCCAGTTCCGCAATACGCCATCGCGATCGTGTACATTCCACTGCGGCGTAGCACCGGATCCTTGTCATTTGAAAGTGAAGCGACCAGCGCGTCCGCCTCCTCCAATCGGGCGTACATCGTGAGCGAAATGCCCACAGCCAGCCCGCGAAGGATTTTCTCATGTTGCGTCTCCTGTGCGTACGAGACCATATCTTCGATAGCCTGCGCGTGTTTCGAGCCGAGCATAAGCATTCCCATCGCAATACCGGCCGCCTCTCCCGTGACCGCATCGTCCTGGTAGAGGTTGAACTTTAGCTGCTCGTACACGTCCTGTCGGTGCGTTCCCATGGCTGCCAGACCGAGCCCAAGGCATCCTCCATGGCGTACGTTTTCATTCTGAGCATCCTTCAGCTGCTGCAACAGATAATCTATAATGTTCGCGCCGTGGTTGGCGTGAATCAAACCGAGTGCGTACAGGCCACCACCCTCCGAGTATCCTGAGCTGGGACCACTTTCTTTCGGCAGGTAGCTCTGCATCAGAGCCAGCGAATCCGTCTCGTGTCCTCGATGAATCACCCCCAGCGAAGCGGTCGCAGTAAGCTTGGCCCAATTCGTTGCTCTTGCCAGCCACTCGAGGTTATCGCGCAAAAACTGATCGCTCGTCGTGCCGCTGTGCATGAACGTGTTCGCGATGACGGTAGCCGTGTGGCAGATCGAAAGACGCACGGACTCTTTCGTCGCCCGAAGGATCTGCAAATCGGCGTGATTGCTGCGAATGAGGAACTGCAACTGTAGTTCGATGGTTACCTCACCCGAAAGAATGCTTGCCAGTTTTTCGATATTTTTCTGGTGCACCTTCTCGGCCTCGTTGAGACTCTCCAGAGTACGTTCTGCCTTCGGTTCCTCCGCCGCAGCTTCTGTTGGTTCATCGGTGGAAGTGGTGCCTTGAGGTTTGAAGTTCGAAATAAGGGCAGAAGGAATCGGGGCGGTTGCTTTCAGTGCTTGCAGCACCTGGCCGAGGTACTGTTGAGTGGCCGATTCATACAGATCGAACGCAATCTGGTATGCCATCAGCACCGATGTTTCATTTTCCTTCGTCAGTCCATCGAGCACCTCTGCCACGGCCAGCGGATCTTCGAGGAATATCAAACACTGGCACATGTTTACGTAGTCCGGCACGCCCGCGGTTCGGTACAGTTCGACCAAACAGCGAAGCACTTTGCTGCGAAATGCACGGTTCTGGATGAATCCCATCGTAACCTGAAAGGCGTACGCCAGCATTCCGGGCACATCATCCGCCTTCATGATCGATGCTTCTACGATGTCCATTCGGCGGGTTTCGAGCGCAATGCCGAGAGCCTGCTTGTACTGACCGTCCTCGAGACAGCGTTGAATCATACGGTTGACGATTGCTTCCAATCGCGCGTCGATGGGCTTCGCCTCCTGGTTTGACTCTTCCGCTTCTACCAGCGCCACTCGCAGCTGCGTGTAATGATCAATGCATTTGGCAATAATCGTGTCAACATACTCGTTACGTGCATTCACATCGAACAGATCACCTGCACCCAGCGCATAGGTTAGCGAGTCCTCGAACGAGCCTAGATGATAATAGACCTTAGAGGCTACCAGGGCCGCCAGTTCGTGGTCTGAAAAGCTTTTGTCTTCGTGCAACATCTCGATCTTCTCGGCTGCCTCCGAAATTTCGGGCCAAAACTCTCCAACAATCATGTTGAGCTTCTTCAGCGCAAATACCTTGAGTTCCGAGACCGGTTCATCTAGCAGGCAGATGATGCCGGCGGCTGAGGTGATGTTCACCATGATTTGAGGCAGGTTACTTGGACACTTTCGCAAAATAATTACTGCTCACAATGATACACTAATCAGGAATAACAGACGAAATAATCGAGCTATTGCCACCGATGACTTTCACAAAATCGCTAACAATGAGAATATGCCTGACTTGACAATGACCAAACAGCTTCATCGTCGATTGACGTTCACGATTTTTGACAGCATGACGGCAGGAGTCATTTATCGTAAACTGTGGTAGAGTATACATCTCTCTACTCGCGAATTGCAATGGTGTCATCCAGCACTTGCGGTGGTTGGTGTTATTATCGCATATTGTAACTAGGGAGCGTAATGCAACGGTGCAATGTGAATTTTGTTTTCTCAAGATGATGGAACTTTGGAAGCAGTATGTTTCAGTATGAGGGACAATACCACACACC
This sequence comes from Anopheles plumbeus, assembly GCA_034621735.1. Taxonomy (NCBI): domain Eukaryota; kingdom Metazoa; phylum Arthropoda; class Insecta; order Diptera; family Culicidae; genus Anopheles; species Anopheles plumbeus. The sequence goes on from JAOEFI010000003.1 coordinate 8,630,823, forward strand.
ACTGAAACTCTTTTATTACATCGAATGTAGGACTGCAAGGAAAAATATAAAACCGTAGAAAAAAAACCTCACCCATACAACACATCTAATCCGTAAATGGTTGATGAAATCATTCCATTGTCAACCACATTGCTCAAGGAACAAATGTATGACTTTCGCAAAAATATATCATCAACAGAAGGCATTCGCTGCCTTCATCTGTTTTTTATCTTTCTGTTGTACTTTCATACAATCTGGTTCTGCATGCATGACAAAATCCTTTGTAGATAACACTATTCATTTTTTATTCGTAACATAACCATGATTATATATTTTCTCCAATGTTGAATGCTTCATCATTTGTTTATCTTATCGTTCTTTGTTTTAAGTTTGGTAGAACAACGTTAAACAAAAATATCATGCATCAAAAATATCTGCATTCTTCTGTTAGATCGGCGAAAATAAGAATAAAAAAATTGTAGAAAATATTACTTTCAAATTTTACGACCGAAGGAAAAACAGGGAAATCTAATCACCTAGCACTCGGTTGCATGAAAATACTTTTGTCATTGAATTATTATTAAAATTCAACTTTTCCATTTCAGGCGCTGAATTTGCAAATGGGTAATCATTTGCCAGCACCTTGCACCCCCTGTTATACATACACCAATCCAAATTTCAAGCTTTAAATTATTTTCTTTACGCAAGCAGTTTTGTTTTTTCGTGCCATCACGTACAGCTAACTTTTTGCACAATCGATGCAGCTTTTGCTGGCCAACAGCAGTTATTGAAGTTTGAAGATTAGCAGCTGTGTACTCTGGCTTGAAGTTGGAGCCCAGTTTTGTTTTGCGCAGTAGCAGATGGCCACAAAGAGTTCGGATACGTTGACCGACCTACTTCCGGCTGAGCCACATAAATGTCTTGAAAAGAAGGTAAGCCATCCCGACGCAGTACATGATCTTTTCCCTTTGCAGTCTTTCCCTCTGCTCAACTTCAATGGCCAGCAGGCGACGATTCATCTTTGCCACCTGGCGCCTCAGGTGTGTTACTTCCTCGGACGGTGTCAAATGCTCGAGGCTACCGCCAAAGGTTGGAGTTTCCTCACGCATACTGCAAATGTAGGATAATAATTCTTTAGAAGAAGTCCATATAGATAAGTTGCATTGTGGCATGTTCATTGCTACCTTCTTGTTAAAGTGAGCTCATTGTTGTACTTCGAAAATGCGGATCGCTTCTTAGATCCATCCCTTTGGGATGCGGAAGGCCTGGAAAAGTAACCATTACTACTGTTGGGATCCTCGGCGGAATCCAACGAAGCCGGCCCGTAGTTATCTTCCTGGTGGTTATCTTTGGCATTTTCTTCTGGATCATCCGAGGCCGATGGAAAATGATGCTCGGATAGCGTAATCACACGCGGTGGTGTAGAAACACGCACAAAACCGGGATCCTTCGGCAAAATGGAGTTCTCCAGCAGTATTTCACGAGGAGCCGATTTGGTGCCTGATGTAAGAACTGGCATGATTAGATACCATTGGCAGTGGGACCGTACACAGGGAAAAATGGATGTGAAGGGGATGTATGTTAGTTTTGAAAAAAATGTGAGCATATTCAGTTCAAGGATATGCATTAATGTTAGGCATGTTAGGTTGGCGTTTTCGTGAATAGCCAATTGCGCAAACCTCTTCACATATTCCAGCTTCTACTTACCCAAATGCTGATCCTGCCCAAGCACTACAATACGATCCGGCACATTCATATCGATCTTATTATGATAGTTCCAGGAATTAATTTCCCCATTTCCGTTCGGCAGCAGGTCCTGATCATCGAAGTAATCTCCTGTGGCACGGATTCGCTTCGGAACACGCATCTGTTCACTTATGTCGTGGGTAAATGCTGCACTCTGATACATCGTATCGTCCTCGTAATTTGAGTAGCCTCCAGGACTTATGGAGCGAGCCATTTTGTTTGGTGCGCTAGTAGAGATTCCGATGGGCACTGGATGCAGCTCACTGCAAAACTATTTATAATAGTTTTGGGGAATCCGGGACCTATTTCCAATGCTCCCGACGCGTCTGACACAAATCGGTACCAACGCTGGTACGATGTGGAGTGGTTTTTTTTCGTATTGAATAATGTTTTCAGTTTTCTTTTTATTGCGCGAACGGGTATACTGCTTTTCACTGTTTTTAGGAGCACCAAGTTATCTTCTGCTTGACAATCGCAATGACAGCTGTGCTCCTCGCGTAACGCTTTCTGAAGGGCAACGGAAAATTTCATCTAAATTTTACAATAAATTCAGTTGCAAGTGAATAAGCATACAACTAAAATTTGACATGCTAAGAAGGAAAAATTGTGCTAGTGTTAATTTGATCATCCCAAATCCCAAAGCTCCGAAAGACGAAGCTTGCTCATCTCTTCGGATCCAGTAGCTAACCGTTACCGCAGTGGATCTACAAAATATCGTTTTGCTGTCATTTCGCAGTGCGCTGCGTTTCTTCATTCGTTTATGAAGTTCGACAGCAGGCAGCAGCAAATAGTGTTGTGCTGCACATCGTGTGTTCTAATTAAGTTAATTTTCCGTGCACAAAACTTGGTTCCAGTTGTCGGAACAAATACGTATAGCTTGGTGACCGTGAAAAGTAGTCATTAATCGTACAATATCGATACCGTGAACGGAGTTTGCTGTGGTCGAGTTCAACGCGACTGTCGTGGTTTCACCAAAGGCTGGGATATCTCTTCTCTTGAACTGTTGTGGGTAGCAACAGTAGCCTGCAGCTTCTGATATCGACAAAAGGGCGACATATTTTCTATCGCACACGCTATAGTGATTTGTTATGAACGGTGCAATAACATGAGTGAAAAAAGTTGGCCCCACCTTGTGAGTGCATATGGTGCCTGCAACGTCCTACCTCACCATGAATACAGTGTATTTCATTATTGGCTGGTCTCGGTGTGAACACGACGTAGCCAGCGCATAAGTAAAAGAAACCGGAAGAGGAATCGAACCGTGCTACGCATCTAAGAACCAGAAAAAATGTGAATCCACGCAAAGCAAGCAACGATCCACAACGAAAACAAAGTAACCAAACCAACCAGCCTACGCCAAGGAAGCGCGGGTCCGTGTACGAGCCATTTAAGAGAAAACGAAACGATTTCAGTCCGAATCAGGGATTCAAATGCTGTGAATAATCATATGAGGAAGAAACTAAACCCAGGGATCATATACAGATAATCTACGCTGCACAACGGTGGCAGGTCAGCTGGTAAATTGTCGTCAGGAAGTCGCGGTTTCACGTGAGAACCAACGCCGCAGCATTGCAACCCTAAGCAAGCATAACGGAGAGAAGGCGTATTCAAAATGGGCAACTGCATTGGCATCAATCGGAATGACGAAACGCTGGACACCGGTTCAAATAATGTCTCCCGACCAGTTACGGGTACGTTAAACAGAAGCTCGCGCCGGAAGGTTGGAACTTTCGGTCTGGTTCTTAGTTTTCCATTGTAGGATGAAAGCGGAATCGATAACAACGACAACAATCTTGATGGCAAAACGATGAAATTCATCACCATGTCATACGAATTTCATTTGTCCGCGAGTTGGGCTATTCCGAATTGACATATTATTCACATCGGCGCTTTGTGTCGTTAGAGAAGAGCTTTTGCTGCTGAACATTGCCTAAAGATGTACAACGTAAATATTCATTCGATCGGCCGGTATGGAGAGAGACACAGAATGTTTGTGAGGGAGTTAAGCAGAAAGATAAGACGGCATATCGGCGATCGCTAGCAAATAATCAACCTTTCCGACGATCCGACGTTTTGCGGTTGCATATTATAACGGGCCCGTTCAGATACAAATTCATTCTGCAGCTTCGTGATGTGAATTTAAAAACATATATACTATACATCTTCTTTCGCCCTTTCCAATTCCGTATTACCTTCGGCGGTTGCCACACTACTAGAAGTTACTTCCGTTTGAAACCGCAATCTCAT
>JAOEFI010000003.1:8637054-8651775 GCA_034621735.1 Anopheles plumbeus
CCTCCCCCCCACCCTCATCCCCCCGCCTTACGCCATAGAGTCGCCTGCGCTGCTTGTTCGTGGTGGTGTTGGTTGGTGCGGCAATGCTATTTTTGTTATTAGTTCAGCAGCAGCAGTGTGCAATGTGCTTGAGTGACATATTTTGAGCGATCGATAGGTTAACAGAGAGGGTATATGATGGTTGGGAAGGGAAGGCGCGCACCCTTGATTCAAATTTGCGTATTCGCGGCTATGTGGGTGCGTGCGTTCATGCTCGCCTGTATGGCACAGCCATCTGTACCTCTATTAGTAACGTACTCCACGGCCCAGATCGAGCGCGTTGGTTTCTTTCTCTACGCATCTCTCTTTAAAGTATTTTTTTGGGATCAGTTACAGAAGTAAATATTCATTGACAGTCTTTACGACAGACTTTACGACATGCTAAGGTGAGAATGCTCCGTTCTTGTCACGTTTTTCTCTTTTTCTGTGCGCTCGTGAACGTTTGACACGAATCCTCTGCTTTGATCGGAAAAGTTAGATAAGCCGTGCAAACGAGATGATCGTTCCAGAAAAACGTGGCGGTACTGGAAACCCGCGGCAGGAAGGTGATTAATGTTAATAATTGATCTGCGTTGGACGGACAACTTGTCTTCCTGGAAAGGACGCAGATTAGGACGCACTAGATGGCCTTTAGAATTTATTTATTATTATTTATAGAATTTACAATTTTGCTGCACTGCACAGTCTGATGTTTGCAATGATCATACCATTTAATGGGTTAAGTGGGTGTTCAGGATGCAATCCAATTATCGTCAGTAACAGTATCAAGATTGGTTCTTTAAAATGCTAATGATCGTAGTGGTTACATTCGATATTGCAGGCGAAATAAAAAGTTGCGACTGTGCCGATCAGTAAATCCTTATCAGCATCAGATAGCGTTTGAAGTAAGCGCCGGAAGAAATGGGGTTTGCTGCTCCAACTAGAGCGTATATGGTTTAAATAAGGTCTATTTCTGCGATGGAACTAACGGTCATGTGCATTGTAAATGTATAAGGGACAGTGTTGCCCTTGACAGTGATCTCTACTGATTTGATTATCGAAACATTTACAATTTGCTAAAAATATTCAAAACTAAACCACACTATTGATATTTTCTTTTAGGAACGACGTCCAGCTTCGTCGGTGTTCAGCGAAAAAATCATCCTTTATGCCACGAGACAATACGCTGGAAATCGGAAGTGCCATTAACCGAAGGGCAGCTGCGCAGCAAGCGAGACGAGTTCTGGGACACCGCGCCCGCCTTCGAGGGCCGGAAAGAGATATGGGACGCGCTGCGGGCAGCGACCAGTGCCGCCGAGGCCCTTGATTTTCAGCTTGCACAAGCAATACTGGACGGTGCCAATATTTCGGTCCCCAACGGATACCTCACGGAGTGTTACGACGAACTGGGTTCACAGTATAAATTACCAATCTACTGCTTATCATATCCTGTCAATATAGTTAAGGAAGACTACGGGCGTGACTCGCCAGCCGAATACTCGGAACCGGTCGACGGCGGTAAGTAAAAATGTCCTAGGCAATACGACTGGTCTTTGATTGGTGTTGCTGTTTATTGCAGGTACGGAAGTGATCCTAAAGCTCCGTCTATCGTCGACGTGTACAGATGTTAAGCTACCAGTTTATTCTAAAGACACGATTGGGCAATGTAAAAAGAAACTTCAGGTGCGTACTGTTTTTTTTTTTCATTTACATGTTTATTGAAGTGTCAGCAACACATTTTCCCCTGTTCCACCATTTCTATGCGCGGAAAATGATTTTTAACTACCACTTTCATTACTGCAAACTAGTTGCGTCCGTCACTATCGGCGTGCTACGGCAAAGCACTTCCGTTTCGTTTGCTATCGATTTATCCTTCACAAGCCCAGCTGAACCGTTTCACCTTTTCCATTTGGTCAATAATTAATTCTTCACAAATGTCTGTCTATTTTTTCTTCCTACCGACCATGCCTCCGGTGCATCGATGGCGGCTGCCGGCAAACGAACCACTAACTACTTCGTACGCGCACGATCGCGTGTGTGCCCTTCATTAACTGCCATCTTTAATATCGTCCCCACCGACACTGCTTCCGGTTGTTATCCTGTCTGCCAAACGTCTCGCGTTCGGAATGGCGCCATCGCCCTCCCACCTCACGGTGTCCACGAACTGTTAACAACTATAATGACGCTTTCGACCCACGGCTGGCACTTTTTGTTTATGCGTACGTGGGGTTGTGTGTGTCTGTGTCCTTGCATATACCTGACCGTGTCCAACAAACGATAAAACCATAGGCTCAGGAGGGAATCGATGCATTTACTCAGCGATGGTTCTACGGTGGTAAATTATTAGGTGATAAAATGCACATCGATGAGGCCCACATACAGCCCGGATACATTGTGCAGGTCATTGTAAATACCGAGAAACAATCGTCCCTAGCCATCAGCTAGCCGATGGTGGCGCTAGATGAGCGATACCTGCGGATGTATCTCGCCGTTGGTTTGTACTCCTCCTCCTCTACTGCTGGCACGTTGGCTACTGCGGGGGAAAGGAGACGAGAGTGGAAAACTGCGGTTAGGGAGGATGATAGAAGTGAGATTTTCGGCAACAGGCTGGTGCCCGAGGGCTCCCAGGTGGTTCCGTAACACATTTCGTTGGTATATACATACGTAGCATGAAGCAGCCGAACGACGAACTACGACAAGCATTGTAAACAATATAAACATAACCTACTACAAGACCCGGACCTCCTACTACTAAGGACAAACTGTGTTTAGCAGGATTGAATGTTAAAGCTACCGGGACGATACAACTTGTGAATAGACGCATAGTCTTAACGGCACGGGAACGCTTACACCACTCGGAATACCCGCGACTTAGAGCAGAAGAGAGGGAACAAGAAGGCGAACGATTAAGGACGACGCACTTTCGTGTATATATGTATGTGTGAGTGTGTGTTTTTGCCGCTCGGTGTAAAACCGCACGTGCACGCGTAACTGCAACTAATTCGAAAACAAGTGCAAACAATTGCTGCCACAAGTGCAGCAAAGTACTTGGCGAGCAACAGCATGTGGTAGGTGGTAAAATTGATATTAACAAAGTTTAATGTAAGCGAACTGATAGTTATTACTTTTACCGATAGGTTATATATATACGAGCTAAACAAAAATAATATATTTCGAGATAACAGAAGCTATTTAATTTGAACCGTTTTCTGTGCACAGCCCGTTTTACCTTTCCTGGTTGAACTTGCATCCGAAAATAGCCTTGAAAACATCGATTGCTTCTGGAAAGTTTAGATTTTCATTTTTTTTGTTAGTTCTATTATTGAGTTAGGTAATCAATGAGTATACATATGCGGGTTCTTTCTTAAATAATGCCACGTGCATGTTTTTTATAAAACATAAAAATAAGTCTATCAATTTTATTGAAGGGTACGATTTTCTGTAAACATCACATTCGAGTTCCATTACGTTCGCTTTCGATCTTTTCTCCCTCTGGTGGCACCTCTGCAGCCCGTAGAAAACAATATCGAAAGTTTCGAATAGTAATTAAGTACAGGGCAAAGTGAAGTGAAGAAAGACAGTACCTCAGAGCTCCCGGTGCGAGGCCCTAAGCGCGCTAACACGTATTTACAAAGAAATCGCAAAATTTGGATTGCACTCCATCCATCCATTCATTCTGATCTGATTCGTTGAAACCTGGCAGTGGTTCTGCTTTTTTCTGTCCTTGTTCGAAACTGATACCTATATTCTCGTGCGTGAATAACATAACGTTCCTAATCCAATAAATATCCTACATTGGATTCGAAGGGTAGCTAATTTTTTTTTTTTTGAGCTGCTAGTCTAGTTTCCCTGTGCTCTTCTCTTGTTAGATTGCAGCAGTGATGATTGCTTTACTTTACCTTTCCCTACAACTGGCTGAGGACGGCAATGACGTTGGTCTTAGACATACTAAATTGTTCTACATTGATGAGTATTCAGTGGTGTAGAGTTCGATCGCTGTCAGATTGTTAACTGCTGTATGCAGTATGGTTGTTAACTGCTTCCGTCTTTAATTTATGCTATTATTTTTATTATGAGAAACGAATATACTTTGAGAAAGTCTTCTCCGTGGAAAGCATTGGGCAGTGACAAATTTGCTTCCTCCCGGGCATAATGAGCATCTTCGCCAGGGGCGTACGGTGAAACACTTCCGGGTTGTTGTCTTGCTTTCTTGTCCCTCTCCATTTCACTTCTCTTATCTGTGTTTCATTTTCTCTTATCTTATCGAGTCTATAAATAATTGTTCCACAAAATCACACTTCACACGCTCGCGCATTCGCCCTTTCGTTCGCAGGATAGTTGTCGTACATTATTTTGCACACGTTGCATTCTCCGATCGTTAGATCGGACCGATCAGCCTGAATTGTAGTTCGATTCGTCTTGTGATACCGCTACTCACAACCGTGCATTGCCGTTGTTGCCCCAGGTGACCTGGTTCCGTGGCTGCATCCGCAGCGAGTTACCATCGTCGTCTTCGATTACCGGCTCGTACGCCTGGTTCACCTGGCCAGTGACGCCGTAAATCTCGCCTCCGGGACCACCGTTAACGTTGAAGATATCCTTCACGCTAACACCGGCGTTCGAGGTACGCGTTGGTCTCGCTGGTCCGTTGTTGCTACCCTGCACGACAAAAGGGATATTTGGTGAATCTTAGGGATTTTCCAGATCTCCAGCGAACACACAAACTTACATTCGGTACACCGGTGATGCCGTACTCGTTATTAGCGCCGAGGGTTTGCATCTGCGATTTGCGCCGCTCGGCCATGACGGAGTTTTTACGCACCTCAAGCGCACGGATCGTTTCGCGGCGCATCGTCATTCGGCGGGTGAGGATCGGCGTGGCCGTGTTATTCTCGTCGGCCGTCAGCTTCAGGAAGCGCTTCTTGAACGCCACATCGAGCGTGCCGATCTGACGGCGCGGCTGACGGGCCTTCTCCAGGTTCTGGATCGTTCGTCGGCGAGCGATGCGATCCGGGCCGCTACCGGAATCGTTATCATAATCGCCATCGATGCCTTGCAATCGTTGGAGATTCTTCACAATCTCAACGGCGTGCTGTTGAAGCAGAAAGGCATTCGATGAAGACCCCACTTAACCGGCCACGATGGTTTGACCACGTACCTTATCTATGAGAGCATCTTGCGATAGCTCCTCCGGTTTCTTGTTGCAGGCCCAGTTGAGCTCGGTTGAGGCCAGGATGTGCGACAGAGTGCCGAAGCGATGGAACATCATCGCCACGAACTGGATGATGAGAATGAGGGCGAAGAAGAACACAAACACCAAACCGATCGGTTCCAGCTGGAGGTACTCTTTCGAGATGTGCACCTGAGGGGAATCCACGAAGAAGTATAAGCAAAACTGTGGCTGACTTTCCCTTCATTCAGGGTTACTTAAGGTGACGTTTGTTAACACATTTAGAACATAATTGGACGGTGTGTGTGTGTGTTCTAGTACGATCGCCAGATTTAAAGAGTAAAAGATTGTACTGAAATCATTTTAGTTTTGCTCTTAAAATGACCATAAACGTACTGGAACGTATTACTAGTATACTTTTACTCACGACGGAGGGTTAGTAGTGTTTGAAATTAAATTTTGAACAATTTGAACAGTTAATTAGCACAGAACGGTATCTTAATTCTATTCTTGCATTCAAAGTGAAGGAATCGGAAAAAGAGCAGGGTATGGAGGAATATCAACCGTAACAGAGGTTTGCGTCCATGCAAGTCAGAGCCATGCAACTGCAGTAGTGAAAAACAAGCGTCAGGTCTTAGAAGCCAATGTATAGCCATGATCTGGTGTCCGGTAGTATGGTAGTCGGTTGCTGATAGATGGAGGAGAGCGAAAGTTGTTTTCACTTTCTTAAAGCCATGCTGTTTTAATGGCAACAGGAAGACGTAGGGTAAACATGCACGTCGATTTCCATTGAACAACCCGCCGGTCCCTTATCACTTATGTTATCGGGGGAGAACAATTGGGATAGTTCTGCTTCTGTTGTAACTTCGTTTTCGTTTTTGTTGAAGGTTTCTCTACTCATCACCATAGGTGTTGAACGGCAGATTAGAGGCAAGTCCCCCTTTTTACAATGCTTTTTTTCGTATTCTCGCGTTCTAGCGAATATGTTTGATTTGCATGTCGGGTATGAAATTGTGACACTATGTCCATAATCATAACATTATTTTTCTTAACAGTTTTTTTCTTCAGTTGAATGCATTTTCGTTCAACATTGAGTTCATTTTCTCCAGATATTACATTTAAATCTACTTCATTGATTCATTACGATTCTATGATGGTCTTTGATGTGTTTAGAAAAGAGGACGGACCCGATCAATGGACGGAAGAGACATTAAACACAGAACTGGGTGATTGTTGAAAATTCGCTAGGTACGTGCAAAGGAACATTAGAAAAATATGTTAATTACAGTTTTTGTAAACTCCATAGACTGTGTTAAGTATTGGAAAAGAAACAAGGAAACATCACATGCGCCCACTTGTGAATTAGGAAACAAGTTATCTGCAACCAGGAAGTTAACCCAAGGTTCGGTTACTGTATCCTGAAATGTTCGTCAACTTCCATTCCTCCTGCACTAGCGTTACGAGCAGGTTACAACACAGTTTTTCATCCCCTATCGGACGGGCTACTCGTGAAGGTAACATTACGCCCATTGGAACCATTAGTGGTGTGGTGGTGGATCGATTGTGGATTTAGACGAAAACACATTCACCATAACCAGGGGCGAGGGGGTTGTGCTGGATTTTCCCGGGAAGGGATGGGTAAAGAAAATGAGGAAAAACTCCATATTCCGTGTTTCCAGGAAAGCGCGCCCGGGATTGTGGTAACGGAAAAGTTATTGAAAACAAGAAAACAAAGAAACAACACATAGGAGATGAGAATGAAACAGGGGAAAAAAAAGAGAGAATATCCTTTGTAGCAAACCTCGGCTGTCACTTCATCATAGGTAATGTTCGTTTTGACGCCCAACGGCCAAATGATGTGCAGCTTGTCTTTGTTCAACTGCAGCAAGAACACGATCAGGACGAACAGTGCGTTGAACATGAAGAACGCAAACACGGACTTGTTACGCAGTTCTTTCAGATCGACGGCGATTCTCGCCTGGATATTGTGTATGTTGGTATGGTTGTTGGTGATGGTGTTGTAGCATTGTGGTCCGGCACATTCGACAAAGTTGTGATCGGATTTTTAAATTCCGCGGTGCAAATTATACAATGTGGTTTGGCGATATTTAGGTCGAGGGAAAAGGACGGGGGATGGATGGCAACGGTCGCGTAGCATATTTCGTTTGGTCGGGCCGAATAGTTGTGTGGTGAAATTTCATGGTTGTGGCGGTGGTGGTAGGTGTCGGGTATTCGATTTTTATCCATACGCAGTCCGCAGGAAAAATCGGGAAAATGAATAGTAGCGAAAAAGAAGAAGAAAAAAGAAAAAAACTGGAGGTTAATGAATTTGTCCCGAATGGAGACATCCGGTGGTGCCATAGCAAGTGAGTTTGGGAAGAATGCAGCCGATAGAATGACCAGCAACATCAACGCCTCTCCTCGCTATAGTGAACACGCCGGTGCCTCCAGGAGTTTACCTCTTGCGTGGCCTCATCATAGGTTATGTTAGTTTTAACACCCAACGGCCACTTGACGTGGATGTTGTCCTTGTTGAGCTGTAGCAAGAAGACGATCAACACAAACAGCGCGTTGATCATGATGAAACCAAACACTGCGGAGTCGCGCAGCTCCTTGAGATCGTGCGCGATACGTGCCTGAAAGAAGGTAGAACATACACATGTTTGAAAAACTAATTCCAATACCATGGCCACAATCTCGTTGGACATCTACACACCTGCTCTTCCTTGTTCTGATCAATCGGATAAAGGTACTTATCGATCAGATCCTTCCAAAACTGGATTTCGGTGCTGGAAATAAAGTCCACCTCTCCCTTCTTCAAGTCTGGATCATCTATCCAGTACGGGTTGGTCAGGAAGTCGCGCTCGTCGCGCTGCAGGGTGGATGTCTCCGACTCCTCATCCACGTCGTCGTCCTCCGTGTCTTCCGCCACCGAGCCGAGGTGGTGATCCTTCGAACCAGCCGACGCCGTACGCTTGCGGGTGTGATGACCGTGCGGGTCGATGTGCTTTTCAAGGTTTTCGATTTTCTTTGTAATCGAGTCTAACGCGTCGGCAATATGGATGAGCTGCGCCTTCTCGTCGGTCGTTTTGCCGTGCGTGCAGAGCAAGCAGCGGAACAAGCCCGCGATCGAGATGTCGATCGAACCCTCCTCATCCGAACCATTGCCAACGCCACCCTGCAGAAATCCGAGCAGCGACTTTTGCTTGACCCGCTTGGTCGCTTCTTCGGCGTCTTTCTTTTCCTGTTCCAGTTCTTTCTTCGTCTTCTTGGCAACGACCTCACGCGTGCCCCAGGAGACTACGTTCAGGTTGATGATCGAGTACAGGATGAGCAGCAGGTACATGGAAGGAATCGACAGCAGGTAGATGATACCGGATGCGATACACCAAAACTCTTGTGGATGGAGACAGGCTGCTATGAAGAATGAACTGGTCATCGCGATCAAGAAGATGGCCGACGGTGAACCGATGCCGTCCTCGCCGAGCTGCAACGCCGTACCGACGATCACCGCCATCATGATGAGCGCGTACACAGTGGAGAGTATCTGCGCCACTAGCAGCTGGATGTTCGATTTGCACGTGAAGCACACCAGCATAAACAGCAGTATCGGGATGATGTTGTAGTAGAACGAAGTCCAATTGTCGATCTTGAAGGCGGCCACGAACGCACCCACCAACATAAGGAAGATCGTACCGGGGCCCAGGATCGTGCCTCCCATCAGCATCATCTGGTAGAAGATGTACAGCAGCGAGATGTTGTCGTTGATCTTGATCGTGCGCTTGTAGTCCATCAGAAGGTCCATGATATTGGCGATGGTGGACGGTACCCAGCGGCGGCGCTGGTTGTAGAACTCGTTGAAACCCTCTGGGCAGTGCGTGTAGGCGTCCGAGGCAGCCGAGTACTCGACACGGTAGCCTCGCTGCAGCAGCAGCGTGCACAACCAACGGTCCTCGCCCTGATCGTACTGCACGTAGTGTCGCGCTTCGTCCGAACGCGTCGTGTACTTCCGCATCACATTATCGTCCATCAAACCTTTTCCTGTGGGCATTTTAAACAATTGGAAAGCATGTTATTAGACATCTAGCAGTGAAAAGTTACAACACTCGACACCCACCTCTGAACAGCGAGAAGCAACCGGGGCTACAAAGTACACAACCGATCATGTGCTCCGTCGCCTTCTGTAGCCAATGGCCGATAGCATACTCGAACTTCTGGTACCACACCATCGGACCGGAGCCGATCGGGTGAATACGACCACACGCGGCGCCCAGGTTTTTGTTCTTCTTCATCAGATCGACCAGTAGCGTTACGGCACTCGGGTTAAAATCGATGTCACCGTCCAGCGTGAGCAAGTAGGTGTTTTCCGCCATCACCTCCTTCCTGTCCACGGAAATCGGAAGCTCCATCAGCCGGTGTCCGAGCAGGTAGTACATGTACATCACCTGTGACCACCGCTTACGGTGTCGAATGCGGTCCTTGTCCTTCAGATGTGCAATCATTTTGGTTTTGCCGGGCAACGTCCACACCAAGCGCCCTCCGTATGGCGTCGGGTATTTCTTCGGTGGCCGCAGACGAATGTTCGTTTGGTGTACTTCCGATGCGGCCTCATCGATTGTATCTATGAGGATCTTTACGAACCGGTTGCACTGTATGTCATCGTCGCTGTGGTCGGAAATTTCGAATGCGTCATCGAAGAAAATGTGAGCTGGAAGAAAAGGGAAAAAAAAGTTTTCCACGCGAACGAAATCTTACACACCTGTACACACTCACTTTCAAACTCGTAATAGTCCGGATCGACGATGCGCAGATACTTCTGTGCTACACGTCGCGCGCACTGGTCCTCATCCATGCGCATGATGGACTTGAGGAACACCATCATCTCCTCCTTCGTTTCGTGCCAGAGCGTGGCGCACGCGTAAATTCGCGTGATGTGATCCGACGACTTGACACTTGGCCGCGGCAACGCCGATCCGTCCGTGTGCACCGAGATGGTTTCGTAGTACTCGTCGCCCTTTTCCTTCTCGATCTCCGCCAGATCTTCCGTCTTCACGTCGGCCTGGTCGTCCCGCCGGCGATTCATCGCCATCGACTGGTCAATGAGCAGCGCACTGTACATCGGAGTCACGAACAGCTTCTCGGTGTTGGCCAAACGTTCGCACTTGGGCGTCCAGATATGCAGCGTGATCCAGGTCTGCGACAGTAGCCACAGCAACCAGGCCCAGGCCATCTGCCGCGAGGCGAAATCACTCAGTCGGAACACCGGCGGGCTCTCGAAGAACAGATAGTCCGGGATGGAACCGTGGAAGAAGCACGGATCGTCGTTGCGGATACCGCAGGCGGCAATCAGCAGCGAAATCGCGACCGGTACTGCGAGGTTCACCGGGAACGCGTAGCTGAACCCTTGGATCAAGATCTTACACGCGAACTTCCCGAAGACGTAGCACAGGTACGCGGCCAGGATCTGGATGATGAGCACGTACGTGACCGTGTTGTAAGCTGCCTCGATGTCGACCGTGTCCACCGCCTGAGCGGCTTCAACCAGATCGGGCAGTGCTGAGCTAAACGGCAGGGCGACTTCTTCTACCACGATCTTATGCGGCCCGTATCCGGCACCGAATAGTGCGAACAGGTTGGCTACCTCGTCTCCGCGAACGAAAAGGATCCCCAGCACGAAGCAGAACAGGAGCATGATCTTCCACACCGATAGGAACATGTAGGTGAAGTAGCGCGTCTGCTTGAGGTCCTCCTTCACGCGGCCCAGCGAGCGCACAAACGAGAACGGACTCTGGGCTGAGACGTAGTTTTCCCACCAGCCGCACGATGTCAGGAGCGCCGAAACGGGTATCAACCAGAGGACCGGTCGATTTTCCAGCAACGGCCACACGACAAAACCGGTGATTTGTGCAGCGATAGCGGCCAGATCGACGATCGATTTAACGGCCCGTTGTCCTTCCTTATTGGTACGGGAGAAGAGACCCAACATGCCTGTGGATTTGAGAGAGCGAAATGTGAGAAAAGTTGATGGAAGATTCGACAAAATGTAGAACGGAGCCAATAGTGCTAAGATCGCTCGCCAGCACGGGAAAATGTGCTTTCTCGAACGACTTACCCGGTATGACGCACAGACAGTTGGTCAGCATGGCTCCCTTCACCGAGTCCACCTCGGGCAGGACGACGAAGAACAACAGCACCAGCCCGATGGTGTGGAACGACTCCATCATGAAAACGAGCAGAAAGTGCGACTTGAGCGGTTTCTTCAACGACTTGAAGAAGCAGATACGGGTGGACCGGATGAATGTTCCGATCTCCGGCACGGCGAACGCTATCATCAGCGCCCACATCCACGCTATCCGCTCCTCCTCGGGCAGCGCCACGATGAACGATTTGTCCCTTGCCAGGTCGCGGTTGCAGTAGGTGATCTTCCGGTCGCGCCGCAACTGCGACGACATGAACAGCACACAGCCCTTCGCCACGACGCCGCCCAGCAGCACGACGACGAACGTGATGAGGTAGGCGAAGAGCTTCAGGATCTTAATCGTCAGGTCCAGACAGGCCTGGTCCGCCATCGAGCCCGTGTCCTCCTTGATCGGAGGGTCCCGGAAGACGTCCCATCCTTTCGTCTCCTGCACGGTGCGCTGACTGCAAAATGGAAAACCGTGAATGTTGATTAGCAACGTTTGCGATTAAGAAGCTACGCTCGATGGTATGTTTGTTTTGTTGCTAGTGATTGTTTCATTGATTTCTTCACGCATTAACAACAAGAGCAGCGGGCAGCCGACGCGGAACCAGCAACGCCACAAAGGTCACGGATCGGTTCCTGCGCATACAGGCGACAGTCGCTTTAGGTGACGGAGGTCGTCATGGTTTTACGGTCCCGAAGACGATTGTTTAGGTTCGCGGTTATGACCTTTTTTTTGTAGCAAAATTCAAGCTGAACTAGGAACCGCAGATGTTTCCGCATAGTTACAATTCAGAGTGATGGTGACAACGAACAAATTTTTGTTTTTGTTTAGCATTTGGTGTGGTTATAATATTTTACCCTTCATAGGGTAAAAATGCCAACATTTTCGACAACGGTGATCGTCATCTCCTCACCCCGTGTTCAAAGTTAGAAATATGTGGAAATCGTATTTTATGGCAAGTTCGTTTTGCCAGGTGTCTGAGAGACTAGGCGTTACAGAGACGACGGCATCTTCGATTACAGTCACATTTTTGTTCGCATATCGCAAAACACTCACCAACACGCCTCTGGGCGCAGTATCGCACTATCAATTATCACGCACCGTGCGCACGATACCGTAAATCACTTTCATTTACAACGTTACGCATAAACCTGCGCAGATACCAAGACGGTCCAGAGTATGGTATGTTATTGCTGCTGCTCTACACAACCATGGTGCGAATAAAGGGTGAAAGTTGCTCGCGGTGTGCATGCTATATTTCCACCCGAAAACCAACCAACTAGACGATAAACGATCACCCCCCAATTTGTCCTGCAACAGGAAGGATATCAAGTATTGCTGGCCTACATGACATAGTCCTCCTCGTCGTCGTCGTTGGCGACCCGACAGTAGTGATGACTCTGGTAGCTGATGTAGTTGTTCGCTTCACCACCACCGTTTCGCTGCGGTACTGGCGGCTTGGGGACTCCTGGCAGCGCGACACCGCTCATGGCCGTCCCGTTGCTGTTGCTCTTGGTGCTGGTGGGGACAGCATTGCTCACTTTTCGGTACATCCTGATCCAGAGAAACTCCGACGGCGGGGGCAAACTGCCATGCGGAGTTTCGTTTGAAAAGGATGTGTCAAATTTTACACTTTTTGCACGACCTTCACTGAGTGCCTGTTCGTCTTTCTTTTCACGTTTCCTACTGGTGATTGATCACTTTCCACGTCTTCGTGGATCACTGTGCTTTCTATATAAAACCCTACTGCTGATGTAGAAATATCCTAGGACTTAGTGAGGGATCCTTGTACAGGCGCGCGTAGCAGTGCCGATAGTCACTTGCAGGTGTTGAGCAAAGCGACACTGAGCAACTGGCACCGAATTCGCGGACCGAGGGCCACCTTGGTTGCTTCCGATGCCAGTGGATGAGCCGGACTGAGCGCGTCTTTCGCTCGATCGCGTCCAGTTCGCGGTCGGTTTTCAGTTGGCACCGAGGTGCTGATTGGTCAGGCACGCCGCCACCACCGCGCCGAACTACAACCGCGCGTTCGGCCGCCGACCGTTTCGCTGAGTGACCAAAACTAAGCGGAATATTAATGAAAAAAAAAAACAAGTAGACAAACGCAACAAAACACACTACACAGTTGGAAAAATTGAAAAATACCAGCCACTACAGCCTACCTCTCACAACCGTACTTCCCTGTCCCGCGTGTTCCCTCCTGCGGGTGGTTGTTCAACACGTGCGCATTTTGTCGACAGTGAGAGTGCCCATCGAACGCGGCTACAACGATGCCCCAATGGAAACTATGTGGGGATTGATGGCGCCAGGGGAAGATGGGCCTCCAAAAAAAAAAAAAAAAAAAAAAAACACACACATCACGCGCACTCGTGCGGTTCACGCACGCCATCGCGGAGCGTAGGGATCATGTTCCGGGGATTGGCGCACCTGGGGATGCCCATCGGTTTCGGACGCTCACTACTCCCGGCTGAAGTATGTAGCCGATTTCTCCGCCAATTGTGTGGAGTCGTTAGCGGGAAAAGCACCGTGCTTCAGGCTTTTCCCGCTCACGCAACACCACAACCAGTGAGGCACAGTACGCCCGAAAAGGAACCACCCTCCGAAGAAAGGGGTTTCCAACAATCGTAGTAAAATTTTTTGAAGGAGGAAAATGAACCTCACATATTTGGTTAGCGACCAGGAAGTAGCACATTGCCGTTCTGCACATTCCATCGATATCATGGAAAAGAGGCGATCAACGTTGACGAACCGAGAGCTAGCTATGTTGTTGCGTGTGCTGGGCCGGTATCTGTTTTCCATCGTCCGTTCCACTCCGGCGACGAACCGGATGCGTTCGAAGATTTCTTTACCGTCTTCTCCAGCGTTGTCTGGTGTGTGGCGATTGGACGATTCTATTAAAGTGCCCTTAGTAACTTTCTAAACCATGGATGGGTATAGTTGTGGTTTTTTTTTGTTAATTCTACGTGATTGTTTATATTTTAGTAGTAGTGAACAAAGAGGGCTCGCTTTTTTCCACCATTCACGGTGCAAGACATGTCCGCATTTTTGTGTTGCATAAAACACATCTCCTGCCAACAAGGTCCGTTTATAGTGTCAATTAAATTTCGATCGATTTCAGTATTTGCTCGCTTCATACTACTGAACGAGGTGAAATCGGCGAAGCAAACAGGAGCGCTCTAATGGTGGTTGAGATTTTCGATTAATTCCGTAACGTAATAGTTAGCGAGAGCTACCTACGGACCACGGGGGTGCGGCGGTAGGATCTAACGTAACCAAATTCGTTGCATTTGTTGCAATGGTCACGGTATGAAGAAACCCATGCGGCCAGCGAAAGTGATTCGCCCCGTT
>JAOEFI010000003.1:8654645-8664824 GCA_034621735.1 Anopheles plumbeus
GAATACGCCAAAAACCGGTTGATCTTGTTTTTTGTTGATGGTAGAACCAAAAAAAGAATGTGTGGCATTTCGAACCGAACGAGTTAAAAACTCAACCGTAAGGGTCCACTAAGTGCTTGCAAAAAACAGTTTGATCATATTTTGCTCCCAATCCAGCTCAGGTTGGCTCAGCACAGCTGCCTTTGTCAAATTAAAAGTTATTGCACTACGATGCCAGTCATGTTGCTGTTAAGATAGAAATCTGCCGGCAAATGATCGTCGTAGAAAATATACGACCACAGACAGCATAATTCACTGCTGGTCGCACCTAGTTTGCCACACCCTTTTTGTGATTGGGTGTTGTGCTGAATCGCATGATATTCAGCGCCTTGGTGAGCTGTTGTTAATCGTGGCAGGACGAAGGAGAAAAATGGTGCCGGTTCCCCACGCACGGTTTCAATCCGCAAGATAGTCTTAAAGCTTCAGCCACTGCGTTGGTATGGCATAAACCCCAATGGGAGGGGGGTTTTTTCTTCATGGAATTAACGTTTAAAAATAGTCGTATCTCAAATTCCCCGCCAGTTCAGACCAGCAGTCGTTCAAAGGGCCCACACCAAATCCGCAGTGTGAGATGTTTAGCCAATTCCTACTGACCGCTGTGACTCACGAACCCACCTCATAATAGTTGCCCCAAATCGTACGATATGTCCAGCTTCTACCGGACGGATTCGATTGGTCTTCAGCCGTCAGTAGAAATCCCACGCAATGGTAACGAGTCTAACGAGCTGCAAACTGCGGTGGTGCGCGCAGTTAAACCCTTACTTCCTTTCCAACATCACCATTGATAGACATAACGACTTCGGTCAGCGGTTTCGCCCCGTTCGTTGCTCTTCGGCCCATTGTAGTGAGGCAAGCAACGAAAAAAAAAACTGGGAAGCTGTTTTGATGAGTGAATTAATAACTCATCTCGTTTTTTCCCCCTCGTGGACCCTTGGAATTGTTTCAAAATGTTTCGCCCACCGGGAACAGCTTAAGCACAATGGTCCGGAACTTTGTTTACTTCCTACTTCCGATCTGGTTTGGAAAACGTTCATCCAATTATGCAGGCTTTGTGAACGATCGCGCGCCTCTGGTTCCGTTCGGTGACGACGACCAGGAAGACGACCGTGCAGACTTGAACTTGAACCTCTTTTGCTGAACGATATTGGACCAAGCGTTGTGTGCAGGAACTTATAAAACACCACGGAACATGCGAAGGTTGCTACTACCCAATTTGTTCTGTAAAGGTTTATTAGCATCACAAAACTTGACAGTGCGTCAATTCTGTCTGTAGGTGTCAAAAACAGTTATGTCGGGATCGGGGCAAAAATGGAAGCACGATTTGTGAGAGGTGTGGTTACACTGTCGTATGTGGGTGTGTTGTTCTAAGTGGTTCAATGATCATATAAAAGACAAACTGGGAGGAGAAAGAATAATAAAAAACGCTTGGGAGAATGTGCCAGACATCTCTGTTTATTATAAAGGCTTTATTGAACTCAGCCATAAGTTCATAGGTGAACAACCTTTTGTATCATCGTTACACATAGAAATCTTCATGACGTGATAGATATACTATAATAATGTCAATAAAACTAGTATAGCAACATTCAACATTGCATATAATGGTCATCGCTATATTCCTTAAATGAGTTCTACGAGAATCGGTTGCAAATATTGTCGTGTATTTATTCCATTTTTTCTTTCAATTTTCAATTGCTGTGTATAACAAATGCTATACTACCGTAGTGTTAACTACGTACATTGTATTACATTACAGCATACTTTTCTCCATATAAGTTATCGCGAAAATTTGGTTCAGCTCAACCAAATAAAACATTCTTGAGTACCTGAGTAAAAAATTGATCCCTTCCTTGACTTTCGAGATTTTCCGTCGTGCGATTCATAAATTGTTTAAACGTGACGCAAAAGCAGATTAAAAATCTGTCCATCAGTGTTGGATTCAACCTAAGAACTAACCTTTTCTCACATTAGATTGTTGCAAAGGAAATGGGATTATGTACGGAACAGTTCAGTAAACCCGCACGCCCTCTGTTTGATTTATGTCGCTTCTACCAAACCGGTCCAACAAGAACGACGCCTCCAACTCCACGCGGCGCGCAACTTCCTCCTTTCGCGCGCCGTTCGGTTTGGGCTGTGCTAAAATGTGAATGGCCGGAAAAGCCAATCGACAATCTTCAACCACCCGTGGGGACGGATGAATCCCGGCCCGCACCGAGCCGTTGAACTCTGTTCCCGGTATTTGTCCAGTCCACCCAATGGCAGATCCTAGAGCTTCTCGCGCGCATGGCTACAGTTCTTGGGCGACAAGTTGCATGCGCACTCCAGTTAAATGTCAGTAAACTCACCACGGGATGACCTTCACGTCGTCATATGCGTATGGAAGGCTACGAAGCCCGTGGACTGTTTCTTGGGCCCACATTTCATACCGGTGCTCAACCCATTCGTTCCGAAGCCACCGAACGGTCATTAAACGACGCCGGCAAGAGCGGGAAGTGCGGAACGGGTTTTTCTTAGTTAATCGTTCTCATTTTTTTATCCACCCGTAGATTGTTGCCTGTGGTCCCGGAAAGGCCATTAGTCAAGCGACCGATGCTGCACAAAGCGCAATGGTTGTCCAGTCTCTGCGGCGTGATCTGTTATCGTTAATCTGCAGACAGAAACATAAATCGCAAAAATAGCCAAGAAACGCAGGGCACCACTGTCGAATCCACAAGTCCGAGGACTGGTTCATGAGCTAGGTGGGGTTTCTTGTTCACTCAGGACAGTTCGCCGTTCGATGCCGCAATGGTGGAGATTTGAGGCGATCGAGAGCCGCTGTTGTCAACGTCCCTGTCCCCCTCCGAATCGGTTTGCCTTTCCACCGGTTCGACCAATCGTTCAAAGGGGGCACAAAGGCAAAGGTACGAAGGAGGTTTCCACTTCACAACGACCGGCACGCGGAGAAAAAATAATAATACATGGGTGGGGAGTGATCGAGATCGATCGACTTTTTACTTCTGCTGCGAAGAGAACGAGCGCGATATAGTTTATAGTTTACTGCGGTGGTTTTCTGTTTATTTTTTTTCACAACGTTCTGCGCCTCGAGCTCCCTCTGTCCCTTCATCTCTATCTTTTCATCTCTCTCTTTCTCTCCGTCATTTCGTCTATACCTACCGCGGGCGGTCGTCATGCTCTCGTGGATCAATATGAAACTCTGGGTTGGGTTAATTAAAATGGCGGTGCCAGGTCTCCGGTCTGCTAACCCAACCCTTCCCGGCGGGTCCTGTATCCTGCCCAGCGAGATCCCTCCACACTGCTGCACAGCTAGGCTGTGGCCGACCCGTGACGGAGTGTGCGCGAGTTCGCTTAGAGTAAAGCGGTGACTTTCGATTTCGTTTAACGGCTGGCTAAAATCTGCATTGTCTCCGCTTGACGTGCGCACGGTCCGCACGGAATGCTTGGGCCATTTAGTAAATGGCCCGAGTGTCGATGGAATGTGGCTCTGGCGGTTCCTTTAGCGGCGGAAAGTGACTCCACCGCACCGGCCCGGGTAACTTGCTAGTTGGGGCAGCATGCGGAAATCTCAGGTTGAGGAAGTTCGTGGAGATTCGGTTCGTAGGAGTTCGTGGCGGTGGTGTGAAGGGTGGAATCGGTAGGGAAGGCAACCTTCACATAGGAACAAACTCTACTTCTTTCTACTCAATACTTGATTCGAAGGTATACTGAAGTGAGTAACGACAAGACTGGACTCGCAAGGCATAGACGTAGAGTTTTCCATTTGACGGACATTCTCTAACCACTGCGTTGTATGACGCACCACGTTGCAGCACGTTGGTGCTCAAGCTCTA
Source organism: Anopheles plumbeus (assembly GCA_034621735.1). Lineage (NCBI taxonomy): Eukaryota > Metazoa > Arthropoda > Insecta > Diptera > Culicidae > Anopheles > Anopheles plumbeus. The sequence goes on from JAOEFI010000003.1 coordinate 8,658,512, forward strand.
TAACTTTGAAATGAATAATGCCTTCAAATGGACACCGATGTGTAGAATAGGTGCGTTGAAGAAGGTAATTTCCTGGGAGGCGGAACACCCCACATGCAGTCTGCTGCAAATGAGCTGTTGGACGCTGAGAACGATTCGAAAACATTCCGGTTTTTTCTTTTTCCTACGATTCGGCAGTGTTGGTAAGGGCTGGCAACCGTCACGCTCTGATGTGCCGCGCCGTTAATAAGCCTAGACCAAGGTGCTGCAGACGACCTTGTCGGACTTGATCTGCACGCTCCGTTTACGTCTGAACTTTCGCCCGGGCAGTGCGTGAACTCCTAGATCGAGGAGGAGGTTCTCAACCTCTCAAGCGGTGGTCCGGTCGGTCTGTACTCGTGGCGATTTCCACAGAAGAATTTCGTCTTCCGTGCCAACTCGGTGGAGCCGAACGTCTGGAACTGGTTTCTTTGTTGGTGTACAGACGTTTGCGTATCCACCCAAGCCGATCTATCTTGTAGTCTTGGTTTGCCCTCGGTGTACTGTTGCGGTCTGCCCAAGGCACGGCGGGTTGCGTTCAAGTGATTACTGCAGCGTCTGGGAACGCACCCAAATCCCGCATAGCTGCTCCCCCCGCCCGGCAGCTTCAATTATTCACAATTCACTGTTTGAGACTCTCCGTGCCGGGCGTTGGCATCGTTGGCGCTTTGAGGCGAACCGACGGACAAATTAATCTTCAGAACGAACGTCATTAAACGGTCGTAACCGTTCAAAGCCACGTCTGAGGTGTCGACGATATGGGAGTCGTCAACGAAATGTCAGCCGTATCCGACGATTCCGGCCGAAAGGCTCTGAGGCAAAACCTTTGTCGGTAGTAATGCCCTACCGTGTTACACCCGACACCCCCGACTGTTGGGGTCAGTAGAAAACCGCACTCCGTTTGCATACGAAATTGTGCCTTCCAGAGCGCCGTTGTTACCTGTGCTGTAGGTACACGGTACTGAAGGGCCTCGACATCTGGTAACCTACAAGACGCTAGCAAACCCTGGGAAACCTCGTATGGCACATGGATGAGCACCACCACCGGGTCGGTTCCACCGACTCATGGGGAGCATTTTTATTTTTTCGTCCACAAGAACTGGCCTTTATTCGGGTGCATTTTAATGATGGAAATTACAGCCTAGTGGCCGTAGGCATGTTTCGTGGGCTACAGATGGCGCGGCACACTCACAAACCACACGTACGCTCTCTGTTGGGGATCATGATGGGCATGGTTCAGTGATGTTTTAATCGACGTGGAGGTTTTTGGAGGATCTGACCGGCGGCATTTCGGAACAAGTTGTGGTTGATCTTGATTAGCATGAGGTCGGTTCGTTGTAAACGGTTGCTTATGGCGGTGGGATTAACATGAAGGAACAGCAACAGGTCAGTCGAGTCGACTTTTCGTGGACTTTTCTACGAACTACTAACCGAATGTGATTCATCCGACCTGATCGTGGCAGATTTTGGTGCGTGATAGGCAATGGCGAAGTTTTAATCTAACATTTACGGACTAAAAGTCCATATCTCGTAACTTTACTCTACTTCGGTTTAGTTCCAAGATAGTCGAACGTCATGGAAAACTATTTCGAAAATAGCACAAACCGTATGATGTATGATTTAGGTTAGGTGCCTTGATGGTTTTCGAGGTAGTTGAGCATTCGCAACATGTAATCAGGACATTATGTTCCGCCTAGAAATGCTTCGAGTGCCCGCCCCCAAATGTTACAAACCCACAACATGCAGTAAGATTGGTGGCCAGTGCCATAGTAGTGGTAGCATAGGTAGTGTTGAGAGCATGAAAATAGTGGTCGTAGTAGGAACCAACTCACCTGGCCGAACCTAGGCCCACGATAGTGCAGAACGAAAAGAGAAAGAGCGGGCGTGTGGATACTGGATTGATTTCCTCACTCTACTTTAGAGTGGTCAAACCAGTTTTTCTTGCTTCGGCCGTACACTACGCCGCGTATCCGCGGACGGTGCCCGGCTCGGACGCGCGATAAAGGAAACAACTTTTTCTTTCTTTCGAAGCGCACGGGCTCACGGGTCTGGCGCAATCGGCAATTCGTTCTCCCGGCCCGACGATGGTGACGCGGTGGATGTTGATTTATTTTATTTCTATTAAATGAACGGCCAGCAGGGCGGGTGGCAGGGCTAGTATGCTGCTGGAATCGTTGGGCGGGCGGGCGTTGTGGCTTTAACGAACCCCGCTCGGTCCATTTGCGCAAGCTGCAGGACTCACTATTTCGAAAGTAGTTTTCGCGCTCGGTCACGGCGAAACGCCTACAGGAAATTGGGCATCGAACGCTGGCCGCGAAAGAACATCGGGCGACCAGTGAGGTTCGTTTTTGAATGTCTATCCGCACAGTTCCATGGCAGGAATAAGTATTCTGTGGGGTTTTTTTTTGTCACTTGTATAGCTTCGTGCCTAGTTTATGGATCGATGTTGAAATGTTGATTTAAAAATGGCACAACTTTTGGGAAACTGTCGCACATTCGAAACATATCCTTCAACTCCGAGCGGAACAAGCTTACGTACAAATACTATAGTTTTGTTGACTTCTGTATCTTATTTTTCCGCTCTGAATCTATTATGAAAGCAATAAATAGATTTACATTTTATTGTGTCACTTACAAGTTCGAGGAAAAATCTTACGTTAGTCTCAGTTCACGGTTTCACAGGATCACCCAATGTACTCGCCACAACCATCATTAGAAAGGGCGCACCGACAGGCGTCGCTTCGCATCGGTTCCCCATGGGTGGTCGGTTCTACTTAGATTTCCTAACGAGCTTTTCCTAATGATCCTGCTGCCAACCACCCATCGCACCACACAGGGGTGTCATCTCGGACCAAGGATGGTGCTGTTCGTTGCGGAACGCAAACCATACGACCCGCGACGACTCGCAACTCACGGCGGAGACGATGGTGTTGATGTGTAATGATGATGCAGCGCATTGTTCGGCGCCCTCGCGGCCCGGTACCGTTAGAAGTGACTGTATGTTACTGTATCACATTGTTTTGTCGGTAACAGTAGGCCGATGCAAACGGATATGGCTGGTTAGCAGCTTGCCGAAGCCGGATCCTACCACCCGTCCAGGTGGGTCAAGGATGCGTGGTAACGGCATTTGCGCCGTGTGTGTGTGCGTAGTTTTTCTTTTCTATCGCACGCTCGCTCGCATGCGATCATTAGGACCGAAAGTGACGCGTAGATCATTAATGAGCTGGGACCCGCTGAACGGCGCACTCGCTGTGAATCATTAGAAAGATTCGCAACCTCTGCGCCCCTCTTTAGACCAGCCGTGTTGGTCGGACCACTTGCCATTTCACTATCGCTGAAATCTTTCCATTATCCAGAGGGGGGCTCCATCTTCTTTTACCGACCATGGTCGTCCAATTCGGCCATCTTTAAACCTACCAAAGACGAGCAGGCAAACGTCGTCGTGTCGCGGTTATCGCGATCGTCTCCTTACTGGAGATGGGCACCTTTCAGGGTCAGCCTGTGAGCGCGAAGTCGGCCCGTGTACCCCGAACCTGTTTCCCATCGTCCCAAAGGTCAAATGCTGCGGACGGTGACGCGGTGGTGGCGCTCTTCGTGCGGTCGTAAAGTCGCCCGCGATGGTTCCATCTATCGCCAATATGTTCAGCCTTGGGGCCTGGGATTCGATCGTGTTTCGTAATATGCGTCCTCTTGTTTTCACCTTCGTCGATGTTGAGTGTATGTGTGTGTATGTGTGTGTACGCTGCTGAACCGTTTCCTGAAATGAGGCGCCGACCCGAAAATCGGTTGTTTGGCGTAGAAAACGAAAGCGCTTGTTGCCTATTGCTAGCAAAGCAGGCGTTTTAAAGAAGGGAAAACCAGAAAACCGATAGAGATCGAGCAAAAAATGGAGCTCCCCCCGCCGCCGCTGAACCTGGACAAACAAAACGTGCATCAAAACAAGCGGAGAAAGTTGCCAGCATTCGCAGGCTGCATTGGTGCGAGTTTTATGCTCTTGACACCACATACGCGCCGTTTCCAAATGGATCCGTTCACTGTACTGCCGTTTCCGTTTTTCCTCTTTCCGGTCGGGGCAGCCGGCTCATATTTCCCCCCGCGTGTGCGGACAGACCCCCCGGCTTGTGAAAAGAGGACCATTTTCACTTCTGGCAACCATCATCGTATGGTTGCATTTCCCGTCCGCGGAACACGTTTCCAATTACTGCATATCAAAATGTATGAAATAACATACTGCTAAAAGCGGCCACTTGAGGACCGGTTTCTTGTTTTGCTGCGTTTTGGAAGTGAAATCGCTGCAGCAGGTAGTTGACCGCGGTTGTTTTGATATGGAATGATTGTTGCAACGTTCGCTGGTTGAAAAGAAGGCACAGACTGAATATAGTAAACATTTCCCGGGAGCCACAAGTGGCTGGTAGCCTCATAAGCTGGATAAATAAGCTTCCGTTTGTTGATGCTGGAATGCCCACCAAGTACACCAGAAATTAGCTGAATTTCCAATTTTATTTAGACTGCCCATTATTGACACTTCATTTCTTTGCTTCTCCGCCTGGCCTCCAGGGCGGTTGTACCGGGTCGGAATCCTTCCAGCACAGTGTGGCCATTAGTTGTGTGCCTTCCAATTAAAGTGCTCCTCAGATTTGACTAAGATTTTCCATACACCCACCCCATCATTAGCCTGCACGACGGGGTGGCCACCGTGCAAGGTCGTACGTCATTGTAAAAAAAAAAAAAAACCCCCAGACCCCAAATAGACACACCGCTACCGTTATGGTCATTAGCGCTCGGTGGACGGCGTGCTCTGCTTCCATCAACATGGCCGAGAAAACACATGCAACTGGGCAACGGTGGCACACGCAAATGACACGCGAAAAAAACGACGTGGCATGATCGGGCACACACTTTTCAGTATCCCCCAGCGGCAGTGAGTTGTCGGCATGTTTTTTTTTTTTTGTTGCTGCCTTTTTGTTTCTTCGTTCGTTGTCTGAGCTATTTGTCTGGGGCGTGTATGTGCGGTTTAATGTTGAGTAGCACCATTTTTTTTTCTCTTGGACCCCACAAACCATTGCGCAACGGTTCGCGGGAGGATTCTTGATGATGGCTGCTGCGGGGGAGGGTGTGATGAATTTTTTTTAGTAACCACCCGCTTTACTCGCGTACTTTCATGCATCTCGCTGCGCTTTGTTTGTCACCCTCGAAAAAGTGCCGAGTTTTCCAGCGCTCTAGCTGGGTGGAGTGTTAATTCTCTTCGAATGCCACCATCGACTTGACACCCAGTGTCGTAGTCCCCGCTTGACTGCGTTGTGCCTGCGTGCCTTCTTTTGATTATAGATTTTTGGTTCAACACTCAACCGAACACTTCACTCCGGAGGAAGGCGGCGAGGTTTGGGTGAGGCTACGGCAAAAAGCGTATAGCTTCATGCTTTCGGTGCTTACATTGGTACCGCGAAGGCCAGCATGCATGCAGGACCGCAAGCCGCGTCCAGTCAGATTGTGTGAGAGGTCACCGGGGGCAAAATTTTTCGGGTGGGTCTGCACAGATTTGGCACACACTCGGTTCACCACAACCGTTTACCCCGCTTTTCTGCAGCCTCCAGTTTTCTCATTCGATTTCTGAACGATCGTTGGGGATGTGGAGTGACGGTCCTTGTAGAGTATTCGGAGTTTATAACAATACAAATCAATAGCCTATTTATTACACTCGACTTTTATGTGTTTGAGGACCTTTTTTTAATGAATTCAGATGCATATTTTTTCAAACTACTTCGTCTCAAGATAACTTTAATTCTATCGGTTGTTAAAAGAGACACAACTTTTGTTGCGTCGTTTGTGTTCGGACACGTATTTCTTTGTAGGGCCGTTAATGCTTGCCACTCCAGTGTCGGTTTTTGCCTCATTAATTTGAAAGTAATGCCTTTCTGCCCCAAGCTAAATCGTTTGATTGCACTCAGCTCCATAGAAGGGTATTTTTCTAGTGAGTCCTATGTCATCTGCATATGCCAGAGGTTGTGCTGACTTGTAGGAGGTGCTACCTGAAGTATCTACTTCAGTGTCCCGGATGGTGTATGTACAGCGGGGTATGTTGAAGGGGATTCAGCATCGTTGACCTAGCCTGTTTGTTTTGTTGTGTTTGGTGTTTTGTTTTAGTTGCTGGTTATCAAAATAGGATAGGAGTTTTCCGTTCGCCTTCCCCTGATATTTTGCGTTGATCATAGTTATTCTGACTAGTTTTACTACGCTAGCATAGGCGAAACCTCAAGGTAAAGTGCGTAAAAAGATCTTCGTCGCGCTTTGTAGA
>JAOEFI010000003.1:8664924-8685191 GCA_034621735.1 Anopheles plumbeus
ACGAGACGTTGTTACTGGCATACTGGAGTTTAATTTATCACTGTGAGTATGGATGAAAGCAATACTATTCCAACAGCAGACAACGAGTTCATGCCGTTAATGTTTTTACTGCATGTTCTGCACGGTACAGCATGCAATGTAAATTATATCATTCGTGAGAATACCACCAACCAGCGGCCACAGAGCCTACTCCTGCAACACTTGCACTGACGCGAACTCATCGAGACAAATGTGTGAACTTTTCGGCCACCGAGCCGGTGTTTTATGTGCCTCCCGGCTCGATATGTATCTCACACCGATAGAAAGATGATGGCCAAACGGTGTTCGGCTGCGGCAGGTTTTGGGAATTTGAATATTCACCTACACAGTGAGAAATTCTGGTGGTTTGTGTTTTCTACCTGGACGTATCGGAGAAGAAGAAGAAGAAAAAAACGTTACGAAGGCAGGATCGAAGGTGGGTGCGAAGCCGGATTACATGATCTACGCGGTCACCAAAACAATGGGGGTGCCCCAACTCGACACGGCATTTATCGTGCGATAGCATAAAGCCCTCTAATCATAAGGGCTGCAGTGGCTTGGAATGACTTGAATTTGTTACAATCGCATTCCGAAAATCGGTCGGTCTCGTCCGAACAATCTTTCAGTTCTAATGTGGATGTGATCTGTACCGGTGTGCAGCATCCATGCGAGAGTGCATGCACTTCAGTGCCACCCATCTCCCGGAGTGAAACGGTTTCTTCTTCTGCAGCAATTTCTTTTCCATTCCGACGCTTCTCAAAATCGGTGGCGCCCCTTTTTGGCCATAATGATGCGCCGTGAAGGTGCGTGAAGCGATGCTCGGTACGATCGCCTTGATGGGCACATCACCGGCTCCGCTAATTATCGCGTATTGTTATATCTAACCGTTAGTAATTGCAGGACTGCACCGTGCAGTTTCTCCGCCACCGGTCGCGAAGGGAAAGCGACGAGAAAGCGAGCGGCCCACACGCCTGCTCTGTATGCTACTATTATGCTCCGGTGCGATGAGACTTGAGATTTGTTATTCGAGCGGAGTTATAACTGGGTATTATTGTTTTCCTTTTCTCGCTTCATTTTCGATGCAAGTTTTGAAGTGACCTTCCGAAGAGTACGGAGTAAACGTGTAATGATTACTGATAAATGATCTTATATTGATGTGTGCAAAAATAGGCACGAAAATTTTGAATGTGACATTTGAAGGAGAACACCACTTAGCCATGATAATATATACGTGTTTCTACTTCTTAACGGTAGTCGATCGATCAAATACCCTCTAGAAACATTCTTTTTCGTCTAGAGAGTTTATCTGACGCCTTCTCAAATTTCATGCGACTTCTAAAAGTCTGCTTTCCCACAGTTTTTTCCAAGATCTGTGTTTTCATACCGATGACGCTACATGAAATTTATTCATATGCGGTTTTGACGCAGGATGTGCTTTTGTTCGGTTTAAATTACAGAGAAAATAAAGAGTAAAACATAAGCAAGATAATTTTTACCAGTCTGTAACCTTTTGAAAAAATATACCTAACAGGTTAGTTTACCATGTAATGAAAAAAAAAATATTTTAAAGCAACGAAACGAACCTGTCCGTCACTGGAATGTCCCGTTGTTTGACCATCCTGGAATTATTGCTACAGACATTAAGATTTGCTTCTCAATTTTTTTCAACAATCGGACGATTAATCCACAGTTTGTCGCTGCATGACGTTAGTCTTTGCCGATGGAACGATTACCGTGTTCAGATTAGCCGTTTGTGGGTATTATTTTATCTAACCTTTCGTCGTTTTCACTTTCCTTTGCCTTTGCGCCGCCCGATCTTGGCGGGTCGACGGTCTGCATCATTTTTTTTTTTGGTTCCATTTTGCGTTGCGTCTATCCTTTGTTTCTCTCGTTTCGAACTCCCCACCTGTTTCGCCGGGTTGTCTGGCTGGGCTGTGAAATGATTTTCACTTTTCAAAGCCTCACTGCGGAACGACGATCCGGCTCTAAGCAAGACGAAAACTCTCTCGGCTTGGGGTGTTGCTTCTCCTCGCCTCGCAACCTTTCTCTGTTCCTTGCACTTGGACGCTTCACATGTATCTTTCAATTTTTGGGGCCGGTTTCATTTTCTATCTTTCCCTGCGCCTTTTCCAAGGTAGCGAGACAGATGTGGGGATTAGCGTTTTCTTTTCGATGCCGTCTTGGAATGTGCAAAGGGACCGGGTGGCGTACCGTATGTTGACCCACTGGTTCGATTTTGCACAGTTTTTTTTTTGTAAATACAATTTCGATGGTAATTTAAAGCCAACGGCTTTTGGAACTGTCCGAGTACTGCTCCGAGAATCTCCCAGGGGGCAAGGGATTTTACAATAACGTGACTAAGTGTACGCAATTTGGCGAGGTTAGGCTTGCTGTGTAGCCATTACCGCTTACCGTTAGTGTTTTCATCCCTCCATTTGAGTTCATTGGCTGCAGCCATCTTCGGCGGACGTAATTTCCACCGAAAGTGTTTCCCCGTCGATGCAGATTTTCATTCTTTCGCTCATCGGCGGTTCGGGTGGAGATGGATGGGATACAATTTTCACTTTCCTTTGCTCTCGAGCACCCATTTCTCCGACCGTCGACAGTCGGCACCTGAATTGGGTACACATTTCCCAACGCATTAGCCGTTGTTTCGTCTGATGCGGGCGTTATTATTCCCAATTATTTACCGTCTGCCGGCAGGTGAGAAGAAAGTAATTTCCTTTCTTTTACTGCGTCGTAATTTGAGGGTGTTTTTGAGTTTTCTTACGGCTGCCTACATTCAGCAAATTATGTTGCCTCTGTTTTACTCAAGTTTTAAAGTGCTAGAAACTCTCCCGTTTCTGCAGTTTATGTTGAGTCCACTTAAACGAAGCTCATAAATTTAAAAGGCAGGTCACAAGGCTTCATGTTCAACACATTTTAAACTAATCTATGTGATTGTATCGACCAAATATATCCATTTCATGTTTTCATAAATATTTTATTTTGTATTGAGAATTTTTGCTTGACACCCTTGGTTCAATAGCTTTCTCGGGCATAGCCTACAAATTTGCCTGGTAATTACTTTTGAATGTATAATTAAAATATGCTGATTGTCGGCTGCCACCAAAAAACAAACAAACATAAGTTTGAGTTCGAAATGTGTTTTTTCATTGAACTGGTTTTCACGCTCGGTATTAGAATGTGGCATCAGCTTAGTCCCTTCGAATGTGTATAGGAGAACACAAAAAAAAATTAAAAAAACGCCTTGTAACGTATTGTTGGTAATAATTATACCGTCATGAGCTGTCCGAAGGTGGAGCCCTCGTTCAACTGAAACCGCTAAACATCAGTCACTTGCCGTTCGGTACAGTCCTGTTTCATGTCACAGGGAGAAAAAAAGAAACTCCCATCTGATTCGCTGGTGTGGATCGACCGAAGGGGAGGGAAAAGGCAAGAAAACATTAACGCCGACCAGCCGGCCGATCGTAGCCATCGATCGACGCTCGAGAGCCCGAGCGCGATGGCGTGAAAGAAGGTCATCAAGTTAATAAAATTCTTAAGCTCGCTGGCGGTTCGCGTTCGTGGCGTCGATCGAGCGACCGGATTACGATTGACCGTTACCATCGGCTATGTCTGTGATATGCAAAAAAAAAAGAAAAAACGGGAAACATTCGCTTGCAAAAGCGTACCAGCGAGTCGCGGTAAACGCAGCGAAACGTCATGCGGGTACTGGCACGAAACGCACGACCTGTGCGCACTTTTGGGTCTCGAACGAGGATGGCGGCGGCCTACGGAGGGAAATAAAACCTATGTTTTCTTGCGCCCACCTCGGAGCTCCACCCAAACGTGTCGAATTGTCGAAGGTTGTCCAAGCGGCCTAGGGCTGCCGAGATTGTAACTCGCACGATCGCACACCACCGGAGGACCAGCTACCACCACCCGAAAATATAAAAAAAAACCCTTAAGCATAGTAGTTCTCACATACACACAGCATACCCCCCGCGGGGGTTGGTTGTGTTTTCTTTGTGTGTTCTGTTAAAGAAGCAGAAACAATAATAAAAATCGAGCCACTTAAGCTTAAACCAGAGCAAGCAGAGCGGACAAAGAAAAGCGCACGGTTGAGGTTGATCGCGTTCTGATTGGCGCAAGACATGCACCGAACAGTGGCCGCGAGTGTGAGCGTGCCGCCGTTTTCTTCACGAAGAAACCCGCGGGGTGGGTTTTGCTTGGCGCTGTTCGATTTGAGGAAAAATTAAACGAAGCGAAAATGCGGGACCGAGAGAAAAATGGCACCCCATCACGAACGAATGCAGTTCTTCTGCTGGTGGTGTTGGTGCTAAGCGAAGCGGTACTGCACATAGATGCATGTGCCTCAGTTTTCCCACTTGGGCAGTTGGGCAGTGATTAAATGGCTGCCACTGGTGGTATGCTGTATGCAGTTGTGAAAACGGTGCAACGCTAGGGCCTAAGGGCTTGCGCCACCGGCGGGGATAAAGGAACGGAACGAACCGATTAAGAATTTCCACCGGAAAATCCACATCCGTCCGAAGCGGCGGTTGGTGGTGGTGTGCATCTTGCCCAACCGATAGTTGCTGGTAAAACGCCTCGCAAGACAATGTGGTTTTGTTTTCGCCAGAGTGGCGTGAAAATCGGAAGGAAAACTGTGCCACATGCCGTTGTGTGTTAACAACATGGCTGTAGCTAGTAGTGGAAGGAAGTTGGAAAATGATCAATCGATACGCGCAATAAAATTCTATGTTACGCCTTGCCGTTAATCGATAGTGCACGGAACGGTGCAAATCCAAATGCAACTCCAGGATTGCGAAAGAAAAGCAACAAATCAAGCATAAGTCGCTGGGAAAGTGTTGAATAAAGGTTCATCAGGCTAGCTTACGAAATGATAGTACCAAAAAACTAATTCAAAACAAACAAACAAGTACGGCCAAAGCATGAGATCAGCTGGCCTGGCCGGCGTTGTATTGTATGTTTGATTATTAACACAATTTGGCGCCGCTGTAGCATTTTTCATTTGCGAAATATTTCACGCACCACGCCACCACCAAAAGCGTTACGGCATGAATAAAACACAAATTTAAAGCCACGTGCGCACAAGGGGCAGATGAACTTGGTTTTTAAACTTCTTTTACCATTAAGATGCTCCCGATCGTTATGACACCGATAATGGAAGCGATTTTCGTGATAATATTTTATATCAAATATTAATAAACACAAAAAATGCATTACTCGATCGTTAGGTAACGTTAAATTTGGGTATTTTTCATTAAATTTTTTAATTATATTCAATCAAACAGAGTTTTATCACAAGAGATGTTTCGTTTGAACATGTTCTTCATTAACCGATCGAAGGTAGACCTACGCTTTTTAAGGGCTGTTATTTTAGTGGATTTATTTATGTTTGCGCCACGAGATGGGCTTTTTAGAACCACCAGTATTTTCCCAGTGCTAATAATTCGTATGCTACCGGTAGGTACTAGTTCCCCATTTGGTGGTATTTTAAGTCTTGAAGTTAATCAACTCAGTATCCTGCTAGAGAAAAATGAAGAGCAACTAGCACACTCACCTGGAAAGGCCACCGGGCACTAGAAACGCTGCAATCCAGCCGCAAGCCTATGCTTTGGCTGTCTTTTCGTGTTTCTATGCTGCGACTGCTGCTGCTGTCGGCTTCGGTTGCTGATATCCAAAACACAATGCCACCACCGTCGTCGCGCCACACTGTGTCGGCGGGCCAGCTGGTAGGGTTTTTTGCTCTTTACGCTCGCCCGTTATCTTACGCAACATGGGCCAATCTTCGGCGACGACGACAACGACGTCGGCAACGTTCGGTCGACGCACTGCCTTTCACCAAGGCGATTGAATGGGTACGAATAAAAAATGAAAAATTATTGTAAAACGGAGAATAAAAGTGGCACGAGAAGTTTCGCTACTCAACGTGCGATTGTCTGGTGTGTATAATTCAACAATTATTGATGATTTAGACGAAGAATCGCATTGAACCAAGTACACTAAACTTCATGCTGTAAAAACTTTTAGTTTTCCTTCAGTGAATCAAATTCAATGCTTCAAATTAACCACCCAATTCCTCTACCGTGAGTATACGGCTATAGGAACATATACAACATTGAACATTTTTAACTATTAGTGATAAAGTTTTATCTTTTTCCAAATATGCAATCTGGTGCACTAACGATGCCGTTGGGTGGCAAAGAATGAAACAAATTGCACCGCGCGGCAGCGTTCGGTGTGGGGCATTATATCGCTGTCGATGTTGGTACCTTCAGAGACCTTCGTGACTTCGTCTCTCGGCGACCCACAGCCCCCCTTAATCCCGCGCACAAACTCTCCGAGTTTCTGGGTCCACGCGCAACAACAGTGACACTGGCTGGCTCCAGCCGTCCGCCGTCAGAAATCACAGTAGAAGACGGCAAAAAACAAAAAAAAATCCAACCGAAACGTAACGGTGGCATACCTTCGTGGTAGTGGCTGTTGTAGGTAGCTTTACAGGGCATACAAAAAAAAAGTGTAATAACGTACACATCCTCACAGGTGCACCCACACACCCAGTAATGGGGCCCACAGTGTCTCTTCGTGGCCACCCGACGCCGAAGGTGCTCGAACGCGCGCTTCAAACTTTGTCCCGTTCGCGGTGCCGAGATGATGGGAATGACTAATGAAGAAACGCAAACGCACACTCGCACGCCGAGGCGTCTGTCGGCCTGCCACTTTGTCACCAAAGCTTCCCGAATTCCCGGGCGGAACCAGGAAACGATTTTGAGCAAGCGGCCCTTTGCCACCTGGTTGACGAGGCGATTTCAGCAGGCTTAACGAGACAAACAACATCCCAACTTTCCTCCAAATGCTGACACTGCTTTGAATAATACGCTCACGTTGCAACATCACGTTAGAAAATCGCATGATCGTAGTCAATTTTTTGTTTGTTTTCAATAAGATGCTATTTCTGGCATTTCGAATACCAAATTCCCCACAACACCTCACATAAGCTGTCATCTGGTACCAGCGGATGACTTTCACGTCTCTTCTTTCCCGAAACACGATCTTACACAACGCTCCAACTTTACCGCACTTTCACCGTTCGTCGATCGCATTCCTATTTTTCACCACAACTTTTCGTAGCAAAACCGTTTGCCGCCAAATGGTTGTTTTTAATTAATTTTCGATAGTTTAGAAACAATATTTCCGTTCAGATCCACCACAGAAAGCGCGGGATGTACAAAGAAAATTGTTTTGGTCTACCCTGCCGTGCCGTGATTGGGTTTTATTCGTCAGATAATTGCTGCCCGCGATCGGTCTTTTACGCGGCTCTCTATGCTGACTTCTTTGTCGCTGCAGCACGCACTTGCACACTGCAGTACGTCCGCTATCTTGCACCTCATGGCAACAGGCGCAACGGTAAGCCGCCGGAATCGTCGTAATCCACTTCGAAAGCAAGATATCCATCCCCCCCCGTCGCGGTACCAGATCCGTGTGTTCAGCGCCGAAAAGGTGAAGGCTTTGACATTTCGACGACGACGACGGCACAAGGCAGCCCCAGCGAGAGAACGAACTAGATGGACAGGAATCGCAAGTTTTGAGACCGTCTCTCGATCGTCGTCGATGCCTTCGCCGACGTCCCTAAACCACTCTCGCCTTCGTCTCTTCACTGCACGTTTCTTCGTTTTTAATTTCCACACAACGTTCGCGTCCGCGATCGAGTTTACTTTTCCTTCCACCCGGGCGCGTTGCGCTCCCGTGCGCACGAGAAGGAAAGTGAGAAAGAAAAGCCCTGTTTTTCCGTCGTGGTTGAAAGGGAGTAAAATGGGACAGGGAAAATGCACTCACACTGCGTACTCCGCTCCGTACAAATCCGTTTCGCCACACACGGGACCCGCGCAAGAAACGTTTCGTTTTTGAACCACTGTGAGCCACCGCCGACAGCATGCGACCAGGGTTCGTTGGAGACTGATCGTTGAAATCTCTCTCCACCGTTAGCGAGTGCGAAACGTCGTTGCTAGACTTCGTCGCGGGGTTCGTTGCTTTGGGGCGACTGCGCTCGGTCGACGGCTTGCCGCGTTTGGTTTGGATGTGTGGGTAGGAGCACCGCGCGAAGACCGTCTTTTAAGCCATATAGCGACGGCCCCAAAATGCAGCCCAAGAACCCAGGCGTGTGGTGCAAGCAGGCGCACGCACGATGGCGACGGCTGCGATCGTGGCAGTGGTGGTGATCGCTTCTGGAGCATATGCGAACTGCTCCACGAGAGACATAGCGCGGCGTATTGCATCGTTCGGCGAATCGGGCGAGTATTTGTTCGGAACGAGCTGCATCGGTATATGCTCTCGACGTCCACTCTTCACCTTTAAGATGGTGTGATTCACGCGCGGTTCTTCTTCGATGCAACCGTGAGGCTGCATCCTTGAGCGCCGATGATCGCTAGCATAGAGCACATTTGTTCGAAGGGTCAATTTCCGAGACTTATCAGCTGTTGGACCAGCAACGCTTCGTTTAACGTAGACGGAACTAAGGCACTCGTGATTCCTGGGAATGGTGGATACGAAACCCGAAGGACACGTTTTCTCGGATGTGATTTGATCGGAATTATTTCATTTGCATCATACTTTTGCTGATGAGTCAACCAAAAAATGCTGAAGCATTGCAAAAAAAATCTAAATTGCTGGAATTATTCATTCGTTTTACTATTAATTTCTCTAAATGTGCTACTCCACATTTCTGCCAAATTTGCCATCTACCTCTAAAACTCTCCTACCATAAAACTGTAATTATTACTGATTACTAATTAAAAAAAAAGAATTGCAAGTTTGTTATTTTCTAGTTTATGTTGGAATATTTGATCGAATGGAAAAATTAGAATAAACTTAGGCATTTGAAAATGTATATTATTTACACTCTTCACTTTGCGACATGATTCTTAATGTTTGCGAGGAGTTACACAGCACCAAAGAGGGTCAATTTACACATAGAAGGTAATTTTCGTCATTTGTGGACTGATATGCATAAAAATTGACAGGGACTTTTGGTAACTATTCTCAATTTGTGATTAGTTAATATTATTTCTCTCACTCTTCTCCTCTTCTCCATACGTCTCGTCAAGGCGTAATTCGTTTTGTAAACAGAACAGAAAAACCATAACAAACGGGAAACTCACAACCAGCGCTCTAAATTGTGCTGGTAGTATAATTCAATAATACCAGCAAGTCAATATTCGTGTTAAGCTACTTATTTTCTTAATAAACTATTTCGCTTGGTGTACCTGTCTGCATATTTGTTGTTTGTATAGAAGCCTAATTACAAATACATTGTAATAGTAAAAGAATATTTTAGAGATTTGCCCCATTGGGCCTCGTCACCAGAATATCTAAAACACGGAGTGGACACTTGAATTGATTTTTATGTTACACTTTGTTTTATGTTGGCTGTATACCATCAACATGTTCAAATACTTTTGAGACTTCACAGAATTTCCAATAGACGCGTGATAAAGATTAACGATAACGGTTGGGTGGTGGTATAAAACGTTGTTTTCAAAATGGACACGCGTAGGGCTCATTTCGCGCACATATGATACGTCAGCGTAAAACGTCATCGAGCTGTCAAAAACGGTACGGGTAGACACAAATATTGTGCGGCATTCGTCAGCTCAGTTTCTTTCGAACTCCTCCGAGGTTTGCACGGCTGATTCCACCACGCCCCCCGTAAATCTACCAATAGATAAATAAGGATGTCTATCTACAGTGGCACAACATCCTTTCTAGTCCTGGCTATCTGTCTAGTGTGTGCGATTGATATTATTGCAGGTACTTATTTTGTTTACTATGAAGTCTTCTGGAGATGGATTTTGTTGTGGCCAGCTATCATGCTGTGTTGGTTGGTGTTGATTGGTCGATGGCTTTCGCTGTGCATGCGTGTGACACGTGTGTATGTGTTGGTCGGTGATAGGAACAAAATCTTGTTCGCCGGGTATCAGCGTTCTATCAAGAACCACGTCAGTGATGCTGGCGAATCGAAAATCGGTCAATTATATGAAGAATGCTTGTTTTTCACTCTTGTTAGCTGCCCGAAACAACAGATATGTAACCTGTGGGACGGTGCTCAAGCTCCTTAATGTGGACTACAAGGTGCGATTACATTCGCACGACGTGAAATACGGTACGGGTTCGGGCCAACAGTCGGTTACTGGGACAGAGCTGCAGGAAGACGTCAATAGCCACTGGGCGGTGAGGGCAGCAACAGGGAAGAATTGCGAGCGAGGGTATGTATGCTTGAACGTTGCAGAATGTACATATTAATCATTAAAATTTGCTGGTGGTTTACAGAGAACCCGTCAAGTGCGGAGACACGATCCGCCTGCACCATACGGCCACGAACAAAAATCTCCATTCGCATCATTTCCAGAGCCCTTTGACTGGAAACCAGGAGATTTCCGCTTACGGCAACGAACAAGGTGCTGCTGCTGCTCGTCTTTTTCTAATCGTTTGACTCTAACACAGTTTCCATCATTCCAGGCGAAGGAGACTCTGGTGACCACTGGTTGGTGGTTTGTTCTGGGGACAGCTGGCAGCGATCGAATCCGGTGCGGTTGCAGCACATTGATACCGACATGTACCTCGCAGTGTCCGGACGTACATTTGGTCGTCCGATCAACGGGCAGATGGAAGTAGTCGGCATGCCGAATCCATACGCCGGCACGGAATGGGTCGCTGCCGAGGGTCTTTTCATCCATCCCACGGAAAAAGAAAGCGGCGCGCGAATCCACACGGAACTGTGAGGGGAGCTTTGGTGGAATAAATATTGTAATACTACTATTATTTATTGCGAAGAGTTTAGGACATAGCCGAAACAGCTCAACAAACCATTTTTGTTTTTCTACTCGAAACATCAGTCAGATAAACTGATTGTATACTGGACAATTGTATAGTTTTCGTTAGGATCATTCTGCAAAATATACCATCTGGACACAAGGTGCTTCGCCGACATGCTTGCGTGTTTTCCTTTCATTAAATCGTCGGAATGTACTAATTCTAAAAACTTAATGTACTTAAAAGGTCAATCCTCGTGGTGCAATGGTATTTGATTAGGGGCCATCGCCTCGATATTCAACCCCTTACGAGACGTACCCTACGAATTAGTTCTTTCAATTACTTTGACTAATATTTCTTCGTTGAGAATGGATTTCTGAGCACCTGAAAGCTCCTCGTTTGACAGCAACGTAATACACACACGCATACACAAGAAGAAAAAAGAGAAGCGTTCCTCCCGATCGCGAAACTTTCTGTTTGTTTTGTGTACATTCGATCGATCGGATCTTAGTCTCTCATTCTTTCCCATATGGTCCATAGCAAAGCTGCTTCAATACATCTCCAACCGGAGAAATGGTAGCCTTTTTGTTATGCAAGCACGCAGCGAACAATGCGCTGGAGCCAGAGGCGAAGCGCGCACCGATGGTTGCGAGAGAGCAGTTCAGGAGCGAGAGCAGCCTTCTTTGGAGCCGCGGTTCCATCGGCATCTCAGTTGCATTGGAGACACGGTATCAGACGCAAGTGTTCGATTAGATGCTACCAAAATCAGCTCTGAAAGAAAAAAACTGTATCCTAAAATCAATTGGAGTAGCCATTGGAAAGGTTTAGCACCTACTTGCAGATATTGAACAGGTTTGCATCTTTGCCTTTGCCACGTCCCTTTGATGTTTGTGTGACAGTGTGGTTGTGAAGAGACGAATTGCTCGATCTAAATGCTCCGGTAGGAATATTTGTGCGTGTGCTCCCGGAGCGGCACCAAATTGGATACTAGAAACCGATCGTTAGCCTGGTTCTTTTTTTCATGAAAGAAAGTGATTTTGGTATCCCGATCTCCATAAGTTTTCGTCGCATACGCATTCCGTCATCGTTTGTTTGTGAAAAAAAAGTTCCTCTTCAAACATATTCCCATACTGATGTGAGCTTTTGGCATTTGTTCGATTGTTTTCATCCGCAAAAGTGTGGTTGAATGGATGTGTGTTTGCTTGCGTGCGATGTTCGTGTGCACCGCGTGAGAGCGAATGCGTTGAGTTATCTCTGTGTTTGTGCGACCGTAAGGTGTGAGTTTGACAGCGCAATCGTATCGATTTTTCCCGATCAGTGTCTCCGGGAAAGTGGTGTTATGCTGATGTGAAGAAATTCGCTTCTCCCCATACCCATTTTATCGCGTGTCCTGGCTGGCTATGTCATTCGCTTTCGCTCCCCTTAAGAATCGAATGAAGAAGGAACTGTAAAATAAATCGTGTTCTTGAGGTTTGTCCGGTCCCTTTCGGTAAAAAAAACAAAATCAAACACAATCATCGAATGACCCACTGGGTGTGAAATAACATTAGCGGCTTGTTACCTTTCGTCAATCGTTCTATGCACGGTACACGCCTCACGTTTACTGAGCCGCTGCAATACATTTAGTTAGGTGTAAAATTTCCGCTGAAGCGGTACAAAAATGTCTTCGCGTGTCAACAGTGCCATATTTTAACAACAACGTTCTTCGTCCCAGCTGTGCAGGCCAGCGGCGTGAAGGTGTGGAAGAAGTGAGTGAAATTGAAGCGCATATGTAATAGGAGGAGGAGAAGACTTCACCACCAACCGAAAACAGAAACCCCGTGTAGTGCAACTTCCGCTTGTTCCCCATCTCAGGCGACATCGAAGTTTTGGCGGAATCGCACCGAAGGAAAAATGTAAGTCAAGTGTGTTGATAAGCTGTGAAAAAAGGGATCAATTTCTTTCGTCAACCATTCGATCTGTCGTGCCTACCAACCACCCAACTAGGAGGCTCGTTCCCTGGGGAAATGAATGTCAATACCGCGGTTGTGCGGTTTGCGTGCGGTGGGGCTCGTTGTTCGTAAATGGCAATGGAATGTGGGTCCGAGAGGCCAACATTTTGCGTCCCATTTCCCATCGGCGGAACAGTGGAATCGTGCTGGTGTGTGCGTCCATCGCCTATTTGTTTCTTATTTTATTCGAGAGGAGTCTACCACGACGCACCAAAGCTATGCCATGGACCACACGGCAGCGAGCATGCGAGAAAGGTAGAAGGTAGCGAACAACGAAGAGGAAGAGTGTAAAGTGTGCGGTGTTTACAGAAGCGAAGAAATGTGTGTGCCAGCCCGCGGGCCGCAGTGCATTATTTCTAGCTTTCTTCTCGCGTTGGAATCGCAATGGAAACATGTCATGGAGATCGGTCGCGAGATTGGATAATGAAAACAAGTTCATCCGGTTTTGCCGCGTCTAATCCATTTTCCTGCTAATAAGCTCAACGTGATCGACACGCACACAGTCGCCTTTCGTTGTGATGCTGGCTCAGCAGCTGTACGTTATCTCAGCAACGTCACTAAAGAGCTTTACCAAAGCTCACGATCTCCCGCTTCATTGTCACCATGGTGTTTATACTCAACTATGTTTAGTTTGGCTTGTGAACCTATGTGAAAGCGCTGCACTTGTTAATTATGTACACATTCGTTGTATGTTGCAAGAAATTTCTCAAAAGATTTTAAATGTTCGTAAAACGGCCCTGTCATCTCATACACCTACAGTTTTCATCTTCATTTTACACTCAAACAAAAGTGCTACTATGTGTAATGCATACAAGTTTTAACAATTCTACAGTTGTGATACTTTTTAAAATTGATAGGATTCGATGTTCCACATGTTTTCGCTATTCTCTGCTGTCGGTAGCGAACAAAATAGTTAAATATAATCAAATTAGTGTCTATTCTGACGACATTTTATGTCGAAAACATGTTTCACCACATATTTTTAATCTGCCTGAAAATAGTCGGATGAATAATAATAGAAAATTTTCGCCAGCACTTCAAACGTTGTTGGCTTATCAAGTGTGAAAATTAGCATTCTCTAGAAAGACGTGGAATGACCTAAGCTAATCGAACGCGTGTTTTAGTGTTAAATTACCAACTCAGAAACACGTCAACACTTTTGTGACCGAATAGGGATGGGATGGAAAAGGTTGTTGTTTCAATATGACACTCCGAATTTGTTACTCTATTTCACAGTTTGGTTGAAATTTGATCAACAATGTAGTGAGCGGAACAAACATATGTGATTTGCTCTTGGCTACATTTTAAACGTATTTTTAAACCTTGTACTGTTTTACAAACTCACGATGAGCAGGCGTGTCAGTAGATTTTAACGAATAAGGTCAAGAAGAAAGGCGGTAGGATCAGAAGGGAAGGTTCAAGAACAGGATAACCGCCTACGAGCCAGCGTCCATCCTCTGGAATGTCTGGGGAAAAGAGTTCGACGCTCCAAGAGACTTATTATTCTTCTCAAGCTTTAGACTGGTGTGGCGCTTTACTGTTTCGCATCGTGTTACGTCGTATCCTTATCAATATTTCTCTCATTATACATTCTGCTCGTCTAGCTGCCCCCACATTTTGTAACCATTCGTCCACTGGGAATGTTGACAGCTGACAACGAACGGCAGCTTTTTCTCCCTTAATGTTGCCTCCACTGGATTCCCCCGAGGGGGGCATGACGCAGCAAAAGGAAAGCAAAGGGAGCGAAATAGCTGCAGTTGTCTTTGACTCCTTGTCGCCTGCGACGTTGCTGGGAGTATAAACACCCTTCCACGCAGTGGCATGTACTATACTAAACTAGTTTGCTGGAAGGCAACGCTATGGAAACCGGAGCAGAGTAGTAAGCATTTACCCATACAAACACACACAGTCCCGGAGTGGCCTGTCTCACAAAAACCTGTCTAACTTCTGATCTCCTTTGGAAGAGAGTACACGAAAGGATATCTTTTCTGCTCTTCGCGTGAGTATATGCTGCTCCGCAAGTTCCAAGGACACCGATAAGAGCATACGGGGTGCAATCGATCGAATAACATCCTTCTGCAGCAACAATAGTGTTTTGTTGTTGCTGCCCCCTGATAACTGGTCGCAAGAACCTTCTACGTTTCTACGAACCTTGCTCTTCCTTCTCTTACTCAGACGTGACTCTTGGTTGTTGTATTTTGGTTTCTCTTCCAACATTTTTCCACCATAAACATTCAAGCCGTCGTGTAGTGTTTCGCGAGAGCTTTCGGTGCGAACGTGCGCTCGTGTGTGCGCTCTCCCGTTATCTCGCTCTCTCGTCCAGCATAACAGTAACATTACTACGAAGCTTATCTGTTACGAAACAGATGCGAACGGAAGAGTGCCTGTGTAAACCCAGCTCACAATGGAAATGGAAGGCAAAACCTGGTTGAAATATAAACAACAACACGCACACATGCCACCCACCGGGAAAAGGAGATTTCAATGTTGCTGGTGCCACATTGTGTGTATGTGTGTGCATCGTTCGATGGTCGTTCGGCGGATTTGACGGATGCTTGTTGTCCTACATGCCGGAAAGGATACATTCGATTCGTGCTTCCCCTTTCGCGGCTGCGCCTCCGTCTCCTACCCCTTCCTGCACTTGTGGCATGGTGTCCTTCGTTGCGATTCCCCAGGATTACGTAACACGGCCGTGCAAGGCAAAAGGCACCATTTGCGTTGCGAAAGTAGATGTTGAACCCCGTGCCAACACGAACGACACGTACGTTTGGCAAGCGCGTCGACCAACGGAGAAGCGCTAGGAAAAATGGCAGATGGGAATCATCGTTTGCGGAAAATTCACTTTGGCAGTGGGAGCAACCATCAATATGGAATCAGTGAAGCAACAAGCTCGTCGACGGGGAAGCCTTAAGTAGCACCAAACGTGCGTCGAGGAATCGTCGTAAAAACGCGCGCTACCTTTTTTCGGATTCTAGCAGTTTTCAGTTTTCCTCCATTTTGCCAATGTCGTTTTTTCAGACAACCCCGTTTTTCAAGGCTGATTTTTGTGCACCGATGCGTGTCCATGCTAATGATCGCCCGATAGATAGTGGACCGTTCGGCGGACCCGAGAAGCTGTCGTTCTTGTGCAGCTTTTATTAATTCGATTACGTTTTAAGTACCGAACGGCGATGGCTTCGCTCCGATGGCTAATGAATATTTATTACTTTTGTCTTACACTTTCTTCGGCACACTGGGAAAGGGAGTGGTTTTAGATTTCTATGCTTTAGATGCGCCACGAGGCTTCAACATTCCAGTTTTGCCGATGTGCTGAACGATTCTGACAATAACGAATTCATCCATTGTCTGTCGGAAAAGTTGTGATTGAAAAACTAATCAAAACCACCGTAGGATGCCGAAGAAACTAAGATTGATTGGTAGGTCCTTGAGGATCCTGGTTTGAACAAGCTACCAGGCGCCTCCATCGGTTATACATGTTAATTAAGGTTCAATGTGGTGTTATGCGAAATGTGTTCGGATCGTTTGCCTTCAAGGTTTACAGAACGAATGATTGATTGGTTTAATCATTGACAATCAAGGACTTTTTAGCGGGTCGTTCAAAAAGCACGTCTTATGAAAAATTACGACGCAATAAGGACATAGTACATTACAAAGTGACAGGCTGGAGCAACAAAAACCAGCATCACGGGTGTGTGGATATATTCGCCAAGCCATGAAACCATACTGTTGAAAGTGAGGCACTATCTGTGTGGATGATTTTCATCAAATTTAAATGAGTTTATACCGTGCCGTTGCAGCGGGCAGGCGTGGCTCCCGGCTGACCTTTTGGGATTTTAAAATCCACAAAAAAAAGAACGCCCATAAAACTACCTCGCGCCGGATGAGGGATGTCTTATCGCCGGAGCATGGGAGCACGACATGATCCCTCGGCTACGGGTGACAAACGGCGGATACGGGATAAACTCCGGTGTGAAGGAACGATCGGGAAGCCGAAAAACGGCATCCGAATTCAGGGGACACGGCAATATTAAAGGATAACCGTTTTTATGAACCGGTCTCTAGTCTCCCGGCGACCTTTTCTCTATACTTCTCTCTTTGGCTGCCTCTCTGTCTCTCTCAATGCTAGCATATTTGTTTTATTTGCTGTTGCGAAAAGACGTTAAATAGAGAAGGTGTGTGACGGGTTGACTTGGAAAACGAATACAAAACAAAAATCAAATAAGTCCTCCTATCTCGCATGAAACCGTCCCGTAATACAGTAGGGGGTACGCCTTCAAAGGCGGCCTTCGAATGGAAGAAAAACAATAAAGGTTGCCATGTAGCGAAATATTTGTGCTACCGGAGGGCCATGCCGGGCCGTAATGGGAGTGTGCGTGTGCTGGGTTGGGCTGGGTTGGGTGTTCGTTGAACAGGAAATTATAGGCCACGAATCCGATCGATCTTAACGGAGAACGAGGGAATGTGCCGGGCTACATGGGTGAAGCTTAAATGTAATGCCCGTAGCAAAGCCGTGTAAAAGCGATGAGAACGGTGCGCAGATGTAGGTGTAAATTATTTCCGAGCTTTCTCTGTCGCCGCATTGTTGATAAATGTTCGAGTTTATGCGGTTTTCGTGAAGGTAATTATTACTAAGCGTTTCATGTAGTAATCCATTTCTTCCTCTCTCAAATAAATCAAATAGTCCATTGGAGTGTTGCCGCTTTCAAACTGATCCAGTCACATTTAAAGTATTATGATCTCACTTATTGTAAGTATCATGTTAATGATGTTGATTACAAAGTAATGAAAACCTGTTTTCGCAAATCCAATTACGTGTTTGTTTTGATGGAGATTGCAGTTTGAAACCAAAATCCTTTATATTTGTTTCCGTATAGAACATCCTTTAAGCGATCTTAGAAGAAAGATGGCAATGCTCTAGGGGTCAATATTTATTTCACACGACTCAACTTTGGTCAAACTCTTTTGTCAAACCGTTTCGGGTTTGTGCGCTACATTAGCACCATTCGGTGTATTTGTCTGGAGGCCACCTCTGCGTATGATTGAAGATTATTTACAATCAACGCCAAAGGTGAGAAAAGAAATGCCAACTATCCGTTGGGCAATATTCGAGAAACATGGGTGGCATGATGACGAGCCAAATAAACCCGTATGTTAGGTACTTCATTATCGATCAGATGATTTGATGATGATTTTTTATTTGCTGTATTGTTTTATTGTTTCAGGTCCTTATTACCATTACTTCTTGGTAAAAAAAAACATCAATCGTTGACAAATGGGTAGCGACGCAACTGAAACGTATATTTTCACCATTATAATAGAGGTAAAAGCTCGATGGGAAAATGAAAATGGAATTGACAGCGGCTGTAATGAGCTGAAAAATTACTACGTATCGTTTTGTTTTGTTTCGCCGGAACGACATTGGTCCAACAATGACAGTATGGATCACAGTTGA
The DNA here is from genome assembly GCA_034621735.1 of Anopheles plumbeus. NCBI lineage: Eukaryota > Metazoa > Arthropoda > Insecta > Diptera > Culicidae > Anopheles > Anopheles plumbeus. The sequence goes on from JAOEFI010000003.1 coordinate 8,683,201, forward strand.
GTGCTTTTAAAGGAAATGGTTGTGGAAATCCCGGGGCCAGCGGTAAAAGAAGAGGTAACATACCCGATAGAAAAGCGTTTCAGTTGTTGTCATGTTTGAAAGCGGTATATCGATGGTTGCATTGTCCTCTGTATCCAAGGATCCAAGGACTCACGTATGTTCTATTGTGGTCATGGAAAGGTGAACCGTTGTCCCGGACCAATACGCGGAGTAATGGGAATTCAATAATGAAAATTGACAACCTCTACTTTCGACCATTTTCAAAGGTCGTTATGGGAACTGAAAAAAGATTAAAAAGGACCGTATAGATGTGCTTCGTATCCTATTCTGATAATATTTAAACAAGTTAAACTATAATATTTTGGATAGTAAAATCCTTTCCCTACGAATTTTGGTTGAACATGTTTTTCGCCCCCAGTTTCATAGTTGACATGTTTTCTCCACATGTGCCGATCACTTAAAAGTCTTCCTTACTCCACAATTGTCTTGACGGGTCCACTCCATTGTTCATAGCAGGACGAAGCGAGGGACGAAGTCAAGGGTAATTCCGGCCCCATAATGGGTATGGTTATTGTAACGACAATGGGTTCGACAGGCGGCACGGAGCTCGCTCTGCACCCTAGATACAGTATGTGTACCATTCGATAACGTGCAAAGTGTGTGCGAATCGACATGGGGTTTACTACATCTTTTGTTCTCCTTTGGATGTTTGTGGTTTCAGTGGTTCAACTTCTATTTAACAATCATCGTGGAGATGGAAGATAGTTGACATGAATTTCGTCTAAAATGTTCTAATCCAACTGTTACTAATCCATAATGAAAATGATCCACATACTTATTACTTACACTAAATGTTTACACTGTTAAATCCCCTTCATCGATTCTAAGGCATCTGTGGCAGGGTATTTTTTCTTCCTTTGAAAAACCCACTTCCGGTGATGTCACCATTACGAAGATGTCTTTATCGTCCAGTTTGTGCTCTGTTTAACATTATTAGATAGAATAATTTTCCCTATTGTTCCAACTCAACCTCGATGAAACTTTTCTAGGTTACATAATAACCTACCCCTTTCATAATTGGCTTTTTTATAAGACAAAATCAAGAGTTTCTTTATGAACCATTAGATTTGACCCTTAGATTTGATTATATTCTTCGACAAGTCGCCACCAGTTGATTCATTCAGCGGCGACCTGCTTTTACGAGTCCTAACCTATCTGCGTGAAATATCATAACAGTCTTTTATCGGATTTCAAGACGCGACGTAAGGGTGTAAGACAACCGCTTATCGGTCGCATATCCTTGTTTGAGCTTCTAGTCACACCGTTTCCCGAAAATCCAATCTGATATTTATTGGCCCGGATAGAAATAGGTGTGCCTTAGGGGCTTAACTTTGGGGTGTGGATTATGGTAAGATTTGCCAACGGTTCCAACGATGCGCAGTTTGTTGCGCGTCGCAAATCGTGAGGCAATGTAGATATGTTCGCTGCAAATAATTCGCACGGGGTTTCAAAAATCGAGTCGCTTTATTAGTAAACCAGTTGTATAATTTAAAAACTTTGCTGCAAGCGGGCGGTGCGGAGTGAATGCTTTTCATGAAGGCCTTTGGCGTTGTTAACATTCCGCCACCAGCAGCCGCTTCTGCCGGTCGCGATTTAGATTGGAGTGACCCTGAAGTTTTTACTGTCTCAATCACACCGACAAAGACACTCACACAAGAAGCGAATCCCACTTCTGAACCAACCTAGAATCTCCATCGAGTGGTGATGGAATCGATATAAGCGCCAGGCTTGCGGATTCCACTGCCCAGTTTGTGTCGCAGGGGTTGTAAGAACGTGGCCTGCTCGGAAAGAAGCTGTCCGTTTCCTTCTTTCCCGTCGGCCTTCCGTATATCCCCGTACCGTCCAACGGTCCTAGTGGCCCAACAGCAACGCCATACCTGCACGGGGAATATCGCGGTGACCTACTTCTGATCTCCGGGTTTCCTCGGCTT
>JAOEFI010000003.1:8685291-8695954 GCA_034621735.1 Anopheles plumbeus
GTGGCCCAACAGCAACGCCATACCTGCACGGGGAATATCGCGGTGACCTACTTCTGATCTCCGGGTTTCCTCGGCTTGGTCCATCGTTTTGAACTTGTCACTTTTTCCGGTGGTTGGATTTTTCCTCTTCCTCCTCCCTGCCCATCCAACACCGGCTGTGATGAGTTCCTTCACAAATTTTCCTATCCACTGAGGCGCGCAAGGTGAGCAGAAAAATCCACCGTTCTACGTTTGTGTCTTTTTTTTTTGTCGATCTTTTTTTTTCGCATCCCATTTCCTTCCTGGGAGTCACCATTCCGCATGCACGTTTCACTGGCGCCGTACACCGTCCCGGTGCGGCATCCAGCGCCGAGGAGTGGTGGGCCGGTTCTTTGGTTCGCTCGTGGGTCGTACGTGAGATAATTTTCTGCCCTGTCCACCGATCCCTTTTCCCTGCCCTGCCCGTTCCATCGTCGCCTTGTGGAAAATTACTTTCCTGCCCGGAAAACTTGCCACAGCGAAAACCCCCGCCCGGAACTAGCTGGGGGAAGATATGAAAAAAAACGAAGCAAAATTTCTTTTCTTCATAAGTTTGCGAGCTGCTACCTTTTCACATTGAGGGGGAAAGAAAAACAAAAAACGAAAAGCTCATGCATGCATGAACTGAAAAACTCAAAAATAATAGAAACATAAAAAAAGCTTCACATTTTTCCGTGCGAAGGTCATCTGTTTGGCCTTGCTCTTGTACCCGTGTACCTATGGGTTTGCTTTTGTCGATTCAATCGTCAGTTTCCGATGGCATGTCCTTCGCCGGCAGATCCTTAACGGTTGTGGCCTTTTTTTTTCAATCGCTTTCTGCTGCCGGTCGCTATTCCTCTCAGCGGCACAAGATGGGAGGCAGGCATCTTTCTTGAACAAGAGGTGGTGAAAAATGAAGTATACCAAATGACTTTCTAAGACGTAGCCATAAAGTGCCAACCAGAACGCCAGCAAATAGGGGGCGGAACATGTTCTAGACACGAGCCCCCGGGGAAACCGTATGGGTATCTTTGCGCGCCCTACGTGGAGGACTATTTGGGTAACGTACTGGCGACGACCAATGTACACACATCGATCGAACAACCGTTTGGCACGATTCGAGTGCTACGAAACTCGACTCGCGATACGGCCGAAGCTTCCTCCGGTGGATGAATGCTTCCGCCGAAGAAGTGTGGTTTCAGAATGTGGGAAATAAAAAGAAAAACCCCGAACCCCGGACGTTGTAGTGTTTCGGTGCTTGCCGGGACCCATACGCTGCCCTCTTAAACGATGCGGGGTATGAATGAGGCCACTCGGTGGGCCCCCGTGCCCTTCCGGGGGATGATATGTTGATCGGGGATATACGTTCGTCGAGCGGGAACACTTTCCTTCCGTCCCAGTGGGTTGTTTTATCGATTGGACAGCTGAAACCCATTTGTGCGCCGTCGTTCGCTCGTTTCTTGCATCGGCGATGTTTGTCGCCAGGACGTCACGTCGTCCGGGCGGGCCAGTAGTGTTTCCGGTTTTCGGTCGACTGGAAATGTCGAAGCACTCACTACCACATGGGACACGTACGAATGGGTTGTTATTTCTTTTCCGCCGCGAAATGGTGGGCGACAAATGGAAGAGTAGTAGAACATTTGCATTACTTTCCTATGCTTGTTTACTGTAACGGTTAACCTTTAACCATACTGGTCGAGCACACTTACACAAAGTAGGCAAATATACGAACGATTAAAGCACGTTATGAAATGGAACAATCGTTCTCATGGTGCTTACAACATCAGTTTTGGGTCCACCATATTTTACTTGGATGGTTCGAGTTAATTTCGATGTAATTCCCCAGCTCATCAGCTTACTAAAAGAAGCCATTTTCCAAGCGAACCGGCTCGACTTCCTCGCGGGACTACGGCGCTCCACACGAAAATCCAACCCACTCCAACAGTCATGCCTCAAATCGGGCCTCTCCGGAAGTCCGTCCTGCCTGTGGATACTTGGACACTCGAACGAAGTGTATTCTCAAGTGGCCGATTTTCGTTTATCGCTAATTGCGTCACTTAATGACTTTTGCTCTCTTCAGTGTTTTTTTTTTCCTTTGTGGTTTGGTTCGAACGACGCGAGCAAGTCTTCGGAACAACGAATCCTTGGTGTCAAGGCCGACGGCGTTAGGAAATGGTTTCTCATCGAACCGAGCAATATTACGTGAGCGACTCCACGTCAAGCGACCCGGGTTATCTGCGCTTTCCGTGTGGATTTAGTTTTTGGTCAATTGGTGGTCGTTTTTTTTTTATTCCGTCCCTGCAATGTTGTGTTATGTTGTATTTGTTTTTCTTTCGCTGCCGTTGCTCGTTGCTAGAGCCTGGTGCTTCTTTACCGAAGGACTCCTAGGACACCGACGTCTTGATGGCTTCACCTAATGTCATGCTCAACGCCCTGCGAGAATCCGATCCGGCGATCCGGCTTGCTCCTGCGAGTGCTTCTTCGGACTGGTGAAAATGAGCAGCGCCGGAAAAGAAAATACATCATGGTGCTTATTCATGCATAGCATTAGTGTGTTGCGTATGTGGCGGGTGTTTTGCAGCGCCATTGCCTTCTCCTATGGGCGTACCATGGGAAGGGAGCTTGTGGTTTGCGCGTTTCTGTGCCGTAGGGAAAAGGGAAAGAAAAGAGAAAAAACACGACCATAAAATAAACGAACCGAAACCACTCGCCCCGTCGTAATGCTCGCTCGTGGAGTCGCCCTTCCAGGAACACGCATCTTATCGCGTGTTTGTGCAAAGCGGCGCAGTAGATTTTCCATCCATCCGCATGATTCTGCCACTCGATGATATCTGGTGCCTGGATGCGATAGCGGGGCCGGCCGGCCGTGCAGACCGAGGAAACGGAAATGCGGTAATGATAGCAGATTTCGAGCGCCGGATAATCTTCGACGACGCCGGCGGCGACAACGACGACGAAATGCCGCGACGATGAGTTGGTGTTTTCTTTCGTTTGTTTTTCTCTCTTGCAAGGACGCATCTTTACTTACGACGATAACCAGAAGAAGCCCCTCATCACGTTCTTGCGGATTGACTGACGGCGTTTGGTCCTTAATGCTGAAGTAGACAGGATTGCTTCGCAACCGATTTCAGCAAAAAACATACATTTCATTCTTATGCCGGAAGGAGAAAGCTGTTGTTTCAGTTTTGCCTCACCAATGTATATTCTTTTTTTTTTCTTCTAAATGTTTTCTTTCGTTCAAAAATTGGTCTTACGTTGGTGGTTAAGTATTATATATTATTGATATTATAAGACAATGGTTTTTTCCATCATGTTTGTGCTTGAAACAAAAGTATTATTGAACGACTGATATTTTATATACAAGGTTGGTTTTATTAATAAAGTTGCAAAATGGTTGACAACCATCGGCGATATCAACCGCTAGCAGCCAGCAAGCCAATCTTGCCTTCCGTCGCCGATTGCTGGTGAAGCTTAGAACCGTCCTCCATAACACCCGGTGGAGGCGCATGGTGCTGTTTACTAACCATCCAGAACCGCCAACGCGTTTGGAGGGCCCGTTTTCCACCAGTTCGCCGATCTGCTTCCCGTGCTGCCAGCTTCGTGTCCTCTTTGTCAGCTTTCACATTCGCTATTGATTGCTTGTTTCCAACATTCCACTCGAATTGCTGTCATCATGTCTTTCGCAAGTGCAATTAATCATGTCAAGATTCCTGTGTCATTAATTTTCACTTGTTCTTCGAACCGCCTCCACCAAACCCCGGCATCACCCGGCGGAGCCCCCCACTCAGCTTCAATCTTCTTCAACATATTTTCGACTTTCCCGCGACCACTTTCTGCGTCTTAGTAGCTGGTGAGTGAGTGAGTGAGTCAGGGGTATAGTGCTTTTTGGGGGCCGGGCCACATCAGGCGAAAACATCGTTACATAATTTGCCTGCAAATGTGTGCCATCGAATTGTTGTTCGCTCCCTGTTGTTCGTTCGTCCCGTGTAGCGAAATGGTCGTGTTTATAGTATACGATGTACGGACCTTTTCCACACGCCGTCAGCGAGCGTATTTGTGTGTCTGGCCCGATCCTATGCGGTGAATGATGATCGCAGCAGCATAATACTACGCGGTGGTTTGCAGAAGGCGGACGAGGTTACAACCCGAAACGGCCGTGGGCGACGATGGAGGGCGGTGATGACCGAAGGACATCATTCTACGAAATGGAATGAACAATCTTTTCCCGCTTTTGGCATCCTCGGTTCGTTTGCATTCTCACGTTCGCGCTCCTACCGTTGCCGCCCCCGAATGCGGCATCCTTTCGAAAAGTTAAATCATAACGTCTTAGGATAGACTGCTGCGGGACCATTTGAGATTGAGATGTGCGCGTTCGAGTTCGAGTCGGTAATCGATGGTGACAGTGACGGAAAACGGACTGACACAAGGTTACGGCCGGGCCAAGGAGCTGCCCGGCTGTGTTGGAGGGGGAGAAGACATTGAGCACAACAGAATGGGGACCCCGAAAGCGGTGGTCTGTCCTGAGATTGTGGCGAAGGAAACGTTGAGGGATGCTGCTGCTGCTGCTGCTGCCCCGAGATGAGTTGACAAATTTAGCATTCGCATAATTGAATGAAGCTTTTTATTTTGTTAATCGTTGACAACATCATAGCGCAGTGAAGAGTTACTTCTATTTTCAGTTCTTTTGATCCACAGTATAGTCATGTTTAGGGTCGGGCCTCCGTACATTAAGTAACATGCATCAGAAGTTGACTTGTTATGGGCTTTTGTGGATAGGATGTGTCCTGCCAATAGTACTAGTAATTTTTAATACATCCAATTGACAATCTTCCCAATGTTCTTGAAATCGTTTTAATTATTGGTACAACTTGACAGTATTTTGCAATACACGGGACGCTCTACTGTGATAATTGGTTTTTCGAATTAGACATCAACTTACTTACTTACTTCAAATGACTTACTTTTAACCTGCTCGTCCCAAGCGGCTCGACACGGAGTCGTTGCCACAAATGCTACCAGTATTGGACAGTAATTGAATTTTATCGCTACCCTTTTAACATAATTGCATGTATAGTGTTAAACCGGAACAAGCCGCTCAGAAAATCCCGTAGCAACGGTTTCCGGTACGACCGGGTAGTAGGACAAGTCTCAACGCGCCCGAGCGCTCTAGATGAGGCGATCGTCCTTTCGACCAATGCTCGAATCTGGCTAATCCTATTTTAATTGAGACTGATGGAACAGAACGTGACCACACGCAGTCGGTGTGCGTTGTCAAGGCCGTGGAGTTAGTTCTGGGCCGTACGTTCTTTTCACCTTTTTTTCTTTCGTTTTTGATCTCGGTGACGACGGGCCAAGTCACGACATTCTTCGGGCCGTCGTCAAGGATGCTGTTTTTCTTTTGTTGTTTCGGTATAAAATAACAAAAATGCTGCCTTTTTTGTGGGAGCAAAAAAAAATCGCATAACCCGGAAACAGGATTATGTTTGAGCTTTTCTATGGTGAAAATTACTTTGCTCGCTGGATAACGTTCTGTTTTTTTTCCCCCAATGTTTAGCACTACCTTTTTAGCTTTGCTAGTTGCGGCGCTACTGCTACGGTGGACCTGGGCCCTGAGTCTACAAAACCGTCGGCTGCTGATGGCTGGCAGATAAGCTGCCATCGGGATGGCGGCATAAATGCGCCTTTTTAAATAGAATTTATACTGCGGTCAGGATGCTGGGGTTGAGGTGTTTTTCAGTTTCCTGTTTTCGCCAAAAGCTTTTCCATTCCGGCGTCGCCGTCAGCAGGACAGTTGTTGAGTAGAAAATGTGTGGGCTGCTTGTAGACATTTTAGAATGGATTGAAAAGAGCCACAGAAAAAAAAAAACAACCCATGAAGTAAATGATTTACTCCCAGGCAGGGCGGGATTGTACGTGACTTTCGCCGGAATTGTTCATCTTTATGGGAAAATCTGTTCGGCAAGCGGGTGAGCCTTTTCCAAAGTTCAGCAGCACGAGTTGTAGTTTGGGTTGTGCCGTACTTTTAACGGAAAGCTTAATGGAAAGGATATTCTCGGGAGCCAAGGTTTTAGTAGAAATTCGCACATATTTATTGAAAAGTAATTGACTGACGGATGAACATTTTTGCAATGGCATTTTTCAAAGTTAAGTAAACGTTAAGTAACATATCGTTTAAGAGCGTGGGAATAAATCTGTTCTTTATAGTTGAGAAAATTGAACTTATGTCGAAAGCATAAATAAAAATGGCTAACATTTTAACAAATATTTCTTCCGCATGCTTCACTTTTCCAAAGCATGGGCAAGCATCGAAAGGTGGAAACATGTTCACAACCTTGGCGAAAAGCTACATATATTTCTCTGTAAACATTGAAATCTTTTTTTTAACAGTAGATGTGATCAGATGATTCGGAGTCCTGTTTTTTTGTTTTCAAAAAATATGCAAACCAAGATAAACTGCTAAGAACTGCCCACTCACGGTTGTATCGTTGTGGTTTGCAACGATGGCGCCTCGAGAAGACTAGTTTGGCTGTTTTGCTCTGCCCGTTTATTCGTTTGTAGTTTTGCATGAACATGTTTATTTTGAGCGATGTTATTGTGGGCTCAAAATACCATAACTTGTTTGGAAAAACTCCCATAATATGATCTCATGACAACATATAAAAAACTATCGAAGAGAATGTATAGGTTAGCATATAAATGAGTTGAATGATTTTATAACACGTTGGCATTGTACAATTTGTCATTGCCCATCCCAAACCTATAATTTTGTACATTATCGCACCAACGAACAGGCAGGAGCTGAAACTGTAGAGGATTGACGGCCAACGCAAACCAAAGGAAATCGCTGCCAGTTCTCCGGAGCAGAAATCAACGGAGCGTGCACAATCAAATAGCGGACAAACGGGCAGAGCGAATTCATTGCGATGGGCATTGCGTCCGGCGGCTGGCTGGCGGACCCAGGGTCCTAATTTCATCGCCCTTGACCCATAAAATCTAACAAGTACACTCTCGAAATAAAACCGCTGTTGCCTCGGCTGGAGTGCGGTGCTCAACAGTTGCCCGTAGTTGGCTGATTGCCAGCCAGATTCGAGCCGGCATGCTGTTTTGCATGGTTGCAATCGATTGGGACGGGGTCGGGACTCGCGAGGATGGCAGGAAGCATGGAGCCTTTTTGCGCAATGCTACCCGCCCGCCAACGGTATCTGTTTCAAAACTCGTTTCGGAATTAGCCGGCGTAGCGGATCAGGAAAAACAAATCCTCTACAGTTTTTTAAGTTTTTTTTCCCGTATTCACAGCTTCACGAAGCTTTCAATTTTATGAGCTCGTGGGGGGTTATATGCAGAACTTTGGCGGGCTGACCTCCAAAGCTAGCCGTCTTCAGTGGTTTGTCATAGCATTTATTTATTTCATTGCTTGGCGCCAATAAATTTCGTTGGATTGAGTCGTAGTTTTAGTTTGAAAAGCAATTCATTTAGATTGTTCTCAAACTATTTTTAACTTTCTATGTATATACTATTATATTACTAGAAATATAATGTACAGCTGCTTATAGTGATTTCAAATTTTTACTTACAATATTCCAACAGCATTAGACAAAACTAAACACGTACCTTTTTACTAATTAATTTTAATGTTTTTCAATATCCTTTTCACCAACGATACAAGTCTTGGTGCATCAGCATCAGCAACTGTTTCGTAACTTGCCAGGTCGCAACAAAAAACCCGTTTATGAATGTTTTAATCGGTAGAGAAAAAGGATGCTGTTTTTTCCCTGGACCCCACTCTTCATCAACGTCATCATCGAGTTTAGGCTTTCATCTTCTCCGGCGCGCTTGGAAGCGCGGCCACGTTTCCACCACCTTAGGAACAGGCAGAATAGGCAAAAAGTCAATAGTGTAACCCTTGCGAGCGATTGACATCACTTCATTCCAATGCCACTCCGTGCCTGAAGTATGTCGAGGGTCTCACACCATCTTTCGGCAGCCGCATCCATCCGCGCGATACTTTCCTCCCTTCAAGGACACCTTCGCTGGCTTGTTTGTTCTGCTTTAGCGAGGCGAACCCCCGGGGGTGCTTTTAGCCACGCGCTGTGTCAAGGTTACGCTCGTGTAACCCGCGCCTTCCGGTCGGCTAGAGTTGCTTCGATGCGCGCGCCTGAAGTGCGTCGTAGTGCGTTTTCCCTGGCAAGAAGGGGGGCCAGGGAAACCCACCACAATTGCGACCCAGGAAAGGCAAAGTTGGAAAGGATGGACGTCCACAGGGAATTGTCCAAGAAAATCTTACGTGCTGTGGTATTTCGCAGGGACCGAGTTTTCTGTGCAACGCTCAATGGGAGGTATGAATACTTTCCGAAAGAAAAAGTTGGCCAGTTGCGTACTGCGAACGGAGTGGTCCCAGTCGACCGATGGTTTTTATTTGACCAGTTCCGTTAGAAAAAATGTATTCCTAACTTCTGGGATCCGGTACTCAGTATTATTTGTTCGACCGAATGCGCCCACCGGGCGGGAAGGTTCGATTTCCGCACGGAATGTTATTCCTCAATATCCTCAATTTCTTTCATTCGTTGATAATAACTTTGCGCCATACTGAAACACCCCGCCCAAGCCGCGGGCACCGACCAATAGAGGGCGCCACCTGTATTACAACCACTTTTCTTCTACGTCTCTTGGAAACCACAGTGCGCGCTCCCAACTTCGAGGACCTTGTTTGCCAGGCGGACCGGTACGTGGCTACGAGTGTGTATGTGTGTGTGTTAATTAATTTTTCGGAACTTCATACTTCCGAGGATCGAACGAAGGCTAGGAATTCATTAAAGAGCATGGATTCGCCGGGCGGGCGAAGAAATGTGTGCGTTGCGCTGCTGTGGTGTTGCTGAGGGTCCTTTACCGAGTAGCGAGTAACACACCGAGCGAAAACTCTTTCCCCCGTGGTGCACACGGGCCCAGCGAAGCCTACGGGTGTCAAACTTTACCCATCGTTTCTTCCGTCGGCCAAGGAAAAAGGGGCCATTCAACGTAAATTGAGATAAGTTTTAATGATCTGCTCTCCGACGAGTAACCCGGCCGATGTAGCGCAGGGGCTGGCAGTTTGTTTGTATAATTTATTAACGCTCACGCAGCAGTTGCTGCGCTAAATGGAACTCTACTTTCGATTGTTGATCAGTCAACGTCACTCACTCTAGCCATCATAAATCATCCGGCCTGGGGGCCTATGGGTCGGGCTTTTCCAACTCTCGAATCCGAAACTGAGACTGGAAGCTATTTTCACAACAGCTTTTTGCATTATTTTAATCAGTGCAGGCAAATTTAAGATGCAAATTTCAGTTTAAACTGGACTTTAAATGTATTTAAACATATCGATTCTACAGTAATATTTGTATGTTGCACAAACAAACAAATAACAAAGCTGCTCATATATATTTTCTATTCGCACATCAGTGCGATATGGGACTCACTATTTATTTGTTACAACACTATTCTTCATCCCTCGGCATACATTTTTAAAACGCAAGCGATTCAATTTATTTCGCATCATGTTTATTTTCAATCAGCATAGCGAATAGGTTCCGTTATTTTCCTCATATCCTTCCATTTATTACCCACACTTTCTTCTTGATTTCGTATTAGTTTCGTGCCACCGACAGACCGTGTGCTCTCCCAGGACCAGCCCTCCTTTAAGGTTGGTTATTTAGTGTTCTACGCGACGGAACGATGCAAATGAAATTATTTCTCCGTCGGCAGCCACACAATAGCAAAACGAAGGAAATTGGAAATCTTTCTTTTCTCTGTCCTTGTCATGGAATGCGCATTCGTTCCCTGTACCTACGTTGGCGTTGGTGTCGTTTTGTTTTTTCCGCTTCCCTCGTTTCGTTCATTTTCCCTTTTCTACATTCCAACTATGGCAAATCTATTTTCCAGTCGGAGATTTTCGGTTCAAGAATCGATTTTAGTTATGTGATGCTTGATTGAAGTCGGAGCGGTGAGAAAGAACTGTAAAATTGTATAGCACGATAATAATGAGCTCAGGTGTGCAAGGCGCCTGAAAGCGCCTTTCAATCTGTTTCCTTCTTGTCGTAAAGGAGTGAGCGCACCTTTGTTCGCAGATGCCTGCCGCCCGCCACGCCAGAGCTGGTCGTTTGAAACTCCTTTTAAAAAGGGAAACGGCTCATTCAACGTAAACCAATGAAACCGACTTTTATTTTATAAATAACACTGGATAATCGATTCGCAAGGGACACTGAATCGGTATGAATGCTTAATGGAATAGTGATTATCGTCGCATTCCAGGTTCCGCCATTGCTTTTTATTAAACTACAAAGCAACCAAAAGATGAGTAATGAAAATCATCAGAACGAAAACCAAACATTACAGTTTGCCTGAATAAAATGAATATTGCGGCTGCGATGCTGTCTGACGCTGGCTGATGCTTAATGATGTGAATAATTTCATTTGGATAGCCCGTTCCATTTTTCCCCCGTATCACTTGTCGTGTTGCGTTAGTTTTACGGTTATTGGTCCGACTGTCACGTGCAACGTGGTTGTGCACTACCATCAACGCCACTATTTAACGCATGTTCAGTCAGTGTGACATTAACGTGACGTTGAGTGGATAAAGCTTCGTTCGTAGTCTTCACTTCTGAACTCTTGTTTGTTCGTACCTTGTTTT
>JAOEFI010000003.1:8696054-8727103 GCA_034621735.1 Anopheles plumbeus
ATTAACGTGACGTTGAGTGGATAAAGCTTCGTTCGTAGTCTTCACTTCTGAACTCTTGTTTGTTCGTACCTTGTTTTTCATCCCCACTAGGAACCATTTTCCATGCACAATATATTAAGTCGATGTATTGTTGCCAAGCCACTTTGTCGACCTTCGCTGCGATCCTTGTACAGTCGCTTTACATAAAACTTCACTTCGAATGATATTTCAACTAATATTTCTGTTCTCTTCTCTTTTCCAGGTGAGTGTTCCGCACCGTCCCGTCAGCTACTGGGATTTTGTAGTCCTCCATTAGTACTTTGTTTAGCATGGTTCTTCTCTGGTAACGGTAGGTGTTTTTCGGTGCACTTTGTTCTTTGTTTTCATTCATTGTTGTAAGCATGTAAATTACCCTGCATCGATGTACGTGCAATGAAATAACATTTTAGAATGAGAGTATGGTTGTTGCAGCATTGTTGATTGCGTGGAATGTGTATGTGGCAAGGGGCATTAAGTTCCTCCTAACCTTGTCTATAAGATATCCAAAATATCGCTTATTACGTGGCAGCCGTTTTTCATCCAACAAGCTCACGGGATACGGTTTAAATTTTAACACGTTATCATTAAATTATTTGTTTGTTCCACACTGGCAACGCCTAAACGGTGGAAAACGTTTCTGGAGCTCTTTCATTTTAAGTAATTGAGCGAAATAATGCTACGGTTTGAGTAATCGTGCGCAGAATTCGCACTACTTCTATCCAATTTAGCAAACGTTTCCCCCGGCGGCCGGCTGTTTCGTTATATGATTTGTTTTGTTTTTTATTGTTTCGTCGATATTTAGTTTTCATTAGATTGTATGTTTGCTATCAGTTTTGTTTTGACACATGATGCATATCACTGGTAATCTACTTTCCAGTAAAGTCCATTAAAACTAGGTCACAATGGGGCCGAGACCGCGTGCGAAACTTTGTCGTTCCTGTTGGAACAAGCACGGCGGGGAATAATGTAGGTCGGACTCAAACAGATTACTAATCGTTTAACTCAAACAAATGTACGAGAGTTATTTATGAATATATGATAGGTTTCTATACTCCAGCGATTATGGGCAAATTGAAACAAAATGCTAACTACGTTACCGAAAGGTGTTTCGCTACGTAGTTGGTTTGGCCAATTTATTCAAATTCTTATGCCACAAATGAATGCAAGCATATTTCTCATGAAAACGTGTCGATTTGATATAAAGTTTTGAGAACATATTACAGTAGTTATTGGTAAAGGGATATTACGAAAACCTTACACAAAGTTATAAGTGATCATTATGATACCTTAATGTATTTCATAACATCAAATGATAAGAGTTTAATTTTAGTTTGCTTCGTAAAATAATCTACCGTCCATATTATCGACTACATGAAAGGATCCAGTTACATTCTGGAATGTCGTACCTACCGCCTAGCTACTATAAAAGCTTATCAGTGTTAGGAGTTGTTTATTACTGACATATTTCTACATCTGTCAGTCCACGTGATTATGTAGCATAAACATGTTGTTGAGAAGCTGGGTAATGCGCACTGCATCTGCAAAACGCGCCTGAATATAATAATATGACAATGGCAACTGAATATGGGTGCCAGCAAGCCATGCTGAATACTTCTACATAACTCTCTTTCCTTCTTTCTCTCTCTGCTAAACTTTCGCAACGATTCTCAGAAAATTCCTAGCCATAGCCTGGCGAAGGACTCCCCGTGAGGGTTCTTCCCCTCGTCGAGGGAAACTTTCGCTCAAGGTCTGTTATGGCTGATCGTAAAGCTTCTTTATTTTCCTCGAAACGCAACACGCCCCACGACGGGCTTGTGCATCCACGGCGTCACAATGGCACCGGCAGGATTGCTTCCCTCCCATCTGCGGCAGTATTATGGCCGCACTTTGTGCGGTGAGCTGTAAATAGCATTGTGTCGCAAAAGAAATGCCAAACACCTGAATCAGGCACACGAACGAGAACGTGAGCGAAAGTTTAAGTGTCTATTTGTTTAATGTTTTGTTCGTCACTTTTTTAGATAAGTTTTTATTCTTTTCCATACTTTTTCGCACAGGAACAAGCACCCTTAGTTCTTTCTAAACATGAAGTTTCATTATGAACGCGTTGAATTTATGTCTTCTTTACGTTGTGCAACACAGTGTAAATATTACTCTAGACTTTCGAAGCGTCCTTTTGAGGTCAACCAAAGGTCGAACCCGAGAGGTCCAACTGATAGACACATCTAAATACAGCAGTAAGCTGACGAAAATGTTGACTCCAAACCATGTGTGCGGACATGGTGGTTTTTGCATGAATGGTTTTGATCTCTTTCTTGGTTCCGATTGTTTTGTATTACTGTTCTCCTACCTTTGTCGGCAGACTTATTCTCTTGTGTATTTTCATCGTGTGGTTTTTTTTAGCAATATTTCTCGTCTATTCATATATATAATGCTGTTAAACATCTTATTTAGCAATTATACTGTTGAGATCAACCAGATCTTCTGTTCACTATCTTTCTTATTATATGTTGTTCTGGTTTGTGAGTGTATTATGCGATTCTATCCGTGTATGGACAGCAAACATCTGTTTGAAGATTAGCTTGATCATTTGTACAATTGCACTTTTCACCAATCTTGAGGATTTGGTGGGGATGTTAAAGGCTCAAACGTATTGTGCATTTTCACCATTTAATGGCATCATTAAAATTTCTGCGCACTCATTCCTCAACTTCTCTGTCTTGGCGAGATTTTTCTAGCGCCGTATCAATTGGCTGCACCGTAGTCAAGGACCGCATCTTGTACTGTACATCAATAATTATCACAAACTTTGTTTCATGACCGTCATTACTTTGTTGCACTTTGCGTTACTTCGTACTGCATCTGTACCGGTTGGTAGTATCTAGGTTTTCGTGTACATAAAAGCTGATTAAATCCGTTTCTACTCGGCTGCAAATATCAACCATAGTTCTTGTCACTTAATGGCATCCCCTTGGCCATGCTGCTCACGAAATTGTCGTTTTGACCAAATTCCAGTTTATCCATGTTTTTTATGTATGTTGTTTTATATTTCATGAAGTAATGTTTCAACTGGAATGTTTTTTCTCCTCCTGTATGCGAGTTTTCAATTTGATCATTTGCTCTCTAAATTGACACAGACAATTATATTTTGTTTTTTGGTTTTGCAAAACTTCGATGCAATTGACAAACATTTTAACAAATTTCTTTTGTCTTTCTTCTCTTTGTCTTTTGGTTTTCTATTTCATCTCTTTCGATTTTTTCGAAATTCTCCTTTCTTTCAGGATCGAACAATTGGCTACCGGTTCAGTTTTCCGTTCGAACCAATACCGTTTACCGTGCTACTTCTATTAGGCTCCAATCAGGCCGAGCAGTTTTGAAACATTGGTTGTTCTCAAGCCAACCTATCCTCTCTGATTAAGCGAATCAAGTAGTAACGATGTACGCGGTTCCTCTTTCGGTTCGGTCAGATGAACTTATAGAAAATATACCCTGTCTAATCAGGATTGCTCAATAATAATACTAAAACAATCACCAACAACTGCCAACACGACGCCACGAAATATCATCTGGCGCACACGACACGCAACAGCTACATTAACAAACAAGGAGACAAGGTTGTTGGTCTTTCCCTATTGTTTACGTTTCACGTGCACCGGCAGCGTGTTTGACAGCGGAAGTCGCGGTCCATTGTTCAAGGAAGATAAAGAGATATTCTGAGTGATTCTTACTCGGCACCAGGCGCCTCCATCAATTCACTACAGCACTCACAAATGTACGTGTTTCATCCTTCTTCTACTCCATTTTCTTCCTTCTTCTTATCCTTCTTTATCTAAACATCGCTTTCGGTTGTCTTTTCATAAAATTCAATTTTGTTGTCGATATTTACGTTCTTCTTCAAGCTATACTCACCATAACTTTCGCCGAGTTGTATACTTTACACAATTTCTGCTTTCTCGTCGGATTTATCAACTGTGTCTTTCCTTGTTTTGATCTGTTTTCGCCTTTGTTTCCAAGACTTTCTCGCTCTCTTTCTCCTCCTGTCTCTGTTTCTCGCTGTCATTTTCCTCTGGCTTTAGTGTGACTTACGCTAAACATTCTCACCTTCGCTTTCACCATTTGTGGCGTTTGACGGTTCATGTTCATTACAATACGCAACTTTGCTTTACTGCGCTTCGCTGGGCCTACCGTTGTTACGTGCTATACCTGTGCTGTGTGTCTCGTGTTCCATGCTTTGTGTTGTGCTCTGTTCGTCCAGTTTCTCTACCCTGACCAAACAGTTTCGTTATGGTTAGATTATTTTCTTTTTAATGATTGTTCCGCTTTACTCGTTTGAATAATAATGGCCCCCAGAATTCTTCCGGTGTTGCTTTTTCCCAAGCGTCGGCAATCGCGTATCAGTTACGTTTGAAGTAAAAGTTCACTCCTACGGGCTCTTGGACTGGGGAAATGTGATAGAAAGTTTGAAGAAAAGTTGAAGTTTGTACATCTGAGTATCATCCCTGGGAATATCCTTATCGGTACACATCTTGTTTTCCAAATAAGCGCCGTTGGTTTGGATGGAACTTTTGACCCACATGAATGAGGCGGATTCTGGACGTTTTTACACGATGATGTTTGGTCCTCTTCGTGAACGATTTCCACGAATACAAGCAAACGAATGAATTCGATTTTTGTTATATTCTCCGCTTTTTCTGAGTTCTGCACAGGAGGCGCTATGCAGGGTGTGAAATGTGTTTACGTTAATACGGCGTAGTGTATTTTGTGGAGTGTAATATACCTTTTAAGCATTCTTATTTTGTTACAGATCCACCGCTCTTATCACTTTTCGCGGACACAGTTGAAA
Organism: Anopheles plumbeus; assembly: GCA_034621735.1. Lineage (NCBI taxonomy): Eukaryota > Metazoa > Arthropoda > Insecta > Diptera > Culicidae > Anopheles > Anopheles plumbeus. The sequence continues at coordinate 8,700,913 of JAOEFI010000003.1, forward strand.
CGGTTGAAATGCCGAGGGTTATTGCACTGTTCGATATCGTAATTGTTCGAAGGCACTGCCGCCATAGCGCCTAACAGTATGCAACATGAGACACCCAAACTCATTTCGAAAAGGCAATTCGGTTGATCGTTAACCGTTTGTCTACATGGTGCGGAGTTTTTCTAGCGTTCTACCCCTGAACCATAGCAGCTTAATAAATGGGACAGTAATAAAGGTTGCCGGTAGCACAACGTCCTTGTGGAATACTGCGCAGTATTGCTGAAATACGATATGAGCAAAGTTTCCCAATAAATTCAATTGATTTCACGTGCGACTCGTTTATTCAGGAAGAGAGAGGTTATAGTTTCTATGCCTATTGTCAATAGTGGAAGTTTTGATATAAACGTTCCGTTGTTTTGGGTTTTTTTTTGCTCATAGAAATGTGTCTTCGCATTGCTGAGCTTTTAAGTTAATGGGTCGAACTTTCTTCCACAAATCGAATGATATTGGAGGATGGAATATACTTTAGTTCTACTTTCAGTACTTCTTGAAAAAATATTATTCGTTTCTAAAGTGCGTTCATCCGTGTAGTTAAGGGATGTTTTTTTTTTTGTAATTAGGACATTCGCCCAGTTCTCAAAAGTTCGCGAACAGTGTTGTTTTTCTAGTCACTAGATAAAGGTAGCGGTTATTCGAAGCAATCGAAACAAAAAGTGAAAACGGGCTGATTGCTAAAATGTTCCGCGAAATCTAACACCCGGTCGTACAATCCTCGGGTCCTTAGTGTGCACCCACACTCTGTCGAAAAGAAAAAATCCCAAACGGTGAGAATATAAAGGTGGTGCGTGTGTTAAAACAAGCGTCGACAAAATCAGCTTATCCTTTGCTTTTCTACATTCTTTGTCTTGGTTCCTCCTGCCGTGCATCATGCGCCAGGTCCGCGCCAGGAGTCTCCCTGCCACATTGCTTGGCGCTTGCCACCCTCCGCCCCACCAGTTCCGTTCGGAACGTGCGATCCAGCTTCTGGCGCTCCGCTTGGGAAACGCTTTTTACCGGGCAGCATTAACCGACGGCAACGCACACCCACACGTGCTAGGCGTTTCAACGTTCCGTCATTCGCTTGCCCTCCGCCCTCTCTGCAGCAATGACAACGCCACCTCGTGACTGTTCGCCGAAGCAGCGCACGCTCAGCACGCACACCTCGTCCTCCTCATCGCTCGCCTCGTCCACCGCGGGCAACGCGAACTCCATCGAATCTTCGCTTTCGTTCGCCAGCGGTACGTTTTGCTTGCAAGTAGTTTGCTTTTCGTTTCCGATCGTTTTTTTTCTTTCCTTTATTTTGGTATTTTGTCATGTTTTACTGATCCTTGAGTCATCCTAGTGCTCCAACGCACCATCGACCTCATCGTCATCATCGTCAGCGCGGTTCATCTTACGTTGGGATGAGATTATTTGTTTGTTTTTTTTTTCAAGCTATCATCCTTGATCGGGATCTGTTTTCCCGAATGCAATAAGCCGTTTAATTGCTTTTACTCTCCGAATTATTTCATTTCGATTCAACAAGCGGGCAACATTTTCTTTTTCTTTTTCCACAATAACTTGGTTGGTAAACTGTTTCGTTCGCGTGTTTTTGACATACGGACAATTCATATTTCCGGTTTCCATTTTCCGGCCGAGAATGGAAGGATGTGTATTCATTTTTAGTGTATCTCTCTTTTGAAGATTTCTGTCAAGACCAGAGAAATCCTCCGACGTTGTTAGCGTTTTAAAACACAGATGTTTGTTAAAATGTTTTTTTATTATTTTCAATTTTGGAACATTGACTTCCTGAATAGTATAGTGATCCTTGTTTTAAATGTCACCAAAATCTCTCTGTAACAAAAGTTACACCGACGAAGGTGGCATCATCCGGAACAAATGTAGCCGTGACGTAGCCCTAGGCTAGGTTACAAATTTGTTTATTATTGTTATTATCATTTTTACTTGTGGCCTGCTTATATACACAACCTCATAACGAGGAGTGTTCAGATATTGTACGGCATCACTGCGTCTTTAGATAAGTGTTGTTAAGAAGCTAACCTCTGGATCATGCCAGCGGGCGTTGAACCGGTTTTAAATTTAATGGAAATCTACAAAAAAACGTCCAAGAGGAACAGGAAATGTTGTTTCCCTTTTGTTTTGTACACATGCGGCACGCCGTACCAGTTTTAGGGTTCACACATCATCGGAAAAAAAAACTATGTTTTACCTTTTGAGTTGTGAAGCAAGCAAAACTATCCATTCTTAATGCGTTCGTTCTTTTTTACCGATCACATTTCACATCAATGCCCCGCACTGCCGTGTCTCGCCCGATTGAACGGTCCGGATTGCAAACAAATACAACCAAATTACACCACTACAACATCCACCTCACTCCTAACCCCCGTCATCATTCGTCGTGTTCGCGTGCCGTTTTCGTCGCCCAAATGCTCCAACTGGTGCCCATAACGAAAACCGAAAAACTTTATGATCGTATAACAAAATAATCCTGCTCGTCGCGAAACAATGGGCCCATCGAACAAACGTACCCGCGTTTGCCACAACAGTCAGCGGTAGCCCGACGAAACTATCACTGTTCGGTAGCAATAAAATGTCGACGACTGGCAGCCCCCCAACACTACCGACCGGGCCCGGTCCGAGCCGACAGCGTTCCCTGCGAGATCGACTGCGCGAAGGCATTACCGGAAGTCTCACCTGGCAGTAAGTTTTTGGTTCCATTTCCCTTATTTTGTCCGACCAGTAAGCGTGTCGCTCCGATCGTAGGAGGGCCGTTAGACTCGTAGGTGGCTACCGTAGGCGGAGTAGCGGATTCTTTACGCTCTACTCCTTTCGTGTAACACTTGTTTGTTTTCAAACCACTTTTAGCACGGTACTCTCTAGATACGTTGGAAGTTTACGTAGCTCCAACAAGTGTCCATCGTTTTCGTTGTGGTAGTTTTTCGTAGCTTAATCGATTCATTTTGTTTCCGCTTACTTGTTTCAAGAGGTAAATTAAGTTTTAGATAAGATTAGTTTTTTGTGCGTTCTAGTTGTTTTTATCCAACGTATATAGATTTTCATTGATGATTTTAAGGAGTTTCATATTCTAAGCAGTAGTTTTAGTATTTTGAAATATTCCGCACAATGACCCCACTCCGACACTCTTTATATAAGCCCACGAAAAACGCACTACTTTTGAAGGCCATATATGCTGGAACCAACAATTAGCTCAATGTAACATGACTCAATCGCGGCTCCCCACGACCAAGTTGAACCGTTTCTGTTGAAGTTGTGATTTCCAATCCCGAATCTTTGATTTTCCTATCTTTGATCTTATGCATTTGAGCCGATTTTCTTCTCAGCAAGCGTAAAGAAAAACCAAAAATCAAGCAAAGTACACAAGCTTTGCCGGAGTGTTGTTTTTTCCCCATGTTTTTCGCAAGTCTGATTTATTTTCTAGCTGGCAAGAACCACAAATCCGCTTCTATTTATTATTTTTCCATCGAATCGTATTAAACGTATCACGTTTGATCGTTTGCTCGGCTCGGTTTGATCGTTGGCAGGTGTGTCTGTAGATAGATGTGTTCGTTTGTTGATGTGTGTGTGTGTGCTATTTTGGTTCCTTTTTTGCTTTTTCCACGCTACCGCCCTAGAATCGCTTCAGCCTGCGCCAAACGCCTGTGCAAACAAACGTGTGTTGATGTTGCTATTGGTAAAATTTCAAAGCGTCCAATCTTTCTGCAACACCACGGGGTGTCGAATTGATGTGTTCTGTGACGTCATTCGTGTGGCTTGCTTGGCGAATAATTATATACATAGCATCCCAGCGATGCGCAAAGTGATACCTGAAGGTACGCCATTAGCATAAAAGTCCGTGATGGCAGGTTTGGGTGTTCGAATATGCAAAACAAGCAAAAAAGCATGATAAGTAAGTACCATATATAAAATGTTAATATGCAATCTGCCTAACCCCGGTTTGTCGTTCATAATTCACCATTATTTTGTTGTTAATCTATTTCCCGTGTGAAACAACGTTCGATAAAATGTGATGCTTCCATTTCTCCACGACTTTCATATCGGTTTTTCAGGGTTCTATTTCACGTCGCAAACATTTGCTTCCCCGCTTTATGGATGAGGGCATTTGTTTCAAACATAAAACATTCACCATCGTGCGCACTTCGTCTAGCTTTGTATAAAACCGGTGTTCCAATGCTGTGATTTGGGGAGTTTCACACTCAATTCGGGTTTTCCCTTTTCTTTTGTTCTTTCCCGTGCGTGATTTACTGCCCATCCAACGCGCGTACGCGCGTACTTCCCCGCGTATAAAATTGCAGCCATTGATTTCCTTTTAACGGCAACACTATCTGCTCAAAGATTTGTCACCCATTTTGGCCCAAGGAAGTGAACGGAAGCGAAGGAGCGCCCGGTGGCGCATGTCAGAACGATCGCTCCCCGGACCGGGGGGATTGTTTTATTGATCAGCGTGATTCAAATATCATTTTCAATTTATTCTACCCTCGACCTCTGCTCCAGAGACGGGTGGGTGTGGGTGTCTAGTGTCATCCCTACCCGGCAGACGGGTGGATCACACTCCCTACCGGCAGTGGGGCAGTTATTTCGCCAATTTCGTCCAATCAGCGATGGCTCGGGAGTGTGTGGCCAGCGCAACGTGCCCGCTGTTGTTGTGCCAGGCAATTCAATCGCTCAATTGAGCCACCGCGAGCACGCTGACTTCTTCCACGGCAGATGACCGGCGGATGAACGTGACTTGTCACATTCTGGCGCGGCTGAAGCGTGGTCACCGGATGACATTCGATTCCACGCGCCCGTCGCGGAGAAACAAAAACAAAACGAACCCGGAATTTAGAAGCTACATCCGGGCGCGTTCGGTTTTGTGATTCTAATTTTTCGTCCCCCACCACCGGTAGTCTTTCTTTGTTTCTTTGTTGCAAACAGGCAGAGACGATGGCCCCGACGGCGGACTTGGGGTGATTTAAATCTGCGTGCGTCCGTGCGTGCGTACGTGGAAACACCATATACGGTCGAGTGATTACGCATATTAAATTACACCCGTCACGACCTATCACCAAAAGTGATTCCCTTTCAACCAGGCTGTTCATTGATGACGTCGCAGTCAAAATTAGCTCGGCAAGATCTTGTCCGCGGCGGCCGTGTCATAACCACATTGGCAACCTGCGAAATCGGTTCACTTGGTCAGGTGACAGCCGTTTTCAGTCCGTCGAACCGTTCTACATTTTATTGACATTCGGCTAAGCCGTTGTTTCCGCTGATGAAGAGAAAAAACAAAGCCCCAGCAACAGTTCATCAGCATGACAGTTGAAGGAAACTCTTCCGGTCAGCCGGTTGGAGCGAACCTACCGGACACATCGAAATGGAAACGATATGGTCCCGGCTGCTCGCCATCTGATCGTTCCGCGGCCGGTGCCGACACGTAGGCGGGGAAGCAACCACCGCCGACAGCAAACCCGTCGCGCAATGCTGCCAACAACAACAAACGAGCGACGAGGGATCATTCCGAACTGACGTCCGGCTGTCGCACCGGCTCGAGAGCGCACGCAGCGAACTTAGCGTGGGCCGTCCAGTTCTAGCGGATCGCTACGGGCTGGAGTGGCGATACCAAAAGGTTGCCCTTGACTGTCGCGCAGGCACTGTACTGGGGAGGCCCTTTGCGGCGTTGCTCAACATGATTGCCCGGTCCGATGACGGAAATGAATTTTCATCCAGAGCTGGTTTGGTGTGAAACCGGACCCGATACATGATGCAGCAATCTTGGCACCGGTCTTTGGTCTTTAATTCCTCTTGGTTGTCAAATTCTAATGCCCCTTTTCAATGCCACGCGTGTTTGGCAGGTTCAGGGATGTCGAAGGGCTCTCCACGTTCTCTGCATGATTGACGATCGCAGTTTCCGTTATTTCCGTTTACCGCAACGGGTTTTGCGGGGCCCTTCATGGCCAGCTGTTTCATTTCCCAAATGATTTTTTTATCATTATGAATCTTTCGATAAATGTGATAGACCCTTAATACACTTCCGTTAACTGCCCTTTATGATTTTCAAGCTCGTTCCCAGTGATGGATTCATTCAAAACGGAGTCGTTTTCGTGAGTCGTTTCGTAAGTCGCAAACATGTTTGTTAATTCAGCAAAAATACTGTGAACCTACCACTTTGTGCCCTTCGATTACTGCTATAGAAAAACACGTGGAATACAACACTTATAAAACCTGGGGATTAATATCTGAAAGGGTGTTTTTAAATGTGGCAATTTTTTCGAAAAAACCTGGAATTATCGTTCCACAAACTACCCTGACCCGCACTGAAACATGGACTCGCTTTTTGAGTTTATTTACAACTTCTCAGCAGGATAATCTGTTCAATACTGTCAAGAGGGAATAAAGAAGCGCTATCTAGCCATTAAAACCTCTGCAAATCGGCAATCAGTTCCGCTTTCTCGAAGTGCCCGCTTTTCGTTGAAATTTATAGCCAGTTCGGAACACGCAGAAAATTGCATTTTACACGCGTTTACACGCACCGCGGGTACCGGAGGAGGAGAAAACAGGGTCTTGTAACGAAACCCTGCCGTCTATTTATGCGTGTTTTCTCTCTGCTTCATGGTCTGCACTTTTTTCCTGCAACCGAACTCCTGTTGCGACGGCTTCGCTGCGGCTGCGGTTCGTTCTCATGCTCAATCGATGCACCATGCGACGCGTCTGCGTCCGTCGACAACGACGCGTGCAAAATCTGGAGCATAAACGAACTGACCTTTAACTTCTTTGTGCTATCCTACGCCCCGTTGATCGATCTTTCCCACCCATCCCGATCGCCAGACGGTGGAAATGACTTACACGGTAGACTATCTGCGGCCGGCAGCCACCGATCACCGGCGACGCCTGCGAATGATTTAAAGTTCAATGCAATTCATCGACCTTACTTGTTGGAGCAAAATCCAAAATAGCCCTTGTTGTTGGTGGAAAAATGTTAATTTGTTTTGCTCCACTCCGATCACGTGTACAGCGCGCCCTCTCCTTCACTCGGTTGCATGTCTTTTTCGTATTTCAACACGTGCACCTTAATTCCACAGCCACTGGGCTTCAAACCGGTCACCGTTTCGGTGCGATTATACGATAACAATTAAGGATTATAAGCATCAGTGTTTGTTACGGGTTTTTTTCTGCATGTTCCATATTTAAGTATCGCGTGGTTTGTGGAGTCAGGCGCCCTAGGGAGGACAGGAGCGGAGCGCACGATCCTTGAGAGCGCAGTGATAGCTTCGATCCTTGTAAGCTCTACCCTGCAATTGAGTATCATATCTTAAGTAGGAAATTGGAAGGCGTGATTGCGCTGCCGAGGGATGTCGATTGCGGCTGTCATTTTTGAATTAAACAGAGCTGTGGGTTAAAGATTCCCGTGTGCCGGTCTATAAATCTTGTCGGAATAGGTGGAAAACATGTTAAAAATATGTCAAAAATATGTTTAACAGAAAGAGGAGGATTAAAAAAATGTGCATTGCATGTAACTCCATCATTTCAACTACCATATCAGATGAAACATTTCTTCTAGAACGATGTCGATTTCGTTGTCGCTCCAGCACAGTATCCCGCGGGCACTAATTGGGGTTCTTATCCTCATTTGTTTACCCTGCCCTCTTTCATTAGCCGTAGCGAAATGTTCTCCCTATAATTTGCGAGGAAAACCGACGCCCGGCCGAAGCATAATCCGGTGCCGCCGCGTCCTTGGCCCAACCCCAATCAGTCCATCGATCGATCGATCATTTCTGCGCTCTGGGTAAAATCTGTCCAGTGATAATAACCCATTTCCTTCCCACTTGCGGCCGACGACGGTCTATCTCGAACGGTCGATCTTGTGCGCCGATGCACTAAAATAAAATAATACTCAATAACCGATCGCGGCTGCCCTGCCCTCTGACCCTTTCTGGCCAGGGCGTACGGGTCGGTTCAGTGTGTGTCGGTTCGGGTTTTAGAGCGCGATCGATCGCTTCGTTGGCGAGGTTCGGAAGGTCACCGGGCCAGGCGACCAGGTTGCGCCGGCTCATAACTTAATCAATTTCAATATTAACTTAACCATTATGGGCGTTGAATTATTCATAAGACGCCCCGTCGAGTCTGTGCGCTCGTTCGTATCGCGTTTGTGTTTGAAAAGTTGGTCGAGATAACGCGGCCAGCACCACAACATGTTCTCCATCGCCGTCGAAGTCGGCGGGCTTGCCACGCCGCCGGTGCGGTAGGTGGCGTACCGTTGCGAGAAAATCTCGTTAAAATTGCATCGTCCCGCCGGTGGGTGGGACGCTGCACTTTGCTGTGGCAGGGCGTGCAGTCGTCGGCCCTAGGGCGGCGGTGTGCATTGGTGTGATCCCAACGGAGCATCGAGTCCTTGTACGATTTGCCATGGAATACAGCGAGCAAGAGAGAGAGAGAGAGAGAGAGAGAGAGAGAGAGACAGGGGAGAGAGCCATGAAGCTAACAGCTTCAGCATGGACTACTTCCGTCCCAGCAGAATGTGTTGAAACTATTGCATCAAATGCATTCCTGCGAGAGAAGGTGGACACTGGAACAGGTTTCTGTTTTCCTGCGGCTCTATTTTCCTAGAGAAATGTCACCCGGATCTAGTTGAAGGGAATTCGTTTTGTGCGACGTCATTTCGTTTAAATGTGTAAATATTCGCATGATGCTTCTCATGCTTGCCATTATGAGTTGGCAATAAGTTTTTAGGTCGTAGATTGTCTTGGCAACAATCGAAGAATATCTCGCATAGAAAGAATCGAAATATCGCAAGCAATACATTGATAAAATGTCTTACAATGACCATTTAAAAATAGACGATGGAACAACGATCCTTTTGATAGGTTTTTGTGGTGTTTAATTCTATTATGGCATCTCTAGTAAAATAAGACGTACAAAAAACCAAGATTGCAGGTGTCGGATTCGTAACGCACTAATGGGCGGGAAAATCGAATCCGAAAGTCATCCCTCGCTAATGGCTAGCCCCGCGGCTCTAGATGAGGTGAGCAACTTCTTCAAGAAGGATACGGATCGTTGCCCACGATGACGATGCACTTATGTGCCAAGGTGTGTGCACCGCGGTGGCAGGTGTGACTACCTGTTGCCTGCGGACTCGCGTTACGCGTAACATGCCCTCCAGAGCACTTCTACTCCCACCGGAGGAGGAGGCCCCCATCGCGATGCCGTCCGGCAGCAGCCAGACGATGGCAGCACCGGCGTTCACGGTTCGCTCGGATGGACGACGGGCGAGCGCTCATCCGCTCAACTTTTCCACCCGCGGTAACGAGATTTGGTTGGCAATTAAATGCAGCGTGTTGTGTCGAAAATGTCGCGCCCGGGACACGGGACCGCGACGACGGTACAATCGCGATTCGCCAACGATGGAAGCGCAGCACCGTGTAGGTCGGATTGATGGACGTAATCAAATTAGATGACTCCAACAAGGCGCTTTTTTTTCGCTCCTACCGGTGACTTCGTGCCAACGTGCAGGTGGTCCATGTCGAAGGAAAGACCGTTTGGGTACGGAAGTTGCAGCATCCGAGGAAACTGTGACAGGCTCGGAAAGGGCAAGGAAACGATTTCCGGAAGCGTCCTGCGATGTTCCACGGCTTTTCTCGCGCGCCATGGACGTTTCGAGTGCACCTAAATAATGGTGGTGTCGGATTCAATTATGTCCGCCATTTTTCACGTCCAGTTTACACCGTTGTTTAATTTATGAGGCGCGCGCTGTGTTGCGTCGGCCGGCTACCTTCGCTGTTTTATTTGTTTTATTCTTCGCGTCGCAAAATGTGATGCACATTACACAGAAAATAGCTACAGTCAAGAACCATTTTGGTTCCTAGGGAAAGGGCGGGTGTTAATCAAAGATAAATTTGGAAACTAAAATGAACGTTCAGTGTAGACCTTTCTCAAGTCCTGTGATGTGGCCGAGGCATGGAAGACGAATGATGAAATGTATTTCCCGAAGCATTGAGCGCACAACAACATCCCAAACACAAATGGAAAGTGAAGTGAAATGTTTGGACACCTAATTAAAATTATGTTCGCTTCATGTTGCAGCTCGTAGAGGATTTGTGTTAAAGCTGTGTTTTTCAGTCTTGTTTCTGTTTCCTCCCATGCCTACGCATACGCATGTGCAAATTGAGATTAATTTGAAATGCAAACCATGTACTCAAATGTTTGTGAACCTTAAAGCTGATATACTTCCGAGCTTAGATGCTCGTGCCATGTGCCTTTGGGCATTTATTCCTTCCAAGTATTACATCTGTATATGAAGGCATCTTTTTACAATTCAAAAAACCCCCTTTCCTTAAAGGAAAACAAACAAACAACAAGGGAGTATTTTACAGACTTTTTCCGTTCGATTCGTGGCGAATTTGTTTATCGTTTTAAAGTTTTGTTTTATGTTTGTTTATTTTCATCTACCGCCGATAGCACGGACGCTCGTTGCGAATACATTTGCATCTCATCAGGCACGAAGTTGGATTGTAGTTCTGACTCACGTCAGATAACCGTCCGTCGGGCAAATGTACCCCCACACGATGGGGGAGGGTGAACCATGGGATCATGATAGACGCAGAAATGACATTTTATGGTCGTGCGCCTCCTCGTCTGCCATCGTGGGGAATGTGCTGATGAAGAGGAAGAGAGAGATGGAGACGCCGGTGGAGGACACACCCACTCGCCTAATGGCGAATAGAACGATCTTTTTGTGGCTCCTCTTCATCTTCCGGGCTGTGTTCTACCGCTAGCCGCGCGGAATTCTAATTGCGTGGCCATAATCTGCAGGCAAAGCTCGTGTTTGGTGTGCCCAGTCCCCAGTCCCAGTATGGCTTCGTAACCGTTTGCATACTTAAGCGCTGCCGGCTGCCACCCCCGCGGGGTGGGCCACAAGTAATTACGCACTCTTCTTGTGGCAGTATCATGTGCCGCAGTATCACCGCCACGGGTAGGCGTCCTTCTGGCTCGTCTTCGTGGAACACCGTTCCTCGCAGCAGGCGCCGTCCAACTACTGCGGCGCGCACTGCATTCATAGGAGATCGTTAGCTGCTCCACGTGGCATCGAAGTTTTCCGAGCTTTGTCCGAGCAATTTCTTATTTATGGGAAAAGGACGTGCGTCGAGGAATGTCTTCACTTTGTGTGTGTGCTGTTTTCTCCTCGAAGCGACGGTCCAGATGTTGCCGGGGGATGATTCCAATGGTAATGTTCATCTACGGTACAAATGAACTATCCATTTTTATGCTTATAGTAAAAGAAAGGTGCTGGGATAATTGCTGTTTTAACTATTATGAAAAGCATTGCACCAAATGCTAAAAAAACAGTCAATTTAAATATTCTACAGTTTACATATACCTTAGGATTTCATAATTATAATGGTAGAACGTAGGAACACCTGTCGCATTCAATATCCAAGGCGTCGATAATTTCTGCCTTCAATTTCGAGAAAGAATTTCAATATAAATTGTAATAGATATCTTTGTCGATAAATAAGAATTTGATTTTGTAGGAAATATGTACAAACTAAATATCGAGGAACGAGAGTTCTGGTGAGAATAGTTCCATTACCTCTGCACACAGTACTAAGAAAGAACTCTCCGAATAACTAGCTCGATTTGATTCGTGTCCGATCGAAGGTGCTGCTAGGGAAAAGCTCACGCTCGAGTCATTAGCCGCAACCGCGAACGCCCATCCGAGCCCACAAGGGCATCGAAGAAATGCTACACCAATTGCCTAACCCCAGACCCGAACCGACCTTGGGTATCGCGCGAAGCCCTTCGCAATGCTAAGATGCACCCGGGTTGCGTTACGAAAGTTTTTTCAACGCAAATGGTGGAGGGGGGGAGGGGGAACAACCCCACGCTTCACCGATGGGTGACGATGCGTGCCCTCCAGCGGTCGTTCACCTCGTAGCTCGTGGTACGATTGTGCACCCGTGTCCAAGCCTGTCGAAGGAATCGTTTTACATCGTGAACCCTAGGAACAAGCGGTGGGAAAGGAAGGAGCGCAACGATCTCTCATCTCGAATCGAAACAAATCGTCTCGATCGCGCGGGGTCCACTAGAGCAGCAGACAGGTTTTGGGGGTTTTGTTTTTTCCCTTTCAATTCAATATTGTTGCTGTACCGCCGCTGTCGTCGACACCGCGGCCAGCAAACAACGGTGACAAATGGACGCCCTCGGCGAATCGACATTGCAAAGACGTTGTTGTTTTACTACCAGCTTCATGTAAATCAAAAACTCGCCCGACATTTGGTGGCGAAAGACAGTGGACAGTGGAGTAATGGGGCGACGAGTTTTCCGAATGGTGTCCTCGTTTTTTTTGCATCGGTAGAACCATTATCTGCCACCAGTAACTACCGGTAACGATCAATAAAACGAAACGAAATCAATAATGCCTGTAGCATGGACGACGGGCGCAGCGTGTGTCGTTCGGTGCGGTCGATCTGCATTGATCTTGTACTCTGTTGTAGAATTCAATGAATGGTTGTTTTCGTTCGATCGAACATAACGACATTGTCGACTACGGCGCAGAATGACAATATTAACCCTCCGATGCCAATTGTTGGGTGGAGGAAAATCATTTGCGTTTCGATCGTGTTTACAGGGTAACATTACACCAAAACGCACCATTTTTAATCCACGATTTTGATATACTTGTTTTGGAGTATGTTGGAAGCATTTTTTACATGAAGAGCTATTGAAGTAGCATTTTCAAGCAATGAAATAAAGATTGGAATCTTACTTCTTGTTAAGCAACCACAGTCAAGGTTTTTGCGTGTGATTTACTGTGCGCCGTTGGAAAACGCCAAAAACACACACACACATGTTCTCGTCAAGGGTGAAACGCGAAGCACGGAAAGTGCATTTCAATTTATCTCCAATTTGGAAACACCATCATTGAATGAGACGTCGTTGAGTTCGCCGTTCGGCCGAGCGCAGTGCTGGTGGATTGGTGTAGTTCTGCCGCTCTCGTGGACAGGAAGCTGTGGCGACCCGAAAGCACATTTGCTTCGTACCGCGTAATTAATTGCACATCGACGCGCAGGCGGAAGAGCACATAATGTTTGCATCGGAAAGCAAACGAGACGCGAACCGTTCTAGAACTCGTTTGTAGAATATGGCCCCATCTCGAGTATGGCGGAAATGTTGGACTCAAATGAGGACACTAATTAAACGAAAAATCATTTCGTGCTGGCTAATAATTACGCAGTTGATGACAAATTTCGAGCTCGGTTTAATCTGAAATGAGAAAATGAAAAGCTTGGCTTTTGAACATTGATTCAAGCACAGGAGAATGTTGTTTTGTGCAATTATTGAGCTTGATATACATTCAATAGTGCAACTTTTCATGCTCAAAAGAGCAGGAAACATAACAGTAGGACAATAAGAGCTCAAGAACGACGTCAAGCCGACGTTACTATCAACAGTTGATACGAATCTTCCTGTCACCTTTCAAAGAGTTGTGTAGAAGTTCGACTTTGAATGCCCTTTCAGAAAATCGAGCTATATTTCAGAAACACATTAGTTTTTTTTTATTTTTGAAAAACAAAATTATTGGTGCAATTCTTCGTCATAGCATGTATGTCCGACCGTTCAAAGCAAACGAACCGAATTGTTACGCTTTGCAGCACGCACGCGTTGAAAGTTCCATTAAAAACGGATCAAACACCGCGATCGGCGCGTCGATTGCGAAGTGAACGGTTTTTTTTTTCGATTGGAACAGCTTATTAAGTTTATTTCTGTGTGCCCCATTTGGCCACTTTGTTTTGCCAACCACGCGAGACATTTTTGCGCTTTCGGGCCACGCATAGGGCTAGATGGTATTTTTATATCGATTATCGTCTTACATGGCACCAAACGAGGCAGCATGGGGCTCAATCTAGATCAAAATAAATTGAAACCGATGGCCGCAACAGCCGCCGTGTGGTCCGACCATCGTCCACAGCTCAAGACAGGGTGGCGCGACTTTCGTAGCAGTTTTCCACTCCCCCGTCGACCGCCGATATCCGACAGGGCACGCACCCCGAACCGAACCGTTGACAGTGTACAAGAAAGATTGTTGTTTGCGAATAGTGCATAGGTTGCCGGAGCTCTACGGGCCATCACACACGCACGATCGCACGGACCGACCGCCGGCTCCGTGTGCATCGGGCAGCATGATTGAACGCAAGGTTTATGCGATCGTAAATCGTCTACTGCGGCGGAACAATGTTTCACTCCCCAATCAGCCCGGGAGAGAACGGCGGCTGGCGCTGGGTGGGTATTCGAACTTACCGTCGAACACAGAACGGCCACGATCGTGTGGGTTTCCCGCGACGGTTGCAGGCGGTAAAATGTGGATCTGTGCAAAAGAATTATGCTCACGCACGAGACACACTTTATGATTTCCGTTTAATTAAATCCGGCCCTCCCTTTCGGGCCGCCCTTAAACCCACGCGTTCGACGGCTAAGCGAGGGGCCTAAGAAACCGTGCACGGACCATGTGTCTAGAACAGAACCCATTAAAAAATGGAGCAAAAGTCAATGTCAAATGTTGAACTTCAAACCCCCGGCCAAAGCGAGGCGTCTCTACGCTGGTCGATCGAGTACGTCGAGGTGGAAGCTGGCGCGAACCACGACCTCCAGCTCCGTCGGTAGAGAGGAGTTGAGGCGACGGCTTTCTTGTCCCATCTCCGGCCGCGGCGGACCGCGGTGTGCGACTTTGCACCGGTTTCCACCGAGGAGGGAGGTCTCCACCGTGTGCCGGCTGCCACCTTGAACCGGGTTGCGTTTTTATTCGTCGGCAGTCATCCTCCTGCCACGGTTACAGCAACAGTACCGCCAAAGTAGCGGAAGGCTTTTGGCTGCGTTCAGGGTCTAACCGAAACCGCGCGAGCACTGACGGCGCTCTGGTGCTCGCGGACTCGGTAGCGAACGGTCCGGTCGGTCCGGTTGGACGGATTAATTGGATCGGAATTGTTTTGACAATAAAAAAAGAGGAACTGGACAAGAGACGAGTTGGACGCGACCGGCCGAAGGGTGATGCTGCAACTCAAACTCGCAACAACACGTGATCGGAAGGCAATGGAAACGCGGAAGATCGGTCGTCGCATGATTGGTGACAACTGTCGGAGACTAACAAATTCGTCGCGCGAATAAATCAATGTAAAATGGTGTGATGGTCGTGTGCAGTTCTTTAGGGGTGGCCAGAAGCTGACGTTTCCTTCGCATTCAACTTTATGAGCAGTGAGGCTAGTTTGCGCTAGTGTCTTTCGAGATTCGTTCTCTGAGGTCGTATTTTATGTGTCTTACTCGGTTTTAGTACTTAAACTGAAGGTTTTACGATTCACATGTGTTTTAGATAGGCATTTGTGAAGCGTTCCCACAACTGAATCATTTCTATGTATAAAGTTAGTCTCTATAGCTAACAATGTAATTAATGTTTAAGTACTATTCATATTAAAATCTCCGTCATCGAAATTGCCAGTTTCCGACATTTCATTTTGGAAGAGATTTGTAATCCCCGATTTAGTCCCATCGTAAATGGATCTTGTCCAATTTTCCAATATTTTCCGAATCATATTGGACAAGAAAACAAGACGAAAAGCTATGTTCTTGGATAAAGCAGCCCATAAAACAGTTATTCCTATGATACATCAACAAGCAGCAATTTCTCACCTATTCGACACCTATCTGATCAATCGTTGGTCGTTTTAATTATGAGCAAGTGTGGATTGATTTCCCGTGCCACAGCTAAGCACACATACACGAGGTGTCTGTCGTTTCCGGCCGAACGCGCACTCCCAGCCTAGCTTTAGACCCGGCGGTCTCTCGTTAATCTTGCTGAACAAAATATTTTATCCTTGAACTCGCGTGTCGCCGCTGCGTGACAGTGCGGCGGTTTGTGAGCAAGCTAGATGAAGGATATAAAAAAAAACAAAAACAGTGTGAAAGGGACAATAATGCGCACGAGAAGAGTGCAGCGTTAGGTGCACGATTAAACGAACGACAAAATATCACGCAGCGCACGCAGGTAAGTATGGTTTACGGCTGCCGATGATTACTGCTGTAACAGTTTCGCTCACTCGCGACCGACTACTAGCGGGAGTTCATTCGTACTTACCCCCGGGTGGCGGAGCAAAAGGGATGGACGATGCGGCGAATGTTTTTCCATTTCCCGGGCACCGATGAGGTGTCGCTTCCGGGGTGGCCGGCTGACATTCCGTGCGTGTGCTTCAAGCGAACCACAAACCGACCAGAAACGTACCGACGGAACCGCTGAGAAGCAGGGCAGCGAGGGGTGGGCTGAATCCTTTTCGGGGCTGGGGTGTATGCTGGAAAAGAGAGTAACCGCAATACCGGCCGCGGTTCCATTTCCGACATTCCAACAAAACCGCGCGCTTCTGACAGGAAGCGGCCGCTGCCCGGTGAAATGAAAGCGCAATCCCCCGTCTGCCGCTTGCCCGCCCGGCGGGGTGGTGCCAAGGTGAGACGAATCCACGTGAATGGCGGGTCATTTTATAAAAGGAATCTTGCGGTTGGCTGTGTTGTACGGTGCCGTGTGGAGGATGCGCGGCGAAGGCGCGGGAACTATTGTTTGGCTGACAGAGTAATCATATGCAAATCGTATGCATCCGATCCGGCGCAGGCGACACACTTTTGCATACATTAATAAATCGATTTGTCCGGAGCGTCGTCGGGAGTGAACGTCGGGACTTCAGCCCGTGCGTACTGCGCTATTGCGCTAACGATCGGTGCGTAACGTTTCCCAGCGCGACCTAGCGAGGCATGGCGAGGACGAACGGCGGTGGATGCTGGGGATGTGATATCTTCCGTTTTTTTAAGGGCTGTTCAGCACAGCACGATCACAACACCCCATTGTCAGGTCGGTCAGTGGAGGAACCGATGTTCCCGGAAATGGAACCTCTTACGCGGGAACACTTTGTGACCCTGCGGGTGACCCAGGCAGCATCCCATTGCTTAAACTATCATCATCATCATCGTCATCTGAACACCATTAACCTGAACACCACTGAGAAGACGGCCTGCGAAGGTGCTCCTTCTTCCGAGAAAAGAAGCCACCGATGTAACAGAATCCGACGCGTTGTTTTACCCTGAAACATCGTGCCCTTGAGGGTTGATATGTTCCACGAAGTTCACCAAGCACATTGTTCCCAGCTTTTACACGGGAATTTTCCGGGCGCTCCGTAAAAACTCTCATCTTCGAAACTTTTAAACCTCGGAGTTGATTCGTTCAGTTTCGTGGACTGGTCAAAGAATGCGCCACTGGAGACCGCGCAAATCCCTTCTGGCTCGCTGAATGTTTCGAGGACAATCAGTGTCAGATGTCGGAAACTACACCACTCTTACGGGATCGGGAATCTTAAGAAGAATCTGCACAAATGTAATTTCAATGTAATCTTTAATTGGAAAGCTTGTTGCAGCGGATAAGATTTACACTCTTCCGGTGGTAGGAAATTGCACTCCGGTGATCTCCACCTTCGTAGAGGGTGGTGTTGTTTGTGCTGTAGTATTATCTCCGCTTACTTTACGACCTTTTGCCCGGTATCGTGCCGCTTCGTCCAAGGATGTTTAATGTTGCCTTTTCGCCACCGGAACGTTGCGTATGTAAACGCTCCAACGCAGGTCAAAATGTCCCGGAATGTAACGCTCATTCATTCGCGTGGGGTACAAGGATCCAGTAACGACTGTGGAGTACTACTACTACCACTGCTGATACCACTGAGCCAGTTGTCCAATGCTGACCACCTCAAAGATACGAATCGTCAGGGTTTAATGTCACGGCAATTAATCATGCCGTGGATTCGGAATGGTGGCTGGCTCTTGCGCGGGGGGGGCCTTACATTATTGTTCGCTAGCGGAACGGGTCTTCGGCGCGACCCGCCGACGTCATATCGCTCACAGATCTTTATCCAGGGTTGGCTTCTCTTGCCCGATCGTAGCCACTCTACCATCGATCATTGACGGTGTATCGTGGCAGGTGCGTCACCTCTATTGCGCGCCGGGGGACGAGACCGGAGACGGGTATGGACACGAGACGAACTCATGGCTCTTGGCAAGCCCGCGCAAGGGTTTCCGGGCCCAGGACCGACGACGCGCGAGACCTTGCGTAGGCGCAAGCAAAGTCGCCTGATCCGCGAACTGGCGCAGTTTCATTCAACTCACCGTCGGCGCACTTCGACACTCTGACTAAAAATGTTCTACGCTTTTCTAGGTCAACGTCGGGTGCGTGTATGTGTGTGTGTGCACGTGCACTGGGGCCACCGGTCGCAAAAAGGGTGCTGTCATAATTTGATCAAGGCTGTGTGTTTTTTATATCTCAAACTCTCAGCCGCCTCCACAGCGGCCCAACTCCGCCACGGCGAGTGTCAGGTGTGCGTTTTATTATGTGCGCACAATGGCATTAAGAAGTAGAGTGAACCACCTTCCCCAGGAAGCGGAGGTTCGGTGTGTGGTGTTTTCGCGAAATGGTGTTTTATTGCAAGCACTTCCGATGCTTAGCGTTCAACAGCGGTTGAAAACAAAAAAAATTACAATAAACTCCTCATTAATCAGCCTGACCGTTTTTCACTTTTGGCGCTTCTACAGAGAACTTCAACGCAGGAGTTCAGCGCCAGTGAAAAACTGCTTCAAAAGTTTGTTTTTGGATTTATGTTGGGTCGAATTTATAATTACCTCGGACTTGGATTTGATAATCTAAACAAGGTCTTTTAAGGAGCAGAAAAATAAATATTCTCGGGAAATACATTCCAAACATGCTAACAAACAATCTTTGAGCGATAACAAGTAAAAAGAAGTATTGTTCTGTGATTTCAATGCTTTCTTTCTTCAATTTTGCTTTTACTAATGTTGCTAAGATATGCTACACAAGTGGTTGCATAAACATTCATAAATACTTTCCTTCATGCAAACACTAGTATAATTAATATCATTTATTTTTCATTGTCATTACCTTGTCCGCCTTATATCAAAGGTGTCTTTTGGCGATAAAGATTCACTCAAAAACGGATTTTGAAACATCACAAACGGACGCTAAAATGGGAGTTTGCTAAATTTGTCAAGATTTCGCCTTTTAACGTCCTCCGTACTCGAACTCCGAAGTTCAACAAACGATTCGCGCCGCAAAGGCCTTCGGATAAGGCGGTGCTAATAGCGCTTAGAAAATATGGCGCGCCAGCGTGTCGGCAAAGCTGTCGCACGCAATTCGCCGTGCGACAATCACACGAACCCGTTACACAGACCGACTACCCTTACCCTGCCCCATGGTCGTGCCGTGGTTCTCCTTTAAAAAACAGAAAACCCGTTGGACAAACATATTTGTCAGTGCGAAACTTGGCTCCAATCGATCGAGCCGGTACCGTCCAACTGGCCAACTTTAAATCGATCGATCGCCGACAGTTCCGCGCGGCATTCGATCGGTTACGGTGCTTCCGTCACCTTCCGGCCTGCCACCGTCGTTACCTTCCGCGTGTGTGTTCGGTCCGGTACTCTATAGGGCCGTAAAGCCGACTGACATAATTACGGTGACCCGCTTGCTGACGTTTCGGGTGCTAGCGGGTGTTGTCGTAGTGCGGCGTAATTGATTTGATTCTATAATTAATTCCACACCGGCCAGGCGGTGATCTACTCGCGCGGATCCGTTGGGAGGTGATTTATTTTCTGATGTTTAATGTTTGCGACCACCATCCCCCTACCACCACCACCATCTGTCGAGATGAGGTGATTAAACTTCACGCAAGGACAAGGATGCCCTAACCAAGGGCCACGGTTTTTTATTTGCCACTTACTTGCCATCTTTCTGGATGTTTCTCGGCAAAAGCAAACGGTGCTCACGATTTCTATTGTTTTGAAATGCTACCGCAGCTTTCCTTCCTACTCCCGCGCACGGCCCGTCGCGTCGAGCAGAAAGTAGCTACTCAGCATGAGGTCCTTCCTTTCGCCCCAACGTTTCTTGCTGATTCACCGTTGGGCACACCACGCCGCATTGCAACTATAAAACAAAACGCGAAGTAAACAGTTTACAACCTTACCAATAATAAAATTCGTGCCAATTCGAGAGCCAATTTCGTGGAGCCAGCAGTCGCCGTTTTCGATTGGTGTGTGTTTTGCGGATGCAACAGTTCCATGAAACCAACAGCGAGCGGGCAGTAAAATAGTTCAACGTTTCAAAGCTGAGAAGAGAAGAAAAAATCAAACAAACAAACATAAAACTTTATCACTCTCCGGGCCACCCCGTCCCAGCGGCCACACGTCGTGTTGGATGATGATTTATTGCTGTTCAAAAACATCCAGTGCATCAGGTTGTTGTGTGCGCGTCTGGGATAGGTTCAACCGATTCCGGCGCGTTCCAGTGCTTCATATGCATCCGTTTAATGTGTTTTTTGGTATTGTTTAACGCTTCCGTTCGATCCCCGAGGGCAGGGCGAAGCATCAACAGCCAGCGTCTGGCGTAGGATTAATCTGCAACTGTCATGCCGCGGAACGCACACATTTGTCTGCGTCGTTCTGGCGTCGAATCTGGCCACTCCAGGGATTCCAAATTGAAGTACAGCAAAAGACGGTGTAGTGGAGTAGCAGCTCCCGGTACTCCCTTCTGTACCGTTTTGCCAGCTTTACTCCGGACATTTTCACGCGCAATAGATTTCATTTCCATTGCCATTCCGTCGATGGCGGCGTGGTCGTTGCGGTGTGTTTGTTGGGTTGATTGGAATGATTGATTGGCCGCAGGGATGTTGACTGATGAGCCGTCCCAGGATGGCTGGCTGTGTGACCATCTTGGTTGCTTGCCACCCTTCAATGTCCTCCTCTCTTTTTGCTGTGCACAAATACGGGTACCATTCCGTAAGGCGGCAAATGAAGGTTCTATTTTTTTCCATACATCGGGAAATTGCAAAAGACAGTCGTGCACCCGAGGGCTTTTCGCAGTGAGCGAACATGTTTCGTGGTAGTAAAAGGAAACACGGTTCCGTCTCTGTGGTGTTTCGAGGAATATGGATCAATGCTGTACTCCAAGTATTTCTTCCGAACAAATCAATCGGAAAGTGTATTCCATCATTCGTACAATGACTTTACTTGGAATTCTTTACTCGGAAAACGGTAGTAATAGTAATCAAATGAATAAAGAGTCATTGCACCAAAGAAAATAGGATGAAAATCATTCTAGAGGTACCATTATGCCCTCCGTTTCATTGATTTCGTACACCTTGAATCGCTCAATGATGTTGTAGCCAGTTGGCTATTCTTTCCATTAAAACACGCACCCAGGAACACATTACCGCATGGAAGAAAACGCTAGATGGCAATTTACTGCCATTAGAACCAAGAGCGACGACATTTCGCGTCTTGCGTCGACGGAAGCCGAGCATCGCTTTCCTCGCTCGCAGTAAAAGTGAGACATTTCGTGCCTCAACTCATCAGCCACTTCTTACACACACAGGGCACACGTGCAGATGGGACACGCACGACTGTCATTAAAACTAACGAACATTCTCTACGCCCTCTAAGCCCTACTGTTATCCATGGGTAGGGAAAAAAGAGGAAGCCTTCCGATCGACCTTCGCTGGCTCCATTAAAGGAGCTGCCTCAGAAGAGCGCTGCTTCCAGGTTAGCTCAGACTCGCACGGCATTCGCGTCTGTGGTCTGTGGTTTTGCAAAGAGGTCCCTACGACCAAGGACAACCGGACCGGAGCGAGCATAATGTGTCCGTTTGTGGCTTCCCCAAAGAGCGTCTCGATATTTCCAGGGATCTCGCTAGCGCCACGCATTGTTACGCATGCGGGGCACGATCGCACGCGTGCACCCGCCAATGCTAACAACATAATCATCAACGACGCGCTCGAGGATCACCGTTGAGGAAGTCAGCGGAAGAGAAACAAAACGAACAAGCCAAACCTAACCAACAAACCACAAACACCCCGCTCGTCGTGCTGGGGTTTACCGGGGCGACCTAGTGCGCTCGCGGGGCGAGTTCAGCCATCATGTCATTACCGTCGTCCGTAATCGCCAGCTTGACTGATTGCTCTCACATTACCGTAATTGATAAATCGATCGTATTCTATAAATTTTGCACACTTGCGGCCTGCCAAAAACGCTCCTTTCGTTTCCTTGGGGCGCGCGCCCGCGCGTGGTCCTTAGCGCCGGCGTGGTGCCCTTTCGAAAGCGAGATAGAGAAAAAGAGAGACAGAGAGAGGCAGTCCGGTGAGTGAGTGGTGGCTTAATTTATGTTATTAATGTCCTCGGACCTACATTACTGGGAATGGTTAAGCGATGGAATGCAATCGTCCGACAACCGACACACACACACATTCACCAGAGATACTGCTGTGTGTTACGTCCTCAAAGGTCCCACTAAGTAACTTCGGTGCCACAGAAAATATCGGCCAGGTTCGGTGGAGTACTGACCTACAGTGTTTGATTTGTTGGGAACCGTTTCACTCCCCCTCTACTCGAGGGGAGGCAGCCGGACACGCCGGGGGCAGAGAAGATTGAGCCCTACCATTTATCATCGACACCGCAACGCGCCCCAATCCGACCGGCACTTCCTCCGTTTCTTCGCCAGGGACCAACGGGCGAATGCAAATAGTCATGCATCAAGGATTCCGGTCCGGAGTAATGTTCCGCTTTTGGGGGTAGCGAGCGCGCGGTAGCACCCCACTCGGTTCCATCGTCGTTTCCGTCTCCCCGGATATGGTTATTAGATGGCTGGGTGTCCGCACGCCCCGAGACTATATGCACCCCTCGAAGCCATATCGGCTCGGTACCGACGATTACCACCACTGGCACACGGATGGGCGGTGCTACCAACCCAGGACCGCAGAGTTTGTGCCGCACTGGGCGGCTTCGGATAGCCTGCCCGGCCAAGTGTCGCGACCAGCGATGGTGCCCACAGTCGCGTCCCCACACCAGCGCAGTTACAGCACAAAGTAGATCGGCGTAGTGTAGCATCAACGTGTGTTCCACCCGATGACCTTATGACCGGCTCTGTCTCTGCCCCGTTCACAGACGACGCCACTTTTCTCAGTTCCTCCCCTGGTTTGTCTACCCACCCCCCGCTCGGTTTTCCTTTTCCCTCCCTACCTTCCCCGCCCTTCTTTTTTTTATTTACTCACGCGCGCATGCCCTTTTGCTTTTTTCCCACCATTTCGCACAGCGGAGGTGAAGGCCATATCCTCCGGTCGTCGCTAACCGCTGCACTAATAATTCGCTGCATTATTATGCCGCTCGCTGTCAGCGCAGTGCGCGCTGTGGACCTGCGGAAGGATCCATTTTTAACCCCCTCCTATGTAGGAATGTCTGAGTTTAATCACATTAGAACTGCAATAAAAAAAGATATACAGAAAGCTCAGTCCCAGGAAATCAAGCCTTTGCGAGAACACTGTGATGAAGGAATAAAATGTGCAACTAAGCCTTGTTTAAAACTGCCTAAAAACATCGTAGTTTTTTATGCAACATAATGTTTTATGCATTATTAAACATAAAACATTGACAACTAAACACCAACCAGCAAAGATTTGCAAACCAGAAATACCATACATACATTTCCAGCATCGCATTGACAGTCGACATTTTCAACAGACTTAGATATTATATGCAGTCAGAGAGATATCATATCGTCCGATATGCTGGAACATCTTCGTTACATCCATTGAAACCAAGCTTTGCCAACGACGGAAATGGATTTCGTGGACGAAACGGTTTACCAGAAGTTGGAGGCAACATAAGTGTATAACGATGGATTTTAATCCTTGTAAACAGAAGCCCTGTTATATCATGACGGTGCCCGGCCATTCGCAGACTTCCTCCCCATCCTCCTCGAGCACACTTTGCCGCCGGTCTTCGGTTCGAAACTCTGTCGTGCATGTATACAACTGCAGAATGCACCACGTCCGGAACGTATCCACTCGGCAGGGTTTTGGGCCGGTTGTTTGTGTCGTGCTCGCTTCCCGGGTGCTTCCTTTCGGTCCATTGTCGCACATCCACTTACAGCAGCTCAGGGGATTTATTTGTGCACGTTCTTGATGACGGTACCGTACAAGTTATAAATATTACAATGTGCAAAACAGACGATGCGCGCTAGCCGGACGCTGTTGGCCTGGTACCCTGCTCGGACACACCAACACAAATCCCTGCCCCGGCGAAAGAGGCACGAGGTGTTTATTTTGGTAGAGTCATGTTCACCCTTTTCAGTCGTGATTATTTTTAACACGTCGCAATGTCGTATAACGTTTGGTGGAATTAAACGGTAACGACAATGTTCATGGAAATATAAATGTTCTACTTAAGTGTTGATGGGAAAAGAATGGGGGAAGGAAGTGGCTATCATCCTATGATAACGATCGCATATCCAATGATCGGTTACGAATATTTTTCTAATATGGTTACGAGTTGTTAGATACTAACTGGTGTAAAACAAAACTGACGATGACAAGCTAGTAAAGATTTAATTGATGCTAACGAACTTAATCACGTGACTCATGCCGGTCATTTCGAAAAACAAAACAATATATATCGCAAACAATTTAATTGAATGATACAACAGTCGTAGACTGTGTTTTCTCACATTTCGATCCACTCGAACCCGTTGAAGAAATAGCACTTTTAAGATGTCATAAATTCGTCTGGTCGTAAAAAGCACCCGACGAAACACGGCGACAAAACAGTTTCACCCTTCCGGCCACCGGTAGTGCATGCCCTTGCTTGTCCGAGTCTTCAGCGGACAACACTTAATCGATCGAAGCATGCAGACATCGGCGGGGAACTGTGGGCGACGACGATGATGACGACGGCGGGAGGAATGAGAAACCCCAATCGATGGGGCGAAAGAAAAGCAAAACAGAAGCGACCATAAACGAACGATCGAAGCAAGTGCAACCCGGGCGCGTAGAACAATGACCACGTGCATCCCTCCGTTGCAGTTGCACCGAAGTGCAGTGCGCGCCGTAAAGCGAAAGCGGAGAAATATTATGCGCTACAAGCGAGTGCCCAGGGCGTGGTGACGATTTTCTTACCGAAGGGAACGATTCTTGGCCGCGGAACGATGGGGGGTAGATGTAAATGGTAATAGTAGCATACCGAAAATACTTCAACTTGCAACATTTCTACCCCCGTGGAGCATGTTTCCCGATCGTGTCCGCCTAGCCGGCCAGGGTCAACGGGAGTTCTTTAAACGTAAAGGGTACGATGTACACGACCCTTCCCGTGTCCAGAGTGGCTCGTCAGTGTCGTCCAGTTTGAGCAGACGGTCGGCCAGTCCGATGGGGCCGGTTACGCTTGTGTCCGCTATGGCGGCACCGGATCATGGCGACGAGGACAACGATGTTGATGATGCGCCATTTCAACCCATCGGCACGTTTGTTTATGGTGTGAAAATTCCCATAAAAGCCACGCTTAACGTGCCCTCGCTATCGTGTAGTGTGGTATGGGTGTAGGGCAAAACAGGTCACCGCATGTGCCCCGAACCGCAACTGCCCAGTGGTCGCCACGTGGAAGCGGATGCACATACAACATATTTAGTTGAGCAGCAGCACTGTGAGAATACAATTTTTGGCGATTTTTTGGCCTTTATTTTATGCTGCCTTGCTGCCCCAATCCTGAACCGGGGCTGGGGTAGGGGGAAGAGACGTAGATAAAGCACCACACTAGGGATGGGAGTACTGCCCTGCCGGAGACCATCGGGAACTGGTAGGCTCCCCTGTGGTACCTCACAGATGGACAAGATTTATGGCCATGGGCTGTTACACATGCTGGGTCTTATCCTTGCTAAATCTACTCCTTTGCTAGAGCACCACCGGTCGGTCGCTGCATCGTAGCGAAGACGGGCAGACGGGTGCAGAATTGAACGGAAAGAAAATTCCTGCATTGCCACCGGAAATGATGCACATTCGCTCCATCGAGTTTACTGGAAGTTCCTGCCCTGTCACGTTTGTTTCGACCTCTTGACCTCCCTTAGAGCGGGGTGGGATTAAAAATTGGTCCCATGGGAATAGTCTACTATCTTTTCTTTTGACTGTACAACAATAGCAGGGCTTCCCTCACGGTTTCCAAAAATAGTTTGTTGAATATTTCTTCTGTATCGGCAAAGGCTAGTAACGGTCTGTCAAAGGTCTGGTTCAGTTAGTTTTACCCTTGATAAATTTACTAGCTCCTGGTATGTTGATGG
>JAOEFI010000003.1:8748820-8769482 GCA_034621735.1 Anopheles plumbeus
GGTGCATTCGTCGATCAACTCAATCGCACCCCGCGTTTTATCGATCTAAACTTGCCACCCATCGATCGATCATTTTTTTTCCCTCGCATTTGTTTTTAAGTAACTCGTTTTACTCGTTTTCCATAGTTGATCACTTCGTAGATTGTCGGCTCCCCGGTCGCCGTCTGCAGAGAACTTGCGCTGCGTTCATCGCGGAAATAAATGTGCACACGCGCGAGTGGCACAATTAGCGTTTCCGCGAACCAATGCGCACCCGCGCAGTGCACACACACACACAGCAATAAGTAGAAACCGTTCGTTCTTCCATTGGGGTTCCATTGGGGAAATGGAAATGCTCCCGTTTGTCGCGTACGGTCGATTTAGATGAAAATTATCGACCAATTGCCCGCGTAATTATTGGCAACGAGGAAACGGTTCATTGAATCGCACTGCGGCGGTGACGTCAGTGCTGCCAATGTTGGGGACAACGGTGGTCCCCAAAGTCACGTACCGATTCCACCCGGAAATGGCTTTGAACAGCCATTTGAACTATTTAGAAGTAATGGGCGGAGTGCGGGAAAAAGAAACGTAGAATAGGTCCACGTGTAAGTCGTGGAAGAATAGTTCATACACGGTATCTTCAATTGCCATGCACAAATATGTTCTATAAATGAATGGATGAGCCAGCCAATCTTACGATGTTGGCAATTAGAAAAGAGTTGCGACATTCAGGCTCAGGGGGAGTTTCAAATTAGGAAATTTATTCACACAAATTATGCATCTTTAAAACGTTTTCCACACTAAGAGCCTTTTCCCCTGCCAACCAACCGCCCCTCATTTTCCATGCCTTTCCAGTTCCTGATTCCTTGGGGACAGTAAGTCCGCTTGTTCAATCAAACAGGTGAATTTTAATCAAGCTGCGGCATAATTTGGCTGTGACATGACATTTTCGGATCAAATGAGATTGTCCGAGCAGCTATTTTTTTTTTTCAACCGTACAACCGAACCGTTCTTACAATGTGCTGCATACACACACACACACACACTGATTATGATCCAACGGATCTAATGTTGCCATCCCATTGATACACGGCCGCGTTTCGAATCGCAATCGCGATTAAATTTCCGATTTTATTTATTTACTTGTTTGTTGTTGTATGCCTCTTCGTTTCGTCTCTCTACCACTCACTCTACCAGTTCCTCTTTCACTCACAGCACGCATCGGTCTTTTGCGCCGATATTTGACTGGCCGACGGCAATCGAACGTCAAACCGCGACCAAACATAACATTGTATCATCGCGAAAAAGCCAAGCGAAGCTGAATGGCGCGGCATTTGAGGCCGGGCACCGTGTGCGCGGTCGGTATGGGTGGGAAATTCGGGGTTTCCAATTACACGTATCGGCCTGTTACGAGCGCACGCGGTTCACGTCGTCAATGTAAACCGAAAAATTTGTTTATAATCAAAGTAGGAAAAAGCTGTTCCGAGGGAGGGAAATGGCGGGATATTGTTGTTGATGGTCCGGGGACGGCGGATGTTGATCGGGGGTTAATAGGGAATGGAGGCTTGATAGGGGGGTGCCCGTGTGTTTACAAACGCGATATGAAATTGATATAAACGTTTGCGTAGCGTTTTGCGGGAGAACACGATCTCCCCGCGGCGCGTTGTGTAAAAAAACGAGAGGCATAGTTAATGATCATATAATGCACCGGATTCGATTGGTGGGCAGTGCAAAAGGTGTAATGAATATCGTTAACTTGATTAAGGTTCAATTTAAATCGTTTGTCAGGACACTATTAGTCAGTAGAATAGAAACACACTTCACGAATCAGCTGGTATTTTAAATTGTAAAACATCGTTTTCATTCCAATCGAATAGAAACACTTGATTGAAACAATCATTACCATCTAACACACTTTTTCTACATTGGATGTATTCTATCAAGCAATCTAGTCGAACTCGAACATGATTTGTTCAAACAGTGCCGAACAAGATCTTCGACGGTAATCGAAAGTCGCCATTCCGGTCGATGGTTCGGAACGATTGCTCCAGTCCCGGCACGATCGGCGATTACGGACGACTTCAATCTGAAACCGATTACCATCCAGATGAAGATAACATTTTCCGTGCGAACGCTTGGGACGTTTCGCTGCCCCCGAATGCCTATTCACCGCCCACCTTGGTCCCTATGTCCCCGAACGACGACAGTGTGCGATATGATGCCGGAAGCTCATTATGTTTTAATGGCGGCCCATTTGATGGTGCTGTGATTAAGTCGCTGGCACGGGAGGAACCCCTTCGCCCAGAAAGCTTGTCGCTTATGACTGCGATGAAACTCCTACTCGGTAGCTAATAGGCGTTAGATGCGGAGCGACGTCATCTAGATGGTGACTTTGAGAAAAAAGAAAACAAATAAACGTCTTCAAGGTCACGCGGAGTGGGAAGGGGAAATTTCTACGGTGGGGTTGGGGGGACAATTGCCCCCCACCCTAAATGGTCTCCCCGAGGGCAGGGTGCTTTATAATGAGTGCATAACGGCACAGTAGGATGCCGGCCGCTAACACACCATTCATCGAAACGCACACGCCCACTTGGAAATGATAAATAAATTATTTATATGTCGCAGCTCGCAACCATCGCGCCGACGTCCCGTGTCAGGTGCCCAGAAAGGGCCTGATTTTTTTACCATCTACATCCATACCGCTCGACAAGTGGACAGCGCGAAGTAGTGGTTAGCTGGTCCGGTGTAGGCCGACCTTGATCGTGAAATAGCCCCCACTATCTGTGTCCTCTCCTGGGAACACACTCTCAAGCACTCCACTTTATCCGCCAACGCAACGACACAACGGCGGCCCCGCGACTCGTATCACCAGCAAAACGTGACCGCTTGAAACTGTGTACGTGCGCCCTATATAGGGAGGGGGGGGTCGCTATACTATAATGTTAACTAGTGTTCTAGGTCAACACCGCGAGCTTCAAGTTTGTTTTCGGGTGACGAAAATGTTGTTTACCTAATTGCGTTTCCGGCAAAACTCCCCCACGTAAGATTACTCCTTCGTCTATTTTTGAGTTTGATACATCAGAAGGGTGATTGACAAGAACTTGCGCGCCCACACCATGTAGAGTGTAGAGCGGGCGATGGCGCCAGCAAGTAACTTGTCCTGATTGTGTCGCGGTCATGAGATCCCATTTCAACCGGAGTGCGACTTTTCCATCGACAATGTCCGATTATGTTCGGGCTTTGTTTATCTGATGTCGCATTGGTTTGGCCCTCCTATGCCTCAGATTGAATCGGGTCGATTCAATGTATTTGAGTTAGATTGTTCGATTATGGTGGGAGTGAGTGGGGGGACCCGTTCCTACTTCTTCTAGTTAAACCGAAGATTCATTTAATCCAAAATATATGTGCACAATGTGCGTGCATCTAGTGCAGCAGGAAATGTACGATCGTTTGTATGCGACAGCTTTATCGATGGTATAATTGCACGTAACTCCACAGGTACTGCTTTACTCAACTATTTAATCCACTCACCCCCTCTCCACCTTTCGACCGCAACCGCAGTCTGTAACGTGTAGTTCCGACACCGACCACTATGACCAGCATACTGTCCGCGTCGGGGAAGTATCGGTCGCGGAAGGACATCAGCACCGGCTCGATCCCGACGCTGGTGTCGCTGGACGAAGAATCTAGTCTCTCGACCACGACGACGACCTCCGTCAGCAGTGACACGGTGCTGCTGCAGAGTCTGCGGACGGCCGCCGGTGGCAGCAGTGCGGGCAGTGCCGGTAGCAGCACCAGCGGCAGCAGCAACCTGAACATCAAAAACGGACTGGCCACCAAACCGCCGCGCCGGAGCTCGCTCGGTCTCGCCCTGCTCGGTGGTGGCTCCCGAGGGTCCTCCTCCGGCAGCTCGGAGAAGGGCAGCAAACGGCGCAGCTCCATAGCGGTCGTTTTCCTCGGCGGGGGCCGCAAGGACTCTAAAACGGCACCCCTGCCCCCTTCGGCCAATGGCAACGGCAGCCATCAGCAGCACCACCATAGCCATCATCATCACCATCATCACAATGGCCACTCGTTCAGCACCATCCCGGAAAAGTACATCAAGACCGGCGAGTCGGACATCGAGAACGATGCGCCCAACATGGACAGCTTCGGCATACTCTCGCCGGGGCTGGCCCTGGGCGACGGACCGAACGGACCCGGTCAGGACCCGTACGGAACTGGCGCCAGCGGTGGTGGTAGCGCCGGGTACGACAAAAAGCGCCGCCGTTCGTCCTCGTGGCAGACGAAGCTGGAACGGAGGCGCCGCAAGGGCATGATGTCGGCGGCCCTCGACGGCACGGACTCCGTGCCGCAGGATTCGGCCAGCTTCAGCAGTTTCGGGTCGGCGAACGGGCTCGACACGTCACCGTACGCGAACGGTTCCAGCGGAAAGTATGGGCGCGA
Organism: Anopheles plumbeus; assembly: GCA_034621735.1. Lineage (NCBI taxonomy): Eukaryota > Metazoa > Arthropoda > Insecta > Diptera > Culicidae > Anopheles > Anopheles plumbeus. The sequence goes on from JAOEFI010000003.1 coordinate 8,753,246, forward strand.
GAAGCGCCACTCCTGGTGGAACATCTTCGTGCCGGACAATCTCAAGCAAAGGTGACTGTTTTGTCTGCCGCCATATTGTGGGACTAACTCTCCGTGACTCACCTCTCAGCTGAAACATTGAATCCTGCGCCTTAACTACTTTTCTCTCGCTTGCCTGCGGATCTTCATGTGTACGAACTCGGCAGTAAGTGGGTGGGACAATATTTGCCGAGCGCTTTAGCGGATGTGTTCGGATTTTTTCCGCAGTCGCCTAACTAGGGAGTTCCGACTGCAGCAGCCAGAAGGCTATCGAACAAAGCAGCAGCAGAAGAATGAAATGTTTCAGGTTAATGACTGATGGCAAACATGTTAACCGCTTTTATGGTGCGCCATTCATCAGCTAATTCTGCATAATATCTTCCACCTCAGATTACGACCCGACGCCGTATTACGCCGGGGGGAAATATATCTTCTTTTCCATTAGTTTACCCGTTCATTGTCGCGGGTCGCCATAAATCTATCAGCTGGGGGATGATGTCAAGTGTAAATGTACGACTGGTCTACTGACTACTGGTCTTCGAGGCAAAGCAAGGATGATGTTTCATGTAATGTCTGTATGATCTTGAATCGGAAATTCCGGTAGCCTGGACGAGAATTGGCTGTCGGAAAAGAATGATCAATATTAGCTTTCCTATGTTTGAACATTCGTATGTTTAACCGAACCAGACACATAACCTGGAACTGATGTTAACACCGAGCAACACACCTGCTATTAACGGAATGGAACGGACCGGTGTATACCTATATTCAGACCCGGACCTACATTTAAAACAAAAAAGCTATCATTATGTAACAATGTATGCTTGCATTCGAGGTTGAATGATAATGTTTACTGATTTCCTTTTAATTGTTAGCCACTCTTATGTGGTGAGTGCTTCAGGCACGTTTGGAGCAGTGGGTCAGAGTCTTTTCGAATGATGTCAAATTTGTAGCAAGTTCTGGAAGCAAAGTCGTTTTTCGATTTTGAATTTATATTCCATCGGCGGTAAACAAACCCGTCCCATCTGGAACCATGCGCCATGCTAGGAGTCACGTAGACTTTACCGTTTCCCACGCAAAATGATCCAGCTTCGGAAACGCTCGCAACCGGTTTGATTGACTTCAATTGGATGCGGGTGTTGTTTAGGTTTCGAGGACCTTTTCACCACCTTCTCAGCGTCTGCTTGTTCCGTTTTTTCCCCCACTGAAGGCTTCACCTCCGTCAAACGGAACGAAGCGTTGTTGTTGTTGTTGTTGGCATCATCATCGGCGTCTTTACGTGACGTGATGACAGGCAGAGCGTGTGGCGGCGAGTGACATCATGCCAGCGGCTCATTGCGCCGGGTGGCTGCTGTCGGAGACAACAGACGAGGATTTCGATCCCAGACGCTTTGTGCGACCATTTCCCCGCTTTGGGTTATCCGCGGAGGTCGCGGGAGGTTATCAAAGTGTTATGGGATAAAAGGGTAACGTACAAGGCCTCACATCTCGGTTGACATTTTCTTAAAGAATGGCTGACACAGAAATGCGGACGACGAGATAAAGAAAATGCGACGACCCAATATGCAAACGCGCTTGTCTGTTGTACACTGCGAAGCGCATTCAACCTGCCTTTCGTTCCCTCCTCCTCTATTCTCTTGTTCACCGCACTCCCATTTGTTTGTCGCAATCATAAGGAACCGATAAAACGAAAAGTCATAAAACTCCCGCAATCCCAGTCCAAAGGGCCGTAGTCCGGAAGGTAGTTCAGATAATCTCCGGATAATTCCACTATCGGACGTTAAGCTGCCAAAGTGCACTACCGAGTGCGAGGCCGGTTGTGGCGTTAGAATAGTTCACAATCGCGCTCGACACTGCTTCTATAGCTGTCACCCGTTCGAACATTGCCAATCCAATAAAACCGCCCCATTCACTACCAAGGCTTGACGCTGCTGCTGGCTTGTGGAAAAGTCAATGGGTGCCCGTTGCGGATGGTACTCAACCGCTCGAACGCTTTCGAGCCGGCTCAGGCGGTAAAATGCAAATCGACTTCCAATCGATGTGACTTCTTGTAGTCTTAGTACGCGCGCCGCATCCCCGACGGTGGCATTTGGCATCGAGGGGGAATAAAGAAGACAGTTGTCATGTAAGAGTGGAAAAGTTGATGTACAAAAATACATTTCACTCGGTGTCGCCGCGAGGAGAGTCACGCTTATTCCAGAACTTGATGTGACAGTCCCACACAACCATCGACCGGCAACACTAGACTAGGCGTGTTCTTGGCTAAGTTGTCTAACGGAATCGTTCAAGTGTCTCGGTTGCATTGCCTATTTGCTGCCCATACTCGTTTTTACAGCGCTACTCCGGCTGAACAAATATGTGTTCGCCCGCAGATCAAAGTGGGCCTCTGTACAGCTCGCCCTCGGTCGAAATCAGACATAAGGGTGCACGAAACTCGCCGGCGATGCAACGTTCAAGGTCAGGTCGCTTTTGGGGGTAAAATAGAAGATTGCGACATTGACCAACCAATGATGGTGCAATTCTCCAGATATTGGGTGACAGATTCAATCGAAGCCATTACTCAATCGGCCTGGCCCGTGTCAGTTTTCTTCACCCGTTTTCCGCATTCTTTATCAACATTGATATGTCCCTTTTCGTTTTCTTTAAACGTAGCATTCAATTATGAAGCGGAATATTGTCTTGCTAGGACTTTATCGTTCGGTCTCTGCAGAAAACGATAAATCAAAATTTATCTCCCGAATTCATCACGGGCACTGACTCGCGCTTCACCGGGCGGATGTGTTATCTTCTTTTTTGCGTAGCAAAATGGATCGTGAATCACTAGTTGTCGAACTGTTTACAATGTGTCCCCGGCCTGGTTGGACATAAAAATCTGTCGAAATTTGCAACTAACGCACACACCCTCCCCCTTCCCCCTCCCCGTCCTCAAGGGGGAAGAAGGCGACACTTGTTCTACACTGTGTCACAGTACTGCTATCTATTGTTTCTGAACTCCCTCTCGCTCGGATGCTGATAAGGGAACGGGAGCGTCTAGGTCGATGACTAACATTTGGTAACCCTAGCGCTAAATCCCCCCAGCTGGATTAGCTCCAGACAGCGTGGACCAAAAAGTGCATCTTTGATGGAAGCTAGCAAAGCGCAAGCACGGCGAGAATGGGCGACAAAGCGCAGAACAAACAGACCATAAAGGCTAATCAGCTAGTGGACACAAGGTCCTTCATAAAAGGATTAGCGTGTTCCCTCTGGGAAGCGCGTAGGCCTGTGCGAGTGTTTGTAAGCCCACAAATTCTCTGGGTAAGCAAGCAGCGTTTATGACGTGCGGCGTGTGGCGATGGATGGCTTGCATTGATCCGCTATCAGCAGGTGTCACGTGTTCGGGAGATTTTAGTCGTATCCAGACTATAGCGACTCTCACGGCGAACTCGCGAGCGAACACGGAACCGATGGTAGAAATGCGGAGGAGAGTGATGTAAGTATTGCTGGACTTGGAGCCATCCGATAAAAAAAAGCTATACATACAAACAGTACACATCCTCACCATCCTCGCCGTCGTCGTTGTCGGCGTTGGCGTCTCTCCGGATCGCGCAGTTGTACGGCGATAAGCAACCGAAGAGGTATACGCTGCTTTGGTGTACGAATCGTCATTTGGAATCCGTCCGGACGTCTCCCCCCGGGGGGCTTTCCTGTCCGCACCACCACCGCGCCAGCTTGGTTCTGGCGCTAACGTGGGTTTGGTCAAGTGATGAACCTGGAATCTTAAACAAACCGCACTGGAAAACACTTATCAGCAACTGAACTCGCTGGTACACGCCTGGGCGCTATACACCGTACCTGTGTGGCACCTCTGGACGGGTGGCCGGTGTCATCCGGATCTCCGCCACCTAGTGACTTCTCTTTCGTTCTAATGCAAAGCTGCAACAGCGTCGTCTGTGGCTTATCGGTAGCGGATGGCATTTTCGGGCTGGCCCACCGTCAACGCACTATCGTCGAACACGCTACACGTAGCTCACCCACATTATTTGGTCCTGTTGCTGCTGCGCACGCTGTCGAGTCAATCACTAGCGCGAAGCTGCATGCCGTGGAAGTGAAGTTGACCAACTGTCCAGTTACGTGACACTATTGGTTTGATTAGGTTCGGCAGTTGTGCATTCAGAATCGCTGCTTCGCGTTGAACGTACATACCGTCTCCATCCACTGGCTGCTTGTGCGAAAGAACCGAAGGAAAAAGTTATACATTTCGTTTTCAAGTAGTGACTAGCAATAATGGGAAATCTTAAAGTGATTCTGTAAAGTATTATAGAAACGTTGACCTGACGGTCATAAAGTAGGAAAGCGTTAAACTCACTCACAGCACCCTAACGGAGGGCTGTGTTTTCTTCTCCCCGAGTAAGGGAACGCTGTGTGATTAGGGGGCGACTGCGTGCGTGTGTTTGTTATTTCTTTGTTTGGTTCATGTGCGCGGTACAGTCGTGAGGCACATCCTAGCGCACGATGGAACAGCCGATCGAGAAACCGAAAAAACTCAAAAACCATCTATCCAAGTTCAAGGAGCATTACTGGTAAGAAGATGGATGCAGTGGTGTTCTCTCTTCCGTTGTCTAGTCATCCGTTCGTTTATGTGTCAACGTTCGTGTCCAGCTACTGTCCAATTGAATCATTTGTCGCAAATAGCAAAACATCGTAGAGTATCTTAGTGCTTTTGGAAGAGTGTACTGCCCGTCTGTGTGATGTACCCATTCTATGATGTTTGATTTTTCCTGTACCTCATAATCAATTATGTCTAATCGGTGACCCATTCCACCATGTGTCGCGTGGGGGTGACATTCCCATTTCGGTTCCAATCCTACAGCAAACCGAGTTTGTGCAGGGTGACACATTTATCGTAAATGCTGCGAATGGTAATTAGCTTCCCTATCGCCTGGACGATTGAATGTTGCCTAAAGATGTTTATTGTTTTTCGTACCCTTATCGTACACCGCACACAATGGGTACTCAGTGATACGTGGGGGGAAGGGACAGGCAGGGCCGATACGGGAGGGATTAAAATCGACGAATATCAACCCACTGCTCGTACAACGTGCAGGCGGATGACCATGTGTCGCAGGGTCGAAGGGAATGAAAATGTTGCTCAACTCATCACTCGTCATCGTTACTAATGCTTATGTCACTGTTGCATAATAATCGTATATCATATGGTTATGGTCATTTCCTGCATGTAAGAAAGGGTGAAGTGGTATAAATGTTCTATGCTGTTGTGCAGGCGTAAAATCATAGCGGTTTATGTGTATATCTAAGTTTTGGTTTTCATAGGATAAAGACAATTTTATGATGTTTTATAATATTCCGACAAATTTAAACACAGCTATTAAATACTTAATTATTATACTTTTTCCCATCTCACATTGTTTTCGCCTTGTATTTCTTATTATTTGTATCCTTTCTTCTCCATTATTATTTCGTTGATTGTTTCACTTATTTTTTTAAACGAATTCTTCATCTTTTTTGGAAATGTTGTTCCATTTCCTGTCATTATTTATCACCACATCGATTTTAAATTTATTAATTTTTGTTTCGTTCTGTTTCCTTTCCGTTTTCAAACTTCCGGTTTCACTCGCTGTATGTTCGGCTGTTCGATTGTTGTGCTGCTCGTGCCTGACGTAAATCACGTAACTGTTTGAACCTAAATGCTGCCGAAACCTGCCCGCTAATGGCACGCCGTGTACGTTGATTAATACCGACCCACCGTCCCCGTCTGTCCTCGAATCCCGCTCCATACGCCACCCGCAGGACCCGTAGAGCTAGTCAGGATGTGATACTGTCGAAAAGTTCGGACACACTCAGTAGCCCACCTTACCGAAGGTTAGTTATTATTCTTATTTTATCTTTTTTTTTTCTGTTGTTGTATGTTACCACCATTTTCAGTTTGTTGCAATCTTCAGTTTTCTTTCTTAGCGTTCCTTCCCTAGGTTTATTTTTAAACTCGACGAGTGTTAGTTTTATTCTCTTCTCTTCGCTTCCTCATTAACCGCCGGGCGAGTCGGTCGTTTGATTGATTGGGTATTAGATTCACACAACGGGCTCCCACCGGGCCGTTAAAGTTCAACACGGCTGTTCCGGCTGCGGCTGATAATTTGAGATCATAAATTTGTCCGGCTCACCTTCTCGCTGTGTACAAATGGCGCTGTTGAAGGCGCCTGTCAGGAGCTCGACTAAACACCGATGTTTAGATGAATTGTTGTTAACTTACTACTCGCCGCCCGGTTCGGCGTTCATTTCCGGCAATGTTTGCCTAAGCAGTCGACTGGTACTTCATGGGCCGAATGCGGAGATTCCGGCACTCGAACGGTTTGCTTTGAATGAAGGGCTTTTGCTTTGGCTCGTTTATATTTCTAATTCTATTTTTATCCACCGCTCAAGTGGTCAATAAGAAGGCCGGTGAGTCATCCACAGTCGTCGCGTTTTTGAGTGGTGTCCCCAGCAGCGGGCCCTTTGGTCGATGGACCCTAGCTGGGCCACACGTGGTGCTGACCTTCACCTATAGCGATATTCGTTAGCCCCGTTGCCCGCGGGCGATAGGGAAGGGTTTCATCTGTCCAAACCTTGCGTTATTTGATCGTCGGTCAGCTGTTGTAGCTGCTGAAATGTGACGAACGTTTGTGTGTTTTATTATTTACCCCTCCCGTTTCTTTCTGTTTGATTTCAAACAAATCATCTTGAGTGGTTTTGTTGTCATGTTATTTTTTTAACGACCGGATATTTATTGCTGCCGACGCGCTTGACGATCACTTTATTGGTTCTCCAGTCAAGACAGAACCAAATCGAATCGGTCAGCTGTTGACGGCCAAATATTTCAACTGATCGTGTCCGCCGGACGTCCCTTCGAGTCGCTGACAGTCGAAACGGTGTTACCCGCCGAGTGTGTCACGTTGCTGGGGCCCTAGCCCTTACGGTCTGTTGATGTCTGACTACCTAAATACATGTAAAATGTGAACAATTTTTACAGCGGATGTTTGCTGTTTATCACGTTGCTGTAATGTTGTAAACATTATTCATTTCAGTAATAATTTATACATCTCTATTATGCATAGCTTGTGTAGGGCCCTACGATGACCATTTTGCGAAAGAAATGCTAAAATTGATCATAAGCATAGGATTGTTGTGTTAACGAGGAAGAAAAATGCAATTATGTTGTATCTTCCTAGCCCAACATGTCCTATATAATCCTTTGTGCAGACAAGGCTACAGTTTCTCGTTTCGCTGAATTGGAAGGATAAGCATTACTCAACTATTTCAAAGTATCGCATGTGTCCTAATTACCTAAATTAATCACCCAAATTCGTCAGTCTTAGTTGACGCCAATCCAGGGCCACCGGTGCCGTTCCGTAATGTGCGTTACATTGCGTGCCCCCCTGCACCGCCCGGCTCGTCTGAATAAATCCACCCGAATGGAGTACAGGGGCCCTCTCCCTACATGGGGCGAAATCAGCCCACAGGGTTTGCTGTCCAACTGCGACTAAAGACACCCGAATCGGAGGGAATCGATCCACCGCCATATAGTGCCCTCACCTTGACACGCTACAATCGGGTGGGTGCGTAACTGAAACTAATCCAAAACAATCGCAACCACGGCTCCATAAGTACTTGTCGCTACGTCTAACCGTTGAGGAGAAACAACAAAAAATAGCATCCGAATATCGTACCGAAATGGCATCGGGCGCGCTGCCAAAGACCTTCATTCGATTTGTTGTTTCGTATCTCGATGGGACAGGACGGGACGCAGCGCACGTCGACCGGCGGATGTTCCACGTGTCTCGCCACCTTTCGCCCCCGTGTGGCGTGACTTATTACGCCGGGTCTCGATGGACTCCCGAACGCGCAGGCGTTCGATAAATCGTGTATCGAAAAAAGTATCGAAGAACTTCCAGCTAAAAACAGTCGATAGTAGTTATTCAATTTTTAATGATCTCGCTAACGCGGCGGAAAACCACTCCAGGGACGGATACTTACTGCAACACTCCACTACACCGGCAGCACCACCGGGTCCGTGCGACTCCACACACATGTGGGAAAACAACATTTGCATTTCCCTTCGGTTGGATGGTATGTGCCACGTTTCACGTCCGTACAAGGACCGGCCATAAATTGTTGATAATCAGCAGCCCCCAGTGCCTTGCCGCCGGATAGCTTCCAGCTACTTTCCGGCGGACACATCTGCCCGAAAACACAGGCCGGAAGGCGTAGAGCTATTACTTACGGCAAAAGTCGAACGGTTTTCCGATGGCACTGACTCCGCACAAAACCACGACCATACAGTTTTATTGGGAGCAAGGAAATGCTGTGGAGAAAAGAATAGACAATGGGTTAGGTTCCACAACATGATTGCATGCTAGTATGTGTTTTGCTTATTCCTATTTCCACAATCGCGAGCGAGGTATGAGGGGACATATTAGCCACGTGTTCCAAACTAACCTGGGATCCTCATTGCAGCCTTCTTCAACGCAAAAATGCTGTGCCGATTTATGCGAAGATACCGCGAAATGATGAGTCTCAAGAGTCGGTGTCGTCCAACACCTATCTCGCCCATTTGCTCCCATTTCCGCTCGCTGGAACCACTAGTAACGTTTGTCCACGATGACACAACTAAACCACCCAGCCGTTTCTCAACGAAGTCTCCCCCTAGTCGTCGTTGTGCCCATTCAAGTCCATTGACTACTCTGTTCCTTTCTTCGTTGCAAAATTAAATTAACCTGAGATCGCAGTGGAACAGCAGGCCACAGTTATGCGCTTGATAAATGAGCACCGCCACTACCAAGCCGTAGCGGTCTCTGGGTTTACGTTTTCCTTTGCAGTGTCAGCAACATTCATCAGCAACGGCGCGCCTCGATAAAGAAGTTAGCGGGCTCCCTCAAGCGGAGATGGTATTTAATCACCAGGGAAACCCGATGGTGCCTGTGCTACCACAGCATCGTGCCAGGAAACTTTGGAACACGGTAGCACAAGGCAGCTTAAGTTGAGACAGGTTCATGGGAAAGAGGATACATTCTCAGGAATGTCTTTGCTTTGAGACTTATGCAATGTTTTCCGCCAAACAATCCTGCGAAGTCAGCAATCGCTACAGCTCAGCCTGTAGGGCATGAATAGAAGAAGAAAACAAATTTCGCATGGAAAAGTTATGCCAAAAAGGCTAACTAAATACAACTGACGAACAACTCGACTACAAATAGCGCGCAGCCCGGCAGTCCGACCACTTTTTGCAATGTCTGCGGACATCCCGTAACCTTGCAGCTTCCGATGGATAAAGCCTGAGTATGGAGAGCAAGCGATTGCCAACACAACAATCAAGCCACTTCCGATGGCCCTGACATCTATTGCCACTTGCTGTATGCTTCCCCGGGCTAGACTATTGGAGCAGGTTCAGCTCGTTGACCGAGTGCGAACCGGAATGCAAACGCAACGTATTCAATACCACCACGTTCGTTCTCCGGGTTGGGGACTTTTTATTTCGGAAATGCTTTCCCAGCGAAAGAAACTCCAATTCCATTTGGTCTCTTTCCGACGGCAGAGCCTGTTCGGTCGAAAAGTAGCGAGTTGATACTGCTTGAGCGATGCAAAACGGTCCCCTAAACGCTATATGAAACCGTTTGGTGGAAGTGTTGACGTCAATACAGGCCATTTACATCCGAACCGGTACAATATAAAGAAGTGATTAAGAGCTTCTCCTTCTGATGGGGCTGTATCGAACTGTATCGGATTCGGAAGGAATTTATCGATTACAGAAATTACATTAAAGTAGTTTCCAGGGTGAGAAATCGGAGTTCGGAGTGAGAAAATAGTTATAGCTCCAAGTAGCGATTGCAATGCTGTGTATGGCAACCCGTCATTTTTTTCAATAAAATGCAATTTTCCAGCTCACTATCGTTCCAGTAGAAATGGCCATTCTGAGCTGGTAGTCGTAGTACAACGCAAAAACTTCTGGTGGAAGAAGAAAGAGCAAAAGTAGAACGTCACCTCCGGGATCGGAGTGTCAGCATAAAGGGATTCGCTTGAAATTGCCGCCAGCTCGAATTGCGCCATACCAACCGCAAACTGCCAATCAATTGGATCAGGCGCTACCAGTGGAAAGCCCTCCTGGTGCTGGAGTGCTGGTAGAAAAGCCCACCGACTCGGTCCGCTCACTCCTGCATCCAGCCACGGGTATGTGGTTTGGCGGATGCGGTTGGGGAGCATTTTTTTTGTTTTTAGTTACCGTCCCAACAGAGGAATGAAATAACCATAACTGGATTTCTAGAACAATCGTCGTCGTGCACGCGCAACGATGTGAAGCATCGGCAAGGAAGTGGGTCTCCACGAGTCTTCCGATCGGACGACGCTTGGCCAGCTGGGATTCCACCGTTCCAATACGTAATTTAAACTATCGCCCAAATCCGGCCCGTTGCTGGTAGATTCTGGGTCGGGCTGTGGTTCGAAAGTGACGCTGCAACGGGAGACACACACTGTTGCATGAAGAGCTATCCGATGCTGTCCATCGGACGCCCTATCGAATGCTCGACCCTTCCCCGAACCGGATGGGTTCAATGTCGTCCTGATTTGTGGTTTGTCGTGCGGAGATTGGGGCGCTACTCGATTGGGTTCGATTTCCGCAATGGTTCGATTCGAATGTGGCCCGGATCCGGATTGCTATCTGGTGGCGATGGCCGAGGACAGCTAGCGCTAGGGCGGCCCCTTCGCGCCTGTATAGACCGCAACCGTTGGGTACTTTGAACTTGAAATTCTTCAGCCCCCATACCGCCCCATTCAGACGAGTTGGGTGCCTTCGTACACGTCAGGTGAAACGCTCGAGAAGCCAGCGTGCATTCACACCGGTGGTGGTGCTGTTTGCGGAAAACGGGGAAAACATAAGCCTACAGTACACAATACTTACAACGTGCCACGATAGCAATCATGCGGAACAATCACAGCACAGCACCCGCCGCCAAAGAAGTACAACTGCTGCCTACCGGATGCCACGGAAACGAACCCCGGCGAGACCGCGTCGCGGTGACACGCATCGCCATCGAGCGCCAACCGATATGTCCTCTCTGGCCTTTTCGGTTCGCCTGACGTTTTCGGTTTTCGCTCACTTTTTACGGCTGGAATCTCCTTGCGGTTCGCCACTCCGAACCTGAGTTGGAAGCTGACGGATCGATGAAGTGACAGATTTATCGTGCACGGTTTAATCATAAGGCACGCCAGCTGCGATCGCGATCTCGCGCGACCTCGAGGGCAAGCTGTCGCGATGATCGCTTTTAGTGTCGGGTGATAAGATCTTTCTCCTTAATCAACATCTCCCGAACCGATCTCGGCAGCGTGTAGGCACACCAGATGCCTCCCCACGTGTTTGTATCGTATCGATCTACAACCACCTCCTATAGTTTCTGCCCCGCTCTCTCTCTCTCTCTCTCTCTCTCTGTCTCTCTGCTCCTCAACGCCCCATTTGTCAACCGGGTGCTATCGATTGCTGGGGCGGTGATCCTTTGCAGGCCAGAGCTCTAAAAATATATGTTTCTCGGCGAGCAGCCGGAGGCGGAGGACGCCTACAAACGTACAACGGAAGGGTATGTATGCCTACTGTCGGTTGCGATCGATCTACTACCGCTACCGAAAGGGTTCTAGGGGCCTCCACCACACCACAACCTTCAACAGCGGTGAGGTGGTGATCGCACTAGAGCAACACCCAGCAGCCCCGTCAGCGTTCCGCTAAACGTTTAGCAGCGGCAAGTGTTGCGGACAAGCCTGTTATCGTTCACTCCTGTGGCCGTCTATACATCACATGGCACATCGGTAGCTACCGATCGTGTCAAATCTGTGTTATAATTATCTTGATCCACGCCGGAGTGAGTGCGCCCGCGCTGCATCGGGTGTTGCTGCTGCGTTGTTGTTGTTGTTACGGTCCTGCATCTCGCCTACCCCTCTGCAACACCTCAACCGCCTCACACACCCGGTAACATCGTGCCATACAGCCAGCCTGCGGCTCCTCGGTTGTCGTTTCCCTTTTCGGAAGGGCAAGTAAGTCTCGCTGATCGAGACCTGCGAGCTACCTGCAGCCTGCAGTAGCAAAGCACGCACCACCACACTAGGGTTAGCGGAGGGGGTGGTTGAGAATGCAGAGAAAGAGCCACGAGGGGTTTTGCAACCATTCGCCTGCCTACTTGCCACTGACCCCGGCGGGAGAAGAAGTGAGAGCGCGACAAGTTAATCGTACCGTACCGGAAGCATAAATCTGGTTTAATGTGTGCAACATTTTTCCTTGATGGTGGCCGCGTATGGTATATTCCACTGCTCTCCTCTCGCATTGTCGTTTCCCCGTGCTGTACTGAAACACAGTGACCGCCAACCGGCAGCAACAGGTCACTGGCTCACACGCCGAGTGGAGCGATCGAGACCTCTCGTGCTCGAACGCCGACAGGTGTGCGCATTAGCTAACGATGCTCGAGATCAGCCTGCTATCGTGGCCGCTTCTAGGCGCGGGGTTTGCGCACTTGGCCAAAGGAAGATGGGACCTTCACGATTACCGATCGTCGTCCAGTGCCTTTGACCGATCGGCCTGGCGGGTTCAATGCGACTAAGGAAATACCCAACATTTCTTCCGCTGGCCCCGAGCTCCACGGCATGGCATGGTTTTTCAAACGGCCGATACACCAGCTCGTCCCCAAGAGGAGAATCAGATTCCGTCGGATCATATAGAATCGTGGTGAAGCCTCAAGGTTCGCCAATCTATGTTCGCGGAGAGACCCTGAGCGCGGGAACTTCGCAGCGGTGGCAGCATAGTAGCATCATCATAAATCAAACGCCGCGCAGTGTTTGTCCCATTTCAACCGACATCGGTAGATATTTGAGAGCCCTCGAGAGATGCCATTTGTTTCCCTTCGCTCGAGAAAAAAAAAAACTTCGCCGGCTGCGCTGAAACCGCTTCATCTTCCGATTTGGAGCTCCGTGACTACTACGCCTGTCTCGCGCGCTGGTCGGAGTGCCTTCTCCTGCAGCCTTCCGAAGCGTGCTGGAGTGACGGTAGTAGACCCAATCAATGTCAAATCACCGCGTGTCAATCGGTTCTCTTTAAATGGCAGTTTTACGTACGAATGCCTTCAGATTGTTCTGATTAGAAGGTAATTACTGACACATTAGATCGACTGTAACCACCACCACCTGTGTAATTCAACATCTGTTCCAGCTTCCAGAGTACGATAATGCCGTCCAACCCTTTTCGCACAAGGCCCTTCATCATTCAACTTCGCTTCCATGAAGCAAAGCAAGTTATTGATCTCTTGTATTCTTACGAAATGGATCACAGACGTGACGCTAAACTTGTTTCCGGCACCAGTGGTAAGCCCGTCAATCCAAGTGACCTTCTCAAGGAGCAAATTCCGGAAGTGGGCTCGAAGTGCCGCGACGTCGGGAATTCAATGAGAAGAAAGAAACTTTGTGGTGCTCGACCATGTATGGATGGAGATGGCAGAAAATTTCAATAAAAATACAGAAGCAAGATAATACGACAATTGGTATTCGCTTACCAAAAATGCACCCTTCGCGGAATAGCGGTCAATCGTGTATTGACATCCCCACCGAGATCGGCACGCACCTTTTCGCTTCCGAAGCGGCATTCTTCGATGTTGCTTGTCTTTCCGCAAATCTTACGATCTCAGGAAACGGCCGTTATCAAGATTGTTCTGCTGGCGCTGCGGAAGAATTACAATCGTTACAAATTCTCAGCTACAATGGCTGACGCACTCTGGATATTTTTAAACCCTGCGGTAGCATATTTGATCACCGGCAATTATCCAATTAGCGAACGGTGTCCTTCTTTTCAATCGCGCGCCATCATAATCGCACCTGACCCGCGCGCTTAAGATGTCGTTTTCACACCCGATCAAGCGCCAGCTTGAATCTGCACGGCGGATTCAGACAAAGCTGTGGTGAAGTCGGGCAACCACACACCTCACATCTATCGATAGTTCCACCACTCAAAACTAGTCGCAACTAAATGTTAACAAATGCCACTCGCTAATAAAGCTGATAAACTGTTTCAACGTGGAGGATTGTGTCCTGTTGATGTTTGATCGTTAATTGCCTCCGCTAATTGATGGAAGTTTGCTATAATCAACAAACAATAATCAGAGGATTATTCGCACACAAATGCGAAGGATAAATTCGCACAAAATGTAACCGAGTTTGATTAGAGTTGCAAGCCAAAATGTGTTAAACTGGCAAATTATCGATAGTTCTGGATGATGGATGACACATTCAAAAAGTGCCGGCAAAAAATTAAAAAATATTGCAATTATTTGATAATGTGTGCATGCACCTCACGAAAACGGTAATTACAAAGTCAAGCCAAATTGGAAGAAAATGTATTATAAGAATTCAATCTAAACTAATACCATAATATCGAGGCTGAAAAGCCAGGTAAGTGAGGTGCGATTTGTTTTTCGTTGTTAATAGAAAAAGTATCCTTGAATTGCTCCACCGTAGCTTACCTTGAGCACTCGCTCAACTCATCAAAGCACGTAGTGTTTGAACGTGCGCATGCAATAATTGTACTATTCGTGCTATCAAGTGTGTATTATTTTACCGACAAGTATTCGAATTCTTCACATCTTTGTAGGATAATAAATACAACTCGTTTATTACCTATTTAAGTGAATTATGGTTGCTTTTATGACTCTGGTAGCGAGTGGCAACAGCAAAACAGCCCACGGATTCCATCGATTACTTACTACTTAGTGCTTACTAACAGCTGCTCTTCTTTTCTTCACTTTTCTTCCCCCAACGCAGGAGCAAATCCAGGAGTGTTGATCATGGACTGGCCGCACCATTCGATCTAGATTCGCTGCGCTCGAAGGTTGAAGGCAGATTCGAAAGCATCGATCGACTGTCTAAAGGTAACTAGTATTAGCCGAAGGTACGGTGACAGTTATAAGTGAAAACTTTACACTAAACTGTCATTCAGATTTGGGTAGTCTCTAGAAAATAATTAATTGAGAACGAGTGGTAGACATCCCGAGAAACTTATCCTTCGTTTAATTGCTGGCCTCATAGATGATTGTTATTTCCTAACAATCGTTCTTCAGAACTCCTTGTTTGATAATAGTAAACTAACTATCGAGTTTGAGAAAGAAATATAACCTGCTGTCGAAATGTTATGTTAACTTGTATTCAATGTATTCGATGTTTCATTTACTACATTGATGAGGCCAAAATTTAACGGAATTGTTTTGATTAAGATAGTTTAAACAGACCACGATTTCTGCTGATGTTCGGACGTTCGCGAGTTCGTGGGAGGAGACGCGGTTGTAGATTGGACCCCACTAAACAGACCCGTCGTCATGGGCTTTGAAACGTTAGCATCGAGAGCAGGGCATCTGTCGAAGTTTGTTTACAAAAACTATACTCTTTGCCTCATATGCGACTGCTACATTGTACTGAACAAATAAGCGCATTATGAAAAGTGTAATGGTCAGCAATTATGACAAATCTCTTCACTGTGTCATGTGCATTTGCTGCCCCTGCCGCAGCATGCCTACGGTTCAGATGTATGTTCAGATAATGTTTAGTGTTTGTTGAGTGCAGACGTTCGCGAGGATTGAAGCAATGAGCAGTTCATGTTCACATTATGTTGAAGATGCGACACCGAAAAAGAAGCAAATATTTATTGTGTGTCGACGGGAGAAACCTTTCTTAAAGCACAATTTTATCGTTGTTTATTCCGCGAGTATAATCGCATCAAATAAATTTAATATTGACACATCGTATGGATTGCTAAAGTACACTTATTCCGAGAAGCAAGGTGTACACGAGCTATCGGAAAATTTACTTATTTACATTACTAAAACTCAATATCTTCTCTTTTGCAGATGGCGAAAAGAAACGATCGATGCCGACGATACCTACCGTTTCGTACACAGTGAAGGATCGGGACACGCTGACGTCCGTTGCGGCGCGCTTCGATACTACCCCATCGGAACTAACGCAGCTGAACCGTTTGGCCAGCTCGTTCATCTATTCCGGCCAGCAGTTGTTGGTGCCGGACAAAAATGCCAAATCGAACGCGGACGGCGAGTCCGACACCAGCACGGAACGTTCCTCCAGCAGTCCCACCGATGCCCGCCGCAACAAGGGCTCACAGGAAGATTTATCACAAGATGAAAAAGGTAACGTATTCGATACCAGAAAAATCCAAAAT
>JAOEFI010000003.1:8769582-8783951 GCA_034621735.1 Anopheles plumbeus
GTGTTTGCCACTGTCAAGCATCCTCAACCGTCGAATGATCGCTCATTGAAACGGAGTATTTAAACATTGTGTATAGTTGAAATAACCCAAATCTGTTTAAAATTCTCGAGCTACTTTGGCTCCGTACGCTCCAGGTGGATTGCGCCGTTCCCTGGTTATGTGGCACATCGCAGAATGACTGTGAACGATTCGAAAAAAGCACATCGCTGTCACAAACACAAAAACATTCCGCCCACGGTCCGCTGGATGTGTTAATAAACGTCTTATACGCTTGCGATACGCGCTTATGCACACTTTGCTGCAGCCGGCACGATTCAACCCGCCCACGGGGGTTGTCTGATAAGATCGTGTACGGTCCCCCATAACATCAAACAGCTGTGGTATTCTTACCACTAGGTGTTTGGTTAAATAAGCAGCCAAATGAGTTCATATAAGGAAGCTCCACTTTCACGATACGGGAAGGAGTTCGAGAACGTGTGTTCTGAGAATCAAATGCGCAAAAATGCAGTCGTGGGTCAAAGATTTTGGAGCCGCATTTTTGCGTGATAAACTGACAGGTTGGTGGTATGATTTTAATCTCCTTTGCCGCGTTGTCACATGAGGAAGGGAAGCATTATGTCCGTGTGTTTGCTTTCCAATGACGACATCGAAGTTGTGTCGTATCATAGCTATTACCTTTGTATACAACTTCGGCCTTACCATAGTGCATTCTTCCTAGTTTATAGATAACAGAAACCTACGACTTAGTAACGATGGCCTACTAAACGTCTGGTTGATGGAAACCGTATGCGATAAATGATTATTGTAATGTTTGTTTTCTCTTTTAGATTTACTGGAGGGACTTCGCCCGGGGTCGCCGAAACCCGGCCACATCGAGCGTGTAGCCTCACCGAACACACAGAGCGGCGGTGGGGGTGCAGGCGGTGGCAGAGGAGGCGGAGGATCGGCCGTAAACGCAACCGGCGGTGGCGACGACAACGATCCCGTCACCATTCAACGCTTTCTGAAGATCAACGTGCGGCACATCACCGATGGTCAGGGAGTTGTCGGTGGCGTACTGCTGGTCACTCCGAACGCCGTCATGTTCGACCCGAACGTGTCGGACCCGCTAGTCATCGAGCACGGACCGGAAAGCTACGGTGTGATTGCACCGATGGAGTTCATCGTGAACGCGGCCATCTTCAACGACATTGCGCACATGCGCGTGCAGGGTGCGGCGGGCGGCAACGAGACAGCCGAGAAGGCCGAAATCTATCACCCGGTGCAGGAGGAGAAGCCATGCTCACGCTGTGACACACACTCGCCCGGCAAAGACTCGCTGCTGGTGAAGGACGAAACATTCCCCGAGCTAGGCGTCGGATCGGTGGAGGGGTGCGACGATCAGGAGTCGATCTGCTCGAGCAACGAGCGCGATGGAGACGCGTTCCCGAAAGCGTTCGAGCGGGATCTGGTCACGCCGAACAATCTGCAGCGTCTGCACGGCGACTCGACGGAGAGCGGAGGAAGTTCGGTTGAACCGAAGGCCCCGTCGACTGAACCGCCCATGTTCCTGTCGTACGATCGCGATTCGTCGCAGTCCCACACACCGAACTCGCTCGACAACAGTGCTTCCGGTGCGGCAGAGCAACACGCGTCGAAGCCCGCTGGCGAAAAGACTGACCATACCAAGACCAACAGTATCCTAGAGGATCCCACCATGCGCTCCCTGGAGGAACGACGGAGAAGCCTGTTGGATCAGCACTGGGCCATCCCGAGCAAGGACAGGTACAACATAATTCCCTGTTTGTGTGTTCGTTTAGCTTCTCCCTGAAACGTCATTCATCTCACACATGATCTTGCATGCATATGAAATATGAAATTTACTAACAATTTGCGTCACAAAAGTCCACCATTTATATGTTTGGGAAATGTTAGCACCTGTGATACAAATTCTATTTAATCATAAGCAGTGTTTAGATTTCGTATATGGTTCTATTAACAACGTTTTGCTGTGATACACAGTTATGGACTGAACTGGTACTGGTACTAGAACTTCAAAAAACCACAGCAGACAAGGCTATTCAATTGGTGAAATCATTATTCTTTTTTCAAAAACAACAGACTGGGCAAGCACAATGCCAACAAGCGAAAAGTTTTAGAAAGTGGAATAGATGTTATTTCAAAGAATGGAACTAAATGTAAGAATTGGTCAACAACGTAAAATTGTGGCATACTTCACTACAAATTGTTTTTTTGTTTTTTGCTTTTGTTCTCATTCACCATGCATTTCATATTCCATTCTTCCCCGTCCTGTCCTACTTTCCCTCCCGTTTCAAAATTCGCGGTCCACCGTGGACCATATTGTCGTATTTGTATTTGCCATCCTCCTCCGATGGCGGAGAGTAGACTGACATGTAATTGCGATCAATCGTCATCCCGAAGATCTCTGGACGACGAGGAGGCGACCAGCACGGGCAGCGGTACTACGGCGGCATCCTCTTCGACGGCCGGTGCCTGCTCTATCGGTGCCGGTTATCACGTTCCACCGATTGTCCCGATTGTCGAAGCCGCCGGCGGTGGCGGCGATGGTCAACTGGTGAAACAATCGTGCCACGACTCTGGCATCGACATCCGCGATCCAGGAGCATCGGGTGCTGCCGGTCACGGAGCGGCCGGCCACGGAGGGGCAGGAGCAACCGGTGGCAGTATTAGCAGTGCCGCCAGCTCCGTCGCCAGCATTCCAATCGTGGCCCCGATCGCCACTAAGAAGGTGTACAGCGACGCGGATATTGTGCTGAGCGCCGACTGGGTGCCCCCGCTGACTATTGCGCCGACACACCTACATGACAGTTCGCCCCGCAGCAGCAGCTCGCTCACTTCCACCAACCTGTCGACGGTGACGTCCGATTCCGCCGGGCGTAAAAAGACATCCAGCGTCAGCTTCAGTGTGGACGAGCACGATACCCACGGTACCGCCGGTCCGGCCGGTTCCGGACCGTTCGAGAAGGGAGTTGGTGAAACGAAGAAAAATAAGGTACGTTCCTCCACCATCAGAGCAATCACTCAATACTCACAGCTTTTGTTTCGTTTTAGATGCTTAAACGACTATCCTACCCGCTCGCCTGGGTCGAAGGACTGACCGGTGAAGGAGGCAGCAGTCACAAGTCGGACTCGATCGAATCCGCACCGAACACAGGCGACTCGAACCAGAGCGTCTTCTCTAAAGTATTTTCCAGGTAGGTCACGGAAGTTCCTTTGTCGTTTGTGGGTGGCAACGCACAGAAGATCCACTGGCGCTGCAAAATTCAAATCCTATTTTAGCGCACATGTTTCAATCGCACAGTCTTATTACTTTTACCCAAATGTTTTCTCTTGTATGAGTTTGATCGGTTCAATTTGCAAATATTATACTATGGTGGTTTGAGGGGAACCGTTGATATGTTCACATATACCTATCTTTTGTTTTCAAATGGCAAGGATGGTTCATGCCCCTGGCACAACGAGGTGTGTTTATGTTTGAACTTCGTTTCAATCACACCCTAACACCCGTGTGAGTTGAGTTTGATATGATTTTAAATGCACATTTTCCACCGACACCGACATATGTTATTCGACGCAGCTCGAGTACTTCTAGCGTTCGAGTGTTTTTTTTTCTCGACACCGAAAGATTAACGACTGCTACAAACTTTGTCCATTTACTCAATTTTGCCATCGTCCTATCCTTCTGCATATCTTCACCGTCACAAAAAATAAATCACCAAAAGCTCCCCCATCACATTGGTCTCGGAGCTGGGTGGAAATTTGTTTTTGTCCAAAACCCCGTCGGAAGACTCCGGAGGCTCGCCAGTTCCACCGCTGACACCGCACGAAGCGCAGGCGGGGGGGTCGGTTGCGGCTGGGTAAGAATTCGCAAACGCAAAAAAAAAATGGAAACCCACTTTCTTCACGATCCTGCTGTGTTTCTCCCACTATCTCTCGCTCTCTCTATCCCTCTGTCTTTCACACTTTATCACTTGTTGTCACACTATTTGTAATAAAAATGTTGTGATATTTTTTTCAGTTAAAATTTGATTTTATCTGCCACAATTACTTCATACAATTGTGATGTTTCTTGTTTTTTTTACGATTAGCTATTGCGTATTTTATGCAAATGTGTGTACATATCTTCAACTGAGTTTCCTTTTTTTCTGTTTGCAAACGTTCCATGTGGGCACCACTATTAATGCAATAGGAATTAGTGCTCTCTGAGCGGGCCGAAAAGGGGCATCTGATTCATTTTGCTTCATGTACGTTGATCACTAGGATCAATTGTTTGTTATTTGCACCCTTTGTTTTGTGTTCACCGATAGTGAATTTATTTTCTAACTGTTTTTGTGGTTGTTTTCCTCGGAAGTTATTTGAGTTTCGTTCGCGTCCTCGAAAGTATTTTCTGTTTAATTATGATCCTTACCCCCATATTTACCTCCTGCTACTGTTCATACGTGAGAAAGTATGTGTGGTGAATCTCTTGAGTTTCGTTTTTTGTTTTTTATTACTGAACTCCTAGACTCACCGTAGAAAATCAGAAACCTCACACACACGCGACCCTGCGTAGCGTGAGACACTCTTCTCCGTGTAGTGAATGTTGTTAACATGCTGATCCTGCGCAAATTGATGTGTTATGCCTGTAGAGTGTATGCTAGAAAGAAGTGTGAAGCCTCCTTCGACAACCCTTGGCTTCCACGGCTAATATTCTTCTTCTCCTGTTCGCAGACGGTCGTCCATCGGCACGTTCATTCGGCAGCATCCCTCCGAAGGTAGCGCTCATAAGCAGAAGCAAGCGCCGCCAAAGCTCGACTACCGCTCGATGGTGTCCATCGACGATATGCCGACACTGTTCGTTAGCTTCGACAGTAAGTATCCTTTCGGAGTCATTCCAGCCACATTTAGCACTGATCCGTTCAATTAACGTCTGTTTTATTTGGAAGTTGAAGTTCAAACATTAATGTTATTATTCTTTAAGTTAATGGAATCGTTTTTACTGAGTTGTTGGTTTTGTTTTCAGTTTTTGTTGTGAGAATATTGAATTTAATCAAATTATATGTGCCCACTCTCACTGTCAGTAACCTTTCAACAAATTTGGCTTAAACTTGTTGGGGATTTTATAAAGATATGCTCCATGTCCCTTGGCAGATTTAAGCTACTTTTACCAAAGGTATCTCAAGAGAGCTTTCAAGACAGCACACTAGTGTATTTGTATCAAATTCATCGTTCTTGACACGTTAATTTACCGTTGCTAGAGTTATAAATGTACACTTGCTTAAATTCTGTTAACAAATTCAACATACTAATGCAGAATGCAACCGGCGATTATTATTGGCCCAACGCATAGTTATTGCACCTTTTGCAAATTAGCGTGCTACAGGCGCTGCTAATCTATTGCATTGCACACGAAATGTAGTTACAGTATGTTTAGGAGCTAGCAGTAGATGTATAGATACATTCATTAGAATAACTAAAGCCAGGAATTGCAATAGTTACCCCTCGTCGAGTTTATGGGCGCCTGAAAATGGTTAAAAGAGTTACGAAAAAGAAAAACAAACTTTTATCCCTCGCAGTTTAATGCACTTTCCATCTAAAGACGAGAAAGAGACGGCAGATCAATTCTCGGTTTCTCAATGCTTTTCGTTTCGTTGTTTCGTTGTCGTTTTGATTCTTTTTCTCTGGATGTAAATCTATAATTTAAACTATTTCTTTTCTTCGCATCTATCTCTCTCTCTTTCTTTATCGCATTCCTTTACATTATGCTCATAAATTTTTCCTTCGATATATTGCGTCTTCACCATCAACACCATTCTATACCCGCCATTGTACACATTTCGAAATCGTTTCGACAACAACAAATCAAAACAACAACTACTCCAACAAAACAACCCACCAACAACCTCTCATCACAACCGACAACATCTACAACATATCTACAACAAACCGATTCTAAACAACCAACTACTTCTACTCGCCCCAGTGAAGGCACCATTGTTTCCTCAGCTTGAGAAACTTGGTAGGTTGCGCGCGTGTATGTGGGCTGTGGGTGTGTGTGGGTGTGTATGTACGTGTCGACAAGTGCAGATAAAGCCGATCATCATTATACCACTAATGCATCCATCCAACATTCCATCGTTCGTTTTATTTCTACCTGTTGTACCACACAGCTTAACCCATCTGTCTTTAAGTACGGAAAACCCTACCGGGTTCTGGAGCTGCTTGTTTGGGATTTTTTGCTAGATCATGTTGCATCCCTCGCACCGTCGTCGTGGACCCGTGTGTTGTAACCCGTGTTCGTTCACCATCAAACCAATGTGGTTTATCCGTGCCAATGCCAATGTTAATCCCTTGTCTCCCCATCTACTGCATACTGTATGTGCCTAACTGTGCCTTTTTTTATTTGAATTCATTTGGCTATTCAATATTTGCTTGGATGTGTCTTTTCCGGGCAATTCGGGGTGGTTCTTCACCAAGCAGGGCCTCTGTACAAGAAATCATTGTCTATTACTGTGATTCAAGAAAATAGTAAACAACAATCACTCTGCGAATCCATATCGAATGTTCAGAAACTATTAGCTTTAGATAAATGCATGCTTGCATGGCTAATTTTTTGTAAATGTTTTTAATAACTGGCTACCTCTTTAAGCAGCTGGAAATACATTCAAGTAAAAGCATTACATTTACAACATAATGATTTGCCACCAACTTATAGTGCTTTTCAACATACTTTTACATTAATTAGGGCTGTTGCGATATGACTTTCTGTGATGAATAATATTGTACTTTACTATTTTCGACTCTTGAAATTTTGAATTTAATCCGGCAACGTTTGCACCTACTAACCGCAGCGATCGATCGACCACTTTACTTTTCCACACTGCTAATGTTCCCGGAATGTGCCACACACCCGCGCGTGCAAGTGGTTGCAAGTTTGCTGCATGTGCATGCTCGTGTTTGTTGTTGTTTAGCTTAATGGAAAAGTCTGCGCATAACTAACCAAAACAAAACGGAAAGTTGTTTCCACTGTGGTCTCACATTGTTCGCTGTTTGGTATCATTTCATCCGCCTTCCCACAACAGAACTTATCCCGAGACCGGCACGAGCCTGCCCAGACCCGCCGATGTACCTTCGGTTGCGTATGGGTCGCAAGATTGGTAAAAACACACCTCTGCCGACGACGGTGATGTCCTACGGCAAGAATAAGCTGCGTCCCGAGTATTGGTTCAGCATTCCCAAGAACAAGTAAGTGACGGCGCCTAGATAGTGCTATCTTTCTAGTGCACAAGAACCCGTAATTGACCGCAATGCTTATCTACCCCTCTATCTTTCGCTCGTAGGGTTGACGAATTATATCGTTTCCTGAACGCCTGGGTACAGCATCTGTACGGCGAGCTGGACGAAGCCGCCATCAAGGAGCGAGGCTTTGAGCTCATTCAAATCGATACCGAATGGTCGGCGAAAACTGGCAGCCCGTCGAAGGTAAGAAGTTGGTACATTAAGTGCATACCGTAAACCTGTGATCAATAGGCTTTTGTTGCCCTACAAAACTTGTATGTAAACAGGACGCAAAACAACTCTCGACATCTTTAACCGTTGTGTATACTGCTTTCCATTTCGAACTACCTTCTCAATCACAACGTGTTAAATAACAAACATTATCATTCCTTCAATTGCAGGACGGTCGTTCCGCTAGTGAAGGAGAAATCTCCGAATATACCCGCGAATCGTGGGAGGTAAGTGTTTTATATTCTTTCAAACATGTTTTCAATATCTATTGATCATATAGAAAAAGTTCCCATGAATGGAAACCAGCAACAAAACACGCAGTTAAATAATTTAAAAAATCCCTCCCACCCTTTAATGATGTCCCAGCGAGCTCAGCTCACTTCTATGAGCTCTGTTGCTGCGGTAAAGGGATGATCTAATGTACATTTGTCACCATATTATCAGTGAGAAGGAAGGTTATCGAATAATTAATCCGTCTTTTTGTCTCGTTTCTCCTTGTCCCTTTTTTCTACCTTTTGTTCGATTCTTCACTCCTATGTTGTTGTTTTGTTTTTCTCTTTATCCTTCTTACCCTCGCCGGGGGTTTCTTCTTCCTGCATAAAACAGCTGCTAAAGGCACCGTTCGTTAAAACCTACAATATAATCAAAAGTCAAACTGGATCCAACGATTTGGACGGCTGTGAGGTTAGCGCTCGAGCAATTAAACTACCTTGCCACCAATTTTCATGAAACACTTCTAGCTACTCTTCTCCACACTGTTGCATTGTAGCGACCACCACCCGTACAGCAAACAAAAATATACTTTCAGGCTCCGCTGTTCACTATCTGTACACTGCCAATGTATTTTCGTAACCCTAGTAGAAACCGTTTTTGTAATACTTACATACACACGCTCTACACTCTGTATATCTCTCTGTTTCTCTCTAGTCATGGTCTTGCCTACCTGCTCGAATGTAGTGTTTCATATCATAGAAATATTACCATAGAATGTTGCTGTGTACTGTCTGGAAATAGTTTTTCTGTCACACTTTCAATTTCCCTATTGTAACTATCGTTTGTTATTCCTTAATGTGTCATGACAGTTGCCAAACATTGATTTTTATAGAAACGAAACAAAACCCGTATATACTGTTTGTTTTTTGCAATCGTCGGCCCATTATCGTATTTCCGAACCTTTCGTATTTGTATGTCAGGTTGTTTACACACATCAGCCATAGTAGCAAAATGTTTGAAACCAAAGAAATCGTCTAACATACTATGCCTGGGTCCTGTTTGTGTACTTTATATTCTTCTTCCTATTTTACAAAATAAGATGATCAAACAGTTTGTTGATCTTCTTTAATGATTGAATCTTATTGACATTCAAAAGTAATATGGTTAATCTATTCATTAAAGCAAAACCGACTTTTAAAAGGCTTTTGCCAATTGGTCATGACTAAACATTTAATCAATATGCGACATATACACCGACACACATGCGGCGCGGTGCTGCTCTAGTGCGTTATCCGTCTCTTAGTTCATTGTACAACTGTTTAGTCGATTAGTCTATGTTTATCGCAAAATTGCATCCTTAGTTCATGCTAGTATGTGTTCAATGTTCAGACCATTTATCCTATCCCTTCGGCAATAAGCTTTGTTATTCTGGTTTTGTTTTTGTTGCTATGCTTTGTTCTAGCTGAAAATCAGTGCAGGAACGGCGTAAGAAATCGGATGAGTTATACTTAGTTATAGCATAATTATTGACGAAATATATCCTCCAGAAGGTTTCCATTGTTTCAATGTTTCTAACACGTCGTGATGTAAACCATAGATGTTCGACACTGTTTGTGTTAAAGTGTCATTTGAGAGAAGTTCAATGTTTTGTGTGACAACCAGTTTTATGTTTAAAACCTTTGCTTTTTACGTTATCAATTACGATCTTCACTGTGAAATATTCCGTGCGGTACTGGTATTCGCACCAACTAAAAACGACACGACACCCTGTTTCCAAACCGTAAGACAGCATAGCGAAATGAGGATGATAGGTTCAAGTTCAACAACATTCGATTGAATTCATTTTGGCCCACTTGTTTGTATATGGAAGCAAAACCGCCCGCTGTTTGCTGTGTTTGTATGATGTAAATTCCTCCTTGCCGGGTAGAAACGCGCAGGACACCTTTAAGCAGCACAAATCGCATCCCCTGATCGAGGTTAAACAAATACACCAAAAAAGAGAAATTTCCACACCATTTGTCCAATTTTCAAAGAACAAAAACAACACCTGTGATTCGCTTAAGCAGATGTAAATGGGAGCAAACGGGAGCAGTTGGATGAGATGAACGATGGGACCAGTGGGGAAGATCGATGTGCCGGCGCGTGTGTGCCAATAATGGCTAGGTTATGCCGATAGTAGGACGACCACTTCCCGGGGGCACACTTCCACACACCTGCCATATGTAGGGGGGGCCCGATCGTGCGCCGGATTCGGGTGCGTCTCGCGGCTCGTGGTTTTAATTTTGGTAAACAAGCTCCCAAACAACAACTTCCGAGACGATGACATAATCAGCGTTCGGGCCGCTATTTCGGCCGTCTATGATTGATCACGCTCGCTGCGGCGGCCGAAGAGGTTATCGCGGACCGATTTCGCGCAGGGGGCCGATTATTCAATTTCTACTGTGAATTGCGTCGCGGCAATGCAAGGCGATTGCGTTTTGTTAGTAGGTTGAAAACCCCAACCAGTTCTTGGGTGCTATTCCGTGAAAGAGTATTGCCCCGAAATACGTAACGTTAACAAAGACAGGAAACAGCAAGAATATTAAAGTCATAACATTATAAAGAAACTGTCTTACACACATTTTTGTAACTACAAGATGTAGTGAAAGTTCCCACTTTATCATTCGCATTATTTAAGGGCACGAAAAAAAATATTTACACGGAAAGCTGCGAGGGCATTGTTTCATAAATACTTTTGCCCATGCCAAGCACAGCAGAAATTATCGCTATTCTTCTTTTTCGGTGCGCCGCAGCATCATAATTATCATCATTATCCCTTCCCACCTTATGACACGTATGTTAGGTAAACCGGTTTTAGTACACGATGCCAAAAAAAGGTAGAGAAGGCAGCGGAAGCGTGTGATGCCAAAAACAGCTTCTTCAGAGCAATTTGCAGTCTAAAAATAACCACTGTGGGCAAAAAACCGGTTTTCCAGCCAGCGGGAACAGTTGCGAGCGGTAAAAACACGACAACCGCAAGTACTGATAAAATACTTGGCATGTTTTCGCGTGATACGCACGTTTCCGTAACACAGGAAGTGAAATGTCCGTCCTGCTACACAATGTGCATGTTATGATGTTTATCATTGGAACATCATCCCTTCTGGCGATCCGTCAGATTTGTTATTGTTGGTGGGTTTAGATAAAACGAATGATTCGCGCAACTACTAGCCCTTCTTTTCGGGCACGTGACGGTCATGGAGACAATGTGTATGGGACCCTTGTCGGCGCCAAATGGCATTTTTACATTCACCACCGCAACGCGCACGATGTTGCAGGAGTTTCCCTACTAGTTCTCACATTCGCTGGAGGGAGCGAGGGATTCACCTTCAGAAGGACGTCCTCAGGCACGGTCACCATCCTCGCCCACCGTCACCACCAACGCCAGCGTCAACAGGAAATCCAGCAACCAGCACGGTCGCGTGACTTGTGGCTACCCAGTATGTGCCACGTGAGGAGGTCGCAGTATAGTTCTCTATGCGAATCGGAGAGGTATCTGCACCTTCTTCCAAGGACTTTCGATAGTGGTGTACCGATTTCGAATAAGAATTTATGGAAGTAGCTTTCAATGCTCGTGCTCGAACACTTATCAGTGTCCGGCAAGGCTTCGTAATTAAAGACGGTCCTCTACTTCAACCGAGAGACAGGCCAGATTCCATTCCAGCGGTTCATTAACACGGGAATCCTTCAGCCGAAGATTGCTCGTGCAGCGCCCGGACCATGTTGTTGCATCCACGGCATGTGCTAAGTTATGCTGCGCTGCAACGTAAGAACCGAAAGCCGCGAAACCCCATCGAACTTGTAGGGGCTAGTTAGGGGGGGCACGACACCATCGTGCTTGGTTCGAAAGTTACCATCCTTGATTCTTTCGAGTCGTTTGTCCTCCACCGTCTGATGTCGGCAGAACTCCACCGACCGTATATGGTGGATCATCACGGAATGTGTGTGTTGGTTAGGAAGGGTTGATGTTTTGGTTCCACCATTCGACCTAGGTTTGGTGCCATTTGTGTGTTCCTCATTACTTTAGTGGCTGTAAAGCACTCCCATTAGGTTTCTTAATTCCTCATATTTCGTGTTATCAAGATAACCAATTCTTCGTATCGCTGATGAATCGACTTATCAGCATAATCAATAAACTGTTAACACTATTCGCTGGTTCAGATAACCTCTGACCCCCGAAGATTAACAAGGGTACTTAATTAAACTGGCAATATATTTTTTAAAGAAATTATTTTTATTTTGCTATTGCTTTGTGACTATTGTCATCAAAACAAAGACTGCGCAGGAAATATTCTTATCAGTTTCTAAAATTGTTGTGTCCGAATCATTGATAATAGCAAGCTCCATGACTCAGAACTGGCCTGATCCTGGCATTGATTCCTCAATGCCCTTTGCCTAAAGACGCAGAGATGCTGTAAAACATGTGCACCGTCCTCGTCAAGAGATTGAATACGGCCGCCTGTAAAACTAATATTAACAATAACGATAACCATTTCGTAGCAACACCCTCGATTTCGACGCGTCTCCGGAAGCGCTTACCTCCGAAAATCTGTAATGGTCATTAAACTATGCGCACTCGATGTACGATTGGAAAGGAAAATTCCCACCTGGAATATACCCAGCAATCGGCAATTGGCTACAATTGTCAAAGCCGAAGCCATCCTCAGAATAAAACGGAACAGGTCCCAACGGGTCTCCGTCCGGGGAATAATAAGGCCAGTCTTATCACCTAACTTGTCCCTTTTTGCCCTGCAGCGAATGTATTTTTCCTTTGTACCACAACACGCACTTCGAGCGACCCGAACAGCCCGGGTTTCTGCATCCGATCGGGTTCTTCGCCCCCGCGACCGGTTCTCCCATGTTGTTGTCGCAACAGTTGTTTTTGTTCCGTTCGATTCTATTTTCGGAAATAAGAACGAAAATGACTTTGTCTTGGGACAGAAAGCATTCGTTTCGTTTTCACATGTTTTAATAGGCAAAAATGGCTCCTTTTCTCACGCTGGTTAGGGTATACCTGTATGGACAGGGCGGGGCGGTAAAGTAAAGGGCGTATGGCGTATCGCGGTTTGTTGTTGTTTTGCGGTTCAACCGCACGATCGCCTTGAAAACGCAACAACACTGGCACCCCGATGCTCCTTCACCGGCTCCGTTGGCATTCAACCTCGCGGAAAGGAAAAAAAGCATTTTCACTCACGTTTACGGCCATCTTTCACTCGCGTCGGCTCTGCGGATCTGTATAGCAGTGCTAGTATACCTGTCGAGTAGCCGCCGTTTGGGCTGGTTGCGAAAGTGGCCTCACATGGACTCTTTTGGCGTACGGACGGACAGCCCAGCTTTGCAAAACAGTGTCGTGTTTTTTACACTGTTTTGGCAGTACACCAACAACAACTCGTGCACACGAACCACTGGGTGCGCTCGCGATCGTACTTGCCGCATCTATCCGCGATCGTGGCCCCACTCTCCTCCTCAGGGCGCCGAAGAAATCGCGCATTCGCCACTCACCGGACCGAGCAGTCCGGTGCCCGCGGTCCTGCGGCCTTAAACTATCGCATAGCTCGGTGGTGCTATGGCAACCGCTCACCTTGCCCACACATACACGCAGCAACGTGGCAGCCGCACAGACACACTTTCTCGCACACGTTCCCCCCGGGTGGACGATCGCCGATCGGGGATCGCGAGTCGCTTGGCTAAGAAGCCCCAAGTGGTGGTTCGTTTCATTCTGCCATCCGCTGCCACGGACGACGCGCAGAACTTTTTCTTCTTCGCGCTGTCGGGTTAGTGTTGGGAAGCTGTGCGTTACTTTGGCATCTAAGTTTACCGCTGGAAGCAGCATACGCGCCACGTATTCGGATGCGAGTGTGCCGAGCTCGGAACAGCTGCGTGACGTGAACAACGTATGTGTTTTGGTTGGGTTATCCCCGTGAAAATCCGTCGCTCTGTTTCGTAAAACACACCGCACCTTCGCTCATCGATAGGGGAGAGAGAAAGAGAAAAAGGGAGAAAACTAGAGCGGTGAAAAATTCCACCGATCGCGGATGACCCAGCGGGAAAAGTCGCATCATTTTTTCCACCAGAGTTGCCAAGTGACTCACCCAGTGCGGGGTTGACTGAGACTGGTCAAGTCTGGTGCACGGCGAAGTGCGCGGTGCGCGTGTGTGGTGCTTTATTTTCAAACGAAACCGCAAACACAACGGTGAAGATCATCATCGATCATCGAACCAGAAACGCTGTGCGCCGATGATTTCGTGGCAAACGTGTGGTGGTAGACGTGCGCTAGTTTAATTTTTGGATTAGCGAACGAAAAAACAATACCGTTGTTGTTGGTACATTTCTCTGCTGGTGGACGAATCATCAAAAGACCATCTTCTGCAACAGCATCAGCGTGTCTCTATGTGGTCTCGTCCACTCTCTCTCGATCTCTGTGAGAAAAAGTATCTTTCAAACCACTCTCGCTATACGTTAGCTCTTTAATGGCACGATTGCTGCGACCGGGCTTTGACATGCTGACCGAAAAGAAAAGCTCTCTAAAAAAATAGTAACTGCGTTATGCCCTGGGACATGCCCTAGTAACCCTCCCACCGAATCGTGGTATACTCTCTCTCTCTCTC
>JAOEFI010000003.1:8787075-8801685 GCA_034621735.1 Anopheles plumbeus
AAAGCTGTCCTACTGGAAGTGCCAAAGCTCCACAGCGCACAGCTAACTGTGTCAACGACCTTGCTGGCTTTTTTCTGTATGCTTCAAACGGCGAACTGCTTCCCCCGGCGGTCTCCCGTCGTCCGTGGCAGACGTTTGAGGGATACATGCGCACAAGGGCCGCTATAAAACGCGCACATCTCTGACTGTGTATCTTCGTCCCGCAGTGTGGAAACGCCGACGGTGGCGGGGTGGAAAGCAGCTCCAATACATTCTCGAACGAGCCAGTGTGTGCGTTCCATCGAGAGTCGAATGCAACTTGGGGCCTGTTCGTGCACCAGGCGTTCCTCCAGAGCAGCAGTTGGGGCGCCGACTGGACTGTCAAAAGTTGTCCCCCTTTCTAGTGCGCTCGGTGACGGGACGTGTGACAGTCTTGTTCCTGTGACTGCTGCGATTCGATAGGCGACAGCATTTCCCGTAGCCCGATTCTGCATCCGGGAGGAAGAGTGTTCCCTACACATCTTTGTGTAGTCGCAGTTACCGAAAGCGAGTTGTTTTGATTGTGCCTTGCGAAGCGTGTCGTCGTAGTGGATAAAGAATGACGATGGATGATGTCAACACGGCAAAACGGATCTAATACGTTTCATTGTACGTTTCCTTTCCCACCCGGTGGTGTTGTTTAAAAGAGAATGTTCTCTTTTTTATCTACCTTTCCTGGCATCTCTTGCCACAAATTTCGATTTTGCGAAACAGGCGAGGCTCGTGGGATGTAAGCTCGTGAGTGAGAAATGGCTATCGACCCGATAAGTGTCACGAGACCACGGGAGGAATCGAAACCGTAGCCAACCGATTCGTACCAGACGGCGGGGACGAGAACATAAAAAACCACAGTGCAAAGAAAACATTCCTCATCCGACCCGCGCAGCCGGCCCCCTGCTGCCTGCCTCTGTCGGTGCATATAACAGTCAGCGATATTTTTAAGCTCCCTCCACACACAGTTCTCGAGAGTCGTGTGAACTCGAATAGAAGCATACAGTTGTGGCACGGTTTCACGAACACTACGCTGAACGACTACGACACCTCGTGGGGGGGGTGCGAAAGAGACGGTACGCGAACCTAGTGTGAGTGCGTCCGCGCGAACAGCATAGAGTGGGGTTGTATATGCTCCAATGTTCACACGACCACATAACTCCCTTCAGCTAATAAACTTTTACCGGTTTTGTCGTGCGATTGCGACCGGCACGAACATACAACCTACAGTATTGAAGAGTGGTGGTAGTGGGAACCGACGTTTGACCAACGTTTGGATGTGTGTGCGCTCCGATGGTGCGCCCCCATGAATCGTCCGCGGAGCATAAACATAAACATTAAAACATAACCTCTTCCACCGGTTTCCCACGAACCATTCTGTGTTGATTCATACTTGAACCGACGTGATAGAGAAGTTCCTCAGGTGCAACAAGTTTTGCCGTGCGAAGAAACAATAATAATTAGGCCCGGGCAGAAGACATCAATTATAGCCTCCCAACATGTGGTACCTCGTGCTCGTGGTCTCTGCGGTCGGACTCTACTTCGCCTCGAGACGCTGGGGCCGAACTCTCTACTACCGATGGGGGCGCCTAATACCGTTCCGGCGGGCGATCGTTAGCAAGTCCCGTCCGCCGACGCCACCCCTCATCGAAACCGCCACGCCGTCCGCCGGTGGTGGGAGCGCCGAGGAGGGGTATCTTCTGCCGACGAACATCAAAGAGGAGTACGATGACGATCGGTTGCACACGGTAGGAAGACTACGATTATTCTTCAAATGTAAATTTTGTAAAAACAATTTTGTTGTTAAAAAATTTAAAAAAGCAAGTATTTCAAAAGGTCGCACGCAGCTATTACATCTTCCCAAAATGCCTGCCTGACGTTCTAATGTAACTCTTTGAACCTCAAACTGAGAGTTCAATACAAAAAATGTCGCAATTTTCCGTCTCTTCTCCAAAAACCCGATTAGATCGCGCCTCGCCCTTAGTAACACAGAGAGCTCCTATCGTAATTGTATTATATTGATAAGCAACATATTAATTATAACCGGGTGTGTTGCGACCGTACTGCACAAACAACTCCTTCGCCAGCCGATGCAGTCTAACTGTCGGAAGTATGGCACGCCTTGTGCTTTTACCCTTCTAGCCGTGCGTAGGTCGTGACCCTGTGCAGTTGATAGATGTTGGTACCCTTCAATCACCATATGGTCCTGGTCACTGATAAGCAGCGCCGGGCGAGGCTGTCGATTACCGAAGGCACATCTTCCTGACCTAGGCCATCATCGGACACCGGACAGGACGTCCAACTGATACCCCGCGAACTGCCTATGCGGTTGGAATTTTCCACTGTTCGCTGGAAAAAAGGGAAAGCAAACGACCGGAGAGTGGTATTTGCGTACGGCTTGTTCGCACAACTATTTTTGCCCCGTTGCATAACCGGAGTGAATGAACTTCCTTGCGGAAAGGTCACCGGTCGGTGCATTTAAAGTCGAACGAATGTGTCAACCGTTCGTCCGACGACGGCGACGGCAAGGTTGAACCTGAACCTGGATGACCATCGCATCCGAATTGCTACTTGTCGCGCGCGTGCGTCCTCCGATAGGCGACCAGATGATCAATTAACTCCTAATGACTGCCGAACGAGGAGAGCGACCGATCGTAGATCGGTTTAACAGACTGTGTGTGTATGTGTGTTTTGCTATATGGTGTGGTAATGTCCACGGTATCTTTGTGTCCATTTCCTGCAACGCGCGATACTTGGCAGCGCGGCGCCATAAGCGAAGCTGTGATCCAATTAATAAAAGCCACCTGACTCCGATTTTGGGACGCGAGACTCATCGCACCGAGCCAGTCGGGACACTTTCTCGAGCTGAACGACATTCTTACTCCGTTCGTACCCGCAGACGAGACGCGTTGCGTAAAGTGCTTTGGGGGAAGTGGACTGCAAGGATTTGGAAGTCAACTGGCCGTTAAGGCGTGAACTCCATAAGGAAGTTTTGCTTCTCACTGTCCGGAACTCCAGACGGAGACCTAGCCAAATAAATCATGCGTCGTGAACTGTCGTTGGCTGTGGTGCTGCTCTTGCCAGTCTAGCCTAGTGACTACCGTTAGTTAATGTGCGATACCGCCAATGTCGATACGATACGGTACTGCACCACTGCCCGTGAGAGGACGGTGATGCAATGGTGTGTCACTCGAAAGTCCGCAATAGTGCTCTGGTAGCGGAGAAGCATATGCACGATAGGTAAACGGTCAAACAAAATATAGTAACTGTACCTGTAGCCACACAGCCTCGAGGGAACTCCAAGCTCCCACACAGGCAGTTGGATATCGTTCTTTCGCTCGCCGAGCATGTAATGAGCGCTAGGAGGAAACTAAATTGATTATGCACGGGCAAACTTGTTCCACCAGCGAGCTTGCGGCGTGTCTCGCCTATCCAAGGCCGAAAAGGGCGGTGACTGCACTTTGCAGCCTGGCAAACTACTTTGTGCTGCCGCAACGCACTGAAACCTGTGGAGAAGGATATTCCACGGTCATCGTTTGGTCACAGTTGCGTGCAGTGTCCGGGATCTTGCGTACGCTATCGCAGATAAGCGGCTTTAGTGGAGCTACTTTAGCCTAGCCAGGTAGCGTACTACAGTAGCATCGACTGGATGAAGCACAGTTCGTCTATGACGTCTGTGGTCGTAGTTGGACGATCCCAATTATCCACTCTGTTTACAGGATTCGTCAGACCTGCCAAGAATGATAGTATCGCACCTTCCTGATCTCGATCCCACACTTCCAGATGACCACACTCGAGAGCTGGTTTTCCGCCGGGGCTCGTCTGTATCATCCCTCGGGGTACGGTTCCCATACTACGTCATTCGAGTGCGGCTTTCAAACAACGCACGAGTCTACCGCGGTGTTCAACGGGCGCACTTAGTGTGTGCACTCAAGCGTACCTGGGACAAATTCGACGAACGCTCATACAGTAGCGTGATCAGTGATCATGGGAGATCAATCGTTTCTACTCCGCATCCATTTAGTCGGAGTGTGTGCCAGCAAGGGCCGGCGACTAATAATGCGCTAGCACAGTTTAGTCACACAGTGATTTATCTCCATAGGGGGCAAGTGACGCACTTTAGCACGTCGAATAGCGTTAGTCCGGGGCGGACCAGTAACAAAATGCATCAATTATCTCCACTTCCGGCGGATTAATTCTAATCTGAAATCACCGAAACTGGATGCATTACCTCACGCTGCGCTGGCCGATGGCAGTGCCTCTGTTTCGTCATTATTCCATCCGTTTAGACTAAAACTAGGTGGCCCAAAAGAGGCATACACGGCACAGCGAAAGTGTCGATAAACCCTGGATGGCCAATCATTGGATAAACCCTCGACCTTCCCATGTTTGCCGTTTTCACAACCAACGACGACAATGTTAGTTATTTACGCCGTTTGATGATTAATTTGGAGAACAATCAACATTGTTCTTTTATACCAGACGAAATCAAGGGACTTCAAACTCGAATTTGCCAACTTCATGCAATGTCGGATGAATAATGGTCGAACAAATTAAGCTGCTTTCCTGTCGTTGCTGACGTGCTAGTTCTTTGTTTAGCACCTATGGTTGCTATGCTGCAATACTGAGATATACTGCTGGAAATGGATGCTCTCGCGACAGAACACACAAGCTCCAGCTGCTGCTGCCGCGTCCTCCGACATTTGATGGAAATCACCCTCGTAACCGGTTCGTGACTTCCTAAATAGTTCCACTTGAGGGATCCAAATTTGCCAACCCGTACTCGCCGGGGCGCCTACTCCCTTCTCCTGTATTTCGAAGAGCACATGGATGCCTACGACTATTCATTCTCCTCATGTACCACTGCCTGTCTGTCCATATGGCTTAGCTGTCGGTGTCGGGCTTTTCGCCTATCATTTCGTCAACGCCAGTGTGCATGCCGGGCCACAGTTCGGCCCATTCCTCTCGGTGCCCCGGCCCGCAGATCAACTGTGCGTATCTATCCGTGTGTTGTTAAGTTGTCTCGATCATCCTGTCAAGCAGAACCGCCGTGTGCGCTGTTTGCCATTAGTGTTCACATCGGTTTGATTAAACAATGCCGAGGCAACCCCGCGTCGGCAACACGTCCACCGGGTAGTTATCATATTGGACTGGAGGTTCGTAAAAAACACGCGCAACCTTCGCTCCAAAAGCATTTTGGCGTAAATGTTTCCTGTCCTTACTAGCAGGAAACATTCTGATTTGAATTTGGAACATGGAACATCACTGAACGAGTCACATTGGTGCAGTGGGAATGTCACCTTGGTGTTTAACTACATACTTATTATACATTTTATATGGTTATGAAGATCGTGTTCTCTAAAATCGGTAGGAGCATGAACCCGGAGAACAGGGAATCAGAAGAGCAAAGAATTTTTCTTCGTTTATCTTTTTGCCTGTTGTCAGGAATACTGGCGTCTACTCTGATCTCGCTTTCATGTTCATGGGAGTTCACCTTGTCTAGATTCTATTGCGATCTTTTCATATTCTTCTACTCCACTTCCGTAAGTTCTTGTCAAACTTCCGTTAAACTAGGAGATAAATTTGGCCAGAGCTATAGGTCACAACGCGCAAACGGGGGCGCTTCGGGTTGGTCCTATAGGCAAGGGCTGTATTATGGCCGTGCCGTAGAACAACTCACTCTCCTCGCCGTCGCCACCGCCGCCGCCGCTGCTCGGTCATGTGAGTGCACCGTGTGTGAGTGGGCAAACACCGACACAGCGAGTACGCGATTCCACGGGTGGCGCAGATCGGCACGCGGGCGGACAAAACCGCAGTACAAAGCATTTACACGCTGGGCATTCTGTTAGTTTGGCGCGAGACTTCCACCGGACTGGAAGTGTGAAACCCGACCGGACCTAACTGCCCTCCGTGCTGTGCTGTGTGCGGGTGCCTGGAGTGAACCAGTGAGTCAGGAGCCAGGTGAACCCTCGCATCTGGCCGTGTTCTAAGGCGAAGTGTGAAGTTCACACGCACAAACATCAAACATCGATCTGCATTCGGCGGTGTCACTGCGGCCCAATTAGGGGTAGTGTTTTAAGTCAACTCTGTTCGGTTAGCGATCGGACGGCTTCCGGGCATCACAAATCGCATGTTTTGCGCCAGACGCGAAAAGCAAAACTTGTCCGCAGTTCTTCGCCACTTTCATTGAACATTCGTCCTGTTGTGTCAAGTATTGCTGCTCGTTGAAAAGTTCATTAGAATTCGAAGTGCGCAACAACAACCTCCCGTAGCAGGGCGCAAACGAGCGCGTTGTGCGTAAACAGTAATTAAACGGATCACTTTTCTCAACCTCCGCCACCTCCACAACAACCCCCGAGAAAGCTGGGAGGTGTAGTAAGGCCTGGGATAAATTAAAGAAAACAGTGCCGCCGCCATTGTGTGCTGCGCCCCAGATCAACAGTGCAACGCCATTTCTTTTTATCGGTCGATTCAGTGCTGAACACGGTGTGCTAAAGTTTACGAAAACAGTGCAACAACACGCGTCCGGGTACGCTTTCGGTGTATCAAACTCGATCCCGGAACATTCTAGTGAGAGAACTACCCGCGCATCGATCTCATATAGAGCAGCGGAACCGACCCAGGGGAACCATGTGCGAGCTACTTAATTTGGCGCCGTACGGCGACAAGGTTGTTATGACGTTGCAATACTTGTTTATCATGTTTCCAAATATTTACAGATGTTAGGCATTCGCTATACTTGTAACCCAAAAATCGCATTTTTCTAGTTCGACATTCTCTAAATCTTTCTCTTCGCTCCTGGAATGATCGTAGTTGGCTGTTTCATGCCAGTATTTCAGTTGAACTCATTCAACAACTGAACAACATTCGTATACGTTGTAGCCCTTGGAAGAGTAAAAAAATATTTGTTCCATGACTTTTTGTTGCCTTCGATACCAGATTATCGCAATCTATCTTTCCATGAACCGAAAATGCTCCGAAAGCAGTTCCAGAGCAGCGCTGCTCGTTAGAATCGAACCATCATTCTTCTCCCGGCCCATGGGGGTGCGAAACATGAGCGCAGCAACAAACGTCCATTGTCTGCCGTAGTAATGATAGATCGTATTGAAAATTACTTTTTTTTTATTCCGACCATGTTTTTGTATGTGCATTCGGATTGTTACAGCGCCATTAGCACATGGCTGGCCACTGCATCTGCAACCGGCGCCGAACCTGTGGGTAAACTATAATCAAGGCTGACGGTGGTGGACCGCTGACTCGAAACGAATTGTCTCATTATCCCACACATGGAACGACTGAAAATTTGGAACAACTGAATAATGGGGTGTGTTTTTGGCCAACATACATATAGGATGGTTTTTTTCGTGTGCATTTTTCATGTTTGCCCAATGTCGAATCACCAATTTTATCAAAAAGGGTTTTTCAAAAGTTGTCTCAAGTTTGAAAGCATTGTTATCTTTTGATGTAAGGTGACACAAATGTCATCCTTCAGCTTTCGTTTTAATATTTGGATTAGTATTGCTATTCTACAATTCATATCGAATTGGCGAAAGATTGTTCTATCCCAATTCCTCTCCCGCTAGCTAGTTTAAATGATGCCCTTCCCGTGTGTATCTGCCTTTCAGTGAGGTGGACGGAGATAGAGCATCGCTAGCTAACTATTTACACGCTACCTAGCGAAGGGCGTTGTAGAATCATTCAAGATCAAATTCAAAGTTGCATCAAACATACCACTCCTCCTACGTACCTGCCAGGTATAACACAAGGGAGGCCTGCCCTTGTTGTATTTCCATTTCACGTCAACACCGCAGAAAGCATACGAGATGCAAATCACGTTCCGCGGCGGCTTAGCTGTTGTGGCCCTCGTGCTAGTTGGCGGACAGACATTCGCGGGGTAAATACCTGCGTTTGTTCGCCCAGCAAATCAGCCCATCAACAAACGCGCCCCCATACTCGCTTTTACGCATCAAACGTTGAACGAGAACGTGATCTCGCATCATCTTCATGCTATCGGCGGGCTGATTATTCTCGCCCGACACTCGCATGCATCCCATGGGTTGGCTATCATCCCTCCGGTCGCTTAGTGGGACTAGCTGCACTAACGGTATCGGTCTCGATAGTGCGATCTGTTTCACTGTTGTCACTAACCATATTGTTGTGCCTTCTGTGTTCCCAGTGCTATCTCCTAGAGGATGATCTGAAAATGTATCGCTTTCTAGTTGATCTTAGAAGCAGCTTGTTCCGCTTTCCAGCGAACGGTACACACACGTATCCTAGCGACGCGGGAAACAGTTAACAGTATTCAAAAATAAACAGATTCGAGACGATAACAGACTCACTCTTACCTGTTGTTACCGCCCTGCACGGCTGCGCAAACTTTTGCGATGGAATGCGGGGGTCAGGTTGTCGCACTGACAACCAACAACTGAGCCTGAGGCAAGATTTACGATTGACGACTGTCCCGGTTGGTGTGCTTCCTTAACGGGGTCTGTTCGGGTTTCCTTGGCGACGTGCGAATCGACACGCCACCGTCTACCCGATGGTAACCTTCAACGGTAGTCGAAGTAGCGCGATTCTTAGGGGCGATTTGAGAAAAAATCCAAACTCTTTGCCAAACATTTCCCCATGTTGGAAGAAACAAACGCAACCGGCAGTTGTACAAACACTACGCGAGATCCATATTTGCAATAAAATGGTCCAAAAAACAAGAACAGATTCTCCTCACTTTAAAATGTATCACCTAAGCGCCGTTCAATGCGTACACGTTTCAAGATTATCGTAAATAAAACCGATTACAACGCGGTTATTTACTACATCGGAATTCCTAATTCATCGGAGTCCTAGATCCCCCAACAAG
Organism: Anopheles plumbeus; assembly: GCA_034621735.1. Classification (NCBI taxonomy): domain Eukaryota; kingdom Metazoa; phylum Arthropoda; class Insecta; order Diptera; family Culicidae; genus Anopheles; species Anopheles plumbeus. The sequence goes on from JAOEFI010000003.1 coordinate 8,795,942, forward strand.
GACATCTATTCGCTTCAATGCTCTGTTCAGATTTGAACATTTATTATGATTTTTTATAATTACAACCGTTTATGCAATTCAACTGTTTCATATTACCACCTGTACGACCACCACCAATACATGCTACAGCGAAATACACGCTCGTATATAAACATCTAATATACGTATACTCGTATATAGTATCACCGTTGCTAGAATGAATGTTCATATTTCCTTATCGTTTGTAGTGGAAAACCGTAACACCAAACTGGTTTAGTCCTTTTTCGTTACTCTATTTATGGCCTGCGAGGTGTGTGTAGCCTGTCTTTAGCCTTTAGCGTGTTTGAAGTAGTAGTACTCAAGTATTTCCGTTTGGAGTTCCATCACCACCAACCACCCCTCAATCACAAGTAAAACGCCAGTAACAGTAAAGAATCCCGCACCTCCCCCAACGTGCAAGCCTTGTGTAGAGAGCCACTTCCCGGTTGATTGAACCGAACGTAGTTCCGCGGTATATCCGTTGGATGATGCTCCAAAACGTACGATTCTAATGGTCTGCTTCCGTTCGATTCCTCTCCAATTCGTTGCCTCCCGCCAGGTCCTGTCTATGAGCACAGATGACTACCGAAAGGCGACACTGTTTGCATCCGGTTCGTTCGACCAGGACTTTCAGATTCCGGACCTGATCGGCCAGACAGAAATCCTCAGCGAAGAACACAGGTGGGTGGACGTTCGCGTGCCGGACTGAAGTATTTCTTCCCGATCAATAACATATTCTCGATATCTATCTCTCGTGTGTTGCAGGGAAAAACTATGCGCGCACCTACCGGCCCGCGCCGAGGGCTACTCCTGGTCGCTGGTGTTCAGCACCTCACAGCACGGCTTCTCGCTGAACTCCCTCTACCGGAAGATGCATAAGCTGGAGAGCCCGATCCTGATCGTGATAGAGGATACGGACCATAATGTCAGTATTTGAGCATTTTTTTCCAGTTCCAGTTTCAATAACGCGAGCCGTCTACTTATGTTTTTTTTTTTTAGGTTTTCGGCGCACTGACCTCCTGCTCGCTGCACGTGTCGGACCACTTCTACGGTACCGGCGAGTCGCTGCTGTACAAGTTCAACCCGCACTTCAAAGTGTTCCACTGGAGCGGCGAGAACCTGTACTTCATCAAGGGCAACCCGGAAAGCCTGGCGATCGGTGCAGGAGAGTAAGTAAACCACCCCCACACGGTGCGAACCAATGCTGGACGATCCTAATTCCAACCCACTGGAGGTGATGTGATAAGAAAATGTGCACTTGATGATTTCATCCCTGAGCAATGGAGTGGAAAATAGAATAGATGACGCCAATATTTGTGTGTGCTGCGACATTGCGTCCTGCGTCGCACCGACTACGGTCTCAGCGGTGCATTAGTCGGCCAAAGCAACCTACAAATGAGTATTTTGTCTCTTGTACTTGTTTGCTTCCTTCCGGACACTCATCATAACAGATCACGGGATCGTAACGATGTGGGAGAAGCAGAATTTGCATGTGACTTTCAGATAAGGCGCCTGCCAAGGTGCTCTCGACGGCACAGTATCAACAGTTTTGCCAATGAGTTGGCTCATGGTCCATTAGAACTGTCCTCTCAGTGACTCACAGCAGCGGTATGCCGAGTAGTGGACTTTGATTTTGGTTCGCTTTGCTAACGACTTATAATGTGACCCCCGTTTTGTACACAATCCGTTAAGATCCGCATCTCCTTCGTTCCGTCCTCCGGTGACACGAGTACGCGTTATTCGTTATCTTGGCGCTAATTTATGCCCTACCTTTCTTTTTCTCAGTGGAAAATTCGGCCTCTGGCTGGACGGTGACCTGAATCAGGGCCGATCACAGCACTGCAGCACGTACTCGAACGAACCGCTGGCACCGCAGGAGGACTTTGTCATCAAGACGCTCGAATGTTGGGCCTTTGTCTAAGTCCCGTTCCCCGGCGAACAGCTAGTGTCCAGCATCCGCTGCACCTCATCCCAGCACACCGCCGCCCCTGCAAGAACAAGCAGAAGCTCCTGTCAAAAGAAACTGATCCTACCATAGTAGCCCAAAAACCACATGTTCATCTCACCGTTCGTGCGGAAGCGGTGTGGACACTGCGTTACGACAGACAGGCTGTGGAACTGGTAGATGCGATGTAAGCTTGGGAAGGAAAACAATCGAACACGCGTGTGTGTGTGTTGCTGCATTGCATCGCGTAGGGAGCCGCCGCGGCCATCGCGGTAACATTATAGGGCGCAAAAACGTTCGAGGTGTACGCGCTACTGATGGCACTCTTGCGATACTGGTTACGCACCAACCTGGAAAAAGGGAGATATTCTTCGTGGTGATCTGTCAGGAGATGCCGTTCGGCAGAGCATAATTTAGCAAAACGACAGCAAACACAGAAATGTTGCTTTTGCACGCGTTTAGAGTGTAAGCACAGAAATTTAGCAATCGTGGACCGCCGTACTGTATCTGTAATGAAGAAAAGAAGGTAACTCTAGTGTAAAGAAGTAGACGGAGGGGCATGCAAACGGTGAAACAGCAAACATTTACTCCGTATTATGTGGGACTACACCGAAACCAACAAAAAAACTCACACACAAAATTAATGTTGTTACAGTGTAGTGTGAAAGAAATATAATTAGCAGGGAGGGGAAGTATGTATGAAAGAGGGAAAAAGAGAGAGAGAAAGAGAAAGAGAGAGAGAGAGACAAAAAGGTATAAATCGAGTGAGGGGACTAGGGAATGTCGAAGAAAAACCAAACGGAAGTATATATATATATTTAAAAAAAGAAAATTGTAATCAAGAGTATCTAATATGTGCGCGTGTTTCCAAGAAAACAAACAGAGAATGAAGAACGAAAACTGTTGCTAAAGAAACAAACCCTAACCATCTGACCCTTACCACACAGTTAGCGAGGAGTAAGCTTTTGGGTTTCTTTAATTTTTTGTTCGTTCAACGGAACAATTTATAGTTCCAATGAACGAGCAAACTAAAACACAAACAGTGCAAACATTCTTCAGAATATCTTAAACAGGATGTGGCGCAGAGCAGCATATTTGAAAGGCAGGAACGTATTAGTGCAATTGTATGTTTCAAATTGTGCAACATATGTGCAATTTTTTTTTCTTTCACGTATGGTACGCCGAGATGTAGGTAATAGTGTGTGCTGAAGTACGTCGCTGAACCGAGAAGAGATCAGTTAGAGGAGCGGATCGATCGAATTCTAAACTAACCTAAAAAAAATTTCCCCGTTGATCCGGTTTGCCCTTAGAGTAAGGTAAACAACAGCCATGCAAACTGAGAAATTTGTCGTTAGATGGTGCTTTTTAGAAAGAAGTAGAAACAAGTGTGGCACTGTAGCCTTTGTCTAGTTTGTGCGTTTCGAAGAAGTAAGCTTTCCTAACTGCGCCCACGTCTTCGGTTGGCGCACGTCTGGCACGTGCACTTACCGAACGTTTCGAACGAATACAAATCCTCAAAAGCAAAATCAAACTCTTACGGACTACCAGGATGGGACTCCATTTCTGCACCTGTGTTGCAAACCGATTGCTAGCCACGGAAGCGTTCGATTGGGGCTGTGTTACGTGCGCGCGGAAGTGGCGTGCTAGCCAGTCAATCACACACACACACACACAAAAACAAAGAAAATGATCCTTGTGACAAATTTATTAGCACGCACCGTATGATGTTGCAAGATTCCGGTACCGGTTCGGATCGGATCTTGCGAATGTATGAGCCTCTCTATGGTTGAAACCGCTGCGCTTTATAAGAACATAGGAAACGATGGACATAACGAGTCAACGAGTACACAATCAGACATGAGCCCACATCCCATGTTCACATACATACGACATTAATCTAAACATAATGTTACGTGTAGCTGCACGTGTTTTCAGTGTGAAAATTAGGAAACAATCAATATCTTATGCAACAATCATCAATTCGACCATTTCACGTTAATCAGAATGATCAAACCGGTCGTATGTATGTCTTTTGGGTCGGAACACAAGAGGGTCGGTGTGCAGAGAATGATCACCAAGAGAACAAAACGGATGGAAAAGCAAGTAAATCGAGTTGATGCTCCGTGCCCAATGAGACTGTCTGCTCACTGTGTTTTTTCTATTTAGAATGGCTATCAAGGTGAAGCTGGGTGAACCTTTCGCGGATTAGTACGGATTAGTACAAAAAAGAATTCAACATAATAATGTTAAACCTGAAATGACGTTGCGTTTCACTTTAAATTCTTGCTTTTTCTTGCTCTTGCTATTTTTCAAAGCGTTAGAATCAGGTCTTGCATTTTTGGTAAATGCGAGCAAATGCTTTTGGTTGTTGCATGTCAATGCAAACTAAAAAAAAATAATATCCTTGGAAATTTCTCTTCGAAAGGAAGTACTGAATTTTTTTATTCGTACCTTTTGGGTATCCTATGACACTTATACGTTCGACGTGTTGTCTTCAATCTTTTACCGTCTTTCATTCGATACCTTGTGATACTGTTCGTTGGGTTTTTGCTTGTATTGAAGAAAATGTCAAAAATGTGAAAAGTTGTAGCCGATAGTAGAAGATTGAAATAAGATTGTTATTTTGTATTTTTTTTTTTTAGTTTGTCTGATTATCCCTTTTCTTTTCTACAATAGATTTTTTCCGTTTCTTCCTTCAACGCATCGTGCAAACAATTTTCTAATTTATTTAAACCCTCAGTGTTTGATGTGTATCATTCTCTTAAGTTAATTTAATTTACAAACAATAAATATTTTACTGTAAACTGAGATGATAATGGAAAACATGATTTTTTCTATTATACTTGATTTATTTTTTACTAAAATAGTTTTTTTTTTAAATTGCAGAGAGTATGTGTGTAGTCTCGAGCTGTGGCAAAAGTTAACGATTACAATTGTAATCGTGAGGTTGAGTTGAATTCTGATTCAATTCAGATTCTGCCGATCGCGGTGGTTAGACGGTTAGAAGAAAACAAAAAGATTATTCACTCGTCCTTCACTGAAAACCTGACTTGTTTCGTGGCACTTGTATGGATTGAGGCAACTTGTAGGATAAGACAGGTTCGTTAACGAATAACTATCCTTGCTTAATGTGAACCAGTCCGGAATACGTGTTTGATATGCACACGGCAGAAGTGCGAGTGCATTAACTCTATATTGATATGGAAAATGATGCTAGTTTTATATGTTTGTTGTAATATCTAGGAACGAAGAAAAGCAAGGAAAAGGTACGATAGAGCAACAAGAGAAAACACAAAATTATGAAACTAGATACCTTTTTATATGAGCTATAACAATAAAAATGATTTAATGAATTTGAAATCTCCACATATTGTAAACTATTCACATGCAAACCGACAAACACTGCAGCTAAAATGACTCGACATATTTGCGGCACATCGGAATTGCTTTGATTTGTGTCCTTTTCCACTGCATGTGTTTTCTATTTTACTGTCACTTATTTTTCATCCCATTTTGCAAACTCTTTCCTTTACTTTTTTTTTTTATTTAGCGTCTCAGCTTTGTGAGAACACAAGACATAAAGCCACGGGGCATCGATGTGTCGTTATTGTTTGTATTTTGTTTCCTTTTTCCATCAACTATTTTGTAATAACTTTTTTCTTTCATTTTAGCACTAAACTGTCACCATATTTTCGCAACAAAGCATACACTCGTTAACTTTGCACCCTTACACACAAAGCCAGTGGGGTGCGAAGGGTACACAGAAATGGAACAAACACGT
>JAOEFI010000003.1:8806788-8822707 GCA_034621735.1 Anopheles plumbeus
AAAACAGGTAAATATTCGTACCGAAAATAAATTTCAATTCCGTTCCGGCCGGTTCGGTGATTGTATGTGTTCACCTCCTCATCGACATAGCGCCCTGGTACAAAACAGTTAAAATTCGTATCGAAAATAAAATTTTCAGCTCCGCAAAATCGAGTCCGACGTCGAGCGAATTTCACTTGCGGTACCAGGGCAGCATGTCATGCCGTTCAGTAGGTGACACTTCTGTCAGCCGATTTCGTCCGCCATTTAGTCACGCCCACTAATTTAATGATTTTGGTGATGCTGTCCGATGCCAGATTGTAAGTCTTACCACTATTTCCATAATACTTACCGTGCGATGCTAATGACGTCAATGAGCGATTCTAATCGCCTCATTATTTTTCGAATATTGATTTCCGATCGAAATAATAAAACAAATTGTTCCAACAGTTTTAAATAGCTTTTCATTTTGTTTTCCTTCTTTCGTACTGTTTCATAGTGTAATTTTTTGCTCGTGTTCAGTGAAGTTTGGGTGATGGGTGACGTGACCGTGATTAGACTTTTTGTGGTAGTTTATTGTGTACGAATGTTCCCTTCTTGTCGGCTGTACGACTGGCGATCATGCATTCGCCCATACTGGCATGGAGATCATCATCCCCGCTGCCGATCCTAGTTTGTTGGCTCTGTTTCCCAGTTTCTATTATTTCCGCAGGTGCTACTCTAGAATGCCAGTTGAGATTTATGTGAGTGTTTTTTTGTTTTGTTCGGATTACATTAGCTATAACATCAGTGTTAGGTAACATGCTGCGTGCTAACGGGTTTACTATTAGCTATTACTGTCCCGGTAACGAAGGATTCGCCACAACACTTCGCAATACTCCATTTGCTTAGGTTTCGATAACAGCAGTGTGTTGTTGTGTACGTTTGATCAATTTGAATCTATCGGTTGCGCTATTGGATATTGGTTATCTGTGCCTGTCCTTCGGTGTATTGTTTGCTAAGGTTATCTCGGAAGCATTTTAGGTAAATTACAGGTTAAGAGTAAGGAGGAACGACGAAGTTGTTGGACGAAGATAGAGAAGATGATTGATATTTTGTTTAAGTTCGTAGTATCTGTTTGAGTTCAACTGGTTACTTTTGCACAATTCCTGTATTCTTTTCATATTCTTCTCAACTCTCATCTACAGAAGTGCGAACATAGTTTTGGGAAAAAAAATGTAAGTACGAAATGGTTCCGCTACATTCATTCGCGCGCTTGCTTAATAAATCGCGAGTAGGAAAATTCGTTTGGGAAAAAACTGGTTTGAGGCAATAGAAGATAGATGTCCTCTCTTTTGAAGACCTCAGTTGTGGGCTTTTTCATAGAAGCTAGTTTTCAGAGGGCGAGGTGTGGTGAATCATAGCGGGTGGTCTCGAAGTAGCATCCGGCGCACGAGTTACTCACATTATTAGATAGCATTGAGAGAAGACGTTCATGTCGTCAGCACGGCTACATCAAAACTGATCGAAAACAGAACTCCGTATCCTAAAATTAGTCATTACACTTACACATTATTACCACCATTTTGTTTACGCCCTAAACCGAACGCGACCACAACGCAACAACAAGTCCAGCTTGTTTGTTGGATGGTGCTATTGTTTAAAGTTTGTTTTTTTTTTACCTTCGCCTAACATATCCAATAGAATGTAACTCTTTTTGCTTGTTTTGCTCTCGAAATTATGGATTTCTCTATCAGTTTCCCTACGCCATCGGTACACGCAGATACGATTTCCAACCTGGTTCAACTATTTTGCGTGTTCGTGTGTCATTGGTGCAACTAGTTGTTTTACTGTTACATCCTTGCCCTGCTGCTTGTGCGGCAGTTTTATACTCATGTGTTTTTCCCTATTTCTCCTAAGCACCTCTGCAGAGAATCATTTATTAATTTTAAGTTTTATTTTTCTCTAAACAACTTTTTCGAACGGAAACGGCAATGGGTTTCAGTTTAATTCCCTCCCCTCTGCCCTACGATCTATCATTTGACTATTCCTTCAGTGTTCAGGATCTACGACATCCGCTCGCTGCCTACCTCTCTCAACAAGTACAAAAGATAGAGAAAAAAAATTGGAAGGTTGAATGTAATGTAATTCCACTGCAAGAACTTTCGTCGATCATATGTGTGTTCAACCCATTCTAGGAGGTTGTTTGTTCTAGGTTGGTTTTGTTTCCAACATCAATTTCCACAATGGACCATGATTCCTAACGTACCATACTTCAGAAATTGCTTGCCGGGAAGCGTGTAATAAAAACAGGGAAAGTAACGGGAATGGAAGAGAAAGTAAAACATCTGAATAGCCCTGCAAGGCTTGTTCTGCTGTGTTACTACATTAGGACTTGATTCTCATTCTTAGATGCGCGGCAAAAGTAAGGAACACATAGATCTAAACACTACCACTAAACCGCAGCAACAGCAGCAGCGTTCCCGAAGTGCGTGCGTGCGGGGGCGGTGGTACCAGTTTGCATCATCCATCCTCTGTTGCTCAATTTATCTAGTAATTGTTTTCTCATCTTAACCTGCTCCCATTAGAGCAGACGACGTATTGCTGCAGTGGCCAAAAGCTAGGCAATAAGGATAATCACATAAACTTCTTAAATGTCTCAAATTGTACGGTGAGTTTTAGTTTTTTGAATAGTATACCTATGCCCATCAACTGCCGGCTCTCCAATCGTAAAAAGTTGCTCTATATATAAAAACTCTCTTGTTACTTGCACATCAAACGACACAAGAACATGATTTTAAACTATAATCATGCTTTTGCTGCGAAACCAAGAGAGCCGCTTTGCTGATGTGATTTATGTTAATGATTTGTTTCTCTCGTTGAACCGCAGCTTAACTAACAGAGTAACGGAAAGATAACAAATAAAATGAAACCATTATAGTTAGTGTTAGTCATGCTAGTGAGTTTATGGAACAGTAATCTGTAATCTGAGCTTTTTTTCTCGCCGTAAACTAGCAACAGTTCCCTTCTTAATTGGTCAATTACGTACGAAATCCACTTAAGTCGTCCCATTCAACGTAATGGCGGATTGGCGTAAGATTCTTCCCTTTCCTCCTCGAGATAAATGCCCGTTTTCCATATGGACGTGAGGATGACTTAATGTATTAAAGTAATGTTTCATTTATTCCCGTTCTCCAACGAGCCGTCCCCATTAGTTAAGTTTCCCTATCAGTCAATTCGTTTGCCCGTCTCGTCCACCTTTGTTATTATTACTTTTCAGGTTTGGTGGTCCATTAAAGCCACCACTATATATGCAGAGCAATCGTACACGATTGAGCTGCGTAGACGCCCGGCTGAAGGAACGGACAGTGAACTTAGTTTGCTAATACACGTCGAACGGATGACACCACAGCTAAGTCCTGTGTACTGCGGCTACCAGCAGAGCGACGGGAAAATTTGGTGTTGCTGGATTGGATGGACTTTCGCGTGTATAGCAGCAAACAACCTGCGCATCATTTTGCACGCCGCTCCTTCCGCAACCCGATGCAACATTGGTTATAAACGCATCATAGTTGTGCATAGCACATACACGAAAACTAAGCATATGAAGAAAAATAAACTACGGAGAGCAACACATCAACCCATCATACGCCGCGTGACGTTGCTGTTCTTGCCGGGGAACGGAAACTGCACCCGCCCGCGCATACCTCCATGCCGTTCCACACCCCAGCGGTTTCGCGCATTTGAATCGGAGAAATGGTAAGATTAATATCAAAAGTTACTCGATCAGCACAGAGTGTGGTAAATTATCTACAAAAATAGTCCAGCATTTAGTCTGCTTGTGCTCTCGTTTGTATGTGTGTCATTCTGTGTGCATGTGTGTCCTTCATGTATAGCGTCTGTGTAAATGTGTGAGCCTAATCTTCTATTACACAATAAGGAAACATTGTTTTTCATGCTCTTCCGCTTCCTATCTCCCTTGTTATCTCTCTTCCTCTGTAAACACGAAACAGGGTTTCCTTCCCCTCATTTGTATTCAGATCCGCCGGCAGGACATGATAATCTTGTATTTTTATATTTATAGTCTAAATTCCGAGTGATGCGAAAATCAACGCTGCCGATAGGCGTTTCATTTCATACAGTTTTCGTTTTCCATTACCCAGGACATTTTCTAAGGACTTCCATTCTAGGTCACACACAGTCGACTTTGGTTTGTGAGAGTGCAATTACAGAAGGGAAAATGAGCAGAAACACAAGACATCGCTTACAGTCGATGAATCTAACTACTAGTACGGAGCACTAATCTCGCACATGGTGCCTTACCATAAACTAGCATAACGTTGCGGCCCTGGCCTAACCTAATACACTTTTGTAATACTTTTTTCTGCGTCAAAACATTCGACTTCATATTGCGCCCTGTTCCGGCGTCACTTCGACCTCCGCAAAGGAGGGGCGTCCTCGCCGGGCAAAAGTGCAACTTCGAGAGAGAATAAATCATTTACAACAGCTTAATGGTAAAATTAAATCATTGCACAGAGAAAATCCTTTTCTTCGGAGCGCAAACCCCCCTATCCTGTCTGTGTTCGTACCGTTATCCCTGTTCATTGCTAGTCAGTTTAGCGGTAAAACCTAATAAGCCCACGAAAAAGGGAAAAATTGAGAACGGGCCTATGGAAGAAAAAAATGTATGACCTAACCAAACACATATTTGAAGAATATCTAACGTAACACGAGTCAACGACAAAACGACGAAACTGGTCTTGTGTCTGGTTGCTTTTTGTTTCTCTCAAATACAACACTTGATAGGGTCAACTTCAAACAGTCTTACATCCCGATAACAATCTCTTTGGCATTGTAGCTGTGTCTCTGTATTCCCCGCAGGGTGACATGGAATCGTGCCGTTTAGAGCTGGCTGATATCGCCGGACATCTGCGAGCCGGTACGACGCGGGTCCTCCGGTGGTTCTTCGGCACGTGCCCCCCATCGACCCGCCCTCGATTATGCCGTCTTGATAGGAACTGCAGCCACCGCCGACGGACCTAGGACCGCGGTGGAGTGCCCGTTCGATACCAGCTCGATCGGCGACGGTGCGCGTGCGATGCAAGCGTTCGTCGTATCGGCCGACGGAACGTCGCCGGAGAGCGATGCAAGCAAGCTGCTGCTACTGTGCTGATGGTAATGATGGTGATGGGAGCCGCCGGTGTTGTGATTGATGTCACCGTCGCTACCGAGGTGCCGCGAGGCTCCGTCACTGCCGCCGAGGCAGTTCTTGATGATTCGATTCTTCTCGCCGAATATCGTCGAGTGGCGGCCCGTGGTGTTCGCGTGCGAGCCGCCACCGGCGCCGTTCGGGTTCACGTTTACCTTGTCGCGCACGATCGAACCGCACGATTGTGCCTTATAGAGCCGGCCCCGCTGGAACAGACCGGACAGGGGAACGTAAATTTTCTTGTGCACCTACGGACGAAACACAGGGGGTAGAACGGAACGGAGGAAATGGTTAGTCACATCGCAATCGATCGATACACACACATTTATGATAGCACCAATTATACACAAGCGTAGAGCAAAACGAGACCTTATCGCAAGGTAATGTAGTTTTCTTTTTCGCCACAATGTTAATTGATTGCTATACAACTTTTACATTCTAGTTCGTCTAGTTGGAAAGGTACAACTTTAAAGTTGGCAACAACTGGTATTCTAATTTATTCTCTTTTATGAAGGGTCCGCCATTGAGGTCAATAGAGACAAAAGACGAGAAAACGACGGGTGTATCTTTGCATTATAGCGAGTATCGAGTGAACAATTCAAAAACAAACTCAACTCAAACGATAATCGAAATTTAAAATTGTCTGAAATGTTCGCATTTTCACAACGAGGCTCAAGTAACGTATTTCAGTTATCTACGGATAGGTTGAGTTAATAAATAGCAACTGTGGCCCTTCAAACAGCTGTTAATTTTTCCTCCTAACGCTCACCTGGAAGTAGCGGCCGAGGATTTTGATCTTCTTGGTGCTACCACTCTTGCCACTCTCCGTCGATGCACTGTTTAGTGCTTTGGCAAGCTCCACCACAATCTCGATATCGTCGCCGGAAGCCGGTCCTACTGCATCGACGGTCAACGAGCTGGCCGAGTTGGCGGTAGGCACCGTCGTGGCCGTCGTGGTAGCGGCAGTTGGCGCCGATTGTTTCTTGAACGTATGGAAAATCCTGGCACTGAACCCTTTCGGTTTGGATGGCGCATGATGGCGTGGTGCGCTGCCTTTCGCAACCTGCACGTGGTTCGGACCGCTGGCCGAGACTGCGTTATCCCTGCACGGAACCGCTCTTTCGCCGGAAACACCGTCCCGAGGCAGCCAAGAAGCATCCGGCGGCGGTGAAGTCTCTACCTCGGAATCACACGTTCCGTCCGCAAGGAATCTGGCGGCCCCGTTCGACGAGGCGGCTAGTTTCGTTTCCTGCCTGGCGGTACCGTCGGACGTAATCATCGCCACTACCTGCGTGGCAGCTACGGTGCAGCTTGCCAGCTGCTGCGTGACCGAATGGCCACCGCCAGCGCCTCCGACCTCCGACTCCTGCACCTCCGTGATGCGATTGAGCGACTGACTTTCGCGTAACCGCGTCTCGACCGGTCTCCTTCTACCCCGATGTCGCCGGAAGTCCACCTGCTGGGACGCCTTCTGCCGATTGCCACTCATCGAACCGTCGGTCGATGAAACCTGCCCCCCACCGCCCCCTCCGCTGCTTCCGCTGCCACCGCCAGCCCCGCCAGTGCCACCACCCTGTCCGTTCGTCGTCGCTCCCGAGATGCCCTTGATCTGCGCCTTGCCCGCGGCGGCCCCACCGGCGGCCACATTGCTTCCCGGGTCCTGCGAATCGCTCGAGTCGTCGTGCGAGTCCCGCCGCTGCGTGAGCGGCTTGATGCTCGCGTCCACGATCTTGTGCGCACGCTTCTTCCGGTTCTCCGAGTCGTCGTCCGACGCGTCCGAGCTGCTGCAGGACGCCGTCCGCGACTTGTTGAACTTACTCCGTCGGTGCGCGTTGCTGCCCGAGCCGGTCCCGCTGGTCCCGTTGCCGGTCGGTTGACTCTGCTGGCGGGCGGCCGCGAACTGGCTCCGCACGACCGGCCGCGGCGTGGTGGTGTTGCTGTCCGAGCTGCCCACGTCCGTGCCCTCCTCGAAGATCTCGTTCAGGCAGTTCGTCGTCGAGGTGAGGATCGCGTTCGAGCGTGTCGGCGAGGGCATCGTCTTGTACTTCGGTATCGTCGACGCGCTGACGATGTTCAGCGTCGGGATCGGGATTGTGATCGTCGAGCTGTCGGTGATGATCTTTGTTGTTACCAGCTCGCCCCCACCGCCGCCGCTCGCCATGGCCCGCATGCACTGATCGAACGAGCCCGACCGCACCCCGGCACCGTCCGTGATCTTCGCCAGCGAAGGCTTCAGTATGGAAGGTTTCTTCGCGTCGACACTACCGGCCACGTTGCGCTTCAACTCCGGCATCGGTTTACGGTGCAGCCCACCGCCCGCAATCCCCAGCCGGTCCTTCGTGCTGCTGTTTTCGCTGGTGATAAGCGTCACGTTCCCGATACCACCGAGCAGGGGCGACGTCTGTTGATTCGGCAGTGCTGCCGGCATCCACTGGTCTCTACTGTCGGCGACACCGTCCGTTTCGTCCATTGTGGCTGCCCGCTCCGACTGCTGGTACTTCTTCGCGTCCTGCTTCAGGCGCTCGGACTCCGCTATCCGATCCTGCACCGTCACGTTGATGCGACCCTCCGATCGCGATCCTCTCCGGTTCAGAGGCGCCGACAGTTCATCGTGGCCAGCACAACGAACGTCGTCCTCGTCGTCTTCCTCCTCCTGCACGATACTACACTTCCGACTCCGACCCGTCTGTGGAACGAAAAGAAGTGTCACATTCTTTGATTCAATTCCCAACTTTATTCAAGCGACCATCGCCAAAAGCTGAACTTACCTGACCCGTTTCCGTCCCCGGTGTCCTGGGCACGCTCAAATGCATACCCAGGCGCGACGACAGCAGCCCGCCCGGCACGTCCTCCTCCTCTTCGTCCACTTCGTTTTTCTTAAAGTTTTGCAGCAGCCTGCAAAATACGCGCACATCAGTCAATGCTATGGGATTGTTCTGTTTGCGAAAAAAGGGCCTGCTTGCAAACACAAACACGCAGACAAAATAAAAGCCGGGATTTTGGTGTACCAGTTTTATTTCATTTGATTGTCAGTTACTTTAATCTATCTGAACACTACCAAGGCAAGAAAACAACGGAAAAATCCACACACCCACACACATGTCGTTCTTCTTTAGCTTTCGTTATGTTGTAGATACAACATGTGTATCAAATTAGCAGTAAAGAGGGAAGATCACAATTTCGTGCGTTGAACCAAACCACACGATCTACATCATCATCGATCGCTGTAGGAATTTAATACTAAGGTAAGGTAAGATACTAAAGGAAAGTACAAGCGCCCTAAACCCTAAAACCCGATCCCCCACAACGCTCCCGCGACTTGGTTGCATTGGCACAGTTTGCACTAGTAGTCAGTGCCCAACTGACAGATTCCTGAAAGAATAGTGTTAGAATGGTTAGAGAAAAGACCGTGTTAGGAACGCTGAGAATTCTAGAATGACTGTGACTGACACCCGAAGCCATGAGTTTGGTGAGATTTCGATGCAATGCCGCCACCCGACCATTGGCATAGGAAGGCGAAGGCATAGGAAGCAAGATTTGAATGATCGATGATCTGCTTACGATGTGGATGGCGATACAAGCACGAAGAAAATGATCAATGTTGGCTGGAATGAGTTGTACAGTTTATTTCTTCATACATTTATCTCAACAATAGATAGTGTAAAACAGTCTTCAACTTATTATTTCAACTACCAAGGATTCATCAAAATTACGTTGTTGTTTTCAATTACGGTGTTTGGAAAACCACTATTGTTGGGTTGTTCAACATTTTAAAAAGGATAATTTTAATCGATTATTAGATGGATCATTGCGAAATTGTAATATTATCATATTATGCTTGGCCACAGAGCCTACGAAAAAAGCTACAGATAGCTCAAGGCGACAATTTCCATAAGCGGGGTTGAATCATATCCCAGGGCATAAAAGATGATTCATTGGCATTGCCAACAGATTCGTCAAATTCATTCAAAAAGTTTAACCACCAATAAATACCGTGATGCAGTATCTTTAAATCACAAACCGGTCCCATACAGCAGTGAAAAACAACGTACAAAATGGATAAAATTCAATACGAAACAAAATTGTTCACAAAAAACACTGCACTACACATGTTAAGCAAAGAAAAAATATGTAATACCACACCTACTACATAAACGCACTATACAACGCACAGAAAAGAGCACACAAAATTGTAAAAATGAAAATATGCACGCCGAACACCATCGCAACAACAGTGAACACCGAAGGCACGGAACTTACCGTGTCGAATTCGAAACCGGCAACGTGAGCTCCGGTTTCCGTTTTTGCGCCTCCTCCTGCCGATGGGCACGTAGTTTTCGCTCCGCCAGCAAGAAGTAGGTCGCCGTGATGTGATTGTACTCGTTACGATCTAAAGCCCTGTCCGGTGGAGAATGTGGACGGTTAAAGTGCGCTCGACTAACCAAGAATCGGAAACCATTGGCGGACGTTCGGAACACTTACTCTAAAACTTCCTCTTTGGTAGCTATTTTGCCGTTGATCATCTTCTGCACGATCAACGAATGATCCTCCTCACTGACCTGCTCCCGGCTGACCAGGGGCTGATTCTCCGGTGTCTCCTCACAGCTGCCCTCCATCAGCCACTCGTTCTGGGCGATCTGGCGCAGCGTGGCACGCTTTTCCGGCTCCCGGACCAACATCCTGCTGATGAGACTAGTAACGCAGGGAAACAGGGCAAACACACATCGGTTATCATTAGGCTTTCTTTTAGAAACAACACCGGCTCTGCATGGCCGATACATACTTCCGGCAACCGTCCGAGACGTGGCTGGGCATCGTGTACTTGCAGTCCATGATCATGGTCAGCGTCTCGGAGTCGTTCGCCTCTTGAAACGGCGGGTGGCCGCAGACCAGCATGAACAGTATGACACCCAGCGACCAAACGTCTGAAAGAGTTAAATGTTTTTAATTGAAAATTAATGCAATCCCGTGCAACTATCCCGTAGGCAACACTTACCCACGGCGGGTGCGTCGTACGAGTCGCCTAGCAGAATTTCCGGCGCCGAGTACGCGAGACTACCGCAGGACGTCTCCAGCTTCTGGCCCGGACAGAACTTATTGCTAAAGCCAAAATCGGTGAGCTTCACCACTCCTAGCTTCTCGAAGAACACCACGTTTTCTGGTTTCAAATCTCTGCTCGTGGAAAGGGAAGAGAAAGAAAACGTAATTAGATACTAACGGAACACGGTTAGCCTACCAAGAGCAACTTACCTGTGCACCACGTGCAGCTGATGACAGTAGGATATGGCGCGCACGATCTGCCGAAAGTACTCCCGGGCCACATTCTCCGACAGGCCCTTCTCGTGGCGCATGATGTAGTCGTACAGGTCGCCGCCATCGCCCAGCTCCAGTATGAGATACAACTTTGTCTGCGTGTCGATAACTTCGTACAGCCGCACTACGTTCGGGTGCTGGACCAGCTTCATACATCTGGTAGGAGAGAAATGTAAACAGTTTTTGAATTAAATTAAAAACACCTTTCGATAAGTGAATCAACGGACGCGTGGGCGGTTTTTCCTTCGCTATCCTTACCGCACTTCCTGGAACAGATGCGCCCGCGAGATTTCGTCCAGTTTGGTCTTTTCGATCACCTTCACCGCCACCTTCTCGCCGGTGAACACGTGCCGGGCTAGCTTCACCACGGCGAAATGGCCCGAACCGAGCGTCTCCTCCAGGTCGTACAGACCCGCAATCTTGCCGTCGTACACGCCGGCCCGGCTGGCGGCCGCAAGCCCAAACGTTCGCTGCATGGCGATCCGGGTGCGGCGTTTTGCGGGGGAGGGCTGTCTGCTACTTTCACCGATCCCCTGCGAACCCTCCGAACGGGGAACCGAATTCCCCGCACTCGGGAATGGGACGTCTTCTGGAAGCGGGCTTTATCCGTCGTTCGGAGACATTGGGTAGTCTCTAAGGGTGTTCTGTAGAAGAGCGAAAAGAAAATATGTTCACCATTAGTGCCCGAAGAACTAAGAAGAACCTGTTTCATAAAGTACGTATATCTGTTGTATTTGAAGTATAATCTTAGATTACAAAACAAAAATTCATTGCATAAAAGCAAATTGCTATGGCATCTTATCGAAATTACACGTTTAATCTTGTCCCAGTGGCAACGAGTGGCATATCATTCTGGTACTTCAGAAATGAGATGTTACAATGGAATGAATCCGCAGGATTAAAATAGGCTCTTCCCGTTCCGATAACTAGCATCCAGTTTCAAACCTCATCACGCTGACGGCAACCTAATGTAATTGCAAACGGATGACTGCCATGTTACAGACGGCCATTAGTCGTCATCAGCGTTGGGCCGGCACTAAAAGCGCCATGAGCATGTCAAAACCATTGTCACTCCAACACACCGCACCGCGCCGCACGGGCCAGCCCCAGGGCGGCAGGTAATAACATTAGGACGACGGAGTTGGAGGTTTCTCCCCGGCGTCCGGTGAGTGTCAAGTGACAAAATGGCTTCCGCGGGACGTCCCGTCGGAAGTGATACCATTTGGGCGCGATTTATGCAACGTCACCGCATTCCCGTGCCCACGTTTCCGGCCGGGCTTGAGTGAGGAAAAGCGCCATCGCCGATGGGGGGTGCTGTGTGTGTGTGTGGGGGGCGAGAGAAAAGCCCCATTCGCCCGGTCCCAGTTCCACCGGCCCACTGTCTCTATGATCCCGTCGGAGTTGGTGTTCGTTGCACATTTGTTATACACAATTCTTCTCCACGATTTGCCCATCGGGTGCCATTTTTGCCACGTGAGCGAGCAGACGCACGGTCCCCACGTGGCTGAAAATGAGCTACTGGTTCGGCTTCGCTTCCTGCGGCTTTCCTCGTAGCCTTTCCCGGCGGAAAAATAGCACAACCTGTCGTACGATCCGGTCGGACGGTGTGAAACTTCCTTCAAATCGGATTACCGTACCGCAGGGCTTGCGCTCCGACGACAACTACCACCACCAGGCGACAGCGAAGGAAACTGCCACTAAACTTTTTCCACTCTTTTTTCACCATTCTTTATTCCGCGTACTGAACTGGGTTTTCTATGCCAACGAAGAGAAAACGAACGTGGAAAATGTATGGCAACACATCAATGTATGCTCCTTTCCGACATCAGGGCTTCATTTTGACTAATAATTATTTCCGCAAGTTCTTCGTTCTGCGGTAGGTGTTGATTCTTGTTACTCACTAACACGCGCGATGAGTTAATTTTACGCAAGCGCGAGATTTTCACAAAAGTTATTCTTTATTCACGCACTGAAAGAAATAGTGATTATTGCGTCAGGCAGAATAAATCATCACTTCTGAGATGTTCCGTTCATTATTGTTAGAATATTCCAGCATTCACTCTTGGGGTGCGTAATTCACGTAATCGAGAGTAAGTAAGTGTCCAAGTGATGAATCATTCCAGAGACGGTCTTCAAAAAACCATCGAAAGTACAAGAGCTTGGTCTTATTGATCAACTACTTGCTAATGGTCTGACGGTTTGGGGTTAAAAATTGTAAGCAAACAAGTACCGATGCAAATTACTCTCAATTACAAAAAAAAACTAATAATCTTATTTTCCCCACATACACACCCAAACGCACCCCACGAATTTTAGCTTCCATTTGACCTTTTTCTGCCCGATGTTCACACGCACCACACATCGACTGCCGACGAGCAGTGGCCCTAGCTAACGTATCCGGCGAGGGCTGTACCGATCAATAATAAACAGATGGATGAATCAACGAGTTGCCGCGAACAAGCATCGCCCACACGCCACACCGGCCCACCAGATTCGCGGCGCGTTCTTTGTGGGGGCGGGCGAATATGGAGTAATTAAACATCTGCCTCATTAATCAGGAATGCACGCTGCTGTACGTTGCTCGCGTAGGATATATGCAACTCCGGTCCAATTCCCTCTACTTGCAGGAAAAATCGTCCCACTGCTCCAATTGTGTTCGATTCGCGATTTACCTCCGATGCACAACTCGGATGCACGATAGTTCCGGTGGAAAATTGTTCTGGAATGTGCCGAACGACAAGATATAACTTCCCGGCTATTCACAGTCCCGTCGTCCCGTCCCCGAGAAGTGGTTTGAAAGCGACAAAAAACCCAGTTCCGTTCTCGAAAGAAATTGTCGAAAGTTTTTAAATAGCGCCACATTCGCGAAAGTTCTGTGAATCCATATCTCTGATGTTCGGGCAGTAGCATGTTTCGTGTTCTGCATCCGTGGTGGTGAGTTCGCCAGACCACATCTAACAGGTTCCACGATATGTCCCTACAATTTCAGTTCGCCTACCATTCCTGTAGGTGGGCAAGTGAGTCTCGGGAAACACTTGAACTAACGCTACCGGCCAATGTGGCAGCATACACAGCCTTTGAGCAGCCGGGGCCGGTTCCTAAAACGTAACAAACCCGACCATCGAGGGCAGTGGAACCTGCTGCAAGTTTGAGGCACCGCCGTTCGCATACCATGGCAAAATGCAGTCAGCTAGCGAGCTTGGAGTCCACATCCAGCCAGAGTGCAGCCCCCGACTGTGGCGTAACAATTTATGCAAGTTCGCCAATTACCCAGTCCTTTTATAGGCGGACAGGTTCGGCGAGCCTAGGCCTGGCCGTTCCATATCTAGCCGCACCGTTTCTATGTCCATATATTGGCTTAAAATCTGCTTCTGCACCAAACGCCCGGGCCAACCTACAGGACACCTACCAACTGTCGCCAACGACGATAGCGAGGAAGGAGGAAAAAAAAAAAGCTTCCCTCACGAAACCGTCCGCCGGTAAGAACCGGTGCGGAACTAGCCCTGCATTGGAGGAAGCAAAAAAAAAGCTACCGACTATCGCAACAACGAAAGCAGTAGGCAGACCCGTGCCGTGGCACACTGCCACACACTGACGCACTACATAAGACATCCACCAGCCAGCCAGCCAGCCAGCCAGTTGCCTACGTCGCCATCGAGGAGTGGGAGCAACTTCGCCTACGGATTGTCGCGTTTCCGGTCCGTGCGGGCACAAGATGCTGAACGGTTATGAGCACAGCATATTTCGAAAAACGCGCCCGGATCAAGCCAAGCCGACCGCGCAGACCTTCCTGCGCTATTGTCAATCTTCATTAATGGTGTTTGCGCACGCGCCATTCCGCGACTGCACGATTCGATCGCATTGTCGTCGGGAGGCGTTACCGGGATGCCGGGTTCTCTGAGTCCATTCACCAATTGAAGAGGGTCAAGAGTAACTTCGGTTCGGTACTGTAGGTTTTAGGCAACATCGGTTAGTGAACCAGCGAGAAGAGGAATGACTTCGGTTAGACAAACTTTATACTTCTCTTGTTCTTAAATTGACTGTCTAGGAAACACATTTTCTTTCGAATGAACTCTCGACAGACATTGTGAACGAACGAAAACATTTATCTTGCATAATGCTAACATAACCCCCGGGCAGTAGTTGCAAAACTGATAGAATAAATTATCAAATGTTGCTCCTGTTTGGCCCATCCCCAAACGTAGCTAGAAGTACTGAAAGTGACATGAATGAATGAATCCCTCTGTTGAATGTATGTGAAGTCGTGAATTAACAGTGTTCCCCACAGAGGGATTCACGAATGAGAAAAGTTTTACATCTCTGCTCTAGGCCATTCATGATGGTCACATTTAAAAACATATCTGTCTCCGTCCAATTTAGTAGCGGATCTTTCTGCACTGATAAATGTCTGCCAAGAAGGACATGCACTATATTATCCTTCCTAATGTTCAATTAACTGAATCCGCCTGCAAAAGCGAGCCCCCCCCCCCCCCCCCCTCGAGTGGGGTTGAAAAAATGAAAGAAATGCGGTCAATATCATTCAATGTCTTGAGAGATTGGGTGACGGACACAGGTTCTAGGTACACTTTCGCCCCAGCAGGCACCGTCTGTCTGCGTCTCGCTGGGGCATAACCACATATCTAAAAGGAAGCGTCTGTGTCGCCATTACATAACCGCAACCATTCTGCGTCACCTTACCACCCAGACACTTTCCTCGTCCCTCGCAAAACCCGTGGCGTCGCCGAGGGGCGCAATGCTTTTTTGGCAAAAGTGTCCCAGATCGTGGTGCAAGATGCGACTTTTGCCAATAGAAAAGCCACCCCCCATTCGTCCTGCACGAGTGGGTCCGTTTGCAGATCCGCCCCTGAACGGCTGCTCGGTGCAGCAGCAACCTTAAATCCTTCAGCTGACCATTTCCCATCGGAGAGTTACCCCTTAACTGCACACGACCGTTCGGCAGCATCATAGCCCAAAGGCGACCCCCTGACGGGGTGTGCCGGTGGGCCGGTTTCGCAGAAGACGAAGAAGGTAAATTTGAAAAAGATACAAAAAAAGCCACACACCACTGTGTCCGTCGATTGGACGGTCAGTGTCGAGCTCGTATGTAACATATGTGGAGCAAAACGGTGCACCGACCCGCTCCTTGGCCACTTTCGAGAGACTACGGGGATTGGCAGGGAGTTGGTTGCGCTACGGGGAGGACCGGCATCCGAGATACGTGCAGGATGGTGTTACACTATTGGCGACCACCGGTGCTGCTGCAAGTGTCGTTGTATAATAATAAAATCCGACGCACTGCGGCCAACGACTAGCGCGCCCAGGGCTGATCCCGACGACGCCCGGCGCCACCCAAGACGCGGCAGTTTTATAGCGCTTCTGGCGGCGTCCCGTCGACCTTGGGCGCGTCTTAACTTAACAGCAAAGATTTAGTGCAAAAAG
>JAOEFI010000003.1:8822807-8904200 GCA_034621735.1 Anopheles plumbeus
CCCCCCCCCCCCCCCCCCCCCCCCCCCCCCCGCACATGTTCCCGCGAGATAACGAACGGCCGGGTGGAAGGAGGGTGGTGAACGGAAAATCAACTCGGCGTCACGCAACGTAACGTTCCGCGCACACGTGTTTCGGGATCGCAACCAAACGATCATTCAGACACGTTTCGCTGCGCTTCTCCGAATGATGATCATTATCGTCATCGCGAGCTCCGCCAGCGAGCGTGTGCTTTCCCGCCGGAGCGCACAAGTCGACATCAACATCGTCTTGGGTATAGTTTCGCACAGCATACCCAGCCACCCACCGCTATTATGCATGTGCTGTTAGATTTCTACTGCTAGTGCACACACACACACACACACACACACACACACACACACACACACACGAAGAAGAATCATCGGAAAAGAGTGCGCTGCTGCTGCTGTTCAGTCGTCGTTTAATTTATGCGATTAGATTTATCATGCGCCGGATCGTGTTCGATCCGGGGCCGCAATTTCGCCGTTGGAACGAGGGGATGGAGCTGGAACATAGTTGGCCCGTTCCGTTCGCGATCGGATCGGGAACATGTGATCGCACACATTACGAATGTGTGCTGGTGCTACCCTGCTTTGAATGCGGTCAAGCAACGTGACCAGCGGAGCGTGACCAGAAAGGTCACAACCAACAACAGTGCGAGAGCGCGTCCCACCGAACGCGCACACTCCCCACTCGAGGGTGGCGCCACTTCCACGTGGAAGGTGTGGTAGCGAAGGGAGAAACACAACAGTAGTGCTGCTACCATGTGCTGTGTATGCGTGTGTGCGGAGTCGTATGTAAACATGGTTCGGTGCAGCAGCACCGGGGGACGACACTGGCGGCAGTAAAGAGGAACGATTTGTCAACCCTTCACAAGCGTAACGCTGTAATCGGATCGCATCGGGCCGCGTCGGTTGCGGTGGCGAAGAGACAGCGAAGTGCAGTGGTGCAACGCAGGTGACCAACCAGATGGGAGTTCGGTTGGTGCCAGCGCCACGTCTCGCCGGTGAAGATGTGCCATCATCACGGCCTACCCTTTAAGCGTTGAAGAAGTTAAAGTTAAAGCCGATTCTGGCAACTACAGATGGCGTGGATACGTTGCTTCCCAAAAAAAGACTGCAAATAACCGCAACTTCCGTGTGTGTGTGATGTGGCTTTGGAAACGGATCGGGGAAGAATGCAATAACATTATTTATGTGTGGCCCTTCATATTTTTTATATTAACTTCATTATTTTTTGACCGATTTTTTTAATTCCTCAAACACTACAGAACAGGTGTGCAAAAGTTACGACATGACCATGCAAAGATGTTTAAGGTTAAGTAGCTAAGTTAGTACAGCTACTGGCCGGAAAAATGTGACCCGAGCGAAGAAGCCGCTGATTGGAATGTGCTGACTTGAGCCGCTTTTTTGTTATGAAAACATGTGCGGCATCAACACACACACACACACACACACACGTGTTGTTTGTTTGTTCCGTGCGCTTGGCAAGCAATGAGCGAAAGAAAAACAACCCGCGAACCGACCGCGAAAACTACCATCTCACGTGGAAAAGTTGACTGACCTCCCTCCGGGTACGGAGGAGCCGGTGTGCATAACTTTTCATCCCGTCTCTCTCTCTCTTTCCTTGTTTCTTGCCCTTTCTTTGGTCGTTTTCTTGTCGCGCGGGACACGCAGCGATGGGAAACGGCCGGTTGTTGGGTTGTTGAACAGCCCCGGTTCGATAACGAGAGAAAGGTAGCGATCGTGGCTGTGTAGCACCAGGGGACATGTAGTAGTCGCGGTGGCCCCAGTTTACTGTTCCTGCCACTTTAAACCGTACAAGCTTTAAAGGGAACCCCGCCCAGGTACTAAAACAACCCCCGCGGGGAAACAACGGCAACGGCTGATAAGAAAAGTGAGAGGAAAGAAATGGCGGTATAAACGATAAAAAAAAAGGCAAAACGCATTCCGTGCGGTCGCGACCGAATTAAGTGTATCCGCGAGGAACAAACCCCCCACACATCTCTGCTTAGTGCAATTAAATGTTCCCATCGTGTGAAACCAATGGCGCTGGGACTAGCTTCCGGTAAACGTGGGTTGCGATTGCGAAACGGACAAATCCACCATATCGTGGGAGTAACTGGTAAAAATAGAAAAAAAGGGAATGAACCGGGAACCGGGTCCGGTGGGATTAAAACAACATATATTCATCGCAACCGCAGTTTTCACGCTTTTACGTAATTGATATCACCCGGAGGCCTTTCCCGAGCAAAGGCCATTCATTCAGCGTGCAGATCCCTTCCGTGTCGATCATCGATCGTCGTCGTCGCCGTCGTCGTCGTCGTCGCCGTCGTCGTCGTCGTCGTTCGAGTGAGCCAATCGCTTCGCGACGAGCTCCAATTGAGTAACCGGTTATGAGTCGCGAAACATAACCGCACCGATGAATGGCGGCCTCGTTACGCTCGCGTCTGCCAAGGCAGAGGTGAATCTTCGGTCAAAACCTAGTTTCCTCAAACGAATAGAGCGAGCTGAAAAATCCCCTACGAGATTTGAGCGCTTTTATTTATGGGGACCACTTTGTAACGATGACATTCCGTTGATTCGCTGAACGATACTGTTCGAATTCTACTCGTTCCCGGTCGATTTATCTCCGCCCACCCGTTGTTTTCTTCGGACAGGCAATTGAAATTCATTTCATTGGTAACGTCCCGAACGCACCCACCTTGGCCGGCCGCCACTGCATGCATCCGTGCATAATAATGGGAGGCAGAAGAGGAGCAAACCTAAACCGCGGTTGCATCCCGCGCCCCCGGCATCCGGCATGCGGGGCGCAATAAGACGCGTAATTGAAAGATAATTGCATTCAATTAATGACGCCCCGTATGCCGCATCCCAACCCGGACGGCAAAGCGCGCTAAATGAGAAACCAGGAACCGCCCGATAATGGCTTTGAGTGATGGAAATGGGTTATTATTTGTATTAACGCTGCGCAAATTGTGATGCTGCTGCTGGTGCTGTTGCTGCAGGTAGCCACCTACTACTGAGTACTTAGCAGTTCATGGTCACACTTTTCATTGCCACGTTCCTCGAGGAGCATCAGAACCGGGAGCTTTGCTATAGCTTGCTAGGCATTCAAATACAAATAACAACTTTAAAAATTCGGAAATTTACAACGAAGGTTGATAACAAACTTTAGACTAATCATTCCACATCCGTGATTGTCATTAGTGTCATACAGTAGTCTATAGACCCCGGCACCGTCCGATCCCTGTAGATTGGAGTGCGTATCTCAATGGGAAGAGTCTCCACGGCTCACAACCTGACCTACGTGGATCCAAATTCAAATAAGCCCGTCCCAATGTTGGCCCCAGGATGATGAGCAGGCCTTGAAAGTCAAGACAGTCTTCATCGAAAACTATTGGCGACTGGGGTGCTGGTGCTATCGACGAACGATATAACGATACCAATGTGCCATTTTTGGTTCCATCCTTTTCAGGGTAGGACAACAAACCCCGCCAACGAATGACACGAATGGGTTGCTGGGTCACAACACAGAATAAAATGCAGACCAAAACATAAACCCACCCACGAAAACACATCGCTTTCACATCCGTTCGCAACAAATCGGTAATTTTCGCCACCAAATGCGCAACTTGATGGAAGGGCAGCAATGGTTCGGCCAATTCGTAGTCCAATAGAACACTTAGGCGGGCATTGGAGTTTTATTCACTAGAACAATCAAATCGTCATTACGGGTGCGTGTTTCATGCCCCGACCCCGACCTTGGCCCACCCGTGGGGTGGTGGCATTGGGATGACAATGGATTTACTGTGTGCCGGCAACACCTGCCGGCCTCGGATCGATCAATTTCAGTAGCATCCGTTCACAATGCAGTAGGATGTACGGGTGAGTCAATTCAGTCAATGTCAAGTTCCCGAAAAACATAGATGGAACACGTCCGCAACGCAAGCAAACAGAACACAATGTATCGCATAACATTATAACAATAAGTAGCCAAAGTTGTCGGCAGTACAATATGAATTCACTTATGGATGAAAAGTAGAAAATAAATTTAATCCAGAAGAATGTGAAGAACTTTTTAACAAATATATGTTGCCTGATATTAGAACAGAACAGAAACAGAAACGAACGGGTGAGTGTTAGGCCCACTGAAACACCGCGAGCAATACAGGTAGGTGGAAACACTTACCATTCGTGTGTGTAGCCGTTGGCGGTAAAGGTCAAACAAATTTTATTCCATGTTCCGGACATACAATCCTGGCTCCCACTAATCACGCTCTTATCCACATTCTGAGGCCAGGGGGAACGGGGCTCAATGTGGTTCCTTTTTCCTACACAGTTGCAAACACACACACACACACACACACACACACACACACATGACCTCACCGCTGAAACACCACATCAGGCGGCATGAATGAAGGAATATGTCTTCGTCAAGTAACGGAAGATGATGTAAAAAATAGCTGTACACCGAAAAACCTACCACCTAATCACAACCTTGGCGCTGCTCCCGTGCCGCCGGAGCCGACTTAGGGGAAAAGTCACCCATCCTGGCAGACGTTGTGCATGAGCAACGGAGAGGCCATGGCGCAAGGCAAAAAAAAAAAGCAACAGAAAACACAAGGAAACATTGTTTTCCCATTGGGTGAGAGGCTCATTAAATGTCAAGTCGCGCTGGTAGCTGCTACCAGGTCCGTTTTCTCACGCGATAGTAATGGAGCCTCGGTTTCGAGTGGGGTGGAAACTATGTACACCAAACACACACGCTCAAGAAGCCCGCACGCTAGAAAGGACCACCCATGCGAAGAGGGGACGGCGATAGAAAGGGGGTCCATTTTCACCGGATAATGAGAAACATGAATGAAGGCAGCGCGCGCCCTGGCGACCTTTTCCTTTTTCCAACCCGACGAACGCCGAGCAAGGAGCCCGGTATGCGACACACGCCGACACGAGCTCGGGGAAAAATTCAATCGATGATGGCGCTCGACTGGCAATGGGGGGGGGGGGGGACCTCAGAATAGGGCGGCATCCTCCCTCACAGCGCAACGCCGGGTCGCAATGTGAAGCATTGGGGGTCGGGTCGTCCGATAAAGCAAATTCCACTCATTTTGTTGTTGTTTTTTTTCTGTTTCGAACCCTCTATAGATACCACAGAACCCAAGCTAACCTTTCGTGGGCCAACGGGTGAATATGTAGGCTAGCGAGAAATAAGGCCCAACATATCTTACCGGTCGATAAATAGGCAGCGATCAGCGTGAAACGCCAAACCGTTACTGCGGGCGGCGATGGAAACATTGTATCATTTTCCAACTCCGGCTGTATCCGACTCCTGTGTAGAGTTCGGCGTTTCTGCGATAAGTAGTCCTAATCTTGAGACCGCGTCGAGGATTCAAAGAACCTTCAATCAACAACATGGAGCGATCGTAAACCCTTCTGACGGTGCGGATGAAAAGAAATGTCCATGTTGGCATTGCACCTGCGCTCCATCATTATATAGAAAAGGCAGTGTTGTACAGCGAACCCAGGTAAAAGGATCATTTGATGATGATTTCAATTTCCATCCTTCTTATAACTAGGTCAACCCGACACGGAGCACAGGTTCTGTTTGTGTGGGTGCAGTGTGGCCTGCCAATGCCCGCGCCCAACATGAATGGGAAGGTTTGATTCATTCAATAGCCAATACATCCCAGCTGCATTCCCACATCCCGACCTCAATGGACAGGAAAGGCTCATCTGAGCAGTCTTTTGGCGACGGATTGGAACGAATCCGCCACTTCTAGGTCGATGCTAGATGGTGATCGAATGAAGCTGGGTGGGGGCGCAATACTGCTGGGGTGCAGATGATCGAACAGAACTTTTTCTCCCTGAGAATATAGTGCAGCCTCCTCCGATTCGCTTATGGAGAAACTACGTTAATGTACGAACGAGGAAAAACTACGTGTGAAGATAAAAGTATCATCACTATGGCAAACAGAATTGCATTGCATCGTTTGGTCAGAAACTCTGGAACAGAACAAATCCACCCACACTTCCATTCGCCCCAATCGTAGGACGGACCAACTTCCACTTGGCCTTAATCACGCATCGATCGATCGTCGCCAGCACTTCTTTTTGAGGGTGAAGCAGAAGTAGAGCAACCGAGCGCGAAGTTTGGCTTTCAAATCAGTGGCGAGGGCGAATTGCGATGGGACAGAAAAATATGGTTCATAATACACTAGCGCTTCTCCCGATTAGCTGGCCGCCGAGTGGTATTGTGCAAAGGAAATGGGGTAGTTAACCTCGTTAGGAATCACCTTTCGCCTACACTAGCTCCCTTACGGATGTTTGTTTATTTTAGTTTTTTTGCTTCTCGATACCGCCAGTCCACTGGTTGTTTTATCCCTGGGCGACGGTGCATCATTTGTAGCATTGTATTGTTACCATTCAATCTAATGCCACTCGGCGAAGAAACTGTGACGGCGGAAACACTAAACTGTGTGTGACGGAAACGCCACTTCACGGGCAAAAAGAGAAGCGTTTTTAACAGTCATTCAAATGTGGACTTCTTAGCATACTTGAACATATACCCAGAACAGACGCAACTGATTCGCGGCACTACGAAATGTCGGAGTTATAATAAATAATTGGCTTTTGGGTTAAACATGCGGGACGAATGCTACGCTTGACTATGCGATTATTTACCATTATAACAATTTTTATTTTTAAACCGAACTGGTTGCCCCTGTTGCCCCCGTGGAGTTGTTCACTTGCTGGCTATCATTTAGTATCCAACGAATAATAACCGCCACCCGCCACTTTAAACTATACAACGGCGGAACGAATTTACCAGCTTGGGTAAAAAAAAGGAAATGGTGAATGATAAGCATTATTTTTTCGTTCCAAAAGTCAGTATTTGTCATGTTTTCGTTGAGGTAGGTCTGGATGTTTACTCCCGATCCTCATCAGGCAAACCATTTCC
Organism: Anopheles plumbeus; assembly: GCA_034621735.1. Classification (NCBI taxonomy): domain Eukaryota; kingdom Metazoa; phylum Arthropoda; class Insecta; order Diptera; family Culicidae; genus Anopheles; species Anopheles plumbeus. The sequence goes on from JAOEFI010000003.1 coordinate 8,829,790, forward strand.
CCTGGCCCTTGTGCCTAAGCAAAGCAATTGATACCACATTTTGACGAGTGGCGTCATGTGATGTTTTGCAATGCCTTCCATCGAATTGTTCACTGGCACTTCCCAGAAGTTAGTCTGGCAGGCTCGTCGCCAGACGGCGGAACAAACCTAACCTACGGTAATGGGGAAAGAAAGGAAGGAACCGCCAGGGGTAACGCAATATTCGAGTGAAGGGTCTTTGTGTATATAAAAAAGCCATCAAGGGTACGGTACCCTAATTTGGTCGAAGCGGGAAAATGGACTCGGTTGATTATGTCGTCCGTGGGGGGTTACCCTTCGAAAACCTACAGACACTCCACCGGACCGGACTGGTTCAACAATGTCTCTCCTTTGTCCGAGTCCAACTTAACCATGTACTTTCATCACTGTGCTTTGAACTAACTTGGTCGGGGTCGGTTGTCGTTGGTTTACTGAAGGAACATGAAGCATGTCTCCCTGATCCAGACCTCGGCTTCACACTAACGGGTTGTCTAAGGACGCAAAGAAACTGTGTAACACCTGTGAATAGTCCCCTTCGTCGGGTTGTATACGGCCAGGTCGTCAGGAAAAATATATTTCTACATTTTCACACGTAGGTACCAAACGACGGAAAACCCTTAAAACAATTGACAACACAACAGAAGTTTGGGCAAACTTCAGGCTGTCAAAATGGGGAGTCATCGAATAAGGGAACCAAAGAGGCGCATGCGCCAACTATAGTGTCAGCGCCAGAGACACAGGTAGGTAAATGATGATGGCCTCCTTTGCTATACTGTTGGCGGAAGCAGCGGAACGTCTCCGGGCGGTGCGAAGGGTCGTGACAAGTTACAAATAAGAATGGAAAACTAAATAGAATCCTTATTTTATGGTATCGATTTTCTCCGGACGCAGAAATTCACCGTGCTTTTGCACCGCTTGCTCCGTTGAGCTGAAGCGTAATCAAATACGGAACATGGTAAACGGTTTTGTAGCATACAATAAGCAACATGATTTTCCATGCTAAACTTAGTGCCACTTCTCTGTGCGGTGTTCTCGTTCGATCTAAAAGGACTCTCCGAACTTTCTTCGAATTTTGCCCACGACGGGACTTCATCACATCACACAAACAAACACACGCACTTACCTTCTCTTTCTCTGCGTAACGCGTGACTTTCGGTTCCAGCGTGGGCGTCTCAATGGTACACTCTATAGTACGGAACACCCGCCACGAAAAAACACTTTTTTCACAATGAAATATTTTTCGCTAATCTGCCCCTTCAACTAGTTGGTGGAACTTTACCAATTATATGGTGCAGCTGCTCGGGAGTGAATCGCAGACCCGCACAGATAGAACAAAACTATTTTGCCGAAGCGCGAATGTTGCGAAGTGCGTGCTACTCGGCTATTAATCGATTTTGGCCAACGACTCGTGTTGTTCCACGATCGCGCGATTGAAATTCACGCTTCATCGAGCTCTATAGAGGCGGGATCATAACTTCGCACTTAATTCACAACTGCACACACTCACTGGCGTCGATCTGCCCTCGCAGTGCTAACCCACATTGCCCCAAAAGGGGCAGAACTCTCTTGCACTTTGCCACACAGGTTTGTATCCGAGATCATTCGCCGTATATATGGCCGCCGTTTTGCATACACGATAGTAATTCGACCTTTTCCTGGTATTTTCGCCTCCGCTCGGTTCAACACACATGAGCTAACGGGTTAAACACTTATGAAACAGTGGCATCTTCGCGGGCATGTGCAGATAAAGCGACAACTAACAGGAGCCAATGTTTTCGATGCATCACCATTACTGCAACTATCACGATCGGCAGACTCTCTCGTATCCGCTTTAAGTGTCCAACCACTGCAACTGCTCTGGGACTGTGTTGTCGTCTAGTGCAGCAAGCAACAGCTGAATAGGCTTCCCTTCTTCACGTGCTTGCTTAAAGCGTCGGCGATGGCTCTTGTCCCGCAAATCGACGGGAATCCTACACGGTCAGCAGGACGAAGGAATAATTCAGTGGCACTGCACACACTTGCACGAGATTATGTAAGCCAACGCCAATGCAACAGGACAACACGGGTCAAGCGGCAAAATGTGCCCGTTCGGCCAACACAACTGCACTTTCAACACTGCGTTCGGCACTGCGTTTTGCCGTCACCCGTATCCGCTGATTCGGATTCCTCGCAGCCTCCTCTCTAGAGCTGATGTTGCTCTTTTCTCGTTCGCGAGCGTTCTGCGGTACACTTCAACAAACTATAACGACTGCCAGAAGTAGCCAAACTTCGGCAACGATCGTTGAAGCCCCACGATGCTTCCCGCATGAAATTCGTAACGCCTATGTAGTGTAATCCAATGAGAAATGATGGCTTATTCCATTCCCACTGTGGTGCTTACTCGCTTTGCACTAACCTAACACGAAGCGCATTCACATGTTACTGAGAAATCAACACCAAAACAAACACAGTTTTCCAATTGGAGTAAAAACAGGAACAGGAACAAAAATACCTTCAGTCACAACTTCACAGCGAAATTCGATAACAAACACAAACACACAGTTGGCAGCTGCTGGCCATTGAAGACAGTAGAAGGCGTTTTCCGTTCCGCGCACAACGAAACCAAACGAAAAGAGAAGATGACGCCTTCAGGACGCCGCGCGCGCGTTCCCGAAAAGAGCAGCGAAAAGAATTCCGGAACGGGAACGGTTCGCGTCACCGGATGTTTGACTTTTTGCCGACGTTTTTCGATCGGCCTATGTGGGCTAGTTTGTGTGCGTGTGAGTTACGAATAACGCTGCCTACCGCTTTCTCTGCCGTTCGTTTTCACTGCACAACTGCGCGATTTGTTTGCTACGATTCCCATCACTGCTCGGAGGCAAATGGGGAGAAGACATTCATTCCCCGATGATACAGCACGGGCGGACACGTATCGGAACATTATGCGCTCGCTCCACTAGGCGAGAAATGCCGCGAGAAATTTGACAGGGAAGCGGTAACTCGAATTTTTCGCCGCGAAAATGTCTCAACAAAGGGTTGCTTGAAATATGAATAAAACTATAGTATCGTAAAAACGGGGTATCAAAGTACGGCGACGCTGTCTATCATCTAGAAATGCCACCAAAGTGCCATATAATATACAAGAGGTCTCGATTAGAGCATTTTTCGAGAGTAAAGAAGTAAACGCCAGCATTGTTTGAGGTTGTCGCCCGATTATATGCACTGGTCCAGTAGACATACGTTTTCATAGACGAATGTGTAAATTATTGAATTATTGTTGAATACACAGGATTCAATGTATATACAGGATTATTCGATACTCAGAGTAAAACACATCTGGTCTGGCTAGAATCACGAAGCGAAATGACTAGATAATAATTGGATGATGATTGACTAGGATGATAATGGAATTCTCGCATTAACGAATGTAAAAACCAAATCCGATCTTACAACTGTCAAAAAAGAAGTATCGCGAAAGTGGATTATATGGCAGTTTGAATTCCTCCTATGTGAGTGACTTATGTTAACGCACTCACATTTCGCAGGCGTTCTCGCGTAGTGGGTAGGTCGCATAATCGATTCTAGTCCGCTCGGCTACCTCAATTGTGCTGACATTGTGTTTATGGCATATGTTTTATTGCTCTACACGTCACAACGTGTGTCGTTCCGTGGCAAGATATATATCGTGGCCCTATTCTCCTAAACGGGATGTCTTTGCTTCAAGAAAAAACTGCTCAATTGTTTTGTTTGTTTGTTTACTTTATTTTATTATTCTTTTTTTCAATGTGAAGGATTTTCTTCATGCACGATTCCGGATCAATCCGGAGGTAAATAAAGTTAATTGACAAATAACTACATACTACAGCAACATTCCGATAGGAACGCGAATTTAACACCTACTCCGATAAATACGATTGTAGGAATGAACGCCAGCACATGCCTACATTGTTGCGTGCCACATTCCGCTTCAAGCTGCAGTTGCGTTCCTTAGCATTCCACTACGCATGCAGCGTTTAGATTTACTCCAGATCGGAATGCGCACTAAAATGGATGTGTCAGAAAAGAAATATTTTACATCATACATTTCAGTTCCCATTCACGACAGTCAGCGATGAAGCTCAACTGGCATTCAACGAAATTCATCTGAGCTAATGTTGTAAGAAGCATTTATGAGAAAGCTCAACTGCACTCTGTGGCCATCGCATTCAGTTGGGCTCTCGCCGTTGTTGATGCTCTGCAAAAAATAATTCTAGAGATTTCTCATACGTCACAATACCCAAAGATAGTTATCAACATTGATCAAAGGTATCGATAACCTACCTTGACTAAGGCACGACACCACAAAACAACTCAATTAAACACAATCTATCAGATAGGTTTAGTTGAAGGTTTGTTTGGCTAAGAGGACCCTTCTTCTGTTTGTGCGAGCTAGGGTATATCCTCCTAGGCAAAGTTGAACTTTTGTTCTCTTACGACCTATTCAGAGGCGTACCAGCTCCGTTTTAGCCTTTCGACTGTAATAAGAGGACCCTAAAGAATCCACTGCTCGTAGAATGTATAATGGATTGGTAGTACTCAGGGGTATTTGTCGAACGCGGTTCCCGTTGGGTTACCACAACACATCCTTTTTGTGAATGCTGATCGTAAAAGTTGTGTAATTAACCAATAAGGCCTTGTAATATTACTGGTAGTATAAATTATTACATTTATTAATGATTACCGGAAACATATCAATTATGTTTAACAAAATTGATATCATTCACCATTCCGGTCACTGTTTGGTAAGTTGGTATATCAAAAGCGTACGTGTTTTTTTTTTCGCAATATGGAATACTTCTAAGAATGTGGCATGTTGCACGCGAATGAACATGTGTTTCATTATGATTTACATACTATTGGATAAACTATAATGGTACGTATAATAAATAGCTTGAAGCAACAAAAAAAATTTTAATACCTTCTCAGCCTTTTTAGTCAACATATGATATAACTGCATCCAATTGATCTACTAAAATGGGTAGCATAAAAACTGAAAGCAACATCATATTTTATGTTCATGGCTGATAGTTTAAGTGGCTAAAATATAGCAAAGGGGTTTCTTAAATAGAGACTAGAGTTGTTCTATACTCTAACATTTACTCGATGGTTGTAGCTTTCTAATACGAATGATTCCAATGTATGTTGTCTATGTTGATGATCATGAGGAAGTCGATCGAGCAGTTTGAGACATGCACTGTTGATCCCGGCCCATATAATGTTTTAAATGCTGCTATAAGGGATTTCTTCAGCTGGTTTTCCACCCGCCACCAGCCAGATAGATCCGGTTTGAGCATTTTTCAGCAAGGGCATCAGTTCTTTCACAACGTGTTCCAACCTGAAATAATAATCAAGAGGGTTAGAGACCAAGTTTTGAGTTACGTTATCAACATGCCTTCACTCACTTTTGTGTTTCCACCGCTTTATCCATCTCGTTTGCCTCGTCGTAAGGCATAAGCCAAATGCGTCTGAAATGCGACGAGAAGTTTTCAATCGGCCCTGGGCAGTAGGCAAACACCCTGACGTTGCCGTTGTTATAATGGAATGGGTCTCCGCATGCTTTAGTCAGACCGAGTATAGCATGCTTTGTGGCTGTGTAAACGGGCGTCGAGATTTGAGGCTTAACGCTGACATCAGATCCGATATTAACCACCACTCCGCCCTTTCCTCCTCTATGTTTACCCATGAACTTCTGAGCCAGCAATGTGCCGCGAATAACACCGTTTAAATTGACATCTACTTCGAGTTCCCAGAAGTTGTCGTTTTTAATTTCTGCGTTGTTTATGACAATGTCTACATTTAGGAACTTACATTCGGTGTATTCGAACGCTTCTGCGAAAAATAAAGGAAAAGTTTGTCACAAAGCGCTTGCAATGAATCATTAGCAGCTCCTACCTTCGAACTCTAGGAAATCTGTAACATCACAGTGGTAAAACGCAACCCGTCCTTCGTACTGTTGCTCCAGTTCTACCACGGCCAATTCTCCAGCATCAGAGTCCAAATCACAAATAACAACCTGCACGGAAAGTCCACTGGTTACCATTTTTTAACAAAATCTTTACTTTTGGTTTTGCTTACCTTTGCTCCATGTTTCAGCAATTCCTCACTAATGGCCCTCCCTAAGCCTGTGGCGGCCCCGGTGACGAGCGCAACTTTGTTTTCCAAATCCATGTTTGCTTTCCTGTCCGGAAGCACTGTTCTGTGATGTGGGTGCCCTGGAGAAAAACAGATACAAAACGAAATCGGGTTTCGTGAAAAACACCACGCGTGACTCACGGAACTGATCACGACCACGGATATGCAGACACACCCCGTTTTAGTGCCTAAATTAAAATACACGAAAGCGTAATAGTTTTGTCGGTTTTCGTGATCCGTCAATGCGCATTATTGTGTGTGTGTGTGTGTGTGTGTGTGTGCTTGTGTTTACAGGTAAAAGGATTGGAGTTGCAGGATATGATTTTTTCTTCGCCCAAGTGATGGAAGGTTTCTTCTGCTATTCATCCCTTATCCTTCGAATTACAATAGACGCTTTCACTTCCACTGTTCCAACAAAGAGAGCTTTTAACGCACCTTTTTTGTACACTCGTTTTTTTTGCCTAAGCAAAGCTGTCCAAGATATTTTGTATTTCGGTATTTCCAATTAAGTAGATTAGATTTGGTTTGTTTGGTGTACGTATATTGACTCAACGCACATCGCTAGATATAGGATAGAAAAAGTCTGACAAAGATATTGATAGTGAAACAGCCTTCGACTATATAAGGTCAGTAAGTTAGACGCGTTTTGACGTTTCAGCCGATCACAATTTTGACAATCTGCCAGAGTAAACCACAAGATTTATATACACATCAATACATGTTAGTATTGGGCAAATAAAGTGTTTATCGGGCTCCGTAGCTCAGTTGGTAGAGTCTCCCTCTTCCAATCCGAGTGACGTGGGTTCAAATTCCGCGGTCCCGATCCGGATATTGGCTTTTTCAATAAGCTTTGTCTAAAGACGCAGAGATGCTGTAAAAATATCTAAACAGCCAAATGACGCTACAGTCGAAAGGCTAAAACCGAGCTGATACGCCTTTGAATAGGATGTAAGAGAACAAAAGTTCAACTTTGCCTAGGAGGATATAGCTCGAAGAAGAAGAAGAAGAAGAAGAAATAAAGTGTTCTGGACGAGCAAATTTGCAAATTACATGGAAACAAAATTGGCTCTTGGCGTTCCTGTAGAATGCAGAAAAACAGGATCGAATTACAATGTCCTTGGACTCAACCTGCAGTGTATATCTAGAAACCTAGCTAAAATGTCAAATGGTTTGCTGTCAAAAAACACTAAATGGACCTTCTACCATCATTCACCTTGGGGTTTGTAAAAGCCGACATCGCCATCATAGACGCCATTCTTTTCATTTCATTCCTGCGAGCGTGTACGAATCCACTTTCAGCGGTGGCAGTGAAGTTTTTCACGCATTTGTTGTTAGTGAAAACTTGTTTTCTGAGAAAAATTTCCAACAAATAGTATCTTCGAATAAATTTAAAAATTCAATACCGGTTCTCCGTTGTTTCCGGCAAACTTGACTATACGCATTGCCTTTTTTGCAGAAATGTACAGTAGGAGGCAGCTGCGATAGACGCCATTTATTTCATTTCATTCCTGCGAGCGTGTACCAAACTTCTTTCATCGGCGGCATTAAACTTTCTCACGCATTTGTTAGTGAATAATTGTTTTCAGAAAAAAGTTTTCAACAAATAGTAACTTCGAATAAGGTAAAAAAGACAATACCGGTTCTCCATTGTTTCCGGCGAACTTGACTAACGCGTCGCCAATATTTGCAGAAGTTTACAGTGGGAGGCAGCTGTGGTATCGGACGAGAGCGTCCTTCCGCCTAGAACCTGTCAACATGGAGATTGACCAAAGCCCGGGTGTGCTGCACACGATTTTGACATCCGAAGAGATAGAAGCAATTCCTGAGACTTCAGTAAAAAAGATAGAGGAGGAGTACGAGAAGAAGTTTGAAGAGTTCCTCACCGCAAAGGCTCTATTCGAAACGCGTAAATCTAACCTGGGTAAGTGTGGTTATTATGTTCTTTAACCCCAGGTAAACGCCATCTGCGGAAACCCCGGTATTCAATACTTTTTGGGATTGGACGACCAAAAAAATACGGGTGGACGAAGACCGACGCTTGGGAGTGTGTACATTTGTTTGGTTATGGTAAATGGAAGATATGATTCTGGCTAATTTGAAGTTAAGGAAGCTCGAACAAAAACCAGCTCTTCTAGATCTAAATGATGGATGCGTTCGTTACTGGAAGGAAACTTGAATAATTTTAGATAATACAAACTTTGCTTTGCAGAACACCTGAAAACTGAAGATGACCAAAAGATCGAAGAGCTCGCGCTAAAAGTGCAGGACGAATCGTCCAAGTTTCACTTCGCACAGCAAAGCGTAAAAGAATTACGCATTGAGCTGGAAGATGTCAAACAGGAATTAATTAAAACCAAAGAAAGACTCGCCCAGAACGACACCGAAACCGGGCGTTTCCGCCAAGAGCGCAATGAAGCCGTCGGCGAGCGGGACACGCTGCTCAGTGCAGTCGAGCGCAAGACACTCGAGGTGGATCGACTGCAGGCTGACGTGGTTTCACTAGAAACGAAGCTCAAAGCTTCCAACAATGCGAGATGCGAGGCACTGGCCAAGTTGGAGGAAATCGACGGTAAAGAGTTCGCGCTCACATTCAAGGAAAAGCGAATTGATATGGAACTGTCGCTGCGAGACAATCAGATCGCAAAGCTGACGCAAGACCTGGACCAAGCAATGCACGACCTACAGAAGACACGACGCGATCAGAACATCAAAACGCTCACAGTGGATACGAAGTTGTCGGAAAAGACGGAAGAATTGAAAATAGCGACTCAATCGATTGCACACCTAACGGAGCAGAACGGACAATTGTCAGCCAAAGTGGATGATTTGGTCTCCAAAAATATGCAATTGTCGAACGAGAGCAATAATATGATGGACACATACCGTAAGCAGCTCGCATCGCAGAATGCGTTGTGTGATTTATTAGAAAAAGACAAAGTCGATAAGTCGAATCAGGTGAAAGAACTCGAATCGGCCATCACCCAGATGAGCCAATTACTGCAAGAGGCTACCGAAGCCTACGGTGTACTCGAAACAGAAAAGAGACAGCTTGAACGTGGCCATACGGAAGCACTCGCAGAGAAAGACCGGGTGATCGGTGAGCAGCAGGAAGAGCTGAAGCGTGCGAACGAGCTACTAGAAGCGGTGCGAGAGGAAAACTTAGAACATGCAATCGAAAAGCTTGCTCCGTCAGCTGCCGCCACCAGTCGGATGATCAAATCGGGCATGTCACTGACGGAGGTGTACTCGTTGTACGTTAGGACTGCCGAATCGTTGCACAAAGCAGAAAAGGAGAACAGTAAACTGAATCTACAGTTGCAAAACATTCTCAATGAGTTGGAGCAGAGTGCACCCGAGATAACACGACAGGAATCCGAGAATCGGAACCTGAAAGATGCTAACGGGGAGCTGGTGGAGCAGGTGAATAAAATGGTCTCCGAGATCGGTGAGTTGCAAGACGAGGTAGCAACTTTGGGCACTAAAACCCGTTTTTTGAACGGTGAGAACAAGAAGTTGACTCAGGAGCGAAAGGATTTGTGTCGTCAAATATGCCAGCTACTACACGAGATAGAGCGTATGAAGGTCGGCGGCGTGCCCGAGGTGGAACAGTTCAACACGTCCGGCAACATCGTTTCGGGCGAACTGATCACTAAAAAGCTGGTCACATTCACAGACATTGCAGACTTGCAGGCAACTAACGTGAAGCTACTGATGGTGGTGCGCGACTTTAGCGAGCAATTGGAGGCCGTGCAAGATTTGAAAAACTCTATGAGTACGGCCGCATACGAAGCAAAGCTGGCAGCAAGTCAGCAGCAAATCGATGAACTGCAAGTTAAGACCAAGGAGGATCGACAAATGATTAAACGGTGCAACCAGCAGTGCGATCGGTACAAAAGGATGTACCAAGACGCGATGCGCAGTTATAACCCGTTGGCATCCACGACGCAGCACAGCCAGCTAAGTATGAACGGCGCGAATTCGCTCGCTGAGCCGATGATGATGGACGGTGCCGATAACAGCAGTTCTGGTAGAGAAGAAACTGGAGCAAACGAAATCAAAAATGCCTCGATCTTGGCGGAAAAGGAGCGCATGGTTGGGGAGTTGCAGGCCAAGGTAAAAGAACTGCAGAAGGATATGGATACAGTCAAGGAAGAGTACGAGACATACCGGCGCGAAAAGATAACGAACGATAAGATGTTAAACGACCAGTTCGATCAGATGCGCACAGAAAATCGCGAAATCACATCCAAGAACATAAAGTTGATGGGTGTGGTGGACTTCAATACAGAACAAAACCGTATGATGGTGAATAACATAGCCACTTATAAGAATCAGATAAGGACGCTGGAGGAGCGCAACAAAAACTACGAAAGTACAATCGCCAAGCATGAGGCCACGATCATGTACCTCAAAGACGAAGCGATGAGCGCCCAGACAAAGCTGGCCCGCGCCGAGGTGCAGCTGGAAAACATCAAACAAGAGTGTCGCATACTGAAGGACACCGAATCGCGACTGCAAACCGAGCGCGAGATTCTGAACCGCGAACGCCACAACCAGAACCTGCTGCTAAGCAATCTGGAGATGATCAAGGTTAGCATGGAGCGGTCGGAAAATGAGGGACGTTTGCGTCTGGAGGCAAGACTAGACGAAACGTCCCGCGAATGCTCGGCCCTGCGTCGCCGATTGCAAGAAGAGCAGGATCGTTTCCGGGAGCAGACGACACATCTGCAGCGCCAATCCGAAACGGCACGTAGCCGCATGGACGAGGAGATAGCCATCGCGGAAACAGTGCAAGCGGAATTGCAAAACGCACGTGAAGAGCTGGAGATCAAGGCTCGTAAAATAAACGATCTACAGCGCAAGCTGCAGGAGACACTTTCACCGAATGACGAGGACAATCCTGTCACGAAGGCAAACCGGATGGTGCGCGAGCTCGAACGGGGTCTAGAGGAGCGCCGGATTGAGTTAGAGGCGGCACAGGCCGCATTGGCGACGACGAAGGAGCACGTGAAACAGTATGCGGACTTATCGGAGTCAGCCGAAAAGGAGCTAAAGGACTTGAACGAGCTGTACAGTCGCTACCGAGAGACAAGTGAAGCTGAGCTGACAGAGCTGCGCGGCCAGGTCGAAGAGCTGCAAACAAAAGTTTCTCTGAAGATCACTGACGCTCAACTGACCGTCAGTGCTGATAGGCAGCCAGAACTACACGCGGCGCAGCTCGAACTAAAAGAGGCACTGGAAAAGGTGGCAGAGCAGAGTCGCGAGATGCGCGAGATGCGCGAAAAGTGCCACAATCTAATGCAGCAGGTTGAGCAGGCGGAGTCAAAGTACGCCAATGAGATGCTGCAACACTCTGGAGACATTCAGCAGTTAACGCAGCTAAAGGGGGAAACGCAACGCATTCGCGCTCAGTTTGAAGAGTTGGTTCGAACGCGTGACCAGGCCGTAGAGCGTCTGCAAACCGGCGAGGAAAGCTGGGCGAATCGGGAGCAGATGTTGCGCACGGAAATGGCGCAGGTTGAGGAACGCCTGGGAAACCTGAACTCGCAAAACGCAGCTCTCCATGATCAGATTCAGAGCCTCAGCATGCGGCTATCGATCAGTGCGGCTTCCCTGAACCAATCGTCGGCAGTAGCGAACGAGTCGGAATCGATCGCGGATGAATCAACGGCCGGCTGCGACACTTCGCTGCTGAATCGTTCACTCGCCGAGGATGATAAACATTCGGTGGAGCAGCTGCTGCAAATCATCAAGTACTTGCGAAAGGAGAAAGATATCGCCGTGGCCCGGTTCGACCTGCTTCGTTCCGAGAACGTTCGCGTCCAGACGGAGCTGATGTTGTTCCAGAAAAAGTTTGAGGAGGCACAAGCGGAAGTATTGGCAGCGCGAGAAAAAACCGACACCGGCGTGGTGACCGCAGCCAAGCATGAAGAAATTTTGAGAAAGCTGGATATGTACAACGCCATCACCGACAGCAATCGAGTTCTGCGCGAGGAACGCGATGAATTAAACCAGAAGGTGAAGGAGTTGTCGGACCGACTGCTCAAGACGCAAGACGAACTATTCCCGCTCCAGGAGAAGAACCGCGACCTAACGGTCAAGATGGACATGGCCAATAACGAAATTTCGACGCTGCGTGTGGAAACCACCCGCTGGCGTCAACGGGCGAACCTGTTGATCGAGCGCTCGAACAAAACCAGCACGGACGACTGGAAGCGAATGCAAACGGAGCGCGAGAACCTGGCTAAAATGCTGATGACCGAGAAGGATCTCCTGAAGCACGCGAACGATGAGCTGAACGCGGTGAAGTTGGAGCGCGCACGACTCGAGACAGAACTGGTGACCGTGAGCAAACAGCTGGCGGCGAGTGGCGACCAGGTGAAGAAATTAACCACCGACATCGAGGTAAGCATTGCACAGGGCACGGCGAAGCTGATGGCCGAAGTGGAGACACTGAAGGCGGACCTGAAGACCAAGGACGAGCAGCTTACGGATGCGAAGAATAAGGAGCAACAGATTCGTAAGATTGCCAAGCGCTACAAAGATTCGTACGTAGAGCTGAGAAAGGAAATGGACGAGAAAGAAGCGGGCAGTTCCAGTGGAGCTGCAGGACAAGGTGGTGACGAGGCGGAAGCAGAAGGTACATCCGCGGCTGGTGGCGGTGCAGCGGCAGCGGAGATGGATGAACTGCGCAAAAAATTGGAAGCAGCTGTCGAAGAGGCCGACACGCTCCAGAAAGGAAACGAGTTGCTGCGAGGACAGCTTGATAAGGCAGAGCGTAACCAGGAGCTGCTAAAGGAGGCGAAGCATCGCATCATGAGCATTACAGAGCAGAAGAACACTGTTTTGCGGGAGCTCAGTACGGTGAAGGGACAGCTGCAGCAACAGTTGGATCAACTGCGCGAGGAGAACGATATGCTGAAGAACCAGTACGAGGGTCGAATGACTCGCTTCGAGAAGGACAGTGCCGACGCGGATCGAGAGAGCAAGGAAGCGATAGCCCGGCTGAGCAGAGAAAACGAGCAGCTGGTGATTCGGTTGAATCAGCTCAATCGGCAGCTCGGTCTGCAACAGGCGGCTAAACCGAGTACGAGTGCCGTCGGTTCCGGATCGTCCGAGAAGCCCGCTAGCGAGAGCCCCCGGACGGCTAACGTGAAACCGATGGCTGGGCCGAGCAACCAGCAGTCGGCGACCGTAACTCCACGGCGTGTCAGTGAGACGCCGCTGGCTAGCATCCGCCCTATGGCGGTGGGAAGTCGTACGGCGGCCGTTTTACCGACGAGCCAGAGCACTACCAATGTGGCGATCGTACAGGGATCCACTTCATCCACGTCGGTGGCGGTGGCATCTTCCGGAGCGACGACAACGGGTATCCTGCCGACGGTGTCCGGGTCTGCTACTACCGGGGCGGTTGCATCCGCTGCAGGCAATAGCGGTGTTGCTGGTAGCGCTAGTGGAGGCGGCGTTTCTGTAGGGCCGTCTTCGGCCGTTGGAAGTGGCAGCGGACCCAGCGGCGGATCCGGGCCAGCCTCAACCAGTGGTGTCACCACTGCCCTTGTACCCCCACAGCAGCAGGTGCACAGTGCTACAGCCACCAGTAGCAGCAGTAGCACCAGCACCACCAGCACCAGCGGCCCAGGAAACAATTCGAATGAATCGATGGCTTCCTCTTCACCAACAAGCTCGCACACCGACTATATGCCAGCAACAAGCTCCGCGAACGTCGCCGTGGCTGCAGTTCCCCCAATGGGTACCGCTTCCACCTCTTCAAACGCGGCTGAAAGTTCCTCGTCCTCGTCGACCTCCACGTCGCAAATGGCAGAAGGTGACAGGGTGCTGCAGATGGGCAGTAGCAGCAGCAGCCTCAGCGAGCCAGGTCAGCAACAACAGGTGCAGCAGCAACCAACGCAGCAGGCAGCGGTTGCTATGGTGCTACCACACGTAGAGGGAGGCGTCAGTCAGCCGCACCAGATTCAGCAGCAGCAGCAGCAACAACAGCCACAGCAGCAACAGTTGCAGCAGCAGCAAAACACATTACCTCAGCAAGCGCAGCAACAGCAGCTATTGCAATCGGCTCCTCAGGTATGTAATGGGTTGCTAAAGTGCTTACCTATGTTCGCGACAAGGGAAATTTGGATGGAATGTTGGGCTACTTTGATGCGATTGTTATGTGAACAACGAGTTGATATTATATAAAACCCCTTTTTTTTCTTCACGCTGTCGCAGGCATCATCCAGCAACACCGTGACCACTACACAAGCTGCCCTCAAGCGCCCACGTGATGTAGAGGGCGACAGTTCTACCGATACCGTGGGCCAGCAGTCAACTAGCAGCAAACCGGCACCGGCAAAGAAGCGCATTCGAATTGCCCAAGTTGCTGGTGAAACTTTCCAGGTAAGACTTGGTTTTAAATTGCATTGGTTTTATATTGTCCTGATGTCTTGTAAATACAACTTTGCTGCTCCTTAGGGTGTGAGCGAATCCGGCCTGGACGTTGAGTACCAGGTGCCAACTTCCTCCCAGCGTGACCAGGAGGACGACATCATCGTGGTGGACTCGGAAGAGGAGGAGGACGAAGACGATGAGGACGACGATGACGATGAGGAAGAGGAAGATGTTGGTATGCCGGATGAGGGCACGGCCGAGGCGGACGACGGGCCATATGATGGATACGAAGCGGAAGAGTCCTATGAGCAGGACGGGCCGGGAGTTGCCGGTGGCGTCGGAGCGTACGACGAAGGCGAAGGGCCCGACATTGACGAAGATAACAATATCCAGTCCGCCAACAATGAGGTGGATGTGGACGAGGACAACGAGGTACCTAACCCGTGTGGCACGACCTCGACTACCTCCACTTCCACCTCGTCCACTTCGTCGCACTCGGCCAAGCAATTGCTTCAGCAACAGCAGCCGATGGATACGGCAGATGTGGAAACTAGTAGCACTAGCAGCACCACACCCGGCGGTAGTGGTGTGGCCACTGCCGTTGCTCTCCCTGGCTCGTGCATTTCTACCTCGGAAGCCGCAGAAGGTGGCACTTCCAATGATGCGCAGCAGCAGCCACAGATCCAAAGCACTACCGGTGCGACTGAGCAGTTATCGGCCATAACCGTCGGCAGTGGCACTTCTCTCACGCTGCCATCAGTGGCCGCATCTTCCTCCGGAACAGCAGCAGCTGGCGCGGGAGTTGCAGCTTCTTCCAATGCCGCCAGCATGATGGGAGCCGCAGGCGGTGTGGCGACCACGCGCCAGGTGGTGAATCCACTCAGCCGCCAGCAGCAGCAAGCGGCTCACTTGATACTGATGCAGCAGCAGAATTATGAGCACGAGGGTGCGGATGATCGCATTGTCCCCAGCACGCCCACCCTGTACGTTTCGAGGCGCACGGACGGGTAAGACATTTTCCTACAAATGAATACTGCGGTTCCCTGGAACCACCGTCATTGACACTAGTTTCCACAATCGATGCACCTAGTTTCATTATAATAATTTTCATATACATTTATTCTACATATTTATAATTTCATTCACTGGTTTAGTTCAGCAGTTTCCATGTTATATATGATTACCATTAAACCCTTATGATCCATCCGACCTTCATTAGCTTTTTGTATGACTATTTTCTTACGTTGGAATTTCATTGACACCAGACAAAAATGCTTGTTAAACCATTGAGATTTATTTGAATGCACCACCATACTAAATCTACGTTGGCTAGCAGTCTGGTACGGGCAATTTCACGTGACTGCAAATCATATCTCAATCTCAAAGATTGCAGTCCTGCCTGTACAAGGGATGTGTGTCGTTTGCAAGTTGCTAACGATTGAAATTGCCATATACTAAAACGTTTGTGTTGTGGCATTACTTGTGAGCCCTGGAATCAATTTACTATAGGTGAAAGGATTAAAAATAGAACCACATTAATGCAGTGTAATGAATCGTGGTATAATTTTATGTAACTACCCTTTCGTCATAACTTGTTCACATGTATGACTTACTGAGCATGCACGATTGAATCATTCCCATATCCTTACATTTGTGCCCCATTCCAGCCAGGTGATGTAGAGTTTAGTTTAATGTATAATTTGTCTCTTAGATTAGTTGGGCAATCAATCAATGCGAAAGCTACTGATATCACTGCCAATCATTTCATATCTCTCTCATATAATTATTTCCTCTCTTCTCTCTCTCTCTCTCTCTCCTAATCTCTCCGTTCGAAACCACCGTAGATCTTCGTAAGATACTCGCAGGAGAGATTGAACGGGAGACGCGCGTTAAAGTGGGACGAAGTAGAGAAGAGTGTGTGGTCATGTTATGTGTGCATCTTGGGAGTCTAGAAAATAGTGCACAAGAGAAACACGAATCCTGGCGTACACCTCCTGCACATACCACGGCCGGAATGGATCACGTTGGGCATTAGCTTAGTAGGTCTCGAGGTACAGCACTTCGAACGTTGCATCAGAAGAACAGTAGCAGGATCTGCGGGATTACTGCAATGTAATCCCGTAGCGTCACGAAAAAGCGAACGTGGTTAGTTTATTCATATAGGCTCTCAGGACTTAGTTGAAACACGACGTTAGTCGCCTACCTTCCGGAAATTATACATAATCAGACATTCTCAAAACTATTTCACGTTGGCCTCATGTGGTGTGTTTTTTTGTATTGTATTTGTTTAATCGATTGAATTTGGATCTTCGTGAGCATTTTGTGTTTCAATTTGTAATACTTGAAACCTGTTTCCGAGGAATTGCCCATGTTTTGTAGTCGTGATATTTAAAAGGTTTCTATTTATACCTTATGCCTATGGTTTAGGGGAGGAACATTTTATCATATTGTAAATAATGTTATAGCTTATAACACTGATGTTATCCTATTCGTCAGGCTTCAGTGTTTGCCTTTGTTTGTGCCCAATGTGCCTTTGTCGTTTTCGGGGCTTAGTTTCGGTTCGAAACATTATTTCTGTTTGTGCCAAAACAACGAATGTTATGTGTTTCTTTGTTTGAAAAATATGGGTACCGACCTTTTTTTACGAAAGATGTAGCTTAACTTTAATCCATTCATGTCATAATCATCGAGATGAGCGACAAGATATTTGTTGCAGTGATTGAATTACTATCTTAGGTTAGGTAGTTTTGTTTAACTTTTGGACCGGCAGTGTGCGGTAGATTCTTAAGACGTATTTTTACATGGTACTAAGACATTGAATATAGAACGTAACGTAGTACCATAATGTAGGTAAACCATATTCTTCCCCCGGCAATCGTGGGCTTGTGAAGGTAGCATTTCAAAACATTCGTCCGTGTCCGAGCGTTTCAAAACGCTTCCACGAGCAGGTGCGCGCGCAATAGGTTAACAATCATAATTAGTTCAAAAAGACAAGTTTAAGTACATTATGTTTTATTTCTTAAATAGATCCTCTTATAAACAGCAATCAAGAGCAAAACTAGATGCATAAAATCCATTTGTTTCCCTACGAGACGGAAAGAAATACGTTTATTGTGATAGATGTAGGTCGCAACCCGATGGCGATGAAAGTGAGTGGTAAGAGGCTGGTGAACCAGTTGGCAGAAATCGCGAATCAATAAAATCAACTGTCGAACTGCATTTATCAGTAAAACAACACTGTGTAAAAAAAACATTGTTGCACTGAGTTCCGTTTCCGAATATTTCTTATCACAATCGGTGCGTGTCAGGTTGGGTTTTATTTTCAGACAGATTCGGAGAGAGAAGAGAGAGAAAATGAAGCCATGTTAATGAACCATACATGCAAGTACTTGCTAATAGCTATTTCTTTGTTCAAAAGTTTTCTGAATAATTATATATGTAGCTGAAGATATCATAGCAGCCATTCCAAAGCGTTTGAGCGTAATTTTCGTATACATTTTGAAATATGCTCCTTTCCCGTGATTATTGTAACGTCGTAGCATAACAAGATGATGGTTGTGGGTTTGGTTCTCTTACGTCACTGTACAAACGTTTGTGATTCAGTTGGTTGTAATTCGTCACCATATTTGCACTTTCTATCGAAGTCCTGTGGGTCGGGGTACAGTTGGTGCATTGCTTGGTAAATGTGTGTTCTTTTGGGTTTTTAACAGTTAAAAGAGATTGTCAAAAGACAGATGATTGTGCCACGTAGGTGTAGATTTTAACGGAATATTTATTTCGTTTTCAGATTCAGTGAAGCCGTCAGCTCACCCCATCCGCAGGTGCCAAATGCTCGATTCACTTTCGGTGAAACTTCCGGCAGCCGACAGTCGGTTGGTGTCGTACCGACAAGCGCCGGTAGTGGTAGTGTCGGCGGCGGCACCGGTGCCAACGTGGAGCAGCAGCTACTCCCGGCCGGCATCGACGACACGCGTATCGATCTATCACAGCTGGACGAAGCGGCCAGCGGTGGCGGACGGAGTGTTCCGACCACACCGCATCACACCACCGGTGGTAAGTAGGCGAGAAGATCCTTCGGTTCTGGCCGGTTCCACTTCCTTTCGAAGGTTCGAAGATCTTGTAACGTTCGCGCTCTGAATTATAAGTCTGTAGACCACTTGAATGTTTCAACAATAATACGCATGAGGGATTGATGGAATTGTTGGGGCTTTTCTTCAAAACCGGGGAATTCATTCATCTATATACAAAATGGAGTTAATTGTTTCAAAATACGAGACTTTCAAATGTAAGAACATCCACAAATGCTTAATTGCACTGATATATTGACAGCCTGATAGACACCACCCCATATGTTTTCATATTTACGGTTTAAGAACCGGAACTTTCCATCAATCTTCATCATTTCCGAACGGCAACGGTTTAACGTTCCTTCCAGCTTTTGTGGCTTATGCTAAATTCTTGCCTGTGTTTGTTTTCGTTTCGTTTCTCTCTGCCCGGCTTCGACCCGCTCCCTCCTTTCCTTCGCGTGTGTGTGTGCTTTATTCCTCGCTCTCACACCCTTGCATCCATCCGCCCATCATTCCACGTCCCTGTACACTTCGTCTTTCCCCCTTGGCTAACGCGCAGACCATGGTTATATCCCAGAATCGACCAGCGGTGGCAGTAGCAGTAGCAGCACGTCGGCAGGCATCATCAGCACCAGCAGTGTGGTCACGACGATGGAGGTGCCGCACCATCACCTGCTCGAGTCGAACACCTCGGAGGCACAGGCATCGTCCGGAACGGGCAGCAGCAGCAGCGGTGCCATCGCTGAGCGTGATCGCGACTGCAGCGAGAAGGAGCTGCTGGAGGAAGAGGACGACGACGATGTGGACGACGGAGTGGCTGTAACCGAGCGTATGGATACCAGCCGTACTTCCACAATGCTCGCCGCGGGTGATGACGACGAAGACGACGACGTAGACATGGTGGAAGGAACGAGCAAACATTCCATCACTTCGGTGGCTTCCGCTTTACCCGTTGCTGCCGTTTCCGGGTTCGTGCCCGGCTCTTCCAGCGTTGCGACTACGTCCTCCGTCGTTCGTGGTTCTGAATCAACGTTCTCGGTTGCGCACGGTCGACCCGCCGGATCGACAGGGAAAGGACTTACAGGAAGGGGAACCATTGCGACCCTTGTGTCCCTGGGAAACGAAGCCGACAGAGGGCCGGGCGATGATGCTGTCTCCTCCGAAGGAGAGAAACTGGAGACGACCTCTCCTGTAAGTTTGCGGACAGCAGCATGCCTTCTGCATCTCGTCTCATATCCAACGCTTTGCTCATAAATAAATAAATGAACCAATTACAGATGGAAGAAGGAAGCGAGGCGGAGGTACTGGGAGCGCCCAGTAGTAATACTCGCTCCCGATCGTCGAGCAACGTTCCTCGCGGAAACGGCAACCCTCCTCGACGCGGACGTCCCCCACGCAACCGAGGAGCTGGCATCCGGGGAAGCGCCATCCGCAACCCGATCACCTGGAACGAAGGGAGACGTAAGTGGAAGAAGGCTGGAATGACGACGGTTCGTGAATTCGGACGGTGACAATTTTGTTTCGATTCCCTTCTTTAGCACACAGTCGATCTGGACCACCGGGGATGGGCTCTCCACCACACGGGCCCTACCAATCGCCGCACATGATGCACCATCAACAGCAACAGCAGCAGCGACGAACGCCCCGCACTCGCGGGAGACGCCCGAGCTATCAAAGATACCAGTAAACTTCAAAGATCAAAGATTATAGACTAAAACACGAATCATAAAGACAAATTATAAATTAAATTATAATTTTCACAATAAAACTCGTTTCATTGGGTTTTATTCACTCAAAACATGCTGTACAAAAATATCTGCCTCTCAACAGTAAATACGGTGTATTTTGTTTTGTTTGTGTGAAAAGGTTGTTAAAATGTGTACTTGAAAAGCAAAAGCATAAGAAGAGAAGAAACATCGCTTCGAAGTTCGATTTCCAACGCAATAAAAGTTTACGTCCACATTAGGTCTAGGTCGTCTGCGCGATATAAAATGCTGCTCAGTCCACAGTTTCAGAAATGGCCGTCGCCCGCTGCTGCCCTTGCTCAGCGGAACCGGTCGTGGTCGGTTTGGTGGCCGCCGTCCACGCTTTACCGTCGCGTAATGCCTGATTCGTCGTCCCGGACCGACTGTCGGCGACGGCGAGCGCTTTCTTCGAGTTCTGCACAAACTCCATCAGCCCCCGGGACATGTAGTACGGTCTGCTGATGCCGTCGTTGCTTTCGCAGTCCTCGCAGAAGCACAGGAAAATCGTATCGACCGTCATCTGGGGAGGAAGAGCGCGAAAATATTATGTTTGGAAAACATGTGGCGGTGCACATGGAAAACTTCCGGTACGATCCGGGACGACAATACGCGTACCTCGTACACTGTCATGAAGCAGTGCGCCACCAGATAGGCGAAGATGCCCACCAGTATCAGCGGCACGTATGGATGGTGCAGCCCGGGTTTCTTCTGTATCAGCTCCATCCCGATCAGCACGGTCGCCACGACCACGAACACTTTGGCCAACACCAGCACAAAGTCCCCGACGGAGTTGATGGCAAAGACCCGCAGTGCGTTGCTCGTCAGCAGCCGGAACGCGTTCTTGCCCGCCCGACAGAACGGATCGCCGTGCATCGCCGTGAGGATGTAGGCGTTCCGTGTGAGGTACTGCAGAAACCGCTCGAAGCACTGCAGACAGCACTGGCAGCAGTCGAAGAAGAAGCTGGTCACCCGATTCTGGGGGTTTCGTACCGAGTGCTGAGAAGAATTGGCGCAAATAGTGGGCGATGAAAAACATGAAATGAGAGAAGTATCAGAAATATCGCATTATGCATCAATAGTAGACTCGCCCGCCACAAAGGCCGCTTTCTCCGAGTACCGTTGTTAGTCTCGAGTACGGTTGCCGTTTCGCGCACCCATTCGGCGTCATTTCTTCGTCGTATTTCTCATACAAGACTCACCATCAGCAGCTTCAACAGGGTCCGTAAAAGCTGCACTAGGGCAATCACGAACGAGCCGAACGCCACCGTGCCGAGATGGTAGCGCAGCAGGTTGCAGTAGCTGCGGCCGATCGGATTGCTGAGGGCAGACTTGTTGCGCGTGAAGAACCAGCCGGCGACGGCACCGGCAATCACCATGTGCTGGCAGCCGATCACGAACTGGCAGAACCACAGGAAGGCGAGCAGGTTGTACCAGCGGGTGAACAACATGGTCGGGTCCTTCACGTACTTGGCACTGTTGTTGCTCTCCACCACCAGCATGCCGGCGCTTTCGATCCACACGGTAAAGTACACGTACAGCACGATCACCGCTGCGATCGTGACGAATGTCTGCAGCAGATAGAATACGGACGGTGCATGATATGGGATAGAATTTGTAAGATCTACTCTGTTCATCAACCCCTCGGCTTCTGTGATCTCTACAGTTATGATACTACCCCACCGGGAGCACGCCAACAGTGTTCGGCAATAATTTGAAATGACTGCGCCACCCCACACGTACCAGGATAGGTTCCGCTAGCAGGAAGGGCATGCTGGCGATCGCTTTGCCCGCCTCCTTGAACAACTGCACCACCAGCTTGATGCGTTTGCGCATCACCAGTATCACGAGGTACACGACCAACGTGGCGACAGTGGCCGCGATCGCGTAGTACAGCCAGTTGTTCATCCGCATCCGCGCCGAGTCGCCCGCGACGGCCGGCAGCTGCTCCGCCTCGTAGCGCCACTTGAGCCACAGCCACAGCGTGCCGGCCGTGCAGGCCAGCACCACGGCCGTCAGTACCAGCCACACGATCAGGCCCGGGAGGACCCGCAGCAGTAGGAGCGTGACCAGGGAGAACACGAAAGCAATCGCCGCCAGCCACAGCATCTCCCGGTGGCAGGCTTCCAGGTCTTCCGAGACTTGCTGGAAAAAGTTCTTTAGCCCCGTGCGGGTGGCCACCTCCTCCGTCGGGTTGTTCTTCCGGATGCATCGATTCAGGAAGGGTTTACTGTGGACGGTGGGGCAGAATGACAATTCGGCGATCAAACCTGGACGCTAAACACCATATGCTTGCCGCAACTTACTAGCCCTCGATTTCGTCGCAGCTCGCGACGCACATGCGGTGCAGATCGGCCTCCGTCACGCCGGATCCTTCCACCAGCAAGTACTTTTCGTCCGTCCTATCGGCACCCTGCAGTGACACGAACACGCAAAATTCTCGGATAATTCTCGGCACGATCTTTAGCAGAAAACGCACTAGGAGTTGCCTGTGCTGCGTTGTGATGAAGGGCCGATAAATGGCACTGCACCATGGGCACCATGTGCTTGCATCAAAATTGTTTCGCACTTACCTTGCAGGGGAGACTCTGGTCCGGCTTGTTGTCACGTCCGCAAACGTTGGCGCAGTCATCGTAGCCATTAATTATGCGATGGATATCGCCGAATGCCATGCAGTAGATAATGAGCACCAGCTGCTCTCGGTCGGTCGGGCACGGAAGTGGTACAAACATTAAACATTTATTAATGGCACCTGTATCATATAAGGTTAGGTTAGGCAGCCACGCTGCCTGCCTAATGAGCTATTCATTGTGTGCCCCAAAGGTACGAAGGACATGGAACGATGACATGTAGTGATAGCGAAAATGGAGCACAGTATTTCCAATAACAGAAAACGCGAGCTTTAAGGGCGCAACGATCCATTATCTATGTTCCCTTCCAAATGTAAGGGGCAGGTAAATCAAGCTAATGCACGAGATCTGCCCCTGGCAAATACAAATCACAATCTAACACCAGGACATCTCTATTCTATTTGCCCTAGACGCCACACTATTCGCCCAAAATTATGAACATTCCGTTGACTTCATTCAGTGAATGACCGGGCGTATCCATCGCGATAAATGCAAAAGATGACATTTGAAACAGATCCACGTGGTTAAATAAAACAGTAAATCAAACAGACCGTAACGTGAGGAAGACAAGGTTATTCAGCTCGTCAAACTTCCATCGTTAGTGTAGAATCCATTCACGCAACGCATTTTGTTTTTTTTTTTAGAAAATATGAGCAGTGTACCCTTCCCTCGGGGCATTGTTCTGCAACAAATATATGTTTTGCTCAGATCGTTAACTAATCGATCAATTGTGAATTGGAAAACCAAAACTGTCCACCGCCTAGATAATCTATTTCGTGGCCACGAATGCCACGAGGAATATTTAAAACGATAACTAATTAATGTTTTTCATGAAACACTTCCCGCGTAACAATCCTACCAGTATGAAAATGAAGGCCGCCTTTATTGCGATGAACACTAAATCCGTGCAGTGTCGTTCGGTCCGGAAAATGTTGTTCGACTCGTCGCTGCTCGGTGAGGGTGATTTTGAGTGCTAAAGGGTGCGTAACGGAAAAACAAAAACCAGTGAATGGTTTGCACTCTACCTGTGCTCACTGTAAATGGACCCCGAAGGAATGATACCTACATCGAACGATTCCCCTGGCGACACTTTATCCGTGCGGCTTCCCAAACAGCAGCAAAACTGCTGCATCTTCGAGGGAGTGTATTCTACTTTCGTTTCTGAGAAAACTAGCTAAACTTTTAAACCTAACTGCAAAGTGGTTCGGTTGTGAGCATGAGGCAGACTATTTGTATCACGAGAGCTCGTGGATCCCCCACACTTATTCCCTCAACACGTCGTCACTAGAGTTATCTTTCATTTTGAAACACTTTCTGTTACTTTTCAATCACGTTTTAGTTTTGGGAAATCAGAAACCATCACGAGTATTCACTATCCATTCGCGATCACCCACCGGGATCGCGTAGCCTTCCTGCTCTCACCAGAACTGCAACGGAAACCGTTTACCATTTTTTTGAATGCATCACGCTCGAGGCTGCCTTCGTTGGGTGTCAAACAAAATAGGACGAAAAGAACACCGGGGCAGAACCGTGCCACTTTGGCGAAAGGCTGGCGAGCAACTAAGCGGCTTCCAGGATCGAATCGGGCCTACCGGTACGCGACAGGACCTCTCGCGAGCTCGTACTCGCGCACACAGAACTGCCCACCTCCCCCCGGGTTCCAGCACCCCTTTCTTCCGACATGAGTATAGTGAAACATAATGATACAGCACTTGGCTTGATGGACATACACATACCACCGAATGCAATGCGACCGAACCGGAGTCCTAGCGTCATCCAACGGAGTGCCCTGTGGAGAATAACGCGATGGAAACTCAAACGTGTATCCGTATCCAAGGCTTCCCTTCTTTCCGGCGTCATCGTCCGTTTGTGGCGTCCGGAAGGGGCCGAAGGTTGGGAACCATTGAAAAAGGATGCGTTTAACCGCTTGCCCTCCCAGGTTGCCAGAAGCGCACACAGGCGTTCGGCGGCCATTCGGACGGCGGATTGACGCTCACGCTTGGGCGGGGAGCGAGTGTTTAGGGGACTTTATTGTGGCAACACCCTCGTGTCTGACGGTTTCCTACTCGTTGGCAAGGAAGTTACGCGTTGACATGCTGTCCCTCTTCCTGGAGGAATTGGAGTTGATGTCGTTACGGTTTGCCTATGACTAACTGCTCAAATGGAGCGATTGCATGGAGTCCTTTATTGCTGTTGTCGACGAGACAGGTTGCGAAAGAAAGGGTCGTCATTCCATTGGGACGGTAAAGTAACGTAAGTGGCGAGAATGTGGTATGTGTTTGTTCATATAGTGAACGTTTTGGCACCGCCACAAACATTGTCCTGCAGTGTTCCACCATAAGCTTTCGATACGATCAGTGAAGCAATTTAATAAATTATTCGTTTTACTGGTTGTCTCGAATTCGTTGTTAAACAAATCGCCTTAACCGTTTCTGAAGTATACTACAGGCTTATATTTGAGGTCACATGTGAAACAATTTCCACTCTAGTCAAAGTAGCAAATATGCAAAAAGAAAATAAATCGATTCGTATTCAATAACCAATGTTGAATATGTATATATTTTGCAAGACGTCTAAAACTTCATATTAAACGTCCTCAGAACGCCTTATTTCGCTTCTTGTTTGATATTTTTCTTCCACCCTAAATGCAACGTAAAAAAGGACGCGAACAACCCGGAACAAACGACTACCAACCTGCGTTGCAATGCATTACGATTTTACGAAACAATTGAAAATCAATATCATTTTTTTCCCGCCGGCGACACGCCGCTATCTGTCTCTCGACGCGCCTCCTGCTGTGACACGACCTCGCTGGCGAGGGGGAAAGAGGGTAGAATCATTGGGGCAAAGTCGCAGTTCGTTTATGGGTTTCCTATTTATACCCGCTTTTTGCTTGGTCTATATTAAGGCACATACGAGTCCCTTTCGACCCAGATCACATCGCGCTGTGTGGCGACTCACCGAGCGGGAACCCAAAATTCCCGAACTATTTCCAACTGCGCCCACGATTTTCCGACGCTATTCGTACAAGCAGCTTGGACGAGTCACCGGAGAAAGGTAACTGAACCTTCCCCCGCCCCGTCCGGTTCCGGTCGAGCGGTGCCGTAGTGGTTGCAAACTTGATTTTCTTCGCGTTTTCCAACCAGAAGGTGCCAGCCAGAGTGCTCGATCTGCCCCGCGGACGGCCTCACGGTATGCGAGTCTGCCGGGGGAGAATGGAAATCACTCCCCCCCCCCCCCCCCAGTGCTGTTGTAACTGTGCAAATGCGCCCGCCCGTTGCGCCATTCCACGGTATGCTCGATGGTAACCATGGCGCTGCGTGGAAAATAACACATTTCCGTTCGCCTGCCGACGAACACAACGATCGTAGTAACCGTAGTAACGGACTTCCGCTAGCAGCTAGGGTGTTGTCTGCAGTTTTCCAGCTCTAGGGAGCACGATTCAGAGAGTGGACGGGAAAGATGATGTCGTCAAACATTATTGTTTACTTTCGATCGATTAGCCAAGATGATACAATTTCTCTCCTCAAACATCAACATCTTAGCTAAATTATTCGAATACAAAAAAAAAACTAAACATGGTATTAAAATAATGAAAGTGCAGGAAAATTCAGCCTGCAATTCTACACACATGTTTGTCTCCACGAGTAAGTGCTTAGCTTTTCCCCATCAAACCATACATTCACCGGAACCAATATGACCGGTAAAACAATGAACTCGATTACATAGAGATTAAAGACTTAGTTTGGATTCAGCGAAACCATCCGAATATTTCGGATCTCTCAGCTCCTGAAGTGAATTCTTGAGGGACACATGACGCTCTGTTTTAGTTTTCCGACCTTCTCCGTGCAGGAGCGCTTTTCAATTCGCTCTAGCGGTAACTGTCGTTTCCATTTTTATTATCATTTCATTTCCATTTTCATCAAACGGAGATTAGATTCCCATTATTTTTTTACATTTTTTATTTCATTTTCCCTATTTTTTACGATTAACGTGTGGGTAATACATACTGAACCGAATATTAATGCGAAACGAGGCCTAGCTGTTCTTCGGGCATATCCTATGATCAAACATGCGATTAATTCAATAAGCTATCTGCAGAAGAACTAGCGTCTACTAGTTCCTTTATGTACAACATTTTATATCATTTTTACTTTTGGATCAAACATTGTAGCAAACACCTAAACTAACGTAAATAGCATCATCAACCGAAAGCCGAGGAAGGAAACGCACTAACTAAAATTGTTTTCTTATCATCTTTAAAACAAGAACATCATCGTAGGGCAGCAAAACGGGGGTGGGAATCTTCTACAGTTCCCTTATCGTCCGTAAATGAAATAAACATTGAAACATTGGGAAATAAATGCTAATCCTATCGTACATAGTACGAGTGTACCCTACTGCAGAAACAAAGTCTTACAAAGTTCATACGTTCTATGCAATTGTTCTACATTCAATTTTTTTTTAGTTAAATGGATCAACCGTTTAGTTGTGTATTTTCCTGTACTTATATTGTTTCATATATCATTTGCTGCTAGGTCCGCTAAGTTATTTGGTCAGTTAGTATTATTGTTATGAATTTATGTAATGCTAGAGAATCCAGAGAACCTACAAGCAACAGGTGTAACTGAATGATCAAATCGACTTTCCTCTGCCATGGCCGACAACAAGCATTTCTCTCTTAATGCCAGTTTTGGAATTAAACTACATGTTTTTTCGTTACGTATCATGTTCCACCACCCGCGACCAGTTATTAATTACGTACTGCTTAATGATCAAAACTGTCAAAGGCACAGCCCGGTGCAGCTATGCTAGTAAATTTCCCCTCAACAGGAAACATTAAAGCAGGGAAAATAGATATAGGGACGATACTATCCGTCGCTGGGTGGTGGTTGTAACGATCGGAAAGTTCGGTAACTTGTTGGTAACAAGTTAGTTCCCAATGAAAAAAATGGTGGAAAGAAAAAAGTTAAACAATGTAGAGTTCGTAAAAATAGGGAAGTCTATCAAATAAATTTGTATGGTCCATTAAATAAAATACGCAAATAAAATGTAGTAATACCTGAAGGCAAAGAACGTGTAAGTCAACACATACGAAGCCAACAGAACCAAAAATCATCGCAAGATGAGAAAAAGTCATTTAGTTTTTTTGTGATTAACTATTTACAGAACTATACGCTGCATCAATTGCATTAAATTAACGCGGGATTTGTTTAAAACATGAACAGACCCATTGCAAACAAAGCTTCTGTACATCCGTCTTTTTCTGACTATCTATCTAAACTGTCTTTGAGGAAAAAAAACAGGTCTCCTCATATTCATTTAGTAACTATCTGTGTATGTTTATCACTTTTATGAACAATCTACCAACCTTCAACCAACGGGTTCAAAATGCCGAAGCGGGATCTAGATTTTTGGCAACTTTTCAGCCACCACTAGGGGGTTGTTTTTCTCCAGCACCTTTCGGCCCTCGAGTTTGAAATCGTAGGAACAGTTGTGCGCCTCGGCGTACCGATGCTGGGCGCAGAAAATCTGTTCGCAGTGGCACTTCATGATCATGACCATGCCGAGTTTCTTGTTGCACTGGGCGCACCGGAGCTTCTTCGACTTGAGCTGCTCCGTGGTATGTTGCTGTAATTCGGGTTCAGTAGGAAGCGATGCAGGCACAGTCATCGCCGACGAATGGCTCCGATTGGGCGAGAGCTGATTTTGTAGTCGCAGTAGGCGTTCAGAGGATGCGGAGTGACGTTTGCCATGGTTCACCGCGACTACGGAGGACGAGAGAGAGCGAGACGGAACGCCCGCGTCGGCGGCGGCAGCAGAGGATGATGAAGATGTCCGCTGTTCGCACAGCTGCTCCCGAGTGATCTTGTACATGATGGAAGAGATAAGGTCTCCCTCCTCGTCATCATCCTCATCTTCCTCATTGTCCTCATGCATGAAGGCGGCGCTACTTCCGGAATCGGGAAACTCCGTGCAGAAATCATTGCTTTCCCCTCGCAGGTCGAAGAGACGGGAAAAAGGCTTTCCAGTAACCCCGGGCGATGCAGTGTTGAGAAGCAACTCCTGTTGTCCCTGCTGCTCTTGCTCTTTCGAGAGAAAGTAAAGATACTGGGATGACTTTTGAAGCTGCTCCAGTTGGCGGTGTTTCTGATGCTGCTGCTGCTGTTCATGAATGTCCGGCAGTAGGACATTGTTGCCGGAGCCGCCCTTGCAACCACCAACCGCCGGCGCGTTAATATTGATAAACTCGGCGCCGCTGTCAAAGATGTCGCTCGTGTCAATCTCGACGAAGTCGTCGAAGAACGAATCCATGTTGAACAAGCTTTCATCGGAGGGGAAGTAGTAGTCCGTGGGCCGCAAGGGAGTCGTCGTCGGCGCGCCGGCTCCAAGGGTTCCGTCGGAAGCATTGAGTCGTTGCATCGAGGATCTCCCTTCGTCACCGAACAGCATCCGATGATTACGATCGCCGGACACTGATGACGATGATGTTGCCGCCCGCAGCCCGCCACCAGATCCGACAGCTGGCAGTCCCGGCCCGTGCTGCCGATGATGGTGTCCATTCACTCCTCCTCCAGGGGACACCGACTTCGATCCGCCACCGGGGGTTGACGAGCAACAGCTTAATCTTGAAAACCGACACTCAAAGTCGCCACCGACCGTAAAACAGCGGCTCGTCGTGATATCCTCGTCCTCGTTCAGGTTCGAACCCGTACTGTTATGTCTGCTGTTATTACTGCTACCGCATCCAACTGAGTCGCTCAGCTCCGAATCTGCAATACTTGCCAGATGGTCGCGAATTCCAGGAAGATGCCGCGTACCGCCACCGATGCCAGCTCCAGCGCCACTCGCCGATTGTTGCCGGTGCCGCAGATACAAAGCATCACCTCCGCCGAGTGCTTCATTATCTCCACTACGTCGGCGCTCGCCACTCCTTCCCACGGAGGATGACGATGTCGCTCCGCACAGGGAAACCTTGTGGCGGTTCAGGTTCTCATTACTGCGCACATAAGGAATGTTCCCATTCTTGCGATACTTCGACAGTGTCGACGATAGCCCGCTACGGTCGTCCTCTGGTGGAAGGAGACCACCACCACCGTGATGCTTCTTTTTGGCCGCGCCGTTGCTCACGCATTCTAGTTCCGAAGTCGAACTCGACAGGCAGGCGTCGTTCAGGTTCGTATAGCCGCGTCGGTACTGCGACGGAATCGTCTCGAGGCGGGACAGCTGAGGTACAAGCCGGGTGCAGCTGGTTCCCACCCCTCCGAAACAGTTCAGCAGCGTCGGACTGCTACCGAACGCCTTCCGAAACTCGTAGAGGTCGATCGATTTTGATTTGTTGCCGCCGGCTTTGTACGCGCCGCAGCTTCCCCCCGGACCGGCGCTACCATCACCACCACCGGTACCACCAGAACCGAGCTCGTCCGATTCATTGAGCAGATCATCCTCGTCCGAAGAGATCGACAGGTGGCTGTGGATGAAGCTGGTCGAGGTCGACGTGGCCCGATGTGGTCGCCGGATTGAAGAGCAAGACGAAGACGTAACACGGTCCTGGTCCTCCTGCACTTCATCGTCCTCTTCCTCGTCTTCCTCCTCGCGATCGTCCACCTCTCGCTCCGGCCCACACACCTCTTCGTCATCGAGCGCCTCGTCATCGGCGTCTTCGTCTTCCCTTGTGAACCGCAGCGCGTCCCAGGACGACAGCCAGCTGGTGTTAATCTCTAGGTTCGGAATGGCAGGTAACTTTATCACATTTTTACTTGCATCACCACCCATCACTTTATCGCCGGCTCCATCCAGAGACTCCGCGTGGACAAACTTCAGTTCCAACTCATTGATTCCTAGATCGGAATGGTGATGCCGCGGGTGGCTGCTCAGCTGCTGCAGACTAGACGAGAATGGGCCGTGCTGCAACGGATGCTGCTGCTGCAGGTGATGCTGCCAGTGGTTCCAAAGGGGACACCAGTTGCTTCCAGTTGTCACGCCACTCGATCCCGGTGCTGCCGAGGGAACATCACCACAACTTGCTGCCCCAGCTGTAAGGCTACTGTTGCTTCCAAACATCTTCGCCGTTGAGATACCGCTGGCGGCCGCTGCCGGCGGAGTGACGCTGCTGGACTTCACATTTTCCGCAGCTATCTGGGCCAGCTGTAGCAGCGATTCGGACGCTCGTTTGGCTTCACCAACGATAGAGGTGGACGATTTTGTCGGGATCGGCCGTAGTTCGAGGAGGTTCTCGGACATGGTAGCGGTGCTGGGTTCGTCCATCGTTCCACCCCCGACGTCCTGTAGGCTGCTGGTGGATGTAAAGTTGTTTTTCGGGGAGTCACCACGCAGGGCGACGGTTTCCAGCTGCATGTAGGAACCGAGAAACGATTCCACCGGGGAATCCCCGCGCACAAGCAACTTCGGCAGCTCGTACACACTGCTGTCTGTAAGGTGTCACAGCGGCATTGAGGGAAGGAAACAGGGAAAAGTGAGAGGAACAATACGTTAGAACATCAATCATCGTGTCACAAGTATAAACCAATTTGAAGTAAAAAAGTATTACAAACAGCCTAATATTCGTGCGAACTTTACAGGTCAAAATAATGTGAGGCCGACGATACCTTTTTTATAGATATGTCTTTCAAATTCATTATTTATCACTGAACAAATATTTTTGAAAGAAGGAACGAGAATGAAATAAACCGCGATATTTACCATCGGATATCGACTTGCATAGCGTCCGGTACGTTTTATCTATCGTGCCCCCGAGCGTACCGGCGATTGCAGCATTCTTAAACGCGATCTCCGCCGATGCAATCTTACAGTTCCGTTCGTCCTCATCGTTCCTGGTGGACACTCCTTTCGGGATAGCTCCTCCACCTCTTCCACCACCACCTTCTGATCCATTCGCAGCAGCCTGCATCATCCCGATATCATAGTCCGGCAGGTACTCGTCGATGTTGTTCAGCGACGGGTTGATGTCCGGCAGCGACTTCTTCACGCCGGCACCGGGTGAAGCAGTATGGTGGTACAAATGGGGTACATACATTTTCTTTGAGTAGTTCAGCACCAGCTTGTTCAGGGAGTCGTTCGAAATAGTGCGCTGTTTCGTGTGTGTGTACTTGAGCAGCTCGATCAGATCGTGCAGTGAGGCGGACGACACCTTCTCGTCCAGTTGGTGCAGTGACTGGGTGGTGGTGCATCCGCCGCTGCCGCCTATCCGTGACTGACCGATGCCCGTTCCGCGGGGTTGGCCAGCAGCGCATCGCCGAATGCTGCTGCCCCCGTAGCCGCCATCGAGAGTAGTTTCTGAGCTCATCCGGTTCAGTATCCCGTTTGAGTGGAAGGAGAGCGAACGCTCTAGTCCGGCAGATCGGCCATGACCGTAGGTACCGCTGCCACCCACCTGCGAACAGTCGCGAGTAAAATCCACATTCTTCGCACTGATCGTCTTGAAGGAACGGTTCCGCTGTAGGTGCTCGCGAATTTGCGACCGCTTTTCGAGTTCCAATGTGGGTGTCCGCCGTGTCGCTCTACTCGTGCCGGTGGTAGCCTTGCTGCCCTGTAGTACATTCACCAGCCCGAGGCTAAACGGGGGCCCTGCCGGCTCCTGACCCTGGCGGCCTACATCGATTACCGCAGGCATGGGCTTCCGATGGGCACCTGCCGTAGTTCCCGGCAGCATCGACCCTATAGCACCGACCATCGACGAATTGTGTCCACCGTTGGTCATCAGGGAAGCAGCACCACCGCTTCCCCTGGCCGTTCCGCTGCTCGCACCCGGTCGATATCCTATCGGCGTCTTTTCCTCTTTGATCACAGTGTCGTGTTGTTGATGATGATGGTGATGGTGATGAAAGTGCTGATGGTGATGGCGCTTCTTATGACGGTGCTGTCCCTGGCTGCGCGATTTCTTGCCGTCGGTATCGGTTGAGCCACACTCACTAGGACGGTCTTCCGCAAGCTCAGCATGTCTCTGTTGCCCTTCAGCAGGGTTTTCATCATCCTCGGCAGCGGTACCTACACCCTGAGCTGTTCCTAGTCTTTTCTTCTTCATACTTAACTTCGCTTTAATTTGATCCATTTTCTACAACAAAGGATAAACATAAAGAATATATCGGCATGCACTCCCAACACGTCACCCCCGGCCAAGCACGCACCTGCTTCGTCATTGCAGCTTCACGATCTTTCTGGCTAGTGTGATATCCGGAGCTCTGGCCAGAAGCGCCACTTCCGATGACCGAGCGCGACAAGGAGCCTTTCATTCCATCGCCGGCCTTCTCCGCCCGCACCTTCATCAGTCGATGCACATTCTTTTTATTGTCCTTGTAGAGGAGCAGCTTCAGTCCCGGGCTCTGTAGATTGATCAGGTCGTCACTGTGCAATGTAAAAAAACAAGCATATTCAACATGAGCTAGAAATCTTGTTAGTTGAAATGGATCAAAAGTTTTCACGGGACGGATTGTTACTTCCATGGGCCCATCGGAAGGCATATATTGCAGTTAAAGTATCTTTCAACACTGAATGATCTCGAGCATGTCTGTGGCTTTTTGCAACACAGTAATTGTAATTGGGCAAAATGTGCAAATTCCCTTCGGCAGTGTATTACAATCTTCGATTTATTCATCAAACGTGTGCCTTCTCCTACGCATCATCAAGAGTGTATAGGTCTACTGATACCAAGGTTCGGGCACACTATCTCTTTTCGCCCACATGCATGCAATGCCCCTGCGGTAAG
Organism: Anopheles plumbeus; assembly: GCA_034621735.1. NCBI lineage: Eukaryota > Metazoa > Arthropoda > Insecta > Diptera > Culicidae > Anopheles > Anopheles plumbeus. The sequence goes on from JAOEFI010000003.1 coordinate 8,863,508, forward strand.
CTGATCGTGCCCTTTCAACACTCATGCAGACAGTCAACGCAGTGTACCATCATCGTCTCGATGCGGATGACGAGAACCAACACGACATTCATGAGTCGCGTGATTTAGAAATCACCAATGTGTTTAAAAATAGTTTTCCCGACGGCTCACCGCCGGCTGCTCCTTTTTCTTCTGTCGCACATCCGGCGGGCAAAATTCGGTACAGTGCTAATGGTTCCCCCAATACACGTGGAGACACGCCCTTTAGTGTTGGAGGTGGGTAAAAATTAAAAACAAAAAGATCGGAGCACCGGTATGGGGACACGGCGATAGACGAATTACCGTTGACAGAGAGGAAGCACTAGTGTGCCTTCTGTTATGCAGGACCGTGTGCGGTAGATGGAGGATGAGGTAAACTGAATCGAGAGTGACAATAGATCGAACGGAGGAAACTATCAAACTAGGAGAATGCAAGAGCTACTTGGCGGCAGCGTAACGGTGATAGTGGTCGTTGTTGATGTTTATCTTCAGGCTACTCACCCCGTAAAGACATCGCTCATGTCGAGCCAGTTGTCGTAGTCTGAGGAGATGGTGAAGAGTCGCTTGGACGAGATCGGTCCACCCTTCATGCCGAGCACCAGCTTCACGCGGGATCCCTTCACCAGCGGGATGTCCTTCATCTCCATCGCATCGCTCAGCTCCTTATTGTTGTACAGCAGATGCTGCTGACTGACCGGAATTCCTACAGAAAAACAAATAAAATAGAAGAATTATTGAAGGTTTTAATGTATTTATGTATAGTGTTTCCTATTATCATACTTCATGAATGCAACTTCATATAATTCTTATAATACAATCGACTAATGGTAATTGGAATAAGAGAATACATATCCGGTACACAGGAAAACAATCCGTTGCAGAAAGGCATATCCCTAGGGGTCGTTCCTAGGGTCGTGCTGTGCCTTAGATCACGTCCCCTTACGGCCCACGAAGGAGCATACGAAATCAACATACATACTAATAATAATGCACAATCACACCCGGCATGTGCGCCGGCGTCAATGCCGCCACCGTACCATATGACCGAGTAGAGGAGATAGTTATAAATAGAACCCGTTTTTGCAGCATTATTCTGGTCTAGTCGTCCTCCCAGAGTATCACAGGACGCCGCTGACTTGTGTCACATGTGGGTTGGTCCGCTGTGGACTCGAAAAGACCCGAAATGACCATCTGATCTCCGCCTCCCATCTTCTTCGATTGCCTTCATTCACTGCACAGTTTCGCCGCAAACGTTAAAATAAGGGCCAAACACACAAATAGAACAAATTGTACGCTTTTGGCCAAATACACTACAGGAGGGTCGAAATGATGCAACATAGTGTCATGTTACATCGTTCGGTTATCATGGACTCTCGAAGGTTCAAAAGGGATCTCTCGAAGGGATCAAAATGCGGAGCAAGGAAACGGGTTCCGTGGAATGCATGTCCGACACAAATATAGCGATTTCATATTTCAATAAATTTGTAAGCTCCCAAAAAGTAACTGGGAAAAGTAACTTCTTCTCCATGTTCAAGTTTCTGAAACATTCCGTAGAAAGGTTGTTGTACATGTGCGAAATGATGGATACCGTTTAGCCCGAACGAAACAAAGGATTCTCCAGTGTGATCTGAAGAGTGATACTTCAGTAGTAACACTTCATATTTAAGAATACAGTTGACTGCCCAGATACTTCTTAGACCATTCCGCCATTCTCTCTTGAACCCGAACATAGGCGTGAGCTGCGCCTAACCATCAATCATAAAAAGTGAATCACTCCAATCGTGGCGAGCGTGTGAAGACGCAATAAAGAGACTAACAAATACCGCTTAATTCTCGATTGCACCAGCGAGTAGAGTACCGCACTGCATTCATGACCATCGCAATGCCTGCTACCAGAGATGCGTCTAGCTATGTTGCCCGTATCGGTCGCCATCCAGTGCGATAACACGCTTGCAAGCAAAACAACAAGAAGTCACGAGAAATTCAGAGGCAGCAGCCACCCTCTACCACCACGAGACCGCCCTGCGTCCATATTACCGGTCGTTAGTATCAGTGCAATGGAAACGGTGTAACACGGGCACGTGAAGCAACCGTGGCCGCCTACATGCAGGAAAATAATGCAGTCCGCTGCGCTGCTGGAGCCTGCGTATATGGAAATAATTCGTCCAACTCAGCAGTGCCGCCTGACGGTAATGTTGATACGTCTATTAATAGCGATCGATCGGCGGAGCCGTTGTTTGTCAACATTTTCCACCGAACCAAGCAGTAGAATATTGACATAGGTGGCCAGTGACTGTGACGAGAAAAATTGCAGTAGAATTGAACAGTTTTCGAGACATGGTACTAATGCACCGAACTGACAATTGTGTAGCCTAATATTTCCTGTTATCGACTTGCGATTCAACGCCATGCTCTTTTATATTCTTTATGCTTCATAATAAGTGCAATAATGTTGCATAATAATTCAAGTGCAGTATGTGTAGTATACAGCGCACTTCGTGGCACCTCCCTCCCTGGGATTGTAACTGATCATGATCGAAGGATATCAAGGTTAAAACCAGGATGTCCGCCTCTGTTGACTTCTTCGGGAGCTTTACCAAATTGTCATTGCATAGACAAAGCACGATAATATGTACGCCGCTGGTACTGCAGTGTCTCGTTATCATCGATGTTGGACTTCGTGTAACTTATCAGATGTAGGTTTCCGCCACGATTCCAGATGCCATCGCTGAACAGTTTGACGGAAGCAGCTTTGCCCCACGTAACAAACAACAGATGCAATCTATTTTTATTGCTGATGTATCGACTTTCTTTTAGACTAGATTCAGTCATTCTAAAATTTGCAATGTTTTCCTTCCTTTTAGACAGTTGATCCCTCTCCACTGAACTCTTTACAGTCTAGACGTCTACTAACGACAAAAAAGAAAACGAAACACTTTCAATAAAGCTCTGAAATCAACGTACCTTCATACTTTTGAATCTCTGACTTGAGATATCCAACCGTGTCCCGATCGTTGACCGTCACCTCGAACTCCGATCCGGTCAACGTTTCGACGATAATATCGTAAGAAGGGGTCCACATTTTGACGGTGAATCTTATCTCCTTTGCTTTGCTGTTGAGTCAGGGACCTTTATCAGTACGGGTTTGCTGCAATTCTCAGTACCGGATTCGTGCGAACTAGGGGTGGATGATTTTTGCACAGTTGAACGAAGCTCTGAGGGACTATTTAGGTATTTGTGCAGTGTTCGCAGCGTCACAGCTAGAGGTATGAAGCTTCTAACTAGCACCACAGATTGCTTTGATCTGCAATTATCACTGCTGGACGAGTTGTAGTCACGTTTAACACATTTCTATACCCAGCTTCAGTCTCCTCCCCTCCTCTGTTTTCCGGACGGTAACAGCTTTTTTACTGCCGACCCACTTCCACACTTCTGCACCGACTTCTTGGCGCATTAACACACGCTTTTATTTGCCATCCAAAGGTCACACTGCTTACGCATTTAGAACGTTTTTTGCGCGGTACGGGTTGTAGTCACTTTCAACAACTTTCTATGCACATCTGCAGCAAGCCATCGTCAACGCGGACATTTCCATCTACGAACGGAGATGATACGTAATAAGAGCGTCGTGAACAATTTCTTTACTACCTCCGTTGGCGAGCTAATGACTTTAATCGCCCCTGACAGCGCCGTCCGGGCAGGGTTGCGTTAAACCCAGCTCAGACTGTAAAATACCGACCGCACTTCAACAACACTCAGCAAACATCGGAAAACATTTGACGCAAAACCGGCCAGTTAGACGTCAATTGTGTTGTTCGGCCAATTAGCTTGCAACGTAAATTTCTACGGTGCAGTCTGAAACATTCTTTTAAAATTACCTCTGGAGAGCGTAAATAAAGAGATGATGTGGTAAGTTTGTTTAGTTTTGCCAGCCAAATTATGTTACAGTCGAAAGGCTAAAACTGAGCAGATACACCTCTGAATAGAATGTAAGAGAACAGAAGTTCCACCTTATCTAGGAGTATATTCTCCAGCTCGCAGAAACAGAAGAAGAAGAAGATGTTCACTTTTGTAGTGAACGCAAGTGCTTAAATAATTTCGAAGGCGAATGTATAACAACAAATTCGAAGTCCAATTGGACGGTTTTCCGAATTTTGTTGGTGTGAATAATGTTGTGACCGGGGTTTAGTACGTTAACCTTGAACAGATACTGTGTATTTTCTTTGGACGAACCAATTTAATGCAGCAATCTAGTATGATGTGTCATAATAATAACAATAATAAAGCAAAATAAAAATGTATTTATGCATAAGCAATTACTTTACCGGTCGACCTATTTTAATTTCGTTCATGAAAGGGTGCACAACTCCCATCACTAGCTCAGAGTATACGATTTGACAGCAGGCGAAAATGGGGCGAAATGACGTGTTCATTTTGACAGCCCAAGGATTGATACGTGTTTAACCGAGTTACTTTTCAGCAGGCTCTAGGAGCCGATTGGAGAATAACGAATTGCAATCATGTTTTAACTGTAAAATATCGCCTCGCGTTCTGCTGCTTCCTGTGGAATATAGTGTTTAAGGTGGTCACAAGTATCGTCCACTAGAAGGTACGTTCCATACAGGCATACGTAACGAGTCACGGTAGGTTGATTCATATCATCCCGTTTCAGATCTGGCACAATGACCACGTACGAGGAGTTTATTCAGCAAAACGAGGACCGCGATGGTATTCGGTTCACCTGGAACGTGTGGCCTTCGAGCCGCATTGATTCGACTCGTCTTGTCGTTCCTCTCGGATGCCTCTACCAGCCACTGAAGGAACGGCCGGAGCTTCCTCCGGTCCTGTACGATCCGGTCGTTTGCACTCGTACGACGTGCCGTGCGATATTGAATCCCCTCTGCCAGGTTGACTACCGTGCGAAACTGTGGGTATGCAACTTTTGCTTTCAGCGGAACCCCTTCCCACCGCAGTATTCAGCCATCTCGGAAGCGCATCAACCGGCCGAATTGATCGCGGGATTCAGTACGATCGAGTACACAATCACGCGTGCTCCATGCATGCCGCCGGTATTTCTGTTTGCTGTCGACACCTGCATGGACGAGGAGGAGCTCGTCGCGCTCAAGGACTCGCTGCAGATGTCGCTTAGTTTGCTCCCGGCCAACGCGCTCGTGGGGTTGATCACTTTCGGAAAAATGGTACAGGTGCACGAGCTCGGCACAGAGGGCTGCTCGAAGAGTTACGTCTTCCGAGGGACGAAGGATCTGAACGCCAAGCAAATTCAAGACATGCTCGGAATCGGGCGTGGTCCCGGACCGCAGCAGGCGGGCCAGCAGCTGCAGCAACAAGCAATGCGCGGTGCGGTCCCACCTGTTCCACCGGCGAACCGATTTCTTCAGCCGTTGCACAAGTGTGACATGGCATTGACGGACCTACTGGGTGAATTGCAGCGCGATCCGTGGCCAGTATCGCAAGGGAAACGATACCTCCGATCGACCGGAGCAGCTCTCTCGATTGCAGTGGGTCTGCTGGAGTGCACCTATCCGAATACTGGAGCCCGCATTATGCTGTTCGTCGGTGGACCCTGCTCCCAGGGCCCGGGTCAAGTCGTAGACGACGAGCTGAAACACCCGATCCGTTCGCACCACGACATTCAGAAGGATAACGCGAAGTTCATGAAGAAAGCGATCAAACACTACGAGGCGTTGGCGTTCCGCACGGCAACAAATGGTCATTGCATCGACATCTACTCGTGCGCGCTCGATCAGACGGGGCTGTTGGAGATGAAACAGTGCTGCAACTCCACCGGCGGTCATATGGTGATGGGAGATTCGTTCAATTCGTCGCTGTTCAAGCAAACATACCAGCGCGTTTTTGCAGCGGATCAGAAGAATGAGCTCAAGATGGCGTTCAATGGCACGCTGGAGATTAAGTGTTCGCGCGAGCTAAAAATCGAGGGCGGGGTGGGCTCGTGTGTTTCGCTGAACGTCAAGAACGCGTCCGTTTCGGACACGGAGATCGGCATGGGAAACACAGTCCAGTGGAAGCTGTGCACAATGAGCCCGAACACTACGATGGCGTTCTTCTTCGAGGTGGCGAACCAGCATGCCGCCCCGATACCTCAAGGAGGGCGCGGATGTCTGCAGTTCATCACGCAGTACCAGCATTCCAGTGGGCAGCGGCGCATTCGCGTCACTACCGTCGCACGCAGCTGGGCGGACGCGACGGCAAATCTGCACATGATCAGCGCTGGGTTCGATCAGGAGGCGGCCGCCGTCCTCATGTCACGCATGGTCGTGTATCGAGCAGAGTCCGACGACGGGCCGGATACGCTGCGCTGGGTAGATCGGCAGCTGATCCGTCTTTGCCAAAAGTTCGGCGAATACGGGAAAGATGATCCGAACAGTTTCCGACTGGCAGAGAACTTTTCACTGTTCCCGCAGTTCATGTACCATCTTCGTAGGTCGCAATTCCTGCAGGTGTTCAATAACAGCCCGGACGAAACGACATTCTACCGGCACATGCTGATGCGCGAGGATCTGACACAGTCGTTGATCATGATCCAACCGATCCTATACTCGTACTCTTTTAATGGGCCGCCCGAACCGGTCCTGCTTGATACGTCCTCGATCCAGCCTGATCGCATCCTGCTGATGGACACATTCTTCCAGATTCTCATCTTTCACGGTGAGACGATAGCACAGTGGCGCAAGGACAAGTACCAGGACATGCCAGAATACGAGAACTTCAAGCAGCTGCTGCAAGCTCCGGTGGACGACGCGCAGGAAATCCTGCAGACGCGTTTCCCAATGCCGCGTTACATTGACACTGAGCAGGGTGGGTCGCAGGCGCGCTTCCTTCTGTCGAAGGTTAATCCCTCTCAAACCCACAACAACATGTACGCCTACGGCGGCCAGGTGAGTGTTGACGGAATTTTTGTTTTATTTTCTCCCTTGCCCACCCTTGACGCCTTAGTCCGTTTTGCGATATTTTTATTTATCCCTGTTTTTTTTTCTTCATATTCTGTGTGTGTGTTTTTGTTCGGCGTGTTTGGAACCCTCCTCATGGTTTTGTGGTTGCATTTATCCTGTGCATTGATGATACGCCTAAACAATACACCTTTTCACACACACACACACTTTACACTTGTCGCGCCAAAACACATGCCGCACATCGACCCAATAACGACGTGTTTTGCGGCAAAATATCAATTTACGTTCGCCACTGCGGCTTCACGGACGAACCTCAATCGAAAAACACTATCTATCGCTGTTGTAACGCTCCCTTCTTTGGCGCAGATGCCGGTTCCGAGTGCGGTAGCTATTTTTATTTCCTTTTTTGTTTGGTATATTTTATTAAACACACAATACTCTTCACGGGTGGTTGGGCCAGGAAGCGTGGCCTCTATGCGGTTTCATGTGCGGTCGAGCGTTGTTAAAAGGCTGCAGGCACAGTTAAATTTTTGTAGATAACACAGTCTTACACAGTCATATAACAAACTGCAAAGGATGGTTGATAAACATATGCACAGTATCGTACAAGTTTCAATTCTAATCCATATCATTATTTCATAAATTAATATCTGGACGTCGGGACGACGAATCGGAAGCATTACATAAAAGACAAAATAATTCTTAAAGTTTGGGTGTGGCGAATTCCCACAAGTAGTACGGAAACAATCACACGTATTAATCAATACAAACTTGCAAATTGGGTTTTATAAATTTTACTTAAATCAAAATAAACTTACATTGAAACCGATGTATTTTCAAATTTTGGCTTTTTTAACAGTGGGTTTATCGATAGGAATTATTATGTTATCATTTTTTTTCATGTTCATCACATCAAATATAAGCGACACCCTTCTATAATATTTTTTCTTCTCATGTCACTACTGATTTAATTTAACTAAGATAAGAAGGTAGATAAACTAAGATAAGAAGGAGAATAGTATGAAGCGGGGAATGGTTCGTATACGTATCATAATGGTAACTTATCGTAAATGTAACTAAAGCTAACATGTATATTGGATGTTTTGAACTCGAATTATAAGCCTACGGGTAACGACAGGTGGTTAAAGTGTGAACTACGATAAGTGTATAAAGTGCCTGCAATTAATTTCGCAAATCGTCAAATCACTGCTTCTAACACTCGAGCTAAAAAGCAACATTGCTTCCAAAGGAAGATTTTACTGATTTTTTTATCATTCCATAATCAATCAAATTCTTCACGCTTATCTAGGACGGTGGTGCCCCCGTGCTTACGGATGACGTTTCACTGCAAGTGTTTATGGAGCATCTGAAGAAGCTGGCCGTTTCGTCGACCACGTAAATCGTGGCTACGTGTGCTGTGTGGAGTGTGTCGCTTGGGTGCAGAGGCAGAAGTTGTAGGAGCCAGCCACGCCACTCGGATACGGTTCAATTACAGATTAAATGGAATGTTCATTCTCTTAACCGACACCAACACCAGTATCAAGAGTAGCGGTGACCGCAATTTATTTGTTACGATCAATTCGATTTATGTTCAACATTAATTGGCTGGAATTTATTAGGGAAGCATGATATGCGTTGAATTGTATCATGATACACCGCGGCTTCGGTCGAAAGAGTCGCGACCATGGTAGATTGTAAAGACTAAAGAGAAAAATTTAAAAAAACAGAACCTATATTCAATTTGCAAACAGGTTGAAATAATAATATTAAAAAGGAGTGAAAACATGATTGTAGAAATCGTTCACTCATTTGTGGGAAGCATTTGGAAATATATAAAACATCATCGAAAAATAAACACCCTTAATTGAGTTGATTTTTGTCAAACATTCATTTATTAGTTATTCTTTCCACCTATTCAAATCGGCTTCCAAACTCTCAGGCAGTCCCTTACCCAACGTTCACAAAATGTTCATGGTGATGATAAGGTTAGCCACCAATGAAGAAGATAAGTTGTGCGCCTCTTGAAATCGTTTTCTAACTAATTAATATCTACACAAGGAATGAGGATGCAAAAACCTAAACGGAGGTGCAACGTTCGCTGACCATTGTTTTTGGGTTGACTCCATATCAATGATAAGCCCCTCTTATTTTTAGTTTAGGAAGCGAATCGACATCTTCTGCTCTACTTCCGTGCGCTCCAGCGCCCGGCAGAAGTCCTCGAAGGAAATTTTGCCACCACCGACAGTATCTGCCTCTACGATTGTACGCTCGGCGATGCTGTTCAGCTGATCCTGGCTAATGTTCGCCCCGACCATCATCTGCAGGATGTTGAGCAGTTCGTCGCGCGAAATCGTCTCATCGTCGTCCAGATCGTACATCCTGAATGCGAACCGCAACTTGGCCTCGCGACTGTTCAGCTTGTTCTCCTTGTTTGGCTTGATCGGCCGGAAGTGAGCCAGCACGCGCGTAAACTGGCGAAAGTTGACTCGGTCATCGCTGCTGTCGGCAAAGAACGAATGGACGATTCGTTCGCACAATGGGTTGATAGCCAGTTCCGGAATACGTAGGAAATCTTCTCGTGATAGTGTTCCGCAGTCGTTACGATCCAGCGATGTGAAACGCGAGTAGAGACGTTCGATTTGGTTCGGTGTGACTATCCAGAATGGATAAGAAAAATTTAATATTAACATATACAAAATATCCTGAATAGCAAATCCTGAACAATGTTCACGCTCTCAAACCATCAGCAATGTTTCTATTTAATTTTCGATATATATTGGGAGTGGAAAAGCAAAATCGTTAGGACTTCAGCTAATTACGGTATTGAGAAATATTTTTTCTGTTGCTGTCTCGTTGTCTATGCAGCGACACGTGCCTATTTAATTGACGTCGTCCACTCGTTAGAGACAGAGAGACTTTTAATTATCTATCGCAGGTAGTGCGGTGAGGGGGGTGGTTGAAGTCTTGTGTTGCTAACGCAAGCACCTAAACAAGTTTTCCGAGAGCTAGCTAGGTCGTCCTCGACGTGGTTCTCTTATCGCGGTTTGTGTTTAATTACGGACACTTGGGTAAACGGAGGTAGAGTAGATAAACAGAAACAAAAACGCGACCAGGCGGTGCTGCTCTATTTCTTTGATTCATCGTCACAAAAATGTTCAACTTCGTTTTCTTTTATTACGTTCTACTGGAAACGGACACCACACTGATATTTTCAAGGCTGCCGAACGAATACACGCAGCTTTGTAATGCTGACGATGATGACACCGAAAAGCGCAAATTTTCCTTCCAATTCTTCAACTTACATCCAGTTTCCTCGTGAATCTGAGCGATTTCTTCCTCCCGCAGCAAAAGTGATGATTTATTACCCATCGCGGCGCACAAAGCGATTAACGAAAGTCTGTCGGAGAGGAATCGAAATCTGGTGCTGTTTTGTTTTTGCCGACGAACCGCAACTGGCCACACAGCTGGAAACTTGAACCGATACCGAACGAATGACTTTATGCGAGTTTGTTGTGGCGTTTCAGTGCATTGGTGCAAGGGTTGCCTCACAAGCCCGTACGAACGTCATGGAATACGAATACAATGTTGTTCATGCTTACGGATGTTGTAGGCTCGACGCTATGAAAAGAGCATATTTATCATTATGGGAAAAGAAGAGCCCAAGTACATGAATATAACATATTTCCTTCTTGTCTGTCTATGCTGAAGAAACAATTTCTAACTCGGGACAATTACAAGCTCCTAGCATAAACCACATCCCTGTTTGTTGACGAATGTTTGCTGTCAAAGTCACAGTTTGACACAACTAGCGCAAGCATTTATTTTTTCGTGGGAGCGGTGCTTAAATGGACGCAAAGGACTGGCGAATTGGAAAATAACTCGCTTCTCCCCATCATCCTATTTACTTTGCTACACGAGACGCTGAATCGCATCCGTGGCGGTACGATACAATGAGTGCTAATACCAGTGAAGAAATGTCAGCGAAAACCAAAGCGAGCGAGATGTCTACCGACAAAAGGGGGCATCATACTGGAGAAAAATCCGATGCCGGATCATCGTCGCAGGAGGACGGTAAACTATTTTCTACCTTCCTTCACCAGTGCTATGTTCCCATAATGTTCATAGTATGGTACTTTTATTCAATTACAATGTATACTGTCAAATAATGTATGATACACATCCGAAAAGTGAAAAGGCATTATCGTCATTTGCGCAACTTTTGTTTAATTCACACGACAATCCAACATTTTACCGGATGAAAGCAACAGAAAATATTGGTTAGTTTTGGTTTTCTGTCAACATCGAAACCAAACATAATAGCAATTCCGTCAATCATTTCATCACCCGTCGCGCAAGTGATACACGGTTTCAGTATTCTATTCATACGATCCTTTAAATCCCATGCCAAAAGGGCTAGATTCTGGAAAAATGATGGGTGAGTGTGATTTTCTTTTCTTTCCATGTACTAGGAATGGGAATGGTTTCTTTACTGATGCTCAAAGTTCATCTCGCTAAGCATGTAAATTTTCTTTGTTTTATTGCAGAAATGCCTAACCCGCCATCCGCAAAACGTAGCAGGCTTGTTGAATCGAACATAGAGCTGGTCTCGATAAATAGCTGCTTTTTTGAGGACGACTTCCGTGAACAGTTCAAATGTGCCTGGCAGAGCCAGACAGCCATGTCCGGCTTGAATTTGGAACTGAAAAGTGAACCTTTCCAGTTGGCAGTGTTGCAAAGTTTCCTTCAAGAAGACCCCGACCGAGCGGAAGCTACAAAACGTCTGGAGAAGGAGTTCAGTACTGTAGACTGGAAGCGCAAGCAAATGGATTTGTACGAGTTTTACCAAACGAACGACTTGTGCAGTCTTCAGCGAGACTATCTGCAGGCATTTTACACTGTCCTGAAAGAACAAATGATGCCACTGGTGGAAGAACTTACGGGAATTCAGCTTACGCATGTGTCGGCGTCCTGTTCGATGTACAACGCGGGCGATTATCTTCTGGTGCATGACGATCTGCTCTCCGATAGGCGGATAGCGTACGTGTTTTATCTCAGTCCCTGGGATTGCCATCGACAATGGACCGAAAGCGATGGCGGTGCGCTAGAATTGTTCAAAGCGGATGAAAACCACCTGCCGGTATTTCCGGTGACAGATAAGATTTTTCCGCGAAACAATCAGCTGGTTCTGTTCCGGGTGTGCGAAAAATCGTTCCACCAAGTCGGAGAAGTGACATCCTTCGAGTACCCACGGCTTACCATTAATGGATGGTTCCATGGACCCGCAGCTGATGGTAGCAATAACGACTCACAGCATCCACCATCCGTCATCATCGATACCCACTACTTCGGACCACGTAACATCGAAATTGATCTGTCGGATTGGATAAACGACGTTTACCTTATTGACGAGGTAAAACAGAACGTTCAAAAAAAGGTGGAAATGTTTTCGGAAGTATCTCTAGAACAATTTCTCACGCCACCTCACTTCGAGGCCCTTCTGGACAATCTTCAAAACGGGCTCAACCTTGAATGGACCATCAAAGGACCCGCCCATCTGCGAAAGTATGAAGTGCTGAACTTCAAATCGTTACCGGAATCTGGCCCACTTGCCGATTTGTATGATCTGTTCACGAGCAAGGCTATGTTTCGGTTGATGTACGAATACACCGAGCTGGATCTTTACGGCAAGAAGGCAAACACGCCTAAATGTTCCATCGAACTGCAACGCTGGGATCGCGGCTGCTACACAGTGCTGGGTGATTCATCTACGTACGCCGACAGTACGCTCGACATAACGTTCTATCTGAACGCGCAGGAAAATATAGGTGTCATAACTTATCTGGTCCCGGACGGCGATCACCAGCAGAACCCCGGTGGTAAACTCAGTGACCAACCGTCTTCGTCGTCTTCACACTCGGAATGCTACGAAGATGATCCGGTGCTATTGACTCTGCTGCCAAAAGACAATGTACTGAACGTGGTGTACAGGGCTGAAGGAACGACCAAGTTTACCAAATACGTCTCACGTAACTCCTATCTCGAGAAGGCTGGTACTAGTGGCCATGCCTATACGTACATACTAACGTGCAGCTATAAAGAGTAGAACCAAACCGGCAGTTCTGTTGTTTGTTTGCGTACTGAGTGTTCAAACATAATAAAGTAGCACATAATAACCACATTAATTGTTGTACATGGGTGTTTTCCTAAATCGAATAATTCTATATTAGTTATTTAAATTCTACAAGTGGATTTTTCTAGTGAAATCATTTATAATGATATTTTACCTTCGATTTCAGATGCTATCCATATCTATGCCACAATGGCTTTCATACTTGTAATCATTGTCATTGGAGTTCCGATGTGGTGGAAAACTACGGAAGTCTATCGGTAAGGATAAGGAGTTTCGATTGAAAGTTTTCATAATATGTTACTACTTTGATTTTCTTGATAACTAGGGTTTCTCTACCATATTCTGAAATCGAAGCACTGAACGACGAGCCGATCAAAGCATCGTTTCATATCGGATTGTACTGCCAGTCGCCAGAGCGCCGGGAGATACTTGCATTTGAGTTGCGTAAAAAATTCGAACAAAACTGTACGTCACGGGTTTATATTGATATGGAAGTGTTGCTTGCCTTATATGAGTGATCGAGTATTTTGCTTTATTATCTCCCAAAGTTGTCTTCGAACTGGATCTCCAGCTGTTATTTATGGATGCGGAAACAAGTGCAACTATAAAAACCCCCGCTAAACTTGAAACAGAACTTCTGAAACATTATCCTTTATCCGTTGGTCAGTTTTTATTCATCGAGTGGCAAAAATTAGACGATGACGTGCTCGTTACCGCCGATCGAACTGCATTTATATCGGAATCTGCTAGTACGTAGCAATGCAAAAGTTTGAACAGAAATAGGCTGTTTTTATACAAGTGGATGTTACATTTTTTTTTCTTTCCAGCATCCCTTAAAATCTATCATGTTTTGTCGTCGTGGATTTTGCAGGAGTACAAACTAAAAGCAATTCTTGGCTCGAGAGACGTGCAGCAGACAACAAAAGGACGACAATTACGTTTGAATTCAGCACCACTCCAACCTCGCTACGAAGTGCTCATAACAGTGCTAAATCCTCGACCTGATCTACAGAAAGTACACTGGAATGCTCGAGCGGCAGCAGAAAGTATGTTACTTTTAGTAGCTTAAATTGCTCACACTGTTTTGACGCCTTACATTTTTTAAATTTATTTTCGTAGAGTACATTGAACCATTTCTTAACGAGCTGGTCGGTATCACAAACTTCACCATAAAAACCCAATGGATCTATCAGGTGGGTCTGGAAGGAGTTGGGGCACAACCAAAGCAGGTGCCGGACGATTTGAAGCTCGGTCGCCATTATGCCCTGGCGGAAGAGAGTCTTCCGCACATTATAACTTCCCTCGAGAAGAAACTCGGTACACAAATCACCGATAATCCTTGCATACACCTGGTAGTCTATGTGCCCCCCTGCGCCCAAGCCCCTTTGAAGATCTATCGTAAGGATGGCCAACGCGCATCTCCGCTGAGTGCAAACGTTGAAGCTTTTACCTCAGCCAAGTGGGGTGGCATTGTGTTTGCCAATCCAGCCGAAGCGGTTTGCACCCGATACATGGAAGATGAACAGTTTAGCAACGTTTACGTTCACGCACAGGATGTTATGCCGGTTTTGTTGTTCCAGCTGAGAAAAATTTTCGACCTCGAAAATAATGCTCCACTGCTGGACACTACACTGATTCCTTACAACACCATCGAACCGCGAGCATGGGAGGTGGATACGTTTGTTCGGACCAATACCATCTACCTGGTGCATTCGGCAACCAGCACGTTGCAATCGCTTATTCAGCTCCTCGGTGGTATCGAGTACATAGTAATCAATGATGAAGTTGGAGCTGCAATTCAGAACGCGTACCACAAAGTTGTTGAAGCAAAGCGACATCTGGTCGAGGGCAGTCTAGAGCAGGCAGCGTATTCAGCTCGAGAAGCTTACACATCGGCGGAGAGGGCATTTTTCGATCCCAGTCTGTTGGCGTTGCTGTACTTCCCGAACGAGCAAAAGTATGCTATCTACATTCCACTGTTTCTGCCCATTATGATGCCGGTCGTGTTTTCGTTCAACACTATAGTGAAATATTTTCGTAGACGAATGTCGTCCGGTCAACCAAAGTCGAAGGTGGAATAAATTCAAAATATCCAAATAGAATTATGAATTACCGTCATCTGATGATTCAGTGTTTATTTGAAAAATTATGATTAGCTTAATCTAGAAATGAATTCACTTTCGACGCGATGGGTTGGAGAAGATATCCAAGCTTTTTCCTTTCGTTAGTTCTTTAGCCTCTTGTAGTCCGATATTGTACGCTTGATCGAATATTTTCTTTATTTCCGCTAGCAGGCCGTTCTTCGACAACGCTCCAAGTTCTGTGAAAGAGACAGTTCATTTGTTTGCATCGATAGAATCGTTCGAGGAATGGTGGGTAATGCTGCACTACTTACGGTACATCGCATTCACATCATCCTGTGTGAGACCTTTCATCCAAGGTGGTTGAGCCAATTCGGGTTCTTTTTAGGTGAAAAAAGGAAATATGTCAGCACTGCGATATGATAGCCAAAGTATTCTGGAAAGTACCATTCAAAGACCACAGTGGTGGTGACTCTTCGCTCTCCGAAGACTCTAGTTCGTGAAAGCTGCTTACATCTGATTCTGAAAAATGATCATTTCAATTACTAGATGTTATATCGGGCTCCTTTTGATCCCATTCTTACCCTCCTTGATATGTTGGTTGTATTTATTTGGCATCTTTCAACGACTTTAGTCAAACAACCAAAGTAGAGTTCGAAACTTTCAACTGTGAATATTTCTTGAATCCTTTCCGCGAGATGAAAAATCAACCACGAAGCACTCGAATTAAATGGGCGTATGCCCGAGTTTTTCGCGTGATTTTGAAAAAGTCAAAAATTGCCTTGGAAACAAATCAACAGCGTCTGTTGAACAGTTGAACCAAAACTACACTACTTATGACATTTATTTCACTTGGAAATCTTCAAAGTCCTCGGGGGTAAGCAAACTTGCCAACTGCGTGCGTTTATCGCTCTAGTTGAAATCTTCACAAATTACGTTGAACATCGGATATACAAGTACGCTCGAACGTCATGGTATAAACTGTACTGTCAAACTGTACTGTGCAGTAGTACAGCTGGTCTAGACCAAAGGCTAGACTGCCCAGACTGGGCAGCAGGTTCTCGTTGTCCAAAACAGTGTGCGGTTTCAAACTGGAATGAAATGTTGGAGAGGTAGTACGGAAAACCTTCGCGAAAACGTTGAACTGTCCGCGGCAAACGGCATTGTTTCGATTCGACAGAATTAAAGTGGGTTCGGTTGCTGGGGATTCTGCGCTACCTCATCACTACAGAAGATTTACAATTGTTCTTACTGCTTCTAGTATCCGCGTTCTATGTAGATCATTCGAAGGTGAGGAGCTCCAGTGCCGTCGGAGTTGCCTTTTGCGAAATGGACAAAGAACACGAAGTTTTGCTCAATGCATTTGTTATAGCTAAAAAACGGTATCGTGTGTTTTACAACGCGGGAATCTTGGTGTGGGAGGATGAATCTTTCAAGAAAGGTAAATAACGGTAACTTCCTGGTTTCGATGATGCGCTGTTGTTGTGGCCTTGACCTTAAAGCACGTAATACTTATCGTCTCCAGCAAAACGCGTAGTGAAAAAACAAACAAGGAAGTAAATTAAAAGTAAGTTCTATGGCAAATTTTGTTATGTTGCACGAACATTGGACATAGAAGAATTTTTAATTTATTGCTACCGGCACTTTCTATATATGGCGGTTGTTTTCGTGCAACAATTATACGTTACATTTCGTGCTTTGCTCGTTAATTATACCGATTTCGAATATCTTATCATATCGATCATAAATAACAAACTCTAATCGAATCGTTTTCTTTTTATTCAAAACCCACGCAACAAAGCCAAAACCACCGTGCCGATAACGGATGTGTTGTCGGTGGTGCTATCGAAAGTACCCCACGCCAATGGAAAGCAATGGATCAAACGAAACAAGACCCAAGCAGCGTCAGCAATATCGAAACGTGAAGCCCACGGCGGCAGCCTGGACAGCGATCGTATTCCAGTGCTCTCGAGCTCGCTATCTTCAACCACAACCAATACGCTCGCGACGAGCAGCAGCATTCCGCACAGCCGCAGCAATCAGGGTAAGAAGCAATGAGTTAACTAATTAGAAGTAGAAGGCGGCGCATACGTACGCTGGCGTATGTTACATGCGTCCGCTTCAATGACCCCGCACAAGTGCCGATTCAGTCGGGCTAGAAGTGGTGGCGTGTAATTACATCACGAAGCAGCATGATTTGCACAACCAGTTGAAGTGTGGTCGAAAAAGTACTGGCTAAACAAGGCTCATAACCCGCATGGATTGCCATTACCATGTTTTTGCAGCATTTTTTTCAGGCAAGCAAACATGACATTCGGACAAGTATGCCGAAAAGAGCTTCGACATTATTCTCCCTACTACCCTTGTGTTGTTAGAATTAAAAAGGGTCAGATGGTTTTATAGCCAGTCGCATGCTTGTACAGATTTCTTTTACTCGCAAACATGTTAGCTACGCTATAAAATGTCTGTACATTTCTTTTCCGATTTTAGGCAGCATCAACGATTTATCCAACTCAAACTCTGATCGTCGCGATGGTGACTCTTTCGTTGGCAGCCAATCCGCCAGCTATAATTACCTGATCGTCCACTACGCAGCATTGGTGTCCCAGAAAGCTAACCGATGGCGTGTGAAATCCGCCGTATTGTACAACAGCGAGCAACGAATCGTTGAGATATGGTGTAATCGTTTAACAAGCGATCTAAGAGGTTGTTAAGAAAATAGCGCCACTTTACAGCGGTTTACTTAATCTAACCCACGTACTTGATGTCCCTTCAGATCAAAACCGTCCCAAGAATTTGCTCTTGTTCTTAAACCCGTACGGTGGAAAAAAGAATGCTCTGTCCTTGTACGAGCGTTACGCGAAACCACTGTTTCGGCTGGCCGAGATCGACGTAAATCTGATCATAACACAGCGTGCACAGCAGATCTACGATATTGTTACGTCGAAGAGCATCCTTTTGGAAAATTATGACGGGCTTGTGTGCTGCGGCGGCGACGGAACATTCGCCGAGCTGTTCAACGGACTGGTCACCCGCACGATGATCGACCTTGGTATGACAACGAAAATACTTTCAATGGCAAGCGGAAAGACACTAGAAGCTAGGACCGTTATGAAAAATTTCGCGAGTAACCACCTGGACAACTTTAAAATTACAAGAGCAATGAAAGCGGAAAATTGAAAGAAACAATTCGTTTCACTAATGCAGGTTCTATTACAATTTTTTTTTAATTGCCATCCGCTCATATTTGGATATAATCGACATTTCGACATATTAAGCTGCTCTAAAAAATCGATTCAACAAACAGACGTCGCAATTGCAAAAAGCGGTGAATAGATTTTGATGATTTATGGTTCTGGCTTCTATCTTATTCCAAGGTATCGACGTTAAACATCCACCGTACTTACCGAAACCGAACATTCCAATCGGAGTCATTCCTGCCGGTAGCACCGACACAGTAGCGTACTGCCTGAACGGCACAACCGATATCAAGACTAGTATTATACATATTATGCTGGGGCAACACAGTGGTCTGGATATTGCCGCTGTGTACAATGCGGCCTTGATGAAGAATGCCGAGTCCCGATCCCGCCCCCAATTATTGAAACTGTACGCGAGCGTCTTGTCGTACGGATACTTGGGTGATATAGCCCACGACAGCGAAAAATACCGCTGGATGGGTCCAAAGAGATACGATTATTCAGGTATGTCGACGAGGAGACGGTTCACATAAAAAACACCATGACATGTATCAATCGTAACATTCGTTTCCTTATGGGGTTATTCCTTTCTACAGGGTTTAAAAAATTCGTCGGCAACCGAGGGTACAATGGAGAAATTGTAGTGCAGCTCAATCGGCGTGAAAAGCAGGACCCGAACGATGGTGTCCGGTGCGTGTACAAGTGTGAACGCTGCCAAAAGGCAATCCGTGGCGTTGGGGACGCCAGTAACGGAGGAATTGAAGAAGCCGACACCGAATCCATAGTGGTCCGAGGAAAGTTCCTTATGGTTAACGGAGCCAACATATCCTGCTCGTGTATGCGCAGTCCTCAGGGCTTCTCGCCCTACTGTCACCTGGGCGATGGGCTGCTGGATCTAGTGATCGTACGACACACGTCGCTGTTCAACAACTTGCGGTTGCTGCTAACGATGACGTCGAAAACAAAGAAAATTGTACGTATCAGGTTTGATTTTCTTGCAAACATACCATCTTGAAATAGATGGTTATACAGTTGACTGTTCTTTTGTTCCTCTGTTCCTTTCTAGAGTGATTTGCCATTCGTAGAAATCTACCGTACGAAAGAGTTTCGATTTACAACGAATGAAGCGAATGGAGGAACCGGAGAGGCGATGTCGTCGGCCATGAGTTTCTCCCCGAATGAGCTTTCCAAGTGGAACTGCGACGGCGAGGTCCTTGTCGAAACCGATATCATTGTCGAGTAAGTTCTTTAGGATCTTTGCGATGGTCGCATTGCAATGTCAGTTATCATTTATCTTTGCTTCCAAAGGTCCCACTGCCAGCTGGTGCAAGTGTTTAGACGAGGAATTGTTCCCAAAGGCGGGGCCTGTACCACAGCGGGAATGGAACAGCGTACTGCTAATGCCTTAACTACCGACGACGATAAAGAAAGCAGATGCTTTGGCCTTTGTAAATAGTCGTGCTTTTCGTTGTAGTATTCAATTTTTGGAGGCGATTCCTTGTCTTTCTGTGTCTTTTCAGCTGGTATTTGGTCGAATTTCTTGGGTTTGTGTTTTATTTTCAATCTTTTGTACATACTTTTCTGCACCTAGGTGTATTTTACGACTCATTCGCTATCATTGGCGCTGTTCCTTCTTTTCTAAACCTATGCCGTGAACGACAAACTGTGATCATATCTTTTTTTTTATTATAGTTTGTTAATACTAAACCCTGCCGTTGCTATTACTGTGGGTTACTAACACTGCTGCTGGTGTTTAGAAAGCTTCTTTTATGTGATTTTGCATTGACAAAGTATTTCGGTATGCTTAGAATAGGTTTTAGGTGCCTCAATCTGCTGCAAAAGATCTTGCCGAACTTTCCCTTCCCTGTCGTTGATTACATTTACGGACAGCCGTTGAAAACATGCTCACTTTCAAGCGACGTTTACAGTTTGGCGATAAGAAGATGATAAGACTTTAGACTCGATTGAACCTGATCGGATTGCTCGTTAGCCATCAGTGTTTGCTCAAACAAATTGGTGTTCCCATTGTTTCGCACTTTTCTAGACAAGCATATTCTTGCAACTGTGGTGCGCCACGATATGTGAAACAGTATTTCGATTTCAATTATAAATTCATAGCAATTTAAAAAAGATACATTCTTATTAAGCATAATATTAGAAAATAGGACTACAATATACAACACGATGGTTTGATCATCGCAATAATATACGAATGATTCCTAATGCAAAGAAGGTTGATCGAACGATATTGAATAATCATTTCTGCTCAACGTCTAGTGCGACAGTTTCCCTGAAATAGAGTGTACACGTAGCTCTTTCTTTACGGCCCTAAGAAAGTACGATAGAAATGCAATCCCATGAGAAGGGAGTTCCTTCGTAGAGTTTAAGGTAACTTTTGAGATGAGAACGGGCATAAGCAATAATGGAAAACAGCAGTTGAAAGTGTTACGCCAAATGGGGTGTAAATGTAATGATGAATGAATATGCTCACATTGCAACGTTTGGTCTATTTTACAATTCTTTTTAGTCTCGTTCACGTATTAAAACAGGTATTGGCCTCTCCGGACCGCTGGATGGTGGTCGGATTGATGGTCATTCGTAGCCTAGAGTGTTTCGGCGTTTTGTGTAGCGACCCCTGCCACTGCCGGGTCTGCTCAGAAAATGTGGTGCAAATCAGCCATACCAAAAATGAAAGCATTCCACATGGTTTTTTTTTTTTTTACTCTCGTCTAGTTTCCTATGTTCGGTTTGGGCAGCAATAGCAGTAATGCATACAACTACACTAACAAACTTAATAGTTGGTAGGGAAAATGGAAATGGGTAGCAATTAACTAGAGTCAGAATACTAAACTAATTTGTGATTTGTGGTGGGACACCTGAATCGGTGCTTTTTCTCACAACAGAATAAAAAACATAACTAGTTTTTCGTTGGTGGCGCTCGCCATAGGAAGATAGGGGTTCGGATAGCTCGAAAGCGTATAGAGTGTCCTGATTAGACTGTTCCATATAAATAAAAATATGCGCAAACTGTTTCAGACGAAAGTGTTGGTTTTCTCGTTATAAAATGCGATGACAAACTTATCTTTGAGGCTTCTTGTTGAACATAAAATATGAAACAGATTAGATATAATTCATATACTGTTAGCTGATTGAATCTCACTTCATCGTTACTTTCGTTCGAAACAAACTTATCCAACGCAATAGCTACATTTATCGGTCTGAATGGTCGGAAGTTCCATTCTATTTATTTATTTATACGAAACAATGAAATTGTATAAGCGGTACACCAGCATCTTAAAAATAATTCTCTCCCACCGGCCAAATTATCATCACTTTTTGGCCAGTTCGTTTGACAGCCAGTCTAATCCTTCGTACAATCCGTGGCCTTGCGTTGCGCACGTGGCTTGAATGTACCACTAGAATGAGGAACGTATAATGATTGATTCAGGCGAACAAACCAGAGGAGCGTAAATGAAAATAGGCAATACTTACGTGTCTGTTCCGCAGCTGATTGAGGTGCAGTTTGTCTGTCAGTTCGGCGGCGGTCATCGCGTTCGGGAGATCCTGTTTGTTCGCAAAGACCAACAGCACGGCGTCACGCAGTTCGTCCTCCTGCAGCATGCTGTGCAGTTCCTTTTCCGCTTCCACGATACGCTCGCGATCGTTCGAGTCGACCACAAAGATGAGCCCCTGGGTGTTCTGGAAGTAGTGGCGCCAGAGTGGACGGATCTTATCCTGGCCGCCTACGTCCCACACGGTGAAGCAAATGTTCTTGTACTCGACGGTTTCGACGTTGAAGCCGATGGTCGGAATGGTGGTCACGATTTCACCGAGCTTCAACTTGTACAAGATCGTCGTTTTTCCGGCGGCGTCAAGTCCAACTAAAAGGATAAACAAAAAAATGATGTACTTCCTACAACTTTTAACATCTTTTTTAAAATTGATAAAGATGTAGTTTCGCGTTGAAAGCGAACAGACAAGTAATGAATAGAGACCAATAATAAATAGAGAGAGTAATAGACAATAAGAGACTAATTTTATCAATTTTTCGGATTTTGCTGTTCTTTTTCATGCTTCACCAATCTTGTTCCAAATGGCAAACGAGCCCTTTGGATTTTGCCGAGTGCAGCACACGTCGATCTATTTGATGAGAGTGCGGTGTTTTCCATATGCACACTATCCAATCGAACTGACGTGTCGATGGGCTCATTGAAAGTAGGATTAGGGCAATTCAATAAACAACACTCACCCATCAGAATGCGCATTTGTTTCTTGCCGAACAATCTCGTTAGCACACTGGAAATAGTCAAACCCATCGTGTTGGTTTGCTGTGTTTACGTTTGACTACGTTTCCGTATGCTGCCAAACTTTTTTGCAACGATTTCCGACCCGCCCTGGAAACAAAGTAAACAAGACAAAGCGAAGACGACCATTATCTACTGCGATCTTTCAACAACGGTGAAATATATGACGTACGGAACTGATTGAAAAAAGCGCCGTAGAATCTTCTTTTCACGGGCGTTTTCACCGCCGTTTCCAAAGGATGCGTCACGGGAGAGAACACCGGAGAAAAAAAAACGAGTCTTCCCTTACCCCTTCGCTCCTTATGTCCGCATGCACTACCGCAGAATACGTGTTATTTTCTCGGGGTTTTCCGTCTACGCAGGCACCAGGTTTGACCGTTTTTCGGCGGGACTGTGTTCTACGGGATGTTCCTTGGGGTAAGGAATCAAAACATAATATTATGCCACGTCAGTAGTACTACAATGCGTCTGTTTTGCGGCTGGACGAAATAATACGGACATGAAATTGTAATAATTCTGACACTAGTCAGCCTACGAATCAGTAGCAAGGTTGAAAGGGATACAAGGTTGCCTGTTTCGAGAATTTTGACAGCTAAACATTGGATACAATTGACGGTAATTATGACGATGACACCAAATTATAAAGGCTCAAATTTCTGTTTCTGTCGTCTCACACGAGTAATTTTTTTTGTACCTTCACTGTATCTGAGATTAGATTGTCTGTCCTTCTGATTTCTAAGATTAGATGCCTCTGTCCGATAACCTAAGCAGATTAAACATTGCACAAACCGCTATGAGCCAATCAAGATAAACAACTGGACTTTGCTGGACGAGTTTATTGGGACTGTTAACGAGCCATAAGCAACATGAATTAAACTTTGTATAACTGCATAAAGGGAGAATCCAGCGCCATCTAGCGGATGGTAGATTACCTACATTACGCTAGCAGAGAACAAACTGTAGTACAAACCGGGGATCCATTGAATTACAGAACTGTCTGGGTGGCGTTTTTGCAAGGGTAAAGTAGGCCATCATTCAGATATTCGTTTTGTGTGGCGCAGTCTTTTGACTCTCCTCTTCTATGTACTGAGATCTAGCAATAGTGGGGACACGGTAGAAAACCTCTGGCCGCAGATTAATTACCACAAACCAATATTATAGTTGCACCACCAGCGGTTTCGCCATTAAATGTGCAGATCAGTGCTGTTGTGGTTGTATCTGGTTGTTCGACCCTAGCAGAAACCTAATCTAGGTTCACAACATATGCGACATGCGAGTCATATTCGTTGAGCTTTAATCCAGATTAATATGAGCCCCCTTTTCTGGACAAGTTTGCTGAAGGGCCAAAATAAAGATTTTGTATTGATCTTAGACTCCCAACAAATTCTAATTGAACTATTGCAAGTTAAATTGTCCTGTATGTGTAATGTGTATTAATTGCCACAGCTGCAATCGACCGTTTAAACAAAAAAAATTTCCTAACGAATTCAAATATACTTCAAAACCTATTTGGACATCCAATGCGAAATAATCCGGACCTGAAATTGAAGAGCTGCCGATGAAAATATGGATGCTGAACCTACTAAAGAGATTTCCACAAAACGGCGAAGAACAACACGAAAGATTTTGTTTCCAAGAATATTGTTTTGTATTGTTCGGTTCTCGTATTACACTTCCATCATCCGTAGCGAGTCACAAGAACAGGACACTCAGTAAAACAGCGGAAATGTTTTACTCAGAGCTTGGAACGAAATTCAGCCCGATTCGGTAGCGATACGAACCAACGGCGATCCAGCTTAGCTTAAGACTCCCTCCAGGTTTATGCCTTGACGGCGTACTTCCGAGGCGGGAAACGGGCACGTTTACGTTGCGCCTTCAGGGTCATCCGGGATGCATCTCGGTGAGACAGTGCCTTACGCATAGCACGCGTCTTCTTCGGGCGCAGATCCAGCGGCACGTACTTCTTTCCCTTGTACAGCTTGCGGAGGTTCTCCTTGGTCTTCGTGTTCATCACAATGTACACGCGAGCGATTGCCTTGCGTACCACACGGATCTTTGACAGCTTCGACGGAGCACCCCCGGTGACTTTCGCCACGCGCAGATTCAGCAACTCCTTCTTGAGCTCATCGAGCTGCTTGGTAAGCTCCTTCTTGTCCTTAGTACGCAATTCGGAACACTTGACTTTCACCATTTTGATGGCTGCTGTGTGTATTAGCGAGTTTCAAGAAGCACGCGATTGGAACACCTCCGGTCACAATCGGGAAAAATGTCGAAAAGAACGGAGAGTACCACACTTCGAGGAGGCGTTGGTTTATACTATCATGCTTCGCTCGACTTGACAGCTGTCAACGTTTCAACAAAATGTACGTGTATCGTTTCCTTGTTTTATTATGGAAAACACAGAATAGGGAACACCTTGAACTAGCCACCTTGCGCATTGGGAACTCCTGGATCCGCGCATTTAGATTTCACGATGTTCATGGTCATGCTGTCATCTTTTGTTTCCCAGTGTCAACAGCTTGACGACACATCCCATGACTGTGTGTTAGTGTTGTGATCCAAGCTTCACAAACTTGTTTTGTCGCCCGAAGAATCCGGACGTAGCAAAAACGGTTCCTGTGTCCAGTTCGAGACTTTAATTTGCAAAACTCTTCCATCAAGATGACGGCGGCAGACGCGCCTCGTGAAAAGGCACTGGAAGATTACCGGAAAAAGTTGCTAGAGCATAAAGAAGTGGAGTGCCGTCTGAAGGAAAGTAAGTTATTTAGCATTTGAGGTTAGGTCAACGATGACTGGCAACGATTGAAGGTAGCCGTAACTTTACGATTGCTCCCCGATTTTTTTTTCCGCAACAGTAAGAGAATCTCTGAAGGAACTTACTAAACAATTCGACAAATCGGAGAACGATCTGAAGGCATTGCAGAGCGTCGGGCAGATTGTAGGTGAAGTTCTCAAGCAACTAACGGAAGATAAATGTGAGTAACTTGTTCTTGGCTAATTCGTTCGTACCATATGACTAGTATCGTTCTTTGTTTCGTTTTTGCACAGTCATCGTAAAGGCAACCAATGGTCCCCGGTACGTGGTGGGATGTCGCCGGCAGTTGGACAAAACCAAGCTTAAATCCGGCACTAGAGTAGCCCTGGATATGACGACTTTGACCATCATGCGCTACCTTCCCCGCGAGGTGGATCCACTCGTCTACAACATGTCACACGAAGATCCGGGTGAGGTAACGTACGCCGCAATCGGTGGCCTCTCGGAGCAAATCCGCGAGTTACGCGAAGTGATCGAGCTGCCTCTTATGAATCCGGAGCTTTTCCTCCGTGTCGGAATAACACCACCGAAGGGTTGCCTTCTATACGGACCGCCCGGAACGGGAAAAACTCTTCTAGCCCGTGCCGTCGCCTCGCAGCTTGATGCAAATTTCCTAAAGGTGGTCTCGTCGGCCATCGTCGATAAGTACATTGGTGAATCGGCTCGCCTGATCCGGGAGATGTTCAACTACGCTCGCGATCACCAGCCGTGTATTATTTTCATGGACGAAATCGATGCTATCGGAGGGCGCCGTTTTTCCGAGGGCACATCGGCCGATCGTGAAATTCAGCGTACGCTCATGGAACTGCTCAATCAGATGGACGGTTTCGACTCACTCGGGCAGGTTAAAATGATCATGGCAACCAATCGGCCCGACACGCTGGACCCTGCACTGCTTCGTCCGGGTCGTTTGGATAGGAAGATCGAAATCCCGCTACCTAACGAGCAGGCTCGTCTGGAGATTCTCAAAATTCACGCTGCCCCGATAGCGAAGCATGGCGATATCGACTACGAAGCTGTGGTGAAACTGTCGGACAACTTCAACGGTGCCGATTTGCGCAACGTCTGCACCGAGGCGGGCCTGTTCGCGATCCGTGCTGAACGGGAGTATGTAATTCAAGAAGATTTTATGAAGGCCGTCCGGAAGGTGGCAGAC
The DNA here is from genome assembly GCA_034621735.1 of Anopheles plumbeus. Lineage (NCBI taxonomy): Eukaryota > Metazoa > Arthropoda > Insecta > Diptera > Culicidae > Anopheles > Anopheles plumbeus. The sequence goes on from JAOEFI010000003.1 coordinate 8,890,144, forward strand.
AACAAGAGACTGGAGAGCAAACTGGACTACAAGCCAATTTAAGTGGGTGCCCTAGAATAAATCGTCATTGCTATATATCCTTGGTTAGCAGCGCCCTTTTGCTTATGTTTTGGTACCATTAAAATCATTTAAGACGCGTAATAAAAATATGAATCCTTCAATTTTTGTTCATAACGAGGTATTCTCCGGAGTGTTACCGATATCAGAGTAGAGGTTTTCCAGGTTTCTATGACTCTTTTTTATTTGCCTTCCTGGTGCCAATTTTTTGCTTCTTTCGTTCAAAGTAGTCCGATAGATTGTCGATGCTATTCTTGAAAAGCGTCGAATAATCTCTCACTTGGTCGATTTTACTTTCTTTGAAATAATTTTGCAAACTATTCTGCAAGGCATTATCAACACATTTCACAAATCGTCGTTTGTGCTGGTCGAAATAGTACACCATAATCCTCACAGCTGCGCTTTGCTTATCAATCGCAAGAATTATCATCTCTAGCGATGAGTTTAACATCGCATTCAAAATAGTCAAACTCTCGTCCACTGAAAATGCTTCACATTGGATGCATTTTTTCTGCTGATCATCCGGATTAATGAGTACTACTTCGATTTTGTTTGCAACGTAGCTCCTGACAGCACACAGTACTCCGTTGCCATCGTTTACCCGTCGAAGCGTCACACCCACTGCCGGATCTTGTAGAGTTAGGCTGAAAGTTTCCCTTCCTTCGGTGTAATCCCATAAGCGCAATGTTTTATCACCGGATACTGATAGGAGACTTTGTGCTGATAGTAACTCCATGCCAGCCACGTATTCTAGATGTCCCAGGCAGTAGCATACAATATTATGACAATCCGGATAGGAAGTAACTTTGATCTTCTCATCACGATCGCATGTTATTATGTATCTGAAAAGTAAACGTAATAAAGCTTGTTTAGCACGGTTGTATTCGTAAAACTATCAAACATCTATTTACCGCTCATCTTCGCTGACACCGAGGTCCAATATTTGACTCATGTGACCTAGAATCCATTTCGATCGCTTAGCAGACTGGCCAAGAAGGTCATACTGGTAACAGTCGCTTTTGTCGCAGCCAAACAGAACCCCATGTTTAGGTGCAAACTTCATGCAGACTATCGTTCTTGCGGCTTCAATACGTTCACCCAGTGGCTCGGAAAATAGTTTTCCGTCGTTTTCTTTCATTTGATAGCTCTGCAACGATTTATCGCTCATTGAAATAATGAACAATTTCGAAGCTAAGCAATACTCCAGCGTTACAACGAAAGCCGGCAAAGGCACATTCCCATTTTCACTTTCTTTCGTTATTGTTGTGTCCGTGGGAATATTTTGGGCGATCTCCAATTCGTGCAACACAGTCCCATCAGGGGCCATGAAAACTACTCTATCCTTAATACCTACCACGGTAAACGTAGGATAGGCTTTTATATCGTACATTGTTTTACCGAGAATGAAAGAAACTTGTACAGCTAACGTGGTTGTCTGACGGATATAGTTTGTTGACAATCAGTTTGTTGTTTACAACTCTTATATTTTGAAAACCACCGACACGAACAGGTTAACAGTGAGAGTACAAAACTTTGATAATCCCACAGAACTCTTTGAAACTGGAACAATAATTCTAGTCAATTCAGCAAATGTATTTGGCAAGCACAACCGCGTCTCTGACTGTGTAAAAGAGATTCTTCCAATGTGCTAAATGGTTTAACAAAATTGGACGAAACGTACAACAAGGTTCATATACACGACTAATTGAAATTGTCTTCACAATTTTTTGTATTTTTTTATTCAGTGCTCCAAAGGAGAATGGTATTCAAATTATTTAAGAACATTCTTTCACTGCATTATTGCCATGTAGACCATGTCCTTTGAACTCGAATAAAACTGCAAAACATTCGAAAATGTAATTTGAAACGTCATTATCGGTGATTTTGTCAATCGTAGGGACGTCAAAAGCTTGTTTGGATGTTGGTTTATGCATTCCCATATCAGTTTTCAAACAAATAGCAAAAAAGCAAACAAAACGGAGATTTCTTCGGACAGCTATTATAACGAAGGTAAATAAGCATCGAGTTGCTCAGTGATAACAGCTCCCGATGGTCTCTGCGCGGCTACCTGGAGCACGATTGCGGCCTTAGCAATGGGGCTGATGAAAAAGTGTTGTATTTTGATGGGTTTAGGCTCGTTGTCGTATTTGTTGCGGTAAATGTTGTATACAATTACTGACGAAAGCTTCCTTAATAAATGCCTGACCAGGATTTACGAATTTAACTTATTTCACAGGTGGTACTTCATAGGCAGAAGGTACGTTAGCAGACGAACATTCCAGAACGACGAATTGGTTGTTATAACTGGAGCAAGCTCGGGCATCGGGTACGCAACCCTTACGGATTTGGTTGAACGTGGATGCCATCTGGTGTTTGGAACGCGCTGTCCACGAGTTGGACAAACAATACGTGATCAGCTGCTTGTGAAACATCCGCATGCACTCATCGATGCATTTGAACTTAGATTTGAGTCTCTGGCCAGTGTTGTCAAATTCAGTGAAAGTGTCCGTAATTTAGAAAAACCTGTGTATGCATTGATTAACAACGCGGGAGTGTTTTACGCTCCGCCGGGACTTACGGAAGACAATCTAGAGTACACGTATCAGGTGAATTATTTGTCCCATTTCTTGCTCACTCTGCGTTTACTGCCCTCGCTTAAGAAAAATTCGTCCAACAGTCGCATAGTAAACGTAGTTTCGGAGGCTCACCGGTCCGTTACTGAGACACCAAAAGACGAGCGTTTTTGTGGCGGCTTGTTTGAAGATTGTGGAGCCAATCGGTTCCGGGCGTATCAGTACAGTAAATTTTATCTTGTTCAATTTTCCTACCGACTATCGCAACTTCTTGCGAACGATTCGAATCTAGTCTCAGTGCACTGTGTTGATCCGGGCAACGTAGAAACGGCAATCTATAGAAACTTTCCGCCGTTGGCGAACGAAGTGCTGTTCTACCTGCAGAAACCGTTAAGAATTTTTCTCATCAAAACTCCCCTCGAAGGGGCCCAAGGCATACTTTATTCGGTTCTCTCTGAACAGAAGCCACCGTTATACGTGTGTCAGTTCTGGTCGAGCGGAAATCGTCCTGATTTCGATAAGATTAATCCCCTTGTCTATAAAGTACCCCTCGCTGATTCACTATGGAGACGGAGTCGCCAACAGTGCAGCCTGCATCTGCTGGAACTGGTATTCTAATTCCATCAATGTACGTAGATCGCCTGAAGGGTCTACGGAAGGAGCCACTTTCGTTTCGCTACACTTCGATGGAGAAGCCATCGGAGTTAAGTAGATGTTTAGTTACCGTTCGAGATGTCGATGATGTTGGAGCGCATGAATCACACTATCTAAATGAGATCTCCGATGGAGGCACATCCGGCGAAACAGCGACGGAACAATGGATATCGATGGGTTCGGCCACAACACCAGTCGACTGTTATGTGGAACTTTTACTCCAACAAATGTTAATCAACGAAGAAAGTAGGTGCACGATAAAAACTAAAGCGAACGAAATAACTTTCATCATCAAACTGCAGCGTATCGACGAGCAGAATTATTACTACGAACAAGACATAACGAAAATGCTGGAGATTGCCAAACGCTACAAGGAGAACGGTGTTAAGATGTTTCCCAAGTATCCACTGTTTGCGCATGTATACTTTAGCCGGGCCGTCAAGTGTATATTTTCTTGGTCCCTTGTGAAGCAGCAAGTTCCACCCGCCGAAGGCACTTGGACGATTGAGGAATTGCGATCAATGCTCGAAACTCTCCATCTCAACATCTCCGCCTGTTTGATCAAGCAGCAACGTTTCGACGAAGTCTTGTACGTGCTGCAGTACACCAAAGAACAGGAAGTTCCCTCGGTGAAGGCTACGTATCGGAAGGCGTATGCCCACTTTATGCTAAAACAATACGCCGACGCGCTGGCAGTTTTGCAGAGAATTGATTATGGCAGCAGTAAAGAATGTGTGGGACTGCACAAGCAAATTATTCAAGCCCGGAAGCAGGAAGACAGTGAATATAACACAATGGTGAAAAAAATGTTTGGCTGAATACGTAATATTGATGGGCACAAGAACTAACTTTAATGCCTACTTAGAATAAATCTTTTTAAAAGAATCTACTGGAAGAAAACTATGACCATTTACAATTTAGAAAAATAAGATGACACTGGTTTAACCTTCTGTTTGGTGGTCAAAAGCACTTCTTCTGCCCCATTACAAGGTCGCTTCCGCTTCGTATTGGTATTAGCCTCATTAGCCCGCTGCGGTGGCGGTTCCAGTCGGTGCAGTTCCTGCTGCAGCCGTTTGGCAACGTGATAGTCGTTGTGCTCGGACATCGCCTGCGAATGGATCAGCTTTCCACACTCTGGACACTTGGTATGGTTCTCAGTTCCGCAGGCACTGTCATTGTTGACGCCATCATCGAGGTTCGCGGATTTCGATAGGAACCGTTCTATCGATATGCCCACTGTAGCCGACGGCGATGGGATCGGTTTGGATGGTCGTCTTACAGGTAGGGGAAATTTTACGGCCTTGCCAGAATTCGATGTGCTAGCGCCGGATACCAACTTTGATTTCATATCATTTCGGAACTCATCTCGTTGCTGCTGGCTTAAAGATAGCGCGAAATGAAAGTCCTGATGAGAAAGGTATTCTTTTTCGCTGATTTTCTTACCGCACTGCTGACAGTCCACAGTAACGGAAATCGGTTGTGGTGGAAGAGGTAGGAAGCAGAACTCGGCGTAGGTCTCTTTAAAGTTTGATAGCTTCTCTTCTGCACTGGGTTGAGGCATATCCGACGTTTTCTCTTCGCTGGCTTTCGAGTTAGTTTGCGTCGGTTCATTATCGTTGACCGCAACATCGATTTCGTCGTTGTCTGATACTCCGATGCTTTCTTTATTGTCACAATTCGGCACTTGCTGATTGCCCACGGCAGTGAATATTTCTTCACTTTCGTCTGATTTTGTCATACATTGTTGCAGGAAATATTTAATATCTTTCTTCGGTTTAGTCTGTACCAGTAGAGGATCTGACACTACATCCAAAGGATCAGCTGGGACGATCTCAGGTGTCTCGCGGTTATCCTCTTGCTGTTTTTCTCTGCATGCAGAAAACGCCCCAGAAACTGCTTGATGTTGAAGGAAATGCTTAATATCTTTTGTTGGTTTCACTATTTCCTGACGGGAATGCAATATCCTCCCTCCTGGTACTGAACTGGGATATTTACCCCCCTTGCATTCTTCGTCAGCTACGGTAATAGTTTGTTGATCTGCACATTTTGTTATGGGAGCATGCTGCTGCAGGAAGTGCTTAAAATCTCCTTTCGTTTCCATTGGCTCAGCCGTCGGAAAATTCTCTACCATGCTCGTTGATGATTGATTAGGTGTTGCTTTAGCCGAATCGTTAGCTACTTTCTCCGTATCACTCTTTCGGAGTCCCATACCGCTGGATCCTTCTTCAGCGTTGGCCCCCTTTGAAGAGTAACTTTGAAACAGTTCCTTTATACCGCCCCCTTTACCGGCAGCGTTTGGTTCAAATTTTCCAGCGCTCAGACCAAGGAATTTAATTGCATTATTCAAAGCTGTCGTCGAGTTGGCCTTCATAAATCGTTCAGTGTTTCGTTTGATAGCATCCAATGCATCAACAGCTATTCGTTCCGTTTCATACGTTGCCAGTGGAATGCTTCTCGTACTGGACACATCCACATTGTCGATCTGTTGGCTGTAGCTAACGGTGAGCTGTTTGGCCGTTCGATTATTTTCATCTAGATCCTTCTCAAGTCGCTCGGTAACCTCTATCGCCAGTTCATGCAACCAATGGTTTAACGTGGCCAACCCGGTGATGGCATTCTTGCCCGGGAATCGCTTGCAACATCCGATGCTTTTCGAATGAAACTTGGGCGTTACGGCATCGAGATCGATACCGCGTGCCATCAGATACATCCAGCTTCCCACCCGCTCTTCGAAATGCTGCTGCAGCAAACTCTCCGGAAACTGGACCAGCTCCGACATGAACTTTATCTTGAGCATGTCGCACACGTGGTCACCTAGCTTGCCGCCCAAGCCTTTTACCTTCTTTAGGGGCAACGTTTCGTACAGCTTCGGGATGCTATCGATCGGGAGGATCGTTTGTTTGTTCGGCTTGTGAAACCCAGCCGTCAGTTTGGCGAGGATTTTGTTGTGTGCGATACCGGCCGAACATTCGTAGCCGGTTTTTTCCTTAACAGCCGCGCGTATTTCATTCACGATTGACGCACCGACCAGCAGCTTTATGTCGCTTTTCTTATTGTCTAGTTTGTCTGGTGAACTCTGGTTTTCTGAGCTGCTGCTGCTGTCAAACGTGTTGGAGAGTTTCTTGACAAAGTCCCCTATATTTTCGTATCCAACCACGAAGGTGTTCGCCAGCTTGTCTGGAAGCAGCTGAAATTTTCCCTCGTTCATCTCGCGTATCCTGGCCAGCACACGTTCCGTTATGTCAAGATATGCTTCGTCGATACTGGCCCGCTCAAGCATGGATGTAAAATTTTTCAGCACATCAGCCACCTCCTTTCCTGCCTCACGATAACGGGTCAGATCGGCTTTGCCACGAACCTGGGGCACTTGTGGTAACTCGATTTCAGGACAGTGTTGCTTCGCTTCATCGCCTCGCATGTGTCGTGAAACTCCTTTGGCTCGCGCTGGATAGTTTACCGCTATGATTCTGAAATGAAAAGCTGATTAAATTTGTTTCGAATTTTAGCATTCAGATCAGCATACCCTCCTCCTTGCCAGGGATTATACTGGACAACAGCTATTGGTTTTCCTTCAATGGTGGGATTCAATTTTTCCTCCACCTGACAGTAGAAGCAATCCATATCGACCTGTTTTGGGAAAGATGTGGTGCTACATTCATTCAATAGATCTTTTAAATAGCGCTTACCAGCACGACGACTCGGTCGAATTTGTTTTTGATACTTATGTTGGTTTTGCTACTCATTTTAACTTGCGCACATTACAACTATTTGCTTTCTGAACATATGCAGTACCTGTACACTTGTTCCCGCTCAATGCACTGTCAGTCGAATATTTTGAGCATTGAACAACAAACACGATAGGGCATTGACATTTCTCATCTAGTGTAAACAACGCTGCGTTTACACTCCTCAAGTTTCAGATCGAATTGTATGTAATCGATATAAACATATATATTTTGCATTCATTCGTTCTTGGTTATCGTTTTGAATGGGCCCACTTAGTAAAAATGCATTGAATCATTCCATGACTAGATCAATCTGATCAAGGTACGATTTTTACCATTTACAAAATGTGGTTTGTTTGTCGTCAGTAATTTGTTTAGGTTCGGATTCAAGTTCGATAGGTGACAACACGCTGACCCACACGTGCCACTACGTATATTTTGATTAGGTTTTTATTGTAGATATTTATGGTCGGGCTCGGAGAACTTTTTATATAATTCAAGAACAATGGAAATGCTGTAGCATTAGAGGGTCGCCGATGAAAGTGCTAGCAAATGATTAGGCTAGTGAAGTGGTTCCGTACAGTTTCCAAGACAGCGTTCAGCAAGAAGTATCTCCTGCTAACGAATGTGGCAATATCGGTCAGTTTATCAGGAGTAGGTGATATAATCGAGCAACATTATGAAATCTACACTGACCAACTCGCCGCGTGGGACCGCCAGCGGACGCGCTTCATGTCCATCTCCGGGATGACGGTCGGCGTGTTTTGCCACAGCTGGTACAACTTCATGGACCGGCGGTTTCCCGGTCGTACCGTCGGCTTGGTGCTGAAGAAGGTGCTTATTGATCAAATGGTTGCCTCACCGATAGTGATATTTTTGTTCTTCGCCACGCTGGCACTCCTGAGGGGTTCAACGTGGCAAGACATGCGCCACGAGATGAGGGAAAAGTTCATCAGGTTGTACACAGCGGAATGGGTCGTGTGGCCTCCGGCGCAAGTCGTCAATTTCTACTTCCTTCCCACCAAGTACCGCGTACTCTACGACAATACCATTTCACTCGGTTACGACGTTTACACGAGCTATGTCATTAATGACGAAAGTACACACAAGGATCTCGAAGGAAGCAGTTGATGTGGTTTGTACTTAACGCAATATGTAAAATAAATTATGCTTCAACGCCTAACGAACGATTAACAGAAGCAATGGTAGAAGCGTATTTTCTTTATTTTCAAGCCCACCTTTTTCGTAATAGCATCAAGTGGATTTCAGTTCATGTGCGTTGTGTGATTAAATCAAAAACTGTTCCACTTTAAAACATGCCATCGTATCGCCCTAACGGTATCAGCAGAATCACGAAGAATACAATATTCCTTAAAGCTAGCTTCCAATCGTTCGGTACCACGTACGGAAGCAGCACCGTCGTGACACGATGGATCTCATGGGAGACACAAACAAAAATGAAGGACGTTATCAGCACGTTCAGTGTGGGGAAGCCGGGCAGCAGTACCAGCACCCCATTCCGGTCGGCTGCCAACCAGATGTGATACTGGCAAAGGAACAACTCCAACGAGATCTTTCCGAACCAGGCGAAGAAGGTCGAATAGCGCGTGCGCAAGATGCCCGAAATATTTCGCAGCAGAATGTAGCCTACGATCGGAATGAAAACGACGTACGAGTGGACCTCCTCGCAGTCCTGCCGGTTGCGACAGAAGAATGTCCACGTCGTGTAGCATCCGATGCCGGTTATTGCGGCAAGGGTGGACGTCAGTGAGATTCGCTTCGAGAACAGGTTGCCATGGTTGTTGTCGTCTACCACGGCGAACCGTTGGGAAATTTGGAAAATTGCCGCAAAAATCATACCATACGTTATGGAGTACCGATCCAGCTTCCACCGGTACCACCACTCGTGAATGTCGTCGTCGGTCGTGACGAACAGCGCTTTCCAGGGGCGCGTTACGAATATGCGCTCGAAGAACACTTCACTCATGTAGAGAACTGTGATTGTAGCTAGCATCGTAATGAACTTCACCACGAGATACAGATACTGGTACGGGTTGGCTTCGGTACTTTGGGAGGAGAACTTCGGTGGGAGCATCAACATTATGTACATTATGCAGTACCAAAACGAAAGTAGTGGCACGAAGAAGTAGAACTGGTACGGCCGGTTCATGCACAGGCAGAGGATCACGGTGAGGAAGTTCACCCGGAACATTACGTTCAAAAAGCGCACTAGGCCAGTGTTGCCCGTTTGCCACCAGTAGGTGAAGTGCGCGTATCCGGATAGAAACAGAAATCCACTGATCAGCACCTTGATGTGCATATAAATAGGCAAAATGTGTGAGGCACCGGTCATGTAGTAGATAAGTATGACGATTTGCATCCAGCCTTTCAACTCATCCGTCTGGTCCCGGTGGAGCACCTTCGTCAGCTTGCTGTCCTCGGTGAAGAACAGTCCGAGGACGAACACGTACCCGACTGGAATCCAGAAGCTAAACTCGGAGTAATACTTGTTTTCCTTCATGAAAAAGTTGGTTCGATCGCATAGATAGAAGTACGTCATGATGATGGCCAGCGATGCCAAAGCCGATATTGGCGATTGAGTATCGGTAGGTTGGCTCAGTGGCATGTATGCGTGAATACCGCGGAACTTTACTATCCACTTCCGCACGTACATGGCTACCCCAATAGTTGTACTGCAAGGGAAGAGAAACGCATTTTGAAATTGAAAGCTGGCGGGCGGAATTGGTTTTGTATTCGGCGATAAACTTACCAAACTGCAAGGAATGCGTAAGTTGTGACCTGTATGATCGTGTACGGTTCAGCACTGCTGCAGCACGTCCCGTCGTTATAGTTCATATAGTCGTTGCAGTACATGTTCAAGAGGATCTGCACGTCGTGCTTCAAAGACAGCGAGCTTAGCTTCTGCCCGTCGGCGAACTCATCCACCAGCCCGGAAGCGATCATGCTCGAGGAAGACCATATTTTAGCTTCCGAAAAGATAAGTATATTGCTTGCCGCCTGATTGATCCGATCCACGTCGTCGTTCCGTACGTTCTTCCATTCTTCATTGGAGCTTTCCTGATCGACGGGATCCTGCAGCTTCCAAATGATTTTTGTCTTTTTTGCATGCAGCCGATCGATGGGTTTTACCAGCCGCGTGAGGTTCTTCTCGTAGACCTTTTGCGTTTCCTCCGTTACGTTGCCTCGTTGGAAGGTAGGATACGTACAGCTAGCGATGATCAAACTCGGTGGATCCTCCTCATGTTCCCACTTCATGAACTCGTCGATAAGATTTTTGGAGACTTCGTTCGCATAAATGTATTCCACGCGCAGCCGCAGCTTGTAGTCTGTAAACTGTAGGTTCTCCGTGTTTTTTGTAGACGATTGCTTGGAAATGTTTTCCGTTTCGCTTGACGTTAAGTAATCGATAAATTCTAAAGAAAGCGCCCGCAGCCGCTCATCGCCGATGAGTACGAAATGGTTCTGATTGCCCCAGAAAGCAAGGTATCGCAGGCATTTTCGAGTATCGCTGTTGAAGAAAATGCGGCCGCATAATATAGCACACGCATATTTCGGCTTTATTGTGGAGTGATGAATACTTACGTTTCAGTGTACTTATGCAGCATACATCCATACGGTTGCCATTCCTTATCTCCTTTAAACCTGCCGTCACTTAACAACCACTTGCAGGAGTCAGAGCCTACAATTTAGCAGTGAATAATCATTCCGACGTTCTTATGAGAAGATTTAGGTGAGTATACAGAACCGTACCGTAGCGTAGGTGAAGAAACGCATGATACACTACGAAACCCAGCACCATGGCGAATGCAAGTTTCTTGGCATTGTTTGCGTTAAGGTTTTGAATGAACAATTCCGCCTTGGATAGATTACCATTGTTTCCCATGTTTCCTACGTATCTTCCAACGAAAAATACCACTGAAATTGGTTTTTCCGTCAAATCAGAAATCGAAATCTGTTTTATGTGTGTCTACATCGTCGAAAACTGAACCGCACCAATCACGAACAGAAAAACACAACAAAATCATGCAGGAATCCGGGGATAATGATATAAGACAGGTGCGTTAAAGAGCGTTTTGACATCTGTGCAGTTTTGATAATATAGATCAAGGTTGCTTAACACAGATTTAACGAAAATAAAAAACTTGTGAAATAGGTTTTATGATACGATTCCAGAACAAAATCTGGGTTGTTTTATAAGGTTCGTGGTTTTATCCTAATTTATTTTGTTTCTAAGGATCACATTTTATCTTGTAAAGCCGCTAAAAAAGTCGTATATATATACGACATGTATGTCGAAAAGTGTATCTGTTTACCTTGGTTGTGCTCAAGCAAGTCGATGCAGGTTAATCGAAAAGGCAGGGTTCGGCAATATGCTGTGCTAGTGAATGTGATATTTGCAAATGCTATTTAAAATTAAACCAATAAAAAATTCTCGCAATGAAAAAACTGTAAATCATTTAATAAAGCAAACTGTTCAAAATGAGCGTCAAACAAAAAGAGAATACCTTCCATTACTGTGCTATAGAATTGGCAATCCAAAAGGGCATTGAAATCGTTTGTAAAACGTACATCTGAAACGAATGAAACAGTTGAGAAGACATCAAATGGTAAGAAATCATCTTACATATTAGTAAATTTCTTTGATGCATGTCAATGGTAATGAGGAATGTGTATTTTCTTGCCTCTAAAAGTTATAACTTTATCTGTGTCTACTTAAGCCAGGTTCGTTCATACCAATGATCATCTTCAGCTGAATACTTCCAATATTCCTGTCACTATTTTAACCTCCTCTTAATTTCGTAGGCTTTGCGATAATCATAATGGCACAGATCTTATCTAAATTGATTATGCTTCTCTGTGCAAAATTGTCAGATTGTAACTGGTCTGGACTGGTGTATTGAGGCTGCGGATCGTTAATCGAGCCGGAGTTCATTGATTGCATCTGAGAGCTGGTTTGGTCATTGTAATGTCTCCGTACCCACCTCCGACAACATCTAGCAGATCGGGAAGAGCATAATCAAGGTCAGCAAGCATAACACACATTTGATATCCGAATTGTATTCACGTCCTATCACCCCGTGACGGCGATGGGTGCTCATCATTCCCATCGTATCTTCCATTTGATAAATCTGACCTCAGTTCGACTGCATTCCATTCATCTGCGGCAGTACTAGTACCGGATTCACTTACTCAAAGATCGTCCGCACAATGTTTGCCACATTCGAATTAAATGGCGCACCGAAAAGCTAAAACCGAAATCGACGTTAAATAAAACACGCCGCACCCAGCCTTCCACTTCCGCACGCAAACTCCGCGGGGAGCAGCGAAAGGGCGACGATGTTACTGGTGCTGGTATGGGAAAACCGTTCTACACCGTCCAACAGAAAAGGTACGAAAATCGAATGCTTGTTTATCTCGCACCGAAAAACAACAGAACAACACAAAAAAAGGGTTACCAATTTCTCTACTCACTTTGCTCAACGACCTTCCACGCCGTCGCGCGATCTGGGTCCTCCCTGGTGCCATGATCCATTGCAGTCGCCTCTCACGCGTACCTCCGGGCTGGTGGGAAAAGGAAGGTGTTTTGGGGAGGTTCAAGCGGCCCCCACCAACCCAGAATTCCCCCTTTTAGCGCGCGGTTCACGATCATGCACTGGTTTTTCGGTTGCTTTCTGACCGATCGGGCCCCTGCTGCTGAAGATCGCCGGGGTCTCTCTCTTACACAGTGACAACGAGCACCCGGTCTCCACCCAGCAGTCCCTGCTCCCCACCGACACTCCCCCTCTCGCCTACGGGGATCGTGGGGGAGGAAAAAGTGAGAACGACCGGGCGAAGGAGACGAGGCGGAGAAGAAACGGTCGAAATCCCATAATCATTGCACATTTCCCATGATCGTTAACTGGGCCCGTCCGATCGTCATCACCTCCTAAACGGGCTCTCGGGGCCGTCTCCGGCGTCGTCCGTTCCGTTGCTGTGCTGCGCCTCGACTTACACACACGCACCCTCCCCGCCCTCCCCTACCGCTCACCGTGGCCGCGCGAGGCGCAGTGTGAAGAGAAGCCGGTTTCGCGCGTGCCTGTATGTGTGTGGTCCTGTCAGTCGTGGGTCGCGAGATCGCGATCGCCGCCGTGCCAGCGCCGCGGGCTCGGTTTGGGCCGAGTGATTTTTGTTGTTGTTATTATTTTCTTTTAATTTTTCCTTTCTTTTCTCGATCACTCCGCGGTCTCGCTCTCCTCGTCGCTCCCGGCGAGGTGTCACGTTTTTTTTTGTTGCCCTCGCGCTGCCCGCTCTTCCTTCTCGCTTTTCAATCCCTTTTCTCGCCCGCCGTCCTCCTCCTTCCACGATACCCGCCGCTGGAATCCTCTGTGATTTCCACCGCACTGTTGTTTCTTCTCTTTCTCTTTTCGATCATCATTTGCTGCTCACTTGCCGCGCACCGCATCTCCCACCACACACACCCTTGCCCATCTATTTCTCCATCCCCTCTCCCGTTCGCCCCTCCCTTCACCCTTCGTCCTTCTGGGACGCACCTGTGTGTTTGCCTGTGTTTGTGCGTATGGGAGTGTTTGGTGTGTGCCTCATCACCGCAACAAGGCGGAATGTCGGGAGCCTCATCCATTCTCGCACTCTTCCTCTCTCCAGGTTCCATCGTTGTCTTTCTCTGCCCAATCTGCCTTCTTGCCGCTTTCAAAATATTTTAAATTGAATATTAGTGTGCTGTGTGAAGCGGTGAAGAATGGGAAACATGAAACAGCAGGAACCGGCCGCGGGCCGCTTTTGCAGCCCGGCTACACATTGCTGGGAGGCTGCGCTGGGAGTGTAACCGCGGGCGGACGGAGCGGTCGGGCCCGGAAAGGAACCGGGCGGTAAAGACGATAGAACGGCAACAACAGCAAAGCAACAAACTACAACAGCACACTGAAAAGAATGAAGAGCAAGGTAAAAAGGTACAGAACACAAAAACACCCGCAGAAGGAGGATGGCAAAACAAAAGCGTACAAAGCAAGAAAAAATGGTACTCGGACAG